>CAMAPF010001070.1:272500-977500 GCA_945859915.1 Cuscuta epithymum
TTATTATTGTCTCGCAAAGAATTCCTCAGAGATGAATTCCGGTCCATGGTCGATTCTCTCGCAAAGAATTCCTCAGAGATGAATTCCGGTCCATATCAAGGGGGTCACGTCTTCCATTTCAGGTTAGAAATGTGAAACTCGATTTTCCTCGTTTTGACGGTTATGAAGTGTTGCAGTGGATTTTTAAAGCAGAACAATTTTTCTCTTATTACAACATTCCGGATGATCAGTGATTGACTATTGCCGCAGTTCACATGGAAAAGGACGTTGTTCCTTGGTTCCAAATGATGAATAGATATAATCCCTTTCGTTCATGGATTGAACTCACCAGAGCTTTAGAAATGGAGTTTAGTCCTTCGCCATATGAATGTCCGAGGTCAAACCTGTTCAAACTGATTCGGGAAACTTCAGTACATGATTATTATTTAAAATTCACTGCACTTTCTAATAGGGTCCAAGGTGTGACCACTGAAGCTTTGTTAGACTGCTTCGTAGGTGGTTTAAAAGCAGATATTCCTAGAGACGTTATTGCTCAAGCACCTACATCATTGCTCAGATGCGTTTCATTGGCTAAGTTGTTTGAGGAAAAATATACCTCTAAATTCAAATCGTATCAATCCAATTACTCTACCAAAACTTCAAACACCTTTAGCAACCAATCATCTCAATCCCTAAAATCCACATCCTTACCACCATTACTTCCAACTCCGTCAACAAACAATAGCTCATTCACCCCCTATACCAAACCCAATAATGTTAAGAAGATGTCTGGGGCAGAAATGCAGCTTCGACGAGAAAAGGGCATGTGTTTTACCTGTGATGAGAAATTCACGCCTGCACATCGCTGCCCTAATAAACATTACTTACTATTACAGGTGGAGGAGGAGGAAAATACGGTGGAGGACAGTCTGCCGGCTTCGGAGTACACACCTGATAAGGAGCCTATTATAACGGCTGAATCACACCTCTCTTTCAACGCTTTCAAAGGGGCAACAGGACTGGGCACCATGCGTTTTCAAGGGACAATTAATGGGTTACCTATCCACATTTTATTAGATAGTGACAGTTCTGATAATTTCTTGCAACCTAGAATTGCAAAATGCTTGAAATTACCTATTGAACCTATTGGAAACTTTAAGGTCATGGTGGGCAACGACTCTGCATTGACCGTGGAAGGATGTATAAGGAGTTGGCAGTTCGGGTTCAAGGTCATTCTTTGGTCTTACTAGTATTTCTCCTACCCGTTTCTAGTGCAGATTTGGTTCTAGGGGCTGCTTGGCTTTCTACGTTGGGACCTCATATTTCTGACTACAACAACTTGTCACTCAAGTTTATGATAAACAACCAGTTTGTTACATTACACGGGGAGCAGCTCAAGCTACCTAGCCAAATCCAATTTACACAGTTACAAAGGCTGCACAAAACTCATTCAAATGATGAGATTCATTTCTTATACTTCCAGGCTAATACTTCTCCAAAACATGAGCCAGAACTACCTTCAAATTTGCAACCAGAGCTGGCAACATTATTGCAGAGATATCATCAGGTATTTGAGGTTCCTTCCAGATTACCCCCTCACAGAGATCATACTCATTCAATTCCCCTTGTTCATGGTGCTAAACCTGTCAAGGTTAAACCGTATAGATATCCGTTAAGTCAGAAGCAACAGATTGAAAAAATGGTGCAAGAAATGTTACAAGAGGATATTATTGCTTCTAGCACCAGTCCTTTTTCCTCTCCTGTAATCTTAGTGAAGAAAAAGGATGGCACATGGAGGTTTTGTACGGATTATAGAGCTTTGAATGCCATAACAGTAAAGGATAGTTTTCCTATACCCACAGTTGATGAACTAATTGACGAACTAGCTGGGGCCCACTATTTTTCTAAGTTAGACCTGCGGTCGGGTTATCATCAAATATTGGTCAAGCCAGAGGATAGACATAAAACGGCTTTTAGAACGCACCAAAAGTTGTATGAGTGGCTGGTCATGCCATTTGGTCTCACCAATGATCTGGCTACCTTCCAAAGTTTAATGAATGACGTGTTCCGTAACTTATTAAGAAAGTTTGTTTTGGTTTTCTTCGATGATATTATCGTCTACAGCCCTTCCTGGGAATCTCACCTACAACACTTGGAATTGGTTTTGTAGTTACTTCAAAGGCACCTACGTTTTTCTAAGCTATCGAAGTGTTGTTTTGGTCAGCAGCAGGTGGAGTATTTGGGGCATACAATTTCAGCTCAGGGACTATCAATGGAGAGTAGTAAGATACAGGCAATTCTTGATTGGCCCATACCGGGAAATCTGAAACAGCTCCGGGGATTTTTGGGATTAACTGGGTATTATCGGAGATTTATTAAAGGTTATGCTTCATTAGCTGGGCCCTTGACGGATTTGCTCAAAAAGGGTAGTTTTGCTTGGAATGATTCCGCTACAGTGACATTGGATCTTCTAAGAAAAAGCTATCACTACTGCATCAGTATTAAAGTTACCAGACTTTTCATCACCATTCAAATTGGAAACGGATGCTTCAGGGATTGGAATTGGGGCTCTTCTGAGTAAAAAAGAGCATCCTATAACATTTTTTTCCAAAAAATGTCTATCAGAATGCAACAGCAGTCCGCTTATGCCAGGGAATTCTTCGCTATCACGGAAGCCATTGCTAAGTTCAGACATTATCTCTTGGGACACAAGTTTGTCATCCGTACAGATAAAAAAAGTTTACGAAGCTTAATAGACCAAACCTTACAAACCCTAGAGCAACAGAAGTGGTTACATAAATTACTTGGCTATGATTTCACTATAGAGTATAAACCTAGAAGGGATAACGTGGCTGTAGATTCATTATCTAGATCTTGCTATTTGGCCTTATCTAAACCTATGCCAATGATTTTGGATTCCTTGCAATAGGCACAAAACGGGGATACCAAAATTAAAGAAATTATTCAAGGTTGGCATCAAAATCAATCTAATTATCCCCATTACTCTATACGAGATAATCTACTGCATTGGAAAGGGAGGTTACTAATACCAAAAGAGCATGCATTGATTCAAATAATCCTACAAGAGTTCCATTCATCTCCAATTGGTGGTCATGCTGGTTATAAGAGGACTTTGGAAAGAGTGACTGCTCAATTTGTCTGGCAAGGCATGCAACACGACGCATAACAATTTGTTCCGCAATGTTTAGTCTGCCACCAGGCCAAGGTAGCTACTGTGTTGCCTTCCGGCTTGCTACAACCATTGCCAATTCCGAATCAAATTTGGGAAGATTTAGCCATGGATTTCATTACCGGATTGCCTTTGTCTTATGGTTTCACAGTAATATTAGTGGTGGTGGACAGGCTTTCCAAATATGCGCACTTCATACCACTCAAAACAGATTACAATAGTAAAACCGTAGCCGAAGCATTTGTGAAGGTTATTGTCAAATTACATGGTATACCTAAGACCATTGTATCTGACCGGGATAGGGTTTTTACGAGCCAATTCTGGAAGCATCTGTGGCATATCAGTGGGACAACCCTGAGTATGTCAACTGCGTATCACCCACAATCAGACGGACAATCGGAGGTCTTGAATAAATGTTTGGAGTTATAACTACGATGCTTTACTTTTGACTCTCCAAAAGATTGGTCTAAGTTTTTACCTTGGGTTGAGTACTGGTATAATACATCACATCACACCAGTGCAGGATTCACACCCTTCAAGATAGTCTACGGCATGGATCCTCCTCAATTATGTAGGTATATTCCTACTGAAAAGGAACCACTTGAAATACGGGAGCAACTGGTGACGCGTGATACACTTATTGAGAAGCTCAAGGTTAATTTGCATAGGGCTCAGCAATTGCAAAAGAAATATGCGAATCAGAAAAGATTAGAGGTTGACTTTCAGATTGGAGATCAAGTACTGGTCAAACTTTAGCCTTATCGTCAACACTCATTAGCTTTGAGGAAGAATCAGAAGTTAGGGCTTAGATATTTTGGCCCTTTTGAGATTATTGAGAGGATTGGCCCTGTTGCTTATAAATTGTTGCTACCAGCTGAGACAAGAATTCATCCAGTGTTCCATGTATCTCAACTGAAATGTTGTTATGGTAACCATCAATAGGCATATGTTCCATTTCTGGTGGCTGGATTGGGTGAGGAACCTGTGATACAACCAGAACATGTTCTGCAAACTCGAGTCATACAAAAGAGCAAGTAACAGTTGCTGCAACACTTGGTGAAATGGCAAGGCATGGCCACAGATCAGGCAACTTGGGAGGATCACTCAAGACTCACAGAAGCTTTTCCTACTCTTAACCTTGAGGACAAGGTTAATCTTAATGGGGGAGGTAATGTAATGACCCAAACCGCAAATAAAGTAGAGGAGGCCACATCAGCAATAATAAAGGAAGGTGATGGATCGTCGGACTAGGGGTGGCCGGAATCCACCGAGAATGAGAGTAAAGGGGAGAGCGAACTGGACGGAAAAATCAATTGCTCGATCTGGTAAAATCTCTGTGTATGTCTCAAGAGTGCAACAAATTAAGCCTCCCTTTCCACAAGTTGGAAGGTGATATTTTTGTACTTAGGAAAAAAGGGAAATACTTGGTGGCCAAGCAAAAGATGCTAGTCTAATGGGAGAGGGACACGTGTAAAGCTACTCTAACAAACTCACAGCCTAATTCGATGGGGAGCAGCCACGTGTAAAGTTGATTGGAGAGAGAACCTTTGATAGCTGGTTGATTGATTATCCTTCTAACAGAATTTCTGCCAGAAGTCTCGTGTGGTTAAGCGTGGGTAACTGAGAATATTCCCTGGTGACGTGGCGATATCTCCTTATGAGGTAGATCCTTGCGGACTTTGTCTAAGTCCATGATGCTTTATTCAGACCTTGGGGTTTACCGGGGTCGATGCCCAGAAGTTCGGGCTCGTGATGGGAGGACTCACCCCTTTGTTCTTCGTCCCCCGCCTTAGAGGTAGTTGACTGCCTGGTGCTTGATTATCGTTGACCAAATGTTTGACTTCCGGGGTCAGACCTGGTACCGACCTCGGGTGCATCGGAGACTCCCACCTGGTACCCGCCTTATATTCTAGGGCCAAAATGCATCTTTTTCTACCACATGGTACCCGCCTTATATTCTAGGGACTCCCACAACGTTTTAGCATATTCAACATTTTGATACACATCAAAAAGAGAATCACACATACCGTTCAAAATGTGTCCACGGCAAATGTAATCATCATTATCCCACTTTATGCGGCGGCTTGTCTCCAAAGACTCGTTTTCATCTTCTTCGGGCGGCCTCGGGGTGCTTAACACATAAAGCTCTTTCAAAGTAGTGAGCAGAAAATGCATCTTTTTCTACAACCTTCGAAACTCCACACCTTCAAACTTTTCCAGTTTTTGAAAATTGGTGTTGATGATATCACGTTGAGTAACAGACATATTTTCGGAATAGTAAACTTTTAGATTGTTAGAACAAGAGGATAAATATAGTAAAATATAAGGGTGTAGAAATATGGCTGAACCGAATATCACTTCTAGTCACGTATTAAATACGCTTTCCTAAAAGTTTACTATCTACCCTTATCACAGTAACCGGGTTACAAAATAGAACTTTTGGGATAAAAAGAAGGTGTACAGTGTATTTTGGCTACGTACAAAATAACACTAAACAAGTGATATATATATAAAGTGGTCTAAATATTCTATCACTATTAGTGCACTTAATAATGATAAAATAAGGCAAATCAAGATAACAAGTATTTTGTGCGTCGTTACTTCTCAACATCCGTCTTACTCTATAGAGTAAAGACAATTTTTCCAAATAGTCATGTCTCTATGAATAATCATATTACTTTATTAAGGATAAAATTTTCTAAAAAGCCAGGAGACTTCCGTAATTACTTTTCGAAAGGTTGTGTTCTTTTAAAATTAAATTAAAAGATACTCCGTATGTACAAACGTTTTGAAGCCAAAAAACTGCGTGCAACTTCAAAATGCCGAAAATCAATTTTATCTTTTGATAAAATACATAACATACGCATGACTATTTCAGAATTTAATTACTATTATTATCATTTCAATTATGTTAACTAAAACAATTTATTTAGTACCATAATTTCATAATAATAATAATTAATATTCTTTAATATTATTTTTAATAATTACAATTTGGCAGTCATTATTAAAATAATACTTCAAGTATCATGTTGAATACTTGAGCTCCATTTCTCAATAAATTTTCAACAACTAGGTAATTAATATGAATTGGTTTTTATAAATCGGTTTATTTACAATAGTAATTTGATAATACGACATAAGTAGACGGTAATAAAATAGTTTAAGTCAATCATAATTGACTACTGTTGAGGTTAATCACATCATAAGAAAGGTAGAGGGAATTTTACTAACTTGATAGAATATTGATTTTTGAATTTTAATAGAAGGTGATTTGAGTGAAGAGCAACCTAGAAGGATTCACTAGAAGTATTCGGAGTTTGAGGTAAGTTCCATTGCAACCAAAATTATACCCTTTTTCCTCATAAATATTTTTAAAATGTTTTTATGTGCATGTTTGAGAATTATATTTATGTGTATTAAATTTGAGTAAATGTTATTCTATGAAATAATTTGTGTTTGATATATTGGTTTGGTATTATTGATTATTGATGTGAGCTATTGTATACAATTTTGGGAGATTTTGTAATAGTAAGTATTTTGATATCATTATTGGAGTTGGAGTTTGATGAAATGGAGATTTTAGCGTATTTTGAAAGAAGTATGAGCTTTGATTGATTTTGAGAAAACAAAGAGAAATTAACATTTTCATAAAAAGTGAACACCACGGGAGAAATCTGTGGTGTCGGCTTTCCACATCCGGATAAATGTGGAGGGTGATTAAGGCTATTACTACTCAAAGAAGAGTTAACATTTTCATAAAAGGTGAGCATGCACCCGGGAGAAATCCGTGGTGTCGGTTGTTCCACATCCGGATAAATGTGGAGGGTGTTTAGGGTTACTACTACTTGGAGTACAATTTTAGTAGGTCGGTAGCCAACCCGACATTCGGATCATTGATCCCAGGCATAGTAGTAGTAATTCCTAATCACTTGATTTTATAGAGGAGGAGTAGTTGGTAGACTGAGTCCCGACTACTCGAGATGACTTACTACTCGGAGGGCTTGGAATCCCTTTTAGGGGGTGTGCACACTTAATGTAGTCGTTTCGATTCCAATAGTAGTAGTGGTGGGAACCGGTTTCCGGGATGAGCTCGTAAATAACAACGACTCATTGGGCTTCGGGCATAAGTATCCGAAAGTACCGCTCATCTTAAAAGAAATTAGGAGTGATAGCAACATTGTTTTGAAAAGAGAAGAACTAGTGAGAGATTGTTTTCAAAGTCAAGTTGAGACATTTTTTTTTAGAAGAGTTGTGTTATTACTTTTGGAGATGTTTAAAGATTATTTCAACTATAAAAGCCATTTTGAGAAGCCACATTTCGCAAAGTGATACTTTTATGTGAAGGTGAGAGTTATTTGGAGTTTAAAAATTATTTTTAAACGTGAAAGTAGTGTTATTAATGAGTAAATGAATTTTGAAAGCTATAGTAGTGTATAATTACTATTTGTGCCAAATTATAGTATTTTACGGGGTTGGGTAGTACTTACTTAGCTTTCGCTAATTTTTGTTTCTCTTCCTTTGTTTTGCTTTCTGCACTTTATTTGTGCAGGTAATGATGCTTCTGTCGACTGATGATTGCATGATCTTGAGAGCGGTTTAGAGATGCCTTAGTCAAACTTAGTCAAGAACAAATACTTTAGTTATGATGAATCCTTGTTTTACTTTGTTGTTTTTTTAAATTGCCTGTGCATTCGGTTAGAGATGACCGGATGTGGCGGTAACACCCATTTCCCTTTCAAGTCTTCCGCTGTAATTTTCAAATGACTTTAGCAATAAATAAAAGTTTTATTTCAAATATATCAATACTTTGGGTGAGAAATTTGGGGGTGTTACAGTAGTCTTGGGATGGGTGACCCCCTGAGAAGTTTCTCAGGGCGCGCATGAGTGAGGACAAAGTGCGCGGTAAAGGCTAGTGGCGGTTTGTGGGGACAGTACTAGAGGTCCGGAGTAACTACCCCGGGTCCTGCGGGGGCCGGTGTGTTACAGGTGGTATCAGAGCAACCCCGCGACAGTGTGATGACCCGTTGGATATCGGGCGGGCACTTAGCGGGGGGAGATCTGGGATTTGAGTGAGATTTCAGATTGGTTCAAGGGCGCAACGAGGACGTTGCGATCCTAAGTGGGGGTGATTGTAACACTTGAGATTTAATATAAATGGATTAATAAAACTACTCATACCAACAGAGGTGCATCTCCTTTTAAGGGAGCTCATCACCCAATAACTACAAAGTTAAGCGTGCTTGCTCGGGAGTAGTCTTGGGATGGGTGACCCCCTGGGAAGTTTCTCAGGGCGCGCACGAGTGAGCACAAAGTGTGTGGTAAAGGCTCGTGTTGGTTTGTGAGGACAGTACTAGACGTCTAGAGTAACTACCTCGGGTCCTGCGGGGCCGGTGTGTTACAGCTCCAGGGCGGCGGTTCAGGAGGGGGGCAATCTGCCACTATCTTCTCCCATTCTCAGAACTCGATTCAGAAATTGCCAAACAATTTTCCAATTGAAAGTATCAATCACAGACCTCCAGATTCGATCTATAGCAACACATCCAGAAACATCAACCATAGAGAAGCAGATCATGGATAGGCAGAATGTGATAACAACTGCCCACCCACTTACGCTCCAAATCATTCACCGAACAAGAAAGGATACAAGCCGCCTTCCGGAGAAAACAAACCCTAGACAAAAGCTATGAAGAAGACCACTTTTACGAAGACAATCAATTCAAGATCACCTTAATTCCTCTTGATTGGAATACAGACCCGTTAACGATGCAACCAAGCAGAAAAATCAAGCTTGCCGCTGAGCAAAAGAAAAGCAAAAGAAAGGAGAAAAAAAGGAAGCCGATGAGAAGAAGGGGGAGGAAGCCGGCTGGCCGCACTCACTGCTGCCACACGACTGCCCCAACTATCTCATTAAGAGGGGAGAACCGTTGATCCCTCTTAAGTTATATATTGAGAAGTATATAAGACAGAACATGAAACTCACTAAGAGAAGAAGGAACCACAATAGAAACATCATGAAAGCTGAGACATCCAATGTTTCCATCACTCAGCTTATTCAATCTACTCAACCCGGGAATGAAGATTTGTATTTCCATAACTCTCCCCAAACCTCTCCACCTAATTCATCAGGAAATCTTCCTCCCGGATTCCAATTCAATTCACTTGCCCTTCGTTCATCCCAAAAAATCTCCAAACACCACCTTTTACCCTACCTCCTTTGTACAACTCTTTAGGACCACCAATGCTACTGAAAATCCAGTGCGGCCTCAAGCATTTGGGTTACAAGGCGGAGGTCAAAACACACAGAATGTAAATTGGAAGCAATATCAACCTCAAGGAAACCCATTTCAAAATCACCACCAAATTCCTCACGTGAAACTAAGGTCAACCCAGCAACCAAGACAGCAGGCTCCCCCATTCCGAGGCTACGTCTTGCACGAAAACTCTCTTTATTATGGGCAGACAATAACAGAATACCTCACACTGGAAGTTTTTAAATATGACAACATCTATGTGCCGCGAATTACTGCTAATCATTATGAGATTAAGCTAGCGGTGATCAGTATGGTTTCTAACAACCAGTTTGGAGGAGTGCCTGATGATGATCTGGTGGCACATATTACCCAATTCCTAATGATGTGCCAGACTTTCAACATCTCTGGGGTGGTTGGAGACCAAGTGAAGATGATGCTCTTTCCGTTTTCGCTAAGAGATGGCTGGACATCCATCGACACCATCACTTGCAAACATGGACCAACTTCATAATGTCTTTATCAAGGAATACTATCCTATGTCTAAGGCATTAAAATTGAAGAAGCGAGTGAAGGAGTTCAAGCAAGGATCACTGGAGTCCCTAGCTGAAGCATAGAAGAGATTTAAGGTGTTGAGAAGAGCTCGCCCTCAAGGCAAGATTAAGAATTGTGAAATCATACCCTACTTCTATGGTGACATCAACGATGAGGGGAAGATAATGTTAGATGCTTCTGCAAACAGATCTTTCCCTGAGCTGGAAGCTAAAGACGCTGAAGCATTTATAGAGAAGATAGTGGCCAATAATGCATCTTGGTAAAACTTAAGGAGTTCAACCTTAACTACGGAAGAACGGGTGAAGACCGAGTGATCAGTACGAGTGAAAACCTTATCAAGCACGATGCAGAAGCTCACAACTACGGAAGAATGTACAACTTGCTAACTGGGTGCCTAGTGTGAATTTATGTGGAGGCTCCATTGACCAAATGAAAGTAATATGATTGTGACACTCCGATTTTTTTTAAATAGAATAAAACAAATAAATTTATTAGTCAGATAAAATTTTACATAAATTACATTTTTACCAAGTAAGTGAATCAGATAAAGTTCTGACATTTTTGACAGTTTAAGTCAAATAAAAATATTTCAATAATAGAAGTGGCTTTTGGTGAATATACAAAAGTATATATATTTACATTAAAACTCTAATATACGTAGCATGCGTACGTACGTATAGTGAAGAGATAACTAAACAGATAAAAACATACGCAATTAGCTAAAACCTAGCCAGTAAATATGCGGATGCTGCGAAATCATAATACTATCTATCATATGCAATTAGCTACCATGATTATGAATGAAGCCCCGGTGGCCACCTGTAACAAGGAGGTAACCGTAGGTGATGTGCATCTGATTGTTTTGAATCCGGAACAAATGAACTCCTGCACTTCTGCCTATGATAAATTTGAGGCTATAGCAGGACTTGAGGAATCTAATCCACCGATGGCCCCTTTACTATCCAATGATGATATCATATCTGAGGAAAATCAAACTATATTTTGTTCTTTTTCAGGTTCAATAGCTAATCCTCCTGAGGGGGATAACCACCTTGATGGATTTACGGAGGTCACAAACAGAAAAGGCAAAAATAAGAACTTTGCCACAGCCCCAAACCAGGATACGGCAGACATACAACAATACTACCAAGTGGGATGGACCTCACATCCCATGGTCACTAGAAGTCGCTCCCACAAACCACAAAATGAACTGGATTATTTCCTATACCCAGTTGACCCGAAGTTTGACTCACCCCACAAATTAGCAGCAGCTCTTAAACGGTATAAGTCTTCAAAACCAGAGGCTAAAACTTACCAGCCCTATCTTCAGAGGGCGATCAAGTTTCACAACAGATACAACAAGAACATCTCAGCTACTCTTGGAATTCCTACAACAAACTTCAACTGCTAAACTTTATTTGCTTTATTTGTATGTTTTAGTTTTATTTCAACTCTTGTAATCTTCAAATTTTATTAATAAAATTGGGAAGTGTTCCTCAAAAAAAAAATACTATCTATCATATGAGTATCTGCCGCATGAACCTAGACTACTGGAAGTCCTGCGTAAACTTAAGCTTCTTCACATCGCGCGGTTTAACATACAACTACGATTAAAATTTCCGAAACTTCAATCGGATAACTGTAACGCAGCCAGCTAGAACCCTCGACCTACACTTAGCTTATAAAAAGCATGCAGCATCAGACTTGCGTTTTTCTCCATTCACAGAGTTGCGAATCCATTTCTAATCTCCAGGAGGTGGAGAGACGCTACAACCATTGCACATCGCCCTGCTTCGCCGGAACTGGTGATCGAAGGAGACGATCGACGTACTATTCTCTTTCCTTCCCTTTTGTTTTACGTAGGCTAGGATTCTTTCCTTCTTAACGGGCTCACTATTTCGACCAGGATAGAGGAGGAGGACTAGGAGCATCAGTATTGGTAAGTTTCTCTGCCGATCCAAAATTGTTTTCTCGTATTATATGTTATTATGTGATTAAAGTGTGAATTTTGAACATGTATTATTTGAAGTGACTAGTATTTGAGAAAGTTGAGATATGGGGTACTAAATATTTTTAAACACCATTGAGAATATTTAGAGACTTGAAAAATACTCTGGGCTATGTGATTATTATGTGCTATGTGATTATGTTTTGAGCTTTTGAATTATGTGTATGTGTTATTTAAAGAGATATTGAATCTATAGTATTTGAGAAATACAAATATGTACATTTGGGGTATTAAATATTTTTAAATGCCTTTTAGACTATTTCGAGAGTTTGGAAAATATTTTGAAGTATATCATGATTCAAGATGAAAACTAACATTTTCATAAGAGGTGAGCACCCCGGGAGAAATCCGTGGTGTCGGTTTTTCACATCCGGATAAATGTGGAGGATGGTTAGAGCTACTACTACTTGAAGAGAACAAGTTTAGTAGTCCTTTCGATTCAATAGTAGAGTGACGGGAACCAGATTCCGGGATGAGTTCGTAAATAACAATGACTCATTGGGCTTCGGGCATAAGTATCTGAAAGTACCGCCCATCTTAAAAGAAAGTAGGAGAGACAATGATATTGGTTTTGGAAAGAGAAGAAGTACTTAGATTATTTTCAAAGAGAAGTTGAGTATATTTAGAAAGAGTGATTAGCTAAAAAGTTATTTTTGGAAAGTGATACTTTTATATGAAGGTGTGAGTTATTTAGAGTTTATAAATATTATTTTAAACAGGAAAGTCGTTTTGTGGGAATAAAGAGAATTTTGAAAGTAATAGTTATGTTATGTTCAAAAAACTATTTTGACAAATCTGATTATTTTACGGGGTTGGGTAGTACTTACTTAGCTCTAAAGCTAATTTTTGTTTCCTTTTCTTTGTTTTGTTTTCTGCACTTTATTTGTGCAGGTAATAATGATGATGTTGACTGGTGATTGCATGGTCTTGAGAGTGGTTTAGAGATGCCTTAGGCAAACTTAGTCAAGAACAAACACTTTAGTTATGTAGAACACTTGTTTACTTTGTTTTGTTTTAGGATTGCATGTGCATTCGGTTGAGAGATGACCGGATGTGGCGGTAACACCCATTTCCCTATTAAGACTTCCGCTGTAATTTTCAAATGATGTTATCAATAAATAAAAGTTTTATTTCAAATATATCAATGTTTTGGGTAGGAAATTTGGGGGTGTTACAATGATGGCCACCACTTTAGTAGCCCCTGGAGTGGAGCAAGTGGATGACATTAATTTTCAGAGATGCGGCTATTACAATCAGCCCTATAATCAGCAGCAGTGGGGGAATTACGGGAAGGAAAGTCACAAGTGAAACAACTACAATCAATCCGAGCAGCCCCAGAAACCCCATGCCCCACCTCAAGCACTTCGGTAGGGTCAAGGGGGTCAAAAGAACTACCCGAATCAGCAACAGAAGCCAAACTTGAAATAGATTCTCTTGAAGTTCATGCAAACAACTTCATCGAGCATTCAAAACCTAGAAAACCAAATGAGACAACTTGCAAAGGCCCAATATGAGAGGCCTAAGAGATACCTCCCCAGTAACACTAAAAATAACCCATAGGAATATGTACATGCAGTCACTAAGGAGGAGGAGGAGGAGGAGGAGGAGAGAGAGAGAGAGAGAGAGAGAGAGGTGGAGGCAGATTGATACACATAACATCCCGATCTAGTCAAAGCCTACTACCCATGCATCTCTCCCCTTTCTGAAGCGTTTGAAGATGAAGAGTAACAACAATCAGTTTGGTAAGTTTCTAAACCTCATAAAACAAATTCAGATCAACTTAGCAATCATGGACACACTGTCACAAATGCCAAACTATGCCAAGTTCATGAAAGATCTTCTCACCAACAAGAGGAAGCTGGAGGAAGCATTAATGGTGGTGCTGAACGAGGAGTGCTCAGTTGTAGTACGGAAAGATCTGCCAAAGAAGCTTAAGGATCCAGGTTCTTTTACTATCCCTTATCTTCTAAGATATCTGAATTTGGATAGGGCCTTGGCTGATTTGGGTGCGAGTATTAATTTAATGCCTTTTTCTTTGCATGAGAAGCTTGCACTGGGTCCGCTTAAATCAACACATATGTGTATTCAACTAGCTGACCGTTCAATCAAATATCCCCAATGGATTGCTTAAAACGTGTTGGTTAAAGTGGGCGCGTTTATTTTTCCTGTTGATTTTGTTATTTTGGACATGGACCAGGACGTGAGGCGCCTTTGATTTTGGATAGACATTTCTTGGCTACTGCCCGGGCACTGATTGATGTTGGAGATGGTAAGCTTGTTCTCTAAGTTGGGGATGAGGCTGCCACCTTTGACATGTCCAAAATAATGAAATGGTCCTATTTGGATGTGATTGACTATGTGGTGAAGGAGTGCACCCCTAATATGCTCTCTGATGAAGTCTTCTTTGATTTGCTTTTGGATGATAGTCTTTCTTCAGGGGATCTTGATCTCCTCTTCTGTTTAATTGTGATACTGTGAGTGCAGTGGAGGACTCAGGTGATGCCAGTTTTGTGAAGGGGATGGAAGAAGGTTTAGATGCAGTGGAGAAGGAACATTGTCACACTGATTCTTCTGTTGTTACTCCTCCATTAAATCTGAAACATCTTCCCTCCCACCTTGAGTATGCTTTTCTTGATGAGAATCCTGAACTCCATGTTATTCTTGCATCCGGGCTTTAGCCATCCCAAAAATCAGCATGTCTTAATTTACTTTGTGAGCAAAGGGAAGCTCTAGCCCGGAAATTTTCTAACATGAAGGGAATTAGTCCTTCTTTCTGCACACATAAAATTTTGTTGGAAGATGGTGCCAGAACGATTGTGCAGCCCCCAAAGAAGGTTGGATCCCAACATGCAAGAAGTGGTTAGGGACAAGTTTCAGTGTTACCTGCTTTTGTCTAAAGTAATAATATTCACCCATCACTCAACCTTGAAATACTTATTGCAACAATGTGATGCAAAGTCTAGACTTATTCAATGGATATCACTACTCCAGGAGTTTGATATAGAGATGAAGGATAAGAAAGGGACTGAGAACTTAGCAGATGGTCATTTGAGTAGGTTAGAGAACCTCTTTCGTGATTCCTTGTGTGAGAGAGACATTGAGGGAGCTTTTCCTAACGAGAGATTGTTGAGCATAATTGATGAGGTGCCTTGGTATGCAGACATCGCCAACTATCTAGTTAGGGGTGTTATTCCTTGTGATTATACACTTCACCAGCATAGGAAATCTTTGCTGATCTGAAATATTATTTTTGGGAGGAACCACATCTCCTTAGAATTTGTGCTGATCAAGTTATTAGAAGGTGTGTTTCTCATCTTGAAGGATTGGAAATTCTTAGACATTGCCACTCCGAGCCAACGGGGACACTATTCTTTCAACCAGACATCCCGAAAAGTTTTTAAATGTGGTTTCTTCTGGCCCTCTCTATTTAAAGATGCTTTGAGTTTTGTGATAGGTGCCAACGCACCAGGGCGATGAGAGATGAGATGCCCCAAAAGTTTATCTTGACATGCGAAGTGTTTGAAGTTTGGGGAATTGACTTCATGGGAACGTTTCTGGCTTCTGAAGGTAATAAATTCATTCTACCTTGTTGTTGTGGATTATGTTTCTAAGTGGGTTAAAGCTCAAGCTGTGCCCACAAATGATGTTAGAGTAATCGTTTGTTTTTTTCTAGGAGAAGAGAAGTATATAAGACACTTAGTAAGGAGTATCATCTATCTTTATGCAAGGAGCAAACATGTTATACAACTAAGCTAAACCGTTGTTTCAAATTGGTGCATGCTTTGACGTATACTTGAAATACGCAAAGAACTAATGCAAGAAGAAGAAAAAGAATAACAACAACAACAACAATAATAATGATAATAATAATAATAATAATAATAATAATAATAATAATGCTTCCGGTTCGGATGGTTTTAATGGTTGCTTTTACCATGATTGTTTTGCTATTATCGACCAGGACCTTCTCAATGCTACTATATTCTACTAAAGAGTTCTTTTGTGGGGTCCATATTCCCAAAAGTAGTGGTCATACCTGCAACAACATTATTCTAAAGGATTTCAATCCTGCTACTTTTTAGATATTTTGACTAGTCAGTTTGAGTAACTTTCTCAATAAATTTTTACCAGAATCCTCACTACTTGTGTCATCCCCTTCTTTACAAAATTATTTCCAAAAAGTAAAGTGCTTTTCAACAAGGCAAATAAATTTCTGACACCATTCTGGCTATGAAGGAGCTGACATGCGGTCTTTCTAAAAAATAGATTGGTCATAATGTTTTTTTTCTTCAAAAATGATATGACAAAAGCCTTTGGCTGTATCTCTTGGACCTTTCTTAAGGCCGTTTTGGACAATCTGGGCTTCCATTTTCACTTCACTAACCTGATCCTTATTGTTAGGTCCCCTAGATTTTGATGATTAATGTATTAAGTTTTGATGAAGCCACCCTTTTTAAATTCCTGTATTAGACTAGATCATGTTTATGTTCTACTTATGTTTATTGTAATGTGCTGATCTTTAGTGAAAAAGAAAGTACTCATAAAAAACAAATAGAGTATGAAAAGAGAATAAATGTACCAAAAAAAAAGAAATGAATCAAAACAAAAAGGTACGAAAAGAGTCAACTTCAACCCTTTGATAATTCGGCAGCCACCTGAAAAACCAAGAATCAGTAGCCTACTGAAAATCCATTCAGCCGGCTCCTAACTCAGTTTCCCAGGCAAGGCAACCAGAAATCTACTACTCTTCTCTAGAGCACAAAAATGATAAAACAAAAGACCAACTTGCAGTCAAAATGACAAAAAGATAGAAAATAATTTTATAAGAAATTTTTACCACCTTATGAAAATTTCTTATAAACTTATTTTACTAAAAGCAAGTAATTCAATTGTAAGGAAGCATTGAACAATACCCAACTTGTATACTCAACTCTTCGTAATAAAAGATTAAAAGATATTCCATCTTTATCTTTTCATTGAGATGAGGAATACCAAGTTGAGGAAAAAAATCAGTCTGTGTCACAAGAAGACAAAGACCAATCATGCTTCCTTCAGTCAAATGGAACAAAGCAAATGGATCAAAGCAATGGTCAAGATTGAACTCTTCAGCCAACGGTGGAGTTTCAAGAACAAAGTCTACAAATACAGAAGGAGTGCAAGAAGAAAGTGTGTGGAACTAAAGGGAGCTAAGTGAAGCTAAGAAGGAAGATATGATCACTCGACATATCCAGCAAACACAAGTGCTGATCCTCCTTCACCCTTTCAAGTTCTCACCCCACTCACCTAAGCTCTTAGACCAGCTCAAATTCATACACTTTTTTAGAGCTTAGTTAGTTAGTAGTTTAGCTTTACTCTTGTAAACTAGACTAGTGTTAGACATTCTGGAGGGCTTTGTGATCAAATCCAGAAGGTGTGAGAAGGACAAGGACATGAGTAGCTTCTGGCAAGTCAATGCCATTAGTGAAAAACCTTGGAAGACTGAGTAGCTTGGAATGATGTTCAAATTCCATGTGAAAAACTCACAATCTATGCCTGCAGCCAAGGGTAGATTGGGCATTAAATGTAATGGGTATATTCATTTAGTGGAAATCCATCTGAAATAGGTTGGGACTGGATGTAGGAGGATTACACCACCTCTGAACTAGGATATATCTTGTGTCACTTTCTATATTCAGTTCCCACTACAAACTACAGTTCTCACTCACCTTCACAACTTTCCCAGACAAACAACTCACTCAAAACTAACCAGTAAACTTCCCAGTTTACTGTGAATCAAACTCTTTGTTTCCTAATCTTCATTCATCAAAGAGATCAATTTTAAATAGGTTTAAATCCTTCATACTTATGTGTTTAGTCCATTCTTAAAGTCCAATAATGTTCAAGAGTATAGTGCCTTACTATTCTTAAACATTGGAGCAGTAACCTCATTTCAGTAGCCAGCTCCTTATAGTTCGGCAGCCTGCTCCTAAAAAGTTCAGTAGCCTGCTCCTTGAGAAAACGGTTTTTGACTAATACATCTACACCTTGTTTAATCCATCTCTCATACAACTAAAAGAGTCATAACCTTTGTTGCTATAAAGTGTCACACTCTTGAGGTCAAAACTTCCGCTGTATGTTTCAATATCTCCCAAAAGATATTGGAACTCACTCTGTTAGAGGAAAAAAGGTTGAAAAATGAAAATGATTGAAAAGTCTATTCACCCCCCTCTAGACTTTTACCTCACTTGGGACCATCACTTAACAATTTAAAAGGGACTTGGTTTTCTATTCTTATAAATGGTTTCCCTTAGGCTTCCCCTTCCCCTAAATGTGGTGTTAAACAAGGGAATCTGTTATCTCCTATCCTTTTCATTATTGTATCTCAAGTCCTTCCTTGGAACTTAAACCACTTTTTCAGTGAAGGTGGCAGTAAGCCATATTACTCTCACATTGGTCTCCTTGTTATCTCCCACATTTCTAAAGCTGATGATCTATAGATTCCTCTAATGGTAACAAACATATGTTACGAAAGCTTTTTAACCTTCTCGGTCTTTATGAGAACTATGTTGGTCACAAATTTCATTTTGAAAAAAAGTCTTTTTATACTGGCCCAAAGACCCCCCAGGTACAAATAACATGATTAGACATGTTTCCAAAATGAATAAAGGCAATTATCCTTTCATGTACCTTGGGGTTAATTTCTATCTTGGTAGAGCAAATCAATTACTTTCCACACCATGTGATAAGAATTGATCAATGCTTGAATAGCTGGAAGAACAAAGTTCTCTTCCAGGCTGGCAAATTTATTCTTGTCAAACATGTTTTGGCTACCTTTCCCCTTTATTCCCTGGCCTCCTCTAAAGTCCCTAGAGGCCGGGGTCCTTAAGGATATCAAGAACCACTGTATTAAATTCCTTTGGCAAAAGGATTTAAATGCACCCAACAAGTTTAGTTGGAGGTCGCGGGCCAACTGCTCTTACCCTTTTAATGAGAATGGTTTGGGCTTTCGCAGGTTACATGATGTACATAACAATTTCTTTTTAAAACTTTGGTGGAAAAAAGATTAAGGGCAAAGTATTTGGGATACAATTTTTAATTCTTTACGCTCTTGCACTCTTTCTATTTTTTTGGCCTTCCATGTATTCTGTACAACACCTCTATTGTGAAAACACTAAGATTTATGTGCGCATGAGCAATAACATCTTTTGGGACTCAAGATGGAGCCCCTTCAGGCCTCTTCATAGACTTTATACCCCCCGACCCTATCACTATTAAAGAGGCTTACAAGGATATTTAAAGTCATTTGCGGGACATCCCCAATGACATCAACCGGTCCCTCACCAATACCACCACCCCCAACTTTTGGTGATAAACCTAATACCATACACCAGACTCACACCTCTACTCGCGATTTCACCTTTATAATGATGTTTTGTTTTCAATTGTTTCAGTCCCTGACCAGAACAGACCATGCCAAACCAGACTAGAGTTGGACAATAATAATAAATTACATAGAGACCAAACATTTACCAGACCAGACTTAAACCAACCAGACTAGACCACACCAGCGAATTTCAGTCCAAAAGAAAACATCCTAAGTCAGCCTATGATGAGTTTAGGAAGAAAGGTTTACCGATTAAGCACCTGGGTGCTATTGGCAAAAAACTTGCCCCAAAAAAATCTCATTTTCCTTGGCGGATTTCTAACAATCTGGTTGTCTGTGCTAATACGCTTCGTAAATTAGGCTTTCATGGCCCTTTTAAATGTCCTCATTGTAACCACCATGATTCTATTGATCATTACTCTCACATTGGTCTCCATGTTCTCTCGAGAATGATCTATTGTTCATTACTCTCACATTATTCTCACATCTGGTTGGAAGACAATATGAAGGATAACAATTATTAGTTGGACCGAGCACAACTCTTTTTTATGCTATTTTCTATTCTTTGGAACCTTTGGAAACTGAGAAACACCACTCTTTATGAAGACACTACACCTAATTACTCCGATGCCATCTACAACATCAAAAGGGACATTTGTTCCCCCCCTATGATACCAAGAGTCCTAACCAGATCTTAAGAAACAGACTCAAAGTGGTCTCCTGGAACCCTCCCTTGGCCAATAATGGGACCCTCAACATTGTCCAGACCTCACACACCGTTGGCTTCTTAACCTGTAACCATAAGGGTGAAATGATTTCCCATTATTCTCATAGGTTGTTTAATAACTTTCAGCGTTAAGGCTTTTATCGAAGTGATTTATCACTACCTTCATGTTTGTAGGGATAGGGGAATCACCTTCACCAACACTCAAATTTTGAACCTTCAAGTTTTTCAAGCAATCAACCTCCATTACATCATATCAATCGTTGGGATATAATCTTCACAATCACTTGTATCCGTAGGATTTTGCATCAAAACCAAATTATGCTTAGCATTGTTACTTGAAATAATGACAAGAAAAATACCTATGACTTTCTAATGGACAAAAATAAGACCTATTATCAATATGGACAATAAAGTGACTCAATATGAACGAGTGACTAAATTACCTTGTGCTGCTTCGCTTCTTTCTACATCTGCTTAACTCTTCTTGCGTTGCTTGCTGCTTCGTCATTGTCTCTCCATCTGCTACATCTAGGGAACCGCACAAGGCACAACAAATCCTTCGCCCCAGGCGCACATCATCACCTCCGCCTCCAACCTCCGCCTCCACAACAAATCCTTCTTCTTGAATTTCTGCACTGCGGTGGCGGTAGCTGTTCGACCTCTGTCAATCGTCGACACATGCTCTATTGAGCCTGATGTCCCTGTCTCAGTTTCTTCTTCTTTTTCTGTTCGTGTGCTGCCTCATTGCTTCAGGCCAGGGTTTCACGTCAATGTGTGGTTTCAGATTCTGATGGTGCGGTTGATTGGGTGGCGATGCGATTGAATTGGGCGGCAATGCGATTGGTTTGGGCGTCGGCTATGGTTGTGGGGTTGGGTGAGATGATTGGGGATGCTAGAGAGAGGGCTAAGGCTAAGGAGAGGGATGGTCTACTACAAGGGGCTAGGGAGGCGGTAGTCACCGCCGAGACGGCGGCGACCAGAAGGCTGGACCACTATATAGAGGGGGGGATGGGGCTAGGGAAGCGGGGAGTTGGGGGTTAGGGTGGAGTGTTGGGGAGGGTAGGTTGTGGGCTAGGGAAGGGTCACTATCGGGCGGCAACTGTCGTGGTGGCCGGCGGTGGTGGCTACCCATGGTCACTATCGGATTGGGTAACTGTGAATGGTTAATCCGAGTAACAGTAACGGGTCGGTCCAGGTAACTGTAACTGGTCGATCTGAGTAACTATAATTGGTAGGTTTGAGTAACTGTAATTGATTTGGTCGATTAATTGTAACTAGTCGGGTCAGATAGCTGTAACTGATCGGGTCATATAATTGTAACTGGTCAGACAAGTAACTGTAATTGGTCGAGCTAGTAACTGTAACTAATTAATTGGGTAAGGTAACTGTAACTAGTTATTGTAACCGGGTAACGGTAAAAGTCAACATATCTTTTATTGGTGGTTGCTAGCATATTGAGAAGTGGGAAATGGCCGGATTGGAGCCGTAGGGGTGATACGGACGTATCTAGCCTGATAATTACTAACGCATGCACAAGCTTTGAAGTTCTTTTGTTTCCGTAATCGTCTGCATATGGCGACTTTTTTAGTTTAACATTTGCAAATCAATGCAGAAGGTGTGGTTGATCTGATCACCGTCCAATTTGTATTGATTTGGTAACCATGGATATTTTGCTTTCACCATGTCGATAGATTTGCATGCCTAGCTCTTTTCACGCAGATTGCCACGTTATCTGCATGCCGTACTAGCCTAGCCTACTTTTCTTTCCAGTAATAATAATATAGTCTCACAAAGCTTAGTTAGGTCTTTACTTCATATCTTTCTAAGAACTTGCTTTATGCATGGCATGCAAACAATGCGATAACCTACATGCTAATTAATCTATGTGATACTACTATAGTTATTATCCATTTTTTACATTTCGGTGATAAACTTTTATCAATTATTTTAACAAAGTACATTAATGCGAATTTTAATCTTTTTATAACTTTATGATAGTATCTTAGACAAATAACATTTTCATACTCGGTATCACTTTCATAATTCAATATTTCAATGTATAAACGATCAAAGTTTAACATTATTGACTTCAAAAGTCATCAACTAAAATGGGAAACCTTTAATATTGAATTACGATAATTAAATTAAAGGCGAATGTCACTGTACCCATATATATAAGAAAAACGAAAAAAGTACATTAGTGCCTTTTCAAAGAAGAGAATAGTACTCCGATCCGTACGTAGTATATATAGGGGTGTTTGGATCTGATTCTCAAAACTGATTCTGTTCCTTCAGGAAGCAGAAGCAGAAGCTGGAGTGTTTGGGTGAAATTCTAGAAGCACTTCTGGAGCTCTAATTTACTCTTAGAATCAGTTTTTTTAGAAGCTGGGAGGTACCAGCTTTTGAAAACTGATTCTGAATCTGCTTCTGCTTTTAAAAAAGAAGCAGAAGCAGAATCAGTTCCAAACACCCCATAATCTAACTTTTTTTTGAGAGGATATATAATCTAACTTTAAGAACCAAAAGTTAGATTTATTGTCGTTTGGAGAGACAGAGGGAATAAATACAGATCTCTCATTAGAAAACAAAAACATTCTAACGAATAGCTATGGTAAACATTTTCAAATATTGTCGTTTATTACACGACAACACATATAATCTAAGAAGAAATTTCACTAATATTACTTTTAGAAAAATATTGGACAGAAATGTGGCCTAATAACTTTTAGTGATTATAATTGTGTTTAAAGTTATCATGATATAAACTTTGAACACCACTATAGTCGTTAAAAGTCACCATATAACATTTTTATTAGTAATATTTTAGAAAAATTTCTTTTCGATGTAATAATAAGAATGATATATAGAGTAGAAGAATACTAAAAATTAAATACTCAGTAATAGAATATACTTTTCTTTGTCCCAACAATTTTTTCAATGTGGATAATTTTTCTTCATGATGTCAATATAATCACAATGTCTAAATATACACATTATTAATAAAAAGTAATCAAAGATATACGAAGTAGAAGATCGTAGAAAGAAAGATCGTCCGCGTAGATTGATAAATTTGTTGATTTAATTTTATATATCTTCTTCGTGTGCAAATCATTTCATATTTTCATGGGAGCTGCTCTTAGGTTTTCAATCAATGTCAAATGAGCCGCATATAACCAGTGGCGTATCCAGGGTGGGGGCAGGGGGCAGCTGCCCCCACTCAACCCCCACCCAACCCCTATATACGTATATATATTTAAAAATTCAATTGGACATATACTTTTATTCTGAATATACATAATATATACTAGAATTCCGAATAATGTAACTAAAGAGTGGTTTAGCGCAGTGGATAAGGAGCTGCGTGCGTATTCAGTGCCTCTGTTAGGTTTAGGTTAGAGTCCACCCTCCAGTTTTTGTTCCGAACTTTAATATTTTCTTCTGTTATCTTCCTTATTTCCTTTTTTAAGTATTAATCACATTTAAAGTGACTTAATATATGCATACATTTTTAGTTTTAGTCTATACTTCATTACATTTTTAGAGTTAAAATATACTTAATTACAATTTACACTTAACATAAATTCATATTTAGATATAATTCTGTATTCATAATTTACATTTTCTTACATACACTAAGTGTCCCTTATTGAAATTATTGATTTTTAATGTAACATTAAAAAAAATTGTCAAATTTACTAAGCATGATTTCATATTTTTTAGCTGACCGAGTATTTTTCATTTATAATGAATTTTGTACTGTTTTTGTTAAATTGTTAATCTGCTTGTGACATGCTTGAAATAATATATGCAAGTGAAAAAGCATAAAATAAGCAAATGCATGATTGTGATTGCGTAGGTAAACGAATGTTAGTCATACAATATTTTTCAAAAAGGGAAATTAATTTTTTTTGGGACATCTCAAAGATTAGTGAGAAGAATTCAGTGGGACGGAGAAAGTAGTATTAACTCGTCCCCATTCATAAGAAATCCTGGATACGCCACTGCATATAACCTCTTCTTTTTGGAACTTTCCTTCTAGCAAATATCACCCACAATGTGACCAATAATAGGTAAAAATTAAAAATTCAACTTATGAAGAACATTGTCACGAATTTATTTAAATAATAGGTTATAACCTTTCGTGTGAATAGTTTACACATCATGAAGAACATTGTCACAAAATCTTATCAAAAAATTCACTCGGAAGCACCTCAAACACAGGCATCCGGAAGGTGGATCCTGAGGGGTAGTTTGGAGAGGGTGATTTCTCATTAAATAAGATCATATATATGAATAAACATATATATACTTTGTATTAAAATATGTTTTGCTCCTCAAATAGATCCTATGTAGTTCTATTAAAAATAATTTGATTAAAATTTACCAAGATAAGCGTGAATAAGTCCTAATTTTGAGAATAAAACAATGATAATGGATTTTATTCCTATTTAAAGAATTTTATATTTATTGTTTGTGTTTCTTCTTGACCCCCAATGACTACATGCATCAGTCCGTGGTTGGTAGATAATTTGAAAGACATTAGATAGCAATGGAATCCCATTAAATAATGCGTACGCACTAGATGCATATATATATATATATATATATAGTTGGGCGGGCGGGTGCATGATATGGGTTATATATATATATATATATATATTATACTCGTACGTACGTACGTACGTACCTGGTGCTGCAAAGCAAGAATGGTGGAGACGCAACCGTAAACGGGGTCGGAGAGCCTGGCCTGGGCCTCGTAAGATATGGTGACAACGGCGTCGTGGCGGCGGTTGGGCGGGATGTGAAGGAGGAGCTTGGAGACGTTGCTGGCGCCGAAGACCTTGTGAACGGCGGCAAAGCGGGCAGCGCCCTGATCGGAGGCAAAGTGCGGGGCGAATATGCATCCGCTCACGCACTTCCTCCTCAGGAACTTGCACGCGCCGCAGGGAGCTTGCATCCCCTCCGCTGCTGCCCTCCGCTTCCCCGCCGCACTCTTCCGCCTCTCCGCACCATCTTCATCATCCATGATATGCCCGCCCTACCTACCTATCTTAATACCTACGCACTGCACGCACGTAGCTAGCTACTATATATATATATATATATATATACTCCGTATGTATGTAGTAATATATTATTAGCTCTGCTAGCTAGCTAGCTTATGATCGATCGACCTAAGCTAGCTAGTGATATAATATAATATATATACATATAATAACATGTTTAATTTGTAGTTGGATTGAAATTTTCTGATTTTAATTGCTAATTTAGTCACATGAATGTCTAGTCCCCGTGTATTATATAAGTGTCCAAGTCTAGTATAGTCTGCTTGGACTAAAAACAATCTAAATAAAAATTAGAAATAATTATCCCGTGTATATTATGAGTAAAACTTCCCCACTTTTCCAATCTGTGACCTAACTAATTTTTTTCCCAAAATAATATTTAAATCAATTATATTTAATTAATTTCGTAATTAATAATTAAATAATTAATTTTTATGGACTAATATACCCCTTAGGTTAAGTCTATAAAACCCTAACCTTTTACTCTTTTTCTCCAACCCTAGCCTCTAGCTTCCCACTACTCACGCACACCCACCTTCCGCTGCTGCCCCGCCGCCGCCCAGCCTCCACCTAGCCGTCACCTACCTCTGTCGCCCCGCCACCGCCCAGCTGATGCCTTGCCGTACGTCCGCCTGCTCATCACCTCCTTCTAACTGCATAGTCGCGTGTTCTCCTCCTTCGTACATCCAGCCCGCACTCGCCGCCACCACCGACCTTGCCCTGGCCGCCGCCGCCCCGCCGCACAGTTGCCTCGTGCCTCCGTCAACCAGCGTGCTTGATCTCTTGCCGCTTGAGATTACGGTTTGTTGGGTTCTTCTTCTATTTAATGAAATTAGGGTAATAATTAATGTTGCCAAAGAATGGTGATGGCCGGACCGCCGCTCCAACAACTCAGATTCTTCAGCAAGACGGTCGAGGTTGAAGACGAACCCAAGATTGAAGAAGAACCCTAGGTTGAAGACGATTGAGGATAGTGTGCAATGAATATTTTTTATGTAATGCCATGAATATCACAAAAAGTGCAATGATTATGAAAAAGAAGTGCAATGATAGGACCATATATAAAGTTATTTTGACAAAAAGTGCAATAATGTAGAGCATTAACATTGATATAAACTGCAGTTATCAAATCTAAAAAATTATAAAATGCTAACATTTTTGTAATGTTTTGTCATAACTCTCGCATGGAGTACGTGCATTGGATTTAATTAAACGTAAAAACTATAATTATCAAAACTAAAAAAGGACAAACTGAAGTACCATAACTTAAGTGCATGAAGTGCATGATATGTTGTGCAGTGAATACCGTCATAAAGTGCTATAAATGTTGTGCTATAACGCGTTCATAAAGTGCAATATATTTACACGGCTGAAATTAGTGCAAAATGCAAAATAAGGGCATTTTCGTCCTTCCACATTATAATATGACGATTTTTTTTTCGATTTTTAGTCATATTCCGGGAAAAAAACATAGCTACTCATATTTTGAGAAACTCAATATGTTTTACTCATATCTTGGGAATTTTTCCTAAAAATTAAACATGACACACACCGTACCTTGCCGGGGCGGAGTACGATATATGAAGTATACTACTCCCTCCGTCCCACTTTAAGGTTCCCACACGATTTACGATGTTTGACTGACCATAAAGTTAACTGATCCCTGTCATTAACAGAATTATTTTTAGTAAATAAAATTTACATATTCAGAAACTACATTAAACCCGCTACAAAACCTGCAAAAAATAATTTAAATTTCATAAACTTTCGATATAAAAAGTAAAAGATCAAGAACAATGCACGTTGACCAGAGAATAGTATACATGAACCTTTAAATGGGAGGGAGGGAGTAGTATAAATGTATAATCGACCGGCCATGCCGGTACGTGCGCACGCAATAACCTGCAGCATGCGCTATTAGAGTGTGTGTGGCGGCCTAATTGCCTAAACAACTAAAAAAGACTACCAAGATAATGAGTCATCTCAATACCTCTAATAGAGTCAATAATAACATATCAATATGAAGGAAAACTATTAATTAAACTAGTCCTCATATTATCTTGACCAATTTCTACATATTTTACTACATATGTTCGAGCATATAGGCTTATGTATGGCTAGACCTGACCCAACTTAAATACTATCGTACATCCCAAATCTAGTCACTATAAAAAGCTTTTCTAATTAGATTAGCCAAATAGCTCACCTGATTAAAACATGTAAATTGGGTTGGGCTAAAACACAATTCAAAATACAAACACAATTGGGTTGGGAGATGTGTTTGTAGTCCCGTACAAACACATCTCCCCATACAAAATACAAATCAATTTCGTGCGTCCAATTCAGCCAAATCAATGGCCCAAAACACGTTCCTCACCGTTAGACGCAATGAGGTGCGCAGGAGGCGAACGGGAAATTTGAAACCCGTTTTAGTAATTAAGGATAAAGAAGTAATTTGGCAGTTTTTTAAATGGAACCGCCATAATACTGAATACGAAGGAAATCACGATGGCGCATGTTGGGTGTGTTTCGAAAAACAAAGAAAATTAACTAATAAAAATTAGTTAAATAAAATGACTTAAAGAAAACAAGAAATGAGATGAAGCAGAATAAGCCAAAGCTCGTGCTGCGCACGATTTCCTTAAAACGTATTCGTTGCCTCCCGGGGTGCTAGGAGCGTTGCAACGATCGTTTCCCAGGATACGATGACTTCGAACGATAGTTTAGCACTCAAACTATGGTTCCAATGAACAAGAACAATGCTCAGAACACAGAAGAGTTTTTATGGAATGCTAGAGGTGTTTTTTTAGCTCTGAAAGTATGTGTACGAAGTGTATGAACGTGTGTTGTTACCAAAGCACCTACTAGCCTTTTATAGGGGTGGATTATGGTGTGTTAATGGCTGTTCAAGGCTTGTGAACGTTGGACATCAATGTCCTAAACGTTGGGCATTGATTCCAGCCAATAAACAGCCCAAAACGTTCATATGAACGTTGGGACTTCAATGGCAGCATGCTGGCATTGATTCTCCAAGCAAGCTGTCCAAACCCGCTGCATTAAGGTACAAAGACGTTGGGCAGTTATGCTGCAACGTTCCAGTTCAGCATGGAGCAAAAATAAAATAGGAACGTACCGGAAGAACAAAAATTAACGTTATCTTTAGAAGATAAATTTTCGGACGGCATTCGTGTGTGCAGGTCGCCCGCACACGCAAGTCGCGCTTTTTGTTCTTCGGTTTCGGGATTTGATTCGCACCCCCCCTACGCGCGTGAGAGAGCCTTTCCCTTTAGGAAGCTTAACTCCTTAAGGGGGGTTTCCCTTTATAAAGGTGTAACACCCCCATTTTCCCTCCCAAAATAATACTTGAAATAATAGATTTATTGATAATAAACTTGATTTATTCTTTCAAAACAGATAAAAAGTTTTGCAGCGGAAATAACATTAATTGGGAAATGGGTGTTACCGCCACATCCGGTCATCTCTTAACCGAATGCACAGGCAATCACAAAACAAAGTAAAAAGTGTTCAACATAATTGGATTGTTTATTCATGACTAGGTTTGACTAAGGCATCTTCTACGTCGCTCTCAGGCGCATGCAATCAACAATCAACATATTCATCATCACCTGCACAAATAAAGTGCAGAAAACAAAACAAAGAAGAGGAAACAAAAATTAGCTTTAGAGCTAAGTAAGTACTACCCAACCCCGTAAAATAATCAGGTTTGGCGAAAAATAGTTTTTCATATAATACTATATAAAAATGACACACTCCACCAAAATTCTTTTCTTCTTTGATATTTCTCAAAATCACTTCTTTAATAAAGTCCTCAAAAAATTCTATAGTAACTCTTCTCTTAGAATTTCTCAAAATTCACTTCTTCTCTATCTTCCTAGTAATTTAGAAGGGCGGTGCTCAACACGTACTCTGGTTGAGCCCAGTGGTTACGTTGTTATGTACGGCCACCCCGGGATTTTTGCCGGTACCACAACTGCTAATGGAAACGAAACGACTACCTTAAGTGTGCACACCCCCTAAAAGGGATTCCAAGCCCTCCGAGTAGTAAGTCGTCACGAGTAATCGGGACTCAGTCTACCAACTACCCCACCTTTAAAATTCTTGAATGATTAGGGACTACTACTATAACTTCTTCTTAAAAGGGATCATAGATCCAAACGTCACTTCAAACTCAAACTGTACTTCTTAGTAGTAGTAGCCTTAATCACCCTCCACATTTATCCGGATGTGGAAAACCGACACCATGGATTTCTCCCGGGTGCTCACTTATGAAAACGTAAATTTTATCTTGAATTAAGTATACTTCCAAAAATATTTCTCAATCTCTCTAAATAGTCTCAAAGGTATTTAAAAATATTTAATACCCAAAAGTACTTAGTTTGCACTTCTCAAATACCATAGATCTAATATCTCCTCAAAATCACATACAAATTCAAAATTCACATTTAATCACATAATAACATATAATACGAGGAAACCATTTTGGATCGGCAGAGAAACTTACCTCAATTGATGACAAACCTACTTGAAGCACCTATGTCGATCTCTTGAATCACCTATTAGAATTCTAGCATTAATAATTTAATTAATAATATTGAGCTTAATTACCCCACCTTAGTTTATCTCATTTTCTTAATCTGTTCTGAATCTCTATTTAGGCCTTCCTGTTTTAGACTTTTAGTAAGTCAACAAGCAGCCCCCTATTAATTATTTTAAATCAGTCCACCCCATCTAACTGAGTGTCCGGTCAATCATTAGAAAATGAACCCAGCCCCAACATGTTTAAACAAGTTCATCACAGAACAGCAGTACTACGTACTATACGTCTGGCGGCCGGCGTGTGCAGGAGAGAGGGTAGACCGGCGGCGATCGTCGGCAGCGGTTTGAGCGACGGTGGCTTCACCTCCTCCGGCGTGGAAGTGGTCAGACAGTCTGGCGAACAACCGGGCTTCTTCACCGGCGAATCCTCCATTTTCGATCTCGGGCGTCATTGTAATCTTCCCCGGCGTCTGGCGGAGTCCGTTCACATGCAGAGGCGGTTTTCCAAACTCCAGGTGGTTCGTTGACCTTCCGACGATGCAGTGAGGTTTAGTCAACACGATATACGTCGATACCGTCACCCCCGACCAGTAGTTCTCACGATTCCAGCGGCGAAGCCACAGTCCTCCAGCACTTTCTATTCCTTCTATCGATTACGTCTGAACTCTCCTCTACTCACAGAGAGTAAGTTTAATGCACATATACGTGTGGTATGTATAATATGTGCAGTGAGTGGGTATACATGTTACGTGTATATATATCGGCGTATGTATGCAGTCTTGTGTATAGCCTTGTAGGAAGGTTCGTCTTAAATGCTAGTTATGATTATTTGGCATCATCCGAACTCAATTTAGACAATCACATGTGGATTGATATAGTATTATTGTACTGTGCCTATATTATTGGGCTGCGATGCACTGTATATTGTTGTTTGGCTGGACGAGTTCTACGTCTTTGTACATCTATTATTAATAGAGTTGATATATCATGTCCAAGTCTTAGCAACAGTAGTGGTTTATTATTATATCTCAATTATTACATCTTTGTAAATTGATACGTAGCATAGTGATTTATTATATTTTAATCAATTATGTTTGAGGAACTATTTCTCAGTTTTTATTATGTGTTTGTATGTCGTATATATATTAGGTTTATAAAGTCATCTTTTATCATTTCTATTACGTAACTTTTATTTGTTATAGTGCACATTTGTACTTTTAATAAAAATCGATACCTTTATATTAAAGTTATTAAAATGTGACTATTATTGTCAGTTACACGTCACTTTTGTTATTTAAGTCAAGGTCTTATCTGGTCAACATAATTATTGTAAAAATGTCACTTTTATTATCGAACATTTTTATCTTATTAAAAATGTCACCGATGTTAAAATTTTATCTGATTCACTTAATTATCAAACTGTCACTTTCGTAACATTTTATCTGACTAATAAAATTAATTATTTTATTTCAAATATTTGGAGTGTCACAATCTACTCTCCTTAAAAGATGCTTCGTCCCGAAGCATAAGCTAAGAAAATATCCATAAGTACAATTAGCAGATATTACATCTTAGTTAATAATAAGTTCTTTTAATTTTATTAAATTTTCGGAGTGTCACAAAAGGGTTCAAATTCCCTTGTGATTTTCGGTGTGGGAAAAACCCACACTAAAAACCCACATTTTCCTACTTTTCTCCATTCCAACGGGTACACTTCGAAAAGCGATTTCTCATTCACCCGTTATCCGTTTTGAGCGTACCATATATCGAATTGTAGCCCTAAGCAAGGACTATCCGAAACCACTTTGACCCGACCCAAATCGGAAGTGGACCCCGCTAAAAAAATTGCCCCAAAATGACCATTTAATGCAATTTAATACACTTTTTTTCCAACAGCGCATAATACCTACTGAGAATTGAACCGCCCATGAATAGCAAATCAGAAAAAGGAAAGATGCAGAGCTTGTTTAATGCTCCAACTAGCCAAGGTCTCAGAAGTCAGAATCTTTCCTTGAGAGCGGCAAAAGCATCAGCGTAGACGAAGGACGTCGTCTTTGAAGTTCAAGTAGAACACGCTTTGCGACAATTTGCACAAATGACTTCAGTTCAAGAAGAAGACGCTTTGTAACAAGCTGCTTTGGCGTGCGAAGAAGGTATTTTTTTTTAAAGATTAATCTGTTTGCATGGACGTTTTTTTTATGTTAGATGCACCAAGTACATTATGTGGATGCATTTGTGCTAGACGTCAGATTGATTTTGTTATTGCTATTGTTGAATTTATGAATCTGTAATATATAATTATTAATATGGATTTGAAGTTGAGTGAAATTTGAATTTTGTTTATGAAGATTGGTTTTTGTGTTCGTGATTGGTGACATCCTGAAAGCTTAGGTCGAATTTTGGTTTTTTGATCATTGTTGGTGAATGAGCCTTATTGGTTTTAAGTTTTGGTGCAAACTTGAATAGGTAAAGGTGCAATTGAATTGAAAGGGGATGCAGACTGCAATTTGTAGGGTGCACTTGAGATAACTTAGAAATAAGCATGGTGCTGAATAGATTAAGTAAAGGTGCAATAGATTACACTAATTGTTAAGACTCGGGGTTCCACCCTAAAAGGTCAACCTGTTAGGAGGAGTAGCCCAAAGCTTAATATAGCACTCTAGTGCTTCTCAATTTTCCGGTGTGGGACATTTAACACCCCTCCTCACGACTAGACACTTCGTCTGGATCGTGTCGTCATTCATTTTTTCATCGGTTCATCAATGTTTTTTTATCGTGTCGTCATTTTTCATAAGGGGCCCCACACCATGGATCGATTTGACTCTGATACCATGTTAAGACTCGGGGTTCCATCCTAAAAGGTCAATCTGTTAGGAGGAGTAGCCCGAAGCTTAATATAGCACTCTAGTGCTTCTCAATTTTCCGGTGTGGGACATTTAACACTAATCTTAGTTCGAATTTTGGTTTTTGTGGTCATTCTTGGTGAATGAGCCTTATTGGATGAAGTTTTGGTGCATAATATATTAGGTAAAGGTGCACTTGAATTGATAGAGATTGCAAACTGCATTTGGTAGGGTGCAGTTGAGATAACTTAGAAACAAGCATGGTGCTGAATAGATTAAGTAAAGGTGAAATAGATGACACTAATCTTGGTTCGAATTTTGGTTTTTGTGTTCATTCTTGGTGAATAAGCCTTATTGGATGAAGTTTTGGTGCATAATATATTAGGTAAACGTGCAATTGAATTGACAGGGATTGCAGACTGCACTTGGTAGGGTGCAGTTGAGATAACTTAGAAATAAGCATGGGGTGTCAAAAACCAGAACAGTTATGGTCATAAGAATGTTGCTTTAGTCATACATCATATTTACTTGGTTGGGGCAAAAAAGATTATCTAAAGGTGCGTCCAATTTGTGAAATAGATTGCGTAAACCAGCAATTGAAGCATGAAATAAATGCAGATTGGAATTTTTTGAAATGCCTGTTCATTTTTGGGGTGATGGAATTATAGGGCAGCTGAATATTGTTTTTTATGCAAAGAGAAGTTAAGTGCAAGTTAAGTGCATTTGATTGTGGTAGAATGTGTATTTTATTTGGAATTAAGGAGTGGGTGCAGTTGAATAAGAGGTGTGATGGCATATACTTTTGGTAAATATAGTTACAGTTAATTAAAATTGGCATTTTAATATTTTCTTAAGTGCAGTATGGGATTGTTTTTTTTTCTACAACGAGTTAAGATGCACATGAATGTAGTTGGGTATGCATATGATTTCCTGGGTAATAAGTAATCTAACTGATGAAGTAGGAACTGGACAAAACCACCAAACAGTTCTACAAAAGAGAAAGAAAGCAGCACCATGTGGGAGTAATATGACAAAGAAAAAGAAGGTGATTAGTAAGGGGAAACAGTACAAGTGCAGCCAGACCATAATGGTTAGTAAAGTTATACTGTCATTGTTTCAATTGTATGAACTACTGAAATTGAGATGTGATTATCACTTTAGGAGACAATGTTACTGGGCTTATGCAGTTCCAGTCTAAGCTTGACAAACAAAAGCATTTGAGCATGCAGCGACAGGAGATTAGAAGCAAAAGCAGACATGAATTCCAAGGTAAGAAATAGTAAATATGCATTGTATTGAATAATTTATGGTGTATTAATGATAAAACATTATCCTCAACTGCAGGTACATTTATAGAAGACAATTTAGGTCTTGAATTGATGCAAAAAGAGGTTGAGAGAAGGTTGAAAAAGGAAAAGGTTAAAGTTGCTGCAACCGAGAATTCAGGTGGCATATCAATGGGGCGAGGTAAAGGTTTGATTACAAACGACTGTGTTTCATAGATGTGCACTAGTATTAAATTACATTAATTTGAAATACATATACTATGCAGTAAATGTGATCAAGGGGTGCAAATAATTTTAAAATTAAGTGCTAATTCAGTTAGTTCTATTTTCAATGTGCAGGATGTAAGGGTGCTCGTGGAAACAGAAATAGTGTGCAAGAAAGGAGTGAAAGAAGGAGGAGTGGAAGGATAAATAAGCAAACAGAAGTGTGCAATGAAAAACTTAATGATGTGGTGGTGCCTGATACCGAAGAGGGAAGTGCGGCAGATTCGAATGAACGTGAAGAAGTTGGGAGTGATGACGACTTCATCAATTTACCAAAACAAGTGGTGAGAAACGAAAAAGAATGTGCGCGCAGACCAAACAAGAAAGAGAAGAGGGCTTTTGTGAATGAATTGAAGGTCCAGTACCCTAGCCTCTACACTAGGTCATCACCGAATGTGGTGATGAATGCTATTGCAAAATTGACTAACAAACAGCGAGAACAAGTGCGTGAAGTCGGGTTTGGGGCTTTCATAGACCTAGGAATCCAAGAGTTGCCGTCTAAGCTTGGTTATTGGATTGTGGACAACTTTGACCCAATTAGTTGTTCACTGAAGTTAGGTAAAGGAAGGATAATTCACATCACAGAAGAAGATGTGGAGCTGGTTCTGGGATTTCCACGCGGTGACAAAGCAGTGTTAAAGAAGGAGAAAGGAGATAAAAGTGAAATGCTGGATGAGTGGAGGGCTTCTTTTGGAGGAAAGGATAAGGTTTTACCAATAGAGGTGGCGCATGAAATACTAAGATTTGAGGAAGGTGGAGATTGGTTTGTGCGGAACTTCATCATTCTCGTTATATCTACCTTGATAGAGAATACACGGAACGGATACATAAATTGCTCCTTCATAAACAATTTGAAGGACACGAAAGGAATCAAAGAATTAAATTGGCGTGAATATGTGACAAAGGCTCTAATTGAGAAGAAAAGAGAATGGGCCAAGGGAAAGGAAAAGGCATTCACCGGTCCACTTCTTTTCTTGATGGTGAGTACATCGTATTTTGATATTTAGGTAGTTCAATGTGCAGTTTGTGTTGTATTTAGGTAGGGTACAGTTTTATAAAAGGTGTGGTGCATGTATTATGTGATTATGCATATTAACGTAGTTGAATATGCTGTTTTGAAAAGGGTGAGGTGCATTAATTTAAGATTTGTTCATAAGACAGATGAATTATTGATTTATTGGTGAATTCGAGTTACTGAAAGTGCATTTAAAGTTAGGGAAGATTGCATTTTAATGCCATATTAAGTGAAATTTGTTTGATGGAAAACTAATATGCAAAATGTCTAAGCTAAAGATGCAAATCAATGTTCAGTGTGCAAACATTATGAGAGTATGCATATTAAGGTAGTTGAATATGCAGTTTTATAAAGTTTGTGGTGCATGAATTTAAGATTTGTTCATAAGACTTATGTATTAGTGATTTATTTATATATTAGAGCTTCTGAGAGTGCATTTACAGTTAGGTGAAAAGGAGGATTAAAGGCACTAACAATTTATTTTTGTGTGATGGAGAACAATGTGCAAAAAAGATAATATTAAGCTGCAAATTTTATATGCATATGAATACCGTTGAGAAAGTTAAAGTAATTCTTCATTTTTTGGAAGGTGTTGTATGTGGATAGGGTGGAAGTATATAGAAGAAGCATGCCTAGGAAGGTTCCCGCTATAATCGGATGGAGCACACCGTTATTGAGGGACAGGGAATCTGAAAAAATTGAGGCTGGAGGATTTGGTTTAGGCTATCTAGATGAGAAGATGGAAATCAACCGAGGGACGGGGAAAAGTGTCACTGCTGAAGACAGAACCCAGGATGTGGGACAGCCCTCGACAGCACTGGGTGCAGAAGAGGTAGAGTAAAATACGGCATTTATGTGCTTGTAGAAGACTACATGTCTGGTGCACTTATTTTTATACCTTGCATGCTTATGAAGGAATTAACGTGCAGAATATTTTTATTCTTTAATAAAAATGTTATTAAAGAAACATTTGTGTCCTCTGTTTCGAGATTTATATATATAAGTTAGCAACTTCCTAACTTATGTTTTTTTTGCAAATGACAGGACGTTCTGCAACGCTTTGCTGATAAGACCAGCACATTTGTGAAGACAACAACTGACATCATGAATATGTTAGGTGAAGCTCCCGATGTACTTCGTGGCAGTGAAGAGTTCAAAGAGTTGGGGGAAGCGGCGAATATGCTCATGGCAGTTTTATAGAAGAAGAATGCTACGGATTTTGTCACACCTACACAGATGGACAGGGAGATGGAGGTATTTTGGTCAAACCCAGTCAACCTTGAAATATTAGCTGAAGCTGAGGTGGACGATATAAAGAGAACAAAGGTTCTTCAAAGGAGGGAAGATATGCCAAACTTTAGTATAGGTCTCACACAAGACTATCCACCGAATGAAGTAAGCGGTGATGCTCTTCTGGGGTTCGAGAAGAACAGTATAAATGAAAAGGGGAAGGGAATCACCGATGCAAGCGTGCAGTTGCATTTAAATGGGGAAATGATTGCGGTTGGTGGTCAATCAAGCTCAATTGTAAATCCCGTCCCGGAAATCAGAAAGGTAATTAAAAAACTTAAAAACTCAGTGAAATGTCGATTGAGTGCAGCTGAAAGAGGAAATGTATGCACTTGTTGCTTTAAAATTATACAGTAGTTTTTCTGTAATTTTTTGAAACATTGATGCCAACAGGAAGTTGAAGAGACAGAAGAATTGGGGCAGATAAGAAGAAAACAAACGCTTCCACCAACCAGTAAGTCACCCTTTGTAAGAAGAGTTATTGATCCAAGTGTTGCAATAACGTCAGATGAACGTACCATGAGTGATTGTATACTTCTAGACGTTGATGGAGATACGTAAGTGCAATGTGAATTACGAATTTCATTTTAACTTTAAACATCTTGTAAAATAAAAGTCAATGCACATTACTAATTGCATTTAACCTCTACACGAATGAGGTTATTTTCAAAGGCCTTAACCAATTGCAGCTTACCCGCGGCCAACTAATGAGCATCAAGGATGGTCGACACATCGAGGATAGTGTAATCAATACTTGGGCATTCATTCTTAATTGTACAGAGAGAGCCCGAAGCAGTCGGGCTACCAGTAGATTATTTGCTAAAGTGTTGCCCTGCGTAAGTACACATGCACAAAAAAAAATAAATGTTTTATTTATTTATTTTTAACTTAATACAGTGTGGTTTAACTACTGTGGAACTGTGTTGTAGCTTGACACACAGGCAGATCTGGGATTGAATGAAGACAGTGCATACACACTTTTTGTGGAAGCCATTGAGTTTGGGTTGGAGGCAATTAAAGAGCACACTGCACTTTCAAATGTTGATTTGGTATGCTGTTTTAATGAAATATAATGCATTGCTATGAAATTGTAAATTCTAAGAAATGGTTATTTTGGTGCAGTTCTGCTTCCCGATCATGCAAGTGCATCACTGCTATGTACTTTGTCTGAATACTAAGATGAAGCGTGTGGATATCATTGACAGTTCAGTGACTAGCGTATGTAAATTTGATAAATACGGGGAAATGCCTAAAAACGTGGTATGAAATTAAATTATGTAACTAGTACTTGTGGTGAGGTGCATTGTGGTTATAAATGCCTAAAGTGATAGATGAAAATTACGATCCCATGCAAAAATTTGTGCAGATAAATATGTTTGTGAAGTACATGGATTCCAGGAATATGATGACGAAATCTGATAAAGTCAGGAAGGCAATACCGAAGAGGCTAGGAATGGAGTGGAGGCAGACGAAGAACATTTATGACTATGGCATCTTCACAATGCGGCATATGGAGACATATCAAGGTCAAGGCTTGCAAGGATGGAATATTGGGCTGAAGGAAACAGACACCAAACTGATAGGGATGTTACGGGTGAAGTACATGTATGCAATTCTCCTGAATGAGAAGAATGAGTACATGCAGTCAAACATGGTGAAGGCAAAGAATTTTCTCAAGAAAGCTAAAAAAGATAAAGAAAAGGTGTGAGAGAAGAAGAAGGGAGCAGCGCCCAATTAATCAATTCAGTGGAATTTGAACTTGATATCAGTTGGACTATGATGGTCCCAGATAGGGTAAAAGTCTAGAGGGGGGGTGAATAGACTTTTAAATCTTTTTCATCTTTATGAAGTTTTCCCTCTAGAAAAGTTAATCTATAATCTTTTGAGAGATTAATAGATGCACAGCGGAAGTCTTTACCCTTTATGTGATGAGTGTTTGACCACTTTCCAATTTGGGAAGATTGGACTTTGAACAGTGAGCAGTTGGCTTGGCAGTTGCCTGGATGGCAGAAAACTGCTGAGGCAACTGCTAGTGGAAAACAGGAGTTTAGAAGAGATAATTAAATGGCCTTGTACAGAATGATGAGGACTTTATGAATATGTGTAGAGCTAAAGAGAATTAGGAGTTTTCCCTGAGCAGTCGGGTAGACCCAGGGAACTGCTAAGCCGTCTGCTGTGTATGAAAGGAGTATTTCTGAGAACTGGCAAACCAAACCTTTTAGTAGTGGTATTCCAAAGTTCGTATGAAACAGTTGTCTCAAAGAAAAGTGAGTTATTAAGCAGTAGGATAAGCAGTAGAGTCAATTAAGACAACTGCTTAAGATGCTGCTGGCAAACTACAATCTTTATACGAGAAGTGCTGGGTGTGTGTTTTGTTGAATGAAGTAAAATCAACACACGATGTATCCTGGTTCAGAGGTGGTGTAATCCTCCTACGTCCAGTCCCACCCTCTTTCAGATGGATTTCCACTAAAGTATTAAGCCCAATACAATTAGTGCCAATCTAGCCTTTACAACACTTAGGCCTAGATTGAAGGTTTTTCACAATGAGTATTACACCACTCAAAGTTACTCAGTCCTTGGACTTTTCTCGATTGATCCAGTGGGGATCAAAAGGTACTCTATCTATCTAACTACACTTTAGGATCCGAACAACAGTTCTCCTAAGTGTTTACAACCACTTGTAAAATACAAGAAAGATCTAACCTCCAACTATGAACTAAGCTCTAAAAATGTGAAAGTGTTGATCTAATCTAAGAGCTTAGTGAAGCATGAGGCTAAGCAGAGAGTAAAGTTGAGTTTGCACTTTCTCTTTTGCTAGATAGCTCGTATATGCTTTGATGAAAGTATTTCTCTACTTAGGATGCTCAAGCTTATTTAGAACTCATGCTTCTACCTATATTTATAGGCCTTCATGGTTGATTAATCTCATCCGTTGGTTGAGATGGATTAATCTTGTGCGTTGAGGGTCTGGCTAGGACGAATTGTACATTTGTCTTCTTGTGCAGGAGCTTTTAATCTTTTTGTTTTCTGTCTTGAATGATTGGGCTGCGGTATGGGTGTGTCTTCAGCCGCTGCAGCTTCACTCCAAGAAGTCCTCCCATGCTGTAGGACCGTGTATTTAATGCCGGTCAACTTTTGTCTTCCAATCAATATTCAATGTATTCGAGCATCTCAAATGTGACCTATATTTAATCTTTGAGTAAAATGATATATGCCGGTAGGATTTAAATATCTTATGAAGGTAAAAAGTTACCTTATTGCATTTTTATGTATCCGGTAATATATCATTAATCTTAAAGATTGTACATTTATTTTTTGTCACTTATGATTTAAATTTAAATGTTACTTCTGAAAATAAGACTCAATGTACATTTGTTTAGTATAGTGGCATCATCAAAATCTATCAAAATTGGAGACTAACAGACTATGTATCGTCGTCGGCGGGAACACAGGGGGGGACTCGGCTACCCAACGGAAAAAATGAAATGATAGAGTATTAATTCTAGAGAGAAGTGAGAGCTAGAGAGAGAAAGTGAGTAATTATATTTCTCAACTTGGAACCCCCTATAATTAGCCCTTTGGGGTCTATTTATAGGTAAAAATGTGGATTTGGGCCCCTAGCCTTGGGCTTAGGAGGCCCATTACAATAATCATGCCTTCTTTGGGCAAATAAGGCCACTAATGGGCTGAGTACAACACTTAGTACGTAAAATAGGAAAATACATTCTGTCCGGGCGAAGTTCGGACGATGCGGTCCATGGACGATGCGGTCCATGGACGAAGCGGTCCATGGACGATGCCGTCCAAATAAATCAGGCGATATCTTCTTTCTTGGACGGTACGTGCCTCTGGCCGATGCGGGTGTCCCGCTGGTGTCTTTTGGGCCGTTGAGTACGTGGGCCATGGGGTCCAGGCCTATGTACTCTATCAGGAGTCCCCCACTCTCTGAGCTGAGGTGAAGCCGAAGCGAAAGGGAGTAGTTGTTCCTTTCTGGCTGGCCGTTGCGTGAGCCTTTGGTGCTTGATGGACGAAGAGTTCCTGCTTCGATTTTGGATGAAGCGATTCCCCTTTTTTTTATGTAGATGAAGCATTTTCTTGTAACTCCGGCTCTGTGCTGCGCTCTTTGTTTCCTGCCCGCGGCCGTTGCGGTTCTTTGCTATTGGCGGACGTAGCGTCCTGTTTATTTGTGGCAAAGCTGGACGAGGCGAACCCCTTGCGTTGTATCTATTTCCAGCCTAATCTTTTATGTCTTTCAGACGATGCGTTTCATTCCTCATTCTTTCCTTGTGTTTAGACGATGCGGTTACCCTCGCTGGTAGATGTAGCGGCACCACTCATGAGTGAGCCGTTGCGCTTTTATTTTTGTTTGGACGAGGCGTTTCACTTTTTTGTGCGTAGCTGGTAGTCCCCCAGTGTGCGCAGCCGTTGCGCGCTAGATCTTGCATTTTAGGTTTTTAATTTTGGATTCTGTGGCCGATGCGATCTGCAATGCTCTTGAGGCAGCTGATGCGACTCTTCATGCTTATTTGAGGTGAATTGTCCTGTTGCTGGTGAGTCGTAGCGCACCCTTTTGTATTAAGGCCGTTGCGGTTTCCCTTCTTGTGGCCGATACAGTCCCCCAGTCCCCCACTCCTTTGGCCGAAGAGCATCTGAGGCACAAGGGAGTAATAAGCCGATTCGGTACCTATGCGTTGGTCGCGACTCCAACCCTTAGGCGCACCTGTCCAAGGTAACCCTGTGGGAGAACCCTTGGACGAAGGCCGCAATGCCAGGGTTATCATCGACGATGTACGCACAGGCAGCCTTAGCGGTCTATTAAGGTTCCTTGGGTTGTTGTGAGGACGTTGAGTTTAGGCCGATGCGCTCCTTATTCGGGAGAGTGGGCTGATGCCTGCTTTGGAACCTTGTAGTAGTTGGGCCGTAGCGGTATCCAGCCGATGCCTTGCTTTTTGTGAGTTTGAGTTTGGCCGTAGGGATGCTTGTATGAGTGATTTTGAATCGGTGCCCTTTGATTGGTTGGAGGAGAGGTGGCCATTGGTGGAGCCAATGGGATGGCGCCACGTGTAGTGACCGTTGGAGGGTCTCTATAAATACCTCCTCACTCCGAAGCCACTTCCTCATTTGTGCCTTGCTGTTTGTCGAATTGCTGCCCAAGTTTTTCTAGAGAGATAAAGTCCCGAGATTTCCCAAGTGTTCGTCGCATTCTTCAAATCTTCTAAGGTTAGATATTCTTAATTTTCCTTTGATTTCTTCATAATTTGCTCCTTAGGGTGTTAGATCTAGTGTTCTTTTAGGAAAGTCACTTTGATTCGAAAACTACCCTTAGGACGTAGCGATAGTTGTTATGCCGTTCCCTGACGGCCGTAGCGTCCCCTCCCCAATTGACTTAACAGCTTCGCTGAACGAATCTGATTGGCCTTTTGACGACGAGGACACGTCTCCTGGGGTGGATCTAAGAGTGGTGGAGGCTTTTGAGATTGAGATGGAGAATACTGCGGACTACCGCACCTCTGTGGACGAGGAGCGTCTAAGTGCCGATGTGGGTTCTCAACCCTCTGGTGAGGACGAAGCGAGCTCCGAGCCCCGGCTTCGCGAAGATAATGCGGGTGATGCTTCATCGGCCGCCATCCCCTGTCCACCACCAATTTCGTCTGTTCCGGGTGGCGCGTCGTCATCTGGGGTGGTGAAGAGACGTACATCGCGTCGTCAGAAAGGTGTATCCGGCGGGCTTTCTCAATTGGATCTGATGAACCTTTATCTTATAAGGCCGGAGAGCACCCAGAGCGAATACCAGGTGGCGCAGTTGTACGTCGGCCCCTATGGAAAGGTGAGGGCGCCGAAGCCGACGGACCACGTCTTGGACCCACCCCCTGGATATTTCGGGGTGTATCCAATGAGCTTTTCCCAAGGCTTGAGGTTTCCGTTGCCTCCTTTTGTAGTCCAATATCTGAAGATGTTGGACCTTCCCCCGGCTCTACTAACGCCGAACAGCTACTCCATCATCGTCGGGTTCCTTATCCGGTGTGACGAGCTTAGGATTGAGCCCACGACGGCGTTGTTTATGAATTTGTACCGGATCGGCCGGGGAAGCCACGAGAACTGTGCTGGCTACGCGGCGCTTCAGCAGTTACCGAAGAAGAGGTCCTTCATAGATCTCCCTTCGTCCATCCACGGGTGGAAGAGCAAATTCTGCTTTGTGAAGTTGGCCGACAGGGTCTTCTTTCCCTCTCAAGGCCATAATGGGCTTTTTAACTTGCACACTCCGCCGAAGAGCGCTGAGATCGATGCTCAAGTGGAGGCGTTCCTGAAGGGTGGGCCGCGGAGCGTCAACACCTATATTACTGAGTTCAAGATTGCGGCCCTTGGGATGATGCGCTACTACATACCAGGCGATCCTGACTGTGGTTTGTGGCCGAAGATGTCTGGTTACTTTGAGCAGGCCGATGGGCCACCTATTGGGATCCCGGCCGAGGCCGAAGGTTGATAGCTTTTCTTTAATCCTTGTGTACTTAGCTTTTTTTTTCTTTTGTTTCTAACTCTTTGTTTTGTATCGTATTTGCAGGTTTTGAGATGAGTCGCAAGCTTTTCATGGCTCAGGCCAAGAAAATGGTTGCCAAAGAGATGGAGGCCGTTCAACAGGCCGAAGCGTCCAAGGGTTCTGGTGACGGGACCAAATCTCAAGCCGACGCGGCGAAGAAGCCAGTGGTGAAGAGGAAGAAGGCCGTTGAGGAGGGTCAGCGTACCTTGGCCGAGACAGGTCTGATACTGGCCCAGGGTGCCAAAAAGACGAAGCGGAACCCTCCTCTCCTTGATGCCGCGATGGCCGACGCGCAGGCGTCGGTTCAAGGGGAAGTTGTCTCCGACGTGCAAGTTATCGAGGATCTGACTTTGAATGTCGCCTCGTCCGCCGTAGTCCCCACCAAATCTGGTGCTGTTGCCAAGGGAAGCACCCGCGCCGATCGAGATCCGGCTACCGGCCTGTATGAGGTGACGGTGCGGTACCCGACCAAGGGCGGGCTGTTTAACGAGAAGGTGTCTGGCCACGACGTCTTGTTCCAGGCCATTCCCGATGCCGATAGGGAGTACCTGCGGCGGCAGAGCAAGGATGTGCGCCTCTTCGATGGCGGTTTGGACTACGTCGTCCAGGTAAGTCCCGGCTTTTGTACTTAGTAATTTTTGCATTCTTTTCCTCTTCTGACAATTACTTGTCTCTGCAGGGGGCTTTTATGCTGATGGAGCAGCAGCGCCGGCAAGTCGAGGAGCTTGCTCGCCTTCGGGAAGTTGAGAAGAGAGCCGCTTCTGCTGACGAGGCGCTTTCCCAGTTGGAGCGGCTCCGAACTGAGACCGACTCCCTGAAGGAAAAGTCTGATGCGGCTGAAAGGAGAGCCGTTGCTGCTGAGGATGAGGCGAAGCGCCTCAAAGTTCAACTGGATGAAGAAGCGGCTGCCCGTCGACTGGCGGAGAAAAAGGCTATTCAGCTAGAGGCTGATGCGACTGCGGCTGCCGATAAAGCCATTGAGCTGTTTATGGCTGAAGGGTGGAAGGACGAGGCCCGGCGCGATTGGAGCTATAATGTTATGGCGGAGCGCTTTGAGGCGTGGTCGCAGGAGGATGCTGGTCGAGCTTGCCTCAAACAGGAGTTTGAAGTCTGGTATGACCTCGGCCAGAGGCGTATGCAGATGTTGGTCTATCGCCGCCTCCGCCGTCGCGTGAAGAACTTGAAGCCCAGGGGTATCGGCCTTCCTCGGCTGATGAAGGACCCCGAGGAGGAGTTGAAGCTCCCACTGTCCGAGAGGCAACCCCCCATTCTGAGCTCGAGTGAGGAGGACGGGCCCTGGACCGAGAGTGACGACTACCTCTTCCGGAGCTCGGCGAAGTCGAAGACCACTGAGGACGTCGAGGACGATGCCGATAGTGGAGCCGTTGAAGGTGGCCAAGGCCAGGAAGCTTGATGCCCTTGTACATTTATGTTGGTCCCGTTTGAGTTGGTAATCAGTCTAGAGGGGGGGTGAATAGACTGATTCATTTTTTTCAACTTTTCTCTAAGTCAGAGTTGACATGTCAGAGATGGTCAAGTTCTGATGATCAGAACTGGTCTTTTGCAGCGGATAAGAGTTCCGGGTAGCCTCAACTAAATACAAAGGCTAGTGCCTTTCTGATAACTCTGAAAACAAGATCTGCTGAACACAGATTCCAAGTCTTAGAGTTATTCAGTTGGAATCCTAAGTGCAGAAGATAAATGCGTAAAGTAAATGACACCAGAGTTTTTATAGTGGTTCAAGGAACAACTCGTTCCTCTAGCCCACTGTTCCACTAAGCTTGTAAAGATCAATTACAACGCCTTAGTCCCTAGCACTTAAGAAGTTCTCCACGCCTTCTTCAAGCCTAGATGCCACCCAGGATGCAGTTCCACGTCCTGATGGCTGGTCCTTTCACTCAGCTTCCCGGAAGTATCACCACTTCACTACTGTAGTTACTTGGACGCCCTTCTTTGCAGAAGCTGTTTTGAAAAACAGAGTTTTCTCCAACTTGCTTCGTTACAAGAGATATGTAGTTGAAGTTCTTGAAGTGTTGAAGAAATAGGATGAACTTTGCTGTGTGTTGGGATTTGAGGTTATGGATATTAGAATCTTCCCAACGTAAGCTTGTCTTGTTGAAGATTGTAGAATTTGAATCTCAAGAGAGCTTGAATTATGATGAGCAAAAGTTGTAGCAAAGTTATATTCCTGTTCTTCGGTGAGTAGCTTATATACTGGGGTTGTCTGCCCGTTGGAGGAGGAGACAACTGCATTGAATGCACGTACTGTTGACTTGACCCACTAATTTGGAAGCTTTCTATTTTTATAATATATCTTCCAGATTTCTCGGTCAATCATTTGCAATCAATCCAAAGCGTATCAGGCTCATTTAATGAGCATTAGATACTTTCCTTGGACGGAATATCTTCTAGCCGTTGATGAATTTCCCAGCCGTTGGAAGTAGCTTTGAAATTCTTCTAAGTGTTAGTCTGACTCTGATCGGAGTCTTCTGATACGTTGAATTCTGATGGCTTTCTGAAGAGTAGTTCTGATGTAGCTTCAAGTCGAGCTCTGGTGTGGGAACTCTGATGCTTGTCTGATGTTGAGTTCTGATGAAGCTATACATCGAACTCTGATGTCTTTCTGATGTAGACTTCTGACGAGTCTCTGAAGAGCAACACTGATGGTTCTCTGATGAGCAACTCTCATGATTTACGAGAACGACTCTGAAAGCAGTTCTCATACAGCAGTTCTGATCAGATCCACAAAAGAGCAACTCTGATCGTCGACTATACTAATACTTACAATTGAAAACTCTAATACACAAAAATCTAATTGGGGTACTTTAAAGTTCTAATCTAAATAACCCTAGCATCATCAAAATCTAATTACATTTATTCCTTACAATTTCCCCCTTTTTGATGATGCCAAAACCCTTAAACTATTTCCAGAGAAGTGCCTTTCACCATGAAGGAAAATAAGTTAAAAATAAACTTTCATTTAGAATCTTGGTGGGCACTTGGCATAGGAAAATAGTAAGAGTAGGATACAATCAATCAGATAAGCAAAGTAAGAAATAACACAAGATATCAGAGCATAAATTAAACAGAATGCAAATAATGTGAAATTGCCGTGCAAAATAGAGGCAAGCTGGTTATCTTATTAAAAAAAAGATATTTAAAGCAACAATAGGATAGAGTTTAGATATCTTCCTCTTCTAGTTGAGCTTCCTTTGCTTCTATTTCCTTCAGATCAGCATTTATCCTGGCTCTGATTGTAGCAAGATTCCTGGGATTCTGATATTCTGACCAAGCAGGTTCAAGCTTGCAATCAAGATAATTTCTGATGGCTTCTGATAAGTCCTTGCCAGGGATCACTTTCATTCGCCACCAGTCTTCTGCTTCTTGCATAGAGCCACCATGATTAATGATTATCAGACCATCATTATCCAAAATGAGATTTTCTTGTTGTATAGGGGTCATATGCTTCTTCATTTCTCTGAATTGAGCAGCATCAGGTTTAGCTAAATCACTGTTGAGCCATTGAGCCAGAGAGAGTGAGGAAGTTTGCTTCTTTCCTTTCTTGGAGCGGGGAGGAGTTGGTCTATGAATACCAGCAGCTAGCCTTTTCTGCCTTGCTCTTTCATAATATATTGCAGGATCAGCAGCTCTGATGCTTGGACCTTCTGCAACTGTGATAGTTTCTGAAGGTTTTCTGATATCTTCCCCCTTTTTGGCATCAACAAGATCACCAAGTAGGAGTCCGATTTTGGAGAATTCGGTTGCATTAGTGTCTTTGATAGCTTCAAGTGCACCTGGGAGTGTCTGAGTCACAGAGGCCAGACCTTCTATCAGCTCTTTCTGTTTGCCCACAGCTGATTGAATATCCTTGGTTGTAGCCTCAAGAAGAGTTAGCTTGTGATCTCTATCCTTGCCACTGTTAATCAGTTTGAGACCAAACTCTTTGTTTGTCTTGCAAATGCCCTCCACATCTTGCAGAAGTTCTGCATTTTTGTCATGAGACCACTGAAGATCACTTACCGCATCAGAGATATTCTTAATAGCCTTGTCTTGCTCTTCAAGGGCCTTTGTGTGATGAAATAACACGGCAGAGATTCCATCCACTTCCTTAGAGATGTTGCTCAGATTTTCTGTAGTCTTGTCTTTGTGAGCTTCCAAGGCTGTGGCAATGATGCCCACGTGCTTTAATAGCATATTGATGCCTTTTGTGAGATGTTCACTGACTCTGGTGAGATGGGAATCAGTGTCATACTCAGCAACTAGTATCTTCTCCATGCCTTTGGCTATCTGGTTTCCGACAAGCTCAATATCTGCTATGAAGTGTGGAAATGTTGCAGGACCTGTAGCAAGAGTTTGTACATGCACCTGGGAAGGTGTAGATGATTGCTGTGGCGGTGCTGGTGGAGAGTTCTGAGAAGTGGCTTGCTGAGGGGGTGATGAGTGGGGTTGTGATGTTGGTTGTTTTGGAGATGGGGGTGGTGATGGTGAACGGTTTCTGATGGGAGTTATCTGATGACAGGGTGATGGTTGAGGTTTCGGTGAAGGGGTTTTCTTGGGTGAGGGAATTGGGGAGTTAGGGAGAGGTTGAGGAGATGGTGGTGGAGTTGTGGTTGGTGTAAATGGTTCGGGAAGGGATGGAAGAGATTGAGCAGCAATAAGGGTAGTAGTGGGGGTGGGGATTACCTCCAAGATGGTTTCTTCAAATTGTGAGGCTCTCCATTCTCTGATCAGATTCATCATGGCCAGAGGCACATCATTTGCAGTAGAGGGTTCACCTTCTGTACCTGGAATGGGCTTCATCTTGATCAGTGATTCCCTCCTCTTCTTTTCTAACAGCCATTCCTCAAAATGTGGAATCTCTCTCTCTGATAGAGGTTTGACAGGCTCTTCTGATGGTGAAGCAGTCATCTTCTCCTTCCCTTTGAGATTCCCCTTCTTCTGCTCCAATACAGAGTGTAGGAATTGAAGATCGAAGCAGAGAGAGATGTCATCTACACCTGCCCACTTGAGGACTTCTTCTTCCTCAGATTCAAAAGTGGCAGCTTGGGCAAGTATCTGCTGCAGAGGTCCCATTCTCCACTTCCTCCATGTTAACACCCTTTGAAATTGTCTCTCAAGGGCAAAGATGGGATCTACCTCAGGAACACCATCAGATGTGGTTGGGAGCCCTGGTGAAGAGATGGTGACTTGCAGTTCTGGCACAGAGAGGGGTTGGACCTCTGATGCAGGTTCCCCCTGAGCGTCAGAGATCACTAGTGCTGCAGCCAACTCTAATGTTGGTTCCCCCTGAGGTTCTGATTCCTTGGGGGGGGAGCTGGTCTTCTTCTTCTTCTTCTTCTGTACTCTGATAGGAGATTTGGAGCTATCGGAGTCACTCTGAACGATAGCTTTTCTTCTCCTCTTCTGTCTCAATATTTTGACAGGAGCCTCAGCTGGTGCATCCTTCTCTGATGCTTCATCTTCTGATGCAGGTTTCTCTGGGGTGGTGTCAGGCTTCTTTTGAAGCTTTTTCTTCTTGCCCTTGGGTTGTTCATCATCAACCTCAACTGCGGTAGCTTGTTTCTCTCTCAGTTGCTCAAGCTTGCTAGTTTTCTTCAGCTCTGCAGCAACAGCTACATGTAGTTTGGGGGAGGCGGTGAGAAAGTTGGTCTTGTTGTGGTTTACTTCATTTGCTTCTCTAAGTGCAATGTTGGCATTTGAGATGAGCCTAGAGATCAGAAGTCCATGACCCATCTTGGTGGAGAACATCCCTGTCTTTTTGTCCTTTTTGGCAACAGACTCAGAGATGGACTGGAAAAGTACCTTTCCCCAGTTGATGTTCATACCCCGATGAACAGCATAAATGGCCTTAGCATTTGAGTTGTTCATCTGATCAGTGGAGCCGGTTTTGCACCACAGACAACGGTGCATAATGCTCATTAGGCGTTCATAGTCCTTCTTGAGCTGGTTCTTCTTCATGTAGAGTTTATCTACTCCGGTTGCATCTTCCCGGCAGTAGGTGTCCACAAATGTTTCCACAGAGACTTCGACTGACTCCAAGTCGATGAGTGTAGGGGTGTCAATGTCTTGAGAGTCGAGTTCGATGTTGAAGAACTCGTTCAGTGCTTCAGCATCAACCTTCAGGTCCTTCCCCTGGACTTGAGAATGGATGGTGTTGTCAGTGATGTAGGCGTTGAGGTAAAACTCAGCCACATCCAAGTTGCTGAAGTGCTCATAAGGATGAGCCACTATCTTGTTCAGCTGTGAGTCAATCATCCCAGCGATGACTGCTTTCATAACTTTCTTGTTCTCGGCCAGCAATGGTAAGGAGGACATGTCAACCTTCATCCCGGTGGCAATGTTAGCCACAAGCGCCTTGGCTTCAGAATCTGAGAGATCGGTGATATTCATGAACTTCATTTTCAGGTTTTTGGAGAGAATTGAGAGGTTTGAAGGTTGGGAATTTGGAGAAATAAAGCTTGAAGACGAAGAGTAGAATTGCAGTAGCGATTTAGGTTTCAGAAAGAGTATATATGAATTTGGGTTAGTGGACGTTTAATATAATTTGCGGTTTCGAGGTCGCATTTAATGGATTGTGGGCGGAAAGCCGTTTTCCAAAAGTGGTAATAACTACCGGGGGTAAAATTGTAACTTCCGGTTTATTGAACAGTCTCGTCCGAAATTTAGAAAATTTTGCTAAGTCCACAGCCACTCTGATGAATAACAGTCCATATATCAGAGAAGGGGTATTCTGATATAGGGTCCTCTGATGGATAAGCGTATCAGAGGTGGGGAATTCTGATGGACCCACATCTGATGCTTCTGCAACTCTGATTCAAGCTTCTGATGGATAAGAGCTCAGGTACCAGAGATGGGGTGTTCTGATGAATCCACAACTGGTACTTCTGCAACTCTGATTCATGTATCTCGGGGAAGATCATCCATCATTCCCAGTTCTTCTCTCAACTTGTTAAACCTTGCCTCTGAGAGAGGTTTGGTTAGAATATCTGCAAGCTGGTCTTCAGTTGGAACATGCTCAATTGAGATGTGCTTCTTCTCCACATGATCTCTGATGAAGTGATGTCTGATCTCAATGTGTTTGGTCCTTGAATGCAGCACATGATTCTGAGTGATGGCAATAGCACTTGTATTGTCACACAGCAGCTTGATCTCCTTTGCTTGCACACCATAGTCCTTGAGTTGTTGCTTCATCCAGAGCAATTGAGCACAGCAACTTCCAGCAGCAATATACTCAGCTTCAGCAGTGCTAGTTGAGATTGAATTCTGCTTCTTGCTAAACCAGGAGACAAGTCTCCCACCTAGCAATTGACAGTGACCAGAAGTGCTTTTCCTGTCCAATCTACAACCTTGGGCTTTGATTGGTATCTGGCACAGATTCCTACTGCAAAAGCTATGTCTGGTCTGCTTGCAGTCAGATAGAGGAGAGATCCAATGATTCCTCTATAAGTTGTAGCATCAACATCCTTTCCTTCATCATCTGGTCCAATTCCTTGAGATGCATTCATAGGAATTTTGACTGAAGATTTTCCATCAATTCCAAACTTCTTGATGAGATCTCTGGTGTACTTTCCTTGGTTGATAAAGATGCCTTCTGGAACTTGTTTGACTTGTAATCCAAGGAAATAACTGAGTTCTCCCATCATGCTCATTTCAAACTTGTTCTGCATAACTTGAGAGAATTTCTTGCATAATTCTGGATTAGTGCTTCCAAATATAATGTCATCAACATAAATTTGCACTAATAGAATATGATTAGCAACAGAAATTTGAAATAGAGTTTTGTCAACCTTTCCTTTAGTAAACCCATGGTTCACTAAGAATAGGGACAATGTGTCATACCAAGCTCTGGGAGCTTGCTTAAGACCATAAAGGGCCTTTTTAAGCTTGTAGACACAAGAAGATTGGGTAGGAATGACAAAACCTGGAGGTTGTTCAACATAGACTTCCTCTTCCAATTCTCCATTCAGGAATGCACTCTTGACATCCATCTGGTAGACTTTGATGTCATTGTAGGCAGCATAGGCTAGGAATATCCTGATTGCTTCCAGTCTGGCAACAGGTGCAAAGGTCTCATCAAAATCTATGCCTTCTTCTTGACAGTATCCCTTTGCTACAAGCCTTGCTTTATTCCTTACAATGTTGCCTTCTTCATCAGCTTTGTTCTTGAATACCCATTTGGTTCCAATGACATTCTGATGCTTTGGTCGAGGAACAAGTTTCCATACTTGATTCCTTTCAAATTGTGTGAGCTCTTCTTGCATTGCATTGATCCAGTCTGAATCTTTTAGAGCTTCTTCTACACTCATTGGTTCTATCTGAGATATACAGCAGGTGAACATGGCTTCTCTTCTAGATGCAGATCTGGTCCTAACACCACTGGTGACTTGACCAATTACTTGATTAGGAGGATGATCTCTTAACCAAGTTAGATCGGGTTCTGATAGTTGCTGTCTAGGCAACTCTGATGGTTCATCTTCTGATTCTTCATCTTCATCTTTGTCTATCAGAATTGGGTTAGCAGAAGGAGTTGAGAATACAGGATTGATAGTGATCTCTTCTGATGGTTCTGAGCTTTTGTCTTCAAGATTGATCTTCTGCAGGGTTTCTGATAGTTCTTCTGCAGAGGTGCTATCATCAAACTTGACATGAATGGATTCTTCAACTTGTATAGTTCTTTTGTTAAGTATTCAATAGGCTTTGCTTGAGCTTGAGTAGCCTAGGAATACACCTTCATCAGCTTTTTCTTGAAATACTTTCAGATTATCCTTTCCATTGTTTAGAATGTAGCACTTGCATCCAAACACATGGAAGTAGCTGATGTTAGGTTTTCTTCCTTTCCACAGCTCGTAGGGGGTCTTCTGATGATTCTTGTGGATCATGCTTCTATTTTGAGTGTAGCATGCAGTGTTGATTGCTTCAGCCCAGTATCTGATGGGCAATCCTGATTCTGCAATCATAGTTCTTGCAGCTTCCTTTAGTGTTCTGTTCCTTCTTTCTGCAACACCATTTTGTTGGGGTGTTCTGGCAGCAGAGAGTTGATGGAATGTGCCATTCTGATCACAGAAGTCCTTGATCACCTTGTTGACAAATTCAGTTCCTCTGTCAGATCTGATTGTCCTGACCTTCATGTTCTTCTCAGTCTGAAGTTGCTTTAACAGAGATGGCAACTTCTGAAGAGTTTCATTCTTCTTTGTTAGGAACACAGTCCATGTGTATCTTGAGTAGTCATCAACCATAACAAGAGTATATCTTTTTCCACCAACACTGGGAGTTTCAACTGGTCCAAATAAATCCATGTGAATCAGATTTAGAGGACAAGTAGAAAGATCTCCAGCTATGGGCTTGAATGAGGTCTTCACTTGCTTGCCTTTCTGACAGGCACTGCAGAGGGTCTCCTTCTTGTAGACAATGTCAGGCAGACCATCTACAATGTGTTCTCTTGCCAGTTTGTTGATGGTTTTGAAATTCAGGTGGCTAAGCTTCTTGTGCCAGTCCCAGCTTAGCTTTGAATTGTCTTTGGCTATCAGGCAGGTTCCACCTTTTGCTGTTTGCCAGTCAACAACATAGATGTTCTTTCTTCTCTTGGCAGTAAGAACCACTTCCATGGTTGTCTCATGCTTGACATAGCATAAGGTCTTGGTGAATTCAACTGTGTAGCCTTTGTCACAGAACTGGCTAGCACTCAGGAGGTTGAATTTCAGACCTTTGACATATGAGACATCTTCAATGATTATCTGGTTCTTGATCAGCTTTCCTCTTCCTTTTGGTTGACCATCCGTGTCATTTCCTCCAAAAGTGACTCGGGGTCCATTGAATTTCTGGAACTCTGATAGGCAACTCTTGTCACCTGTCATGTGCCTGGAGCATCCACTATCAATAAACCATTCTTGCTCTGAGATAGCTCCAGCACACAGTTCCTGCAAAATTAAAAGGAAGATTTAGGTACCCAAGCAATGTTGGGTCCTGGGGGGTAATGTAGTCTTGGTAGTTGGTACCATTTTGGTCTCATCAACTGAAACCTTGGTGGATGGTACCCATTGTCCACCTGGTAGTCGTAGTAAACAGATGTATGATTCACTTTGGGCAGATGCTTGTGAGGATCATGCTTTCTGTTTGCATACTTTTGCATAGCCTTCTTTGTTGGAAAGAAGTCTCATATACTATCAAGAGCAGAGGGACGTTTAACTTTAGACTTCTGAGGTTGACCAGTCAACCTCTTCTGTCTATAGTTAACTTTCTTTTGATATCTGCCTTTCTGATAGCAGTTTCTGATACTGTTGTCATGAGACTGTCTGATAGGGTTTGGCCTTAGATTATTATTTTTCTGAAAACTTTTTCTGTTATTAGATCTTCTGCCAGATTCATTAGTTTTCAAGATTTGTTTGGGTTTGGCCTTTAGATTTCGCTTCTCTGGTATGACCTTCTCATGTACAACTTTAGTACCAGAAGTACTAGCATGGCAGATGGGACTGCAAGTCTGTGAAGCTATGACTTTCTTGGCTTTAGCAACTTGGGTGCTAGGCCTCTCAGAAGTTTCACCAGACTTGGGTTCAATATATCCAAGACCAGAGGTGAGGTTATGAGAGACACAAATATTCTTCATGGAAGATTGCATCTTCAGAAGACTACTATATCTGCTCTCAAGTTCCTCAATGTCTCTTATTCTCTTTAGAAGAGATTCATTTTCAGCTTTTAGTTTATCTCTTTCTTCAGTCAGGAGATTAAGTTTGCACTCACTCTCTTTACTTTGGTTAGAGATATCAGCTTTTAGCCTACTGTTCTCTTCTTTAACAAAAGAATAAGTAGCTTGAATAGTTTGAAATTCTTCCCAAAATGATGACATTGGATCATCATTTAAGGCTGTGCCTACCGAAGAAGAAATAGAATCAGAAGTGGAGCATACCTCATCATCTGATTGAGCCATGAGGCAAAGGTCTTCAGTTTCTGCATCCAAGCAGCAGAATGCTTCATCAGAGTCAGAATCTGAACTGGACTCTGATTCAGAGAGTGGATCTCTCTCAGCTTGCTCTGAGACGAATGCTCTTCTTCTTCTGTGTTGATCTTCAGGTTTCTTTTCTTCTTCATGTCCTTGCTTTTTGGACACTCTTGGAAAGGGGCAGTTAGCCTTAAAGTGTCCAGGCTGTCTGCAATTGTAGCAGAGGTACTCTCCATTATTTTCAGAAGATTTGGTCTTCTGATGTGGTCTTCTGATGGAGGGTGGACTTCTTCCATCTTTCTTCATAAACTTCCTGAATTTTATGGCAAAGGCAGCCATATATTCATCAGATAGGAGAGTTGAAGGATCAAAGTTTGTTGTCTTAGAAGTGCTGGCAGTGAGAGCAGTGGTGGTTCCCTCATCTGGCACTTCTTCTTTCTCTTCAACCATCTCGAACTCATAAGTTTTGAGATCAGAGATCAGTCTTTCTGTGGGGTAGGTCTTGATGTTCTTGCTTTCTTGGACTGCAATCACCTTCATCTTCCATGTTGAAGGCAGTCCCCTAAGGATCTTCATGTTGACCTCCTTTATTGTGAGCTCTTTGCCAAGCTCAGAAATTTCACTGATGAGAATTAGCAGTCTCTCATGCATCTTGGCAATGCATTCTTCTGGCATAAGTTTGAAATCATCAAACTTCTTCATGGCAATGGTTAGCTTGTTATCTCTTTCCTGTTCATCTCCAGCTCCAATCTCATCCAGCTTGTCCCAGATCTCCTTTGCAGTCTTGCACTTCTTGATTCTGTTGAAGTATCTTTCATCAATGGCCTTGTAGAGAATGTCCTTGGCTATGTTGTCAAGGTTGTATTGTCTCTTTTCTTCCTTGGTCCATTCAGACCTGGCCTTCTCAATCATCTGGGGTTGAGAGTTATCAGTAGAGTGAGCAGGATTGATCTTCATGAACTGAATAAAGGGGCCACTCTCCAAGACTTCCCACATTTCATCATGAAGAGCACATAGGTGTGCCTTCATTCTGATCTTCCAATCATCATACTTCTGATCTGTGAACATAAGATGCTTTGCAAGAGAGTTATCCATTATAATCAATAAAGAGGCTAGATACAAGTGGATCTTTGTTCAGAGGGTAACCTAAAAGATTACAAGAATAAGGAGGCTCTGATACCACTTGTTGGTCCCGTTTGAGTTGGTAATCAGTCTAGAGGGGGGGGGGGGGGGGGTGAATAGACTGATTCAAGTTTTTCAACTTTTCTCTAAGTCAGAGTTGACTTGTCAGAGATGGTCAAGTTCTGATGATCAGAACTGGTCTTTTGCAGCGGATAAGAGTTTCGGGTAGCCTCAACTAAATACAAAGGCTAGTGCCTTTCTGATAACTCTGAAAACAAGATCTGCTGAACACAGATTCCAAGTCTTAGAGTTATTCAGTTGGAATCCTAAGTGCAGAAGATAAATGCGTAAAGTAAATGACACCAGAGTTTTTATAGTGGTTCAAGGAACAACTCGTTCCTCTAGTCCACTGTTCCACTAAGCTTGTAAAGATCAATTACAACGCCTTAGTCCCTAGCACTTAAGAAGTTCTCCACGCCTTCTTCAAGCCTAGATGCCACCCAGGATGCAGTTCCACGTCCTGATGGCTGGTCCTTTCACTCAGCTTCCCGGAAGTATCACCACTTCACTACTGTAGTTACTTGGACGCCCTTCTTTGCAGAAGCTGTTTTGAAAAACAGAGTTTTCTCCAACTTGCTTCGTTACAAGAGATATGTAGTTGAAGTTCTTGAAGTGTTGAAGAAATAGGATGAACTTTGCTGTGTGTTGGGATTTGAGGTTATGGATATTAGAATCTTCCCAACGTAAGCTTGTCTTGTTGAAGATTGTAGAATTTGAATCTCAAGAGAGCTTGAATTATGATGAGCAAAAGTTGTAGCAAAGTTATATTCCTGTTCTTCGGTGAGTAGCTTATATACTGGGGTTGTCTGCCCGTTGGAGGAGGAGACAACTGCATTGAATGCACGTACTGTTGACTTGACCCACTAATTTGGAAGCTTTCTATTTTTATAATATATCTTCCAGATTTCTCGGTCAATCATTTGCAATCAATCCAAAGCGTATCAGGCTCATTTAATGAGCATTAGATACTTTCCTTGGACGGAATATCTTCTAGCCGTTGATGAATTTCCCAGCCGTTGGAAGTAGCTTTGAAATTCTTCTAAGTGTTAGTCTGACTCTGATCGGAGTCTTCTGATACGTTGAATTCTGATGGCTTTCTGAAGAGTAGTTCTGATGTAGCTTCAAGTCGAGCTCTGGTGTGGGAACTCTGATGCTTGTCTGATGTTGAGTTCTGATGAAGCTATACATCGAACTCTGATGTCTTTCTGATGTAGACTTCTGACGAGTCTCTGAAGAGCAACACTGATGGTTCTCTGATGAGCAACTCTCATGATTTACGAGAACGACTCTGAAAGCAGTTCTCATACAGCAGTTCTGATCAGATCCACAAAAGAGCAACTCTGATCGTCGACTATACTAATACTTATAATTGAAAACTCTAATACACAAAAATCTAATTGGGGTACTTTAAAGTTCTAATCTAAATAACCCTAGCATCATCAAAATCTAATTACATTTATTCCTTACAATTTACTTTGTTTTTAGTAGCTGTAGTTATGATGGCCGATGCGCCCTGATTTTTGTAACGGCCGAAGCGCCCCTGTCTTTAATTATTAATGATAACACCTTTTTGTTCAAGTATGAATGTCTTGTCGCTTCGTCTCTGTTGCTTTAAATTCATATGTATCTTTTGACTTTCATGATTTTTGCCAAGTGTTGAGACTAAGCGTCGCTTCGTCTATGTAACCACGAGGCTTTCTTTCCCTTAGAATTTTGAGTATCAGCACCATGTCTTGCGTGTTTAAGACGCCGCGATCCCTTATGAGTATGGGAACGCAACGGCTCAGGTAAGTGTACGCTTTTGTAGGGATGACGTGTTCCATCGTCTGGGGGGAGATGTAGCCCCAATGTTTCAGAATTCATCTAAGTATCATAATTCCGTTTTGGCGTCTTTTAATTGAGACGTAGCGGTCCCTTTTCCTTTGCTGTCTCTAGGGACGATGCGCCTCATCGTTCCTTTGTGAGTTCAGGTTTTGTTTTGAACAATATTTTCCTGAGATTTCCTTAAGTGCCAGGAGTCTGACCTTGGAGTGTTGAGGACGAAGCGATACCCAGATATGGAAAGGCAGCGTATCGTCTTTCTTGTAGTGTGACTTAGAAAATTCTCTAAGTGTCAAACTTGACTTGATGGAGGTGTTTTGCCTCGGTTCGCCATTTAGGATTTGTTACTCGGAGACGATGCGCCCCCGTCGCCCAAACACTTGAATGCAGTTTCGTATAACCGAAACCGGAGCGATTCCCTCTTATGAAGCTGTGGTTGAGGCCGAAGCGTGCACCTCGGATTCCTGTTAGGTAAAAACCTGATATGTACTTAGCCGATTTTGAGGCTTTGGTTTTTGTGGGGATTTTATTTTTTGCTTGAGGCCGGCGAGTGCGCGGTCCGTCGGCTTCCCCCCCCCCCCCTCTTTTTTTTTTTTTTTTTTTTGAGTGGCCGAAGGGTTACTGTCCCTTCGTCCATGTGCGGTAGTTTGTCCGCTACGCTTTTCGCGTGAATTAGTGCGAGGGAGTAAATACGCCCTCGGCTTGGTGTGTCAGTGGCACCTTTTTTGGCCTTTCCACGTCTATCGTCGACGAGGGACCGGACTTGGCATCGTCTTTTGACGGCCGCCCTTTGTGGTCCTTAGTGAAATTTTACTGACGGGTGGAGTTTTTGTAACCTCGGCCTTAATTCAGGCTTGTCGTCCTGCGGTTTCCGCGCGGACGACGCGGTATGCTTCTCCGTTTGAAGACGTCGGACCATGCACACAGGTCCTTCGTCCTGCATATCGCCGGCCGATTTGGGTGTTTCACCGCTTGTGCCGATACGATATTTAGGTGCGTTGTCTATGCAACGGATTTGCAGGCGCGTTGTGGATCGCAACGGCCTTAGGTGCGTTGTGTATTGCAACGGCTTTGGGTGCGTTGTTTATTGCAACGGCTTTAGGTGCGTTGTTTATTGCAACGGCTTTAGGTGCGTTTGTTTATTGCAACGGCTTTAGGTGCGTTGTTTATTGCAACGGCTTTGGGTGCGTCGTTTATTGCGACGGCTTAGGGTCGCATCGGTCCTGGGTGTTATAACCGCTTAGGCCGATGCGGTCTTTAGGTTTCCCTTTGCTCGAATCATAAAAGATTGGATGAAACATGAATTTTTATTCAATAAGTGGCGCTAGGCCGAGGGTGTTTTATTCAACCAATAAGCCGAGGGGTGGGGGACGTTGCCCGCTTCACCACTTCTCGAGTCATTGGTAAAATTTCACCAGGTGGTGTACATTCCACAATCGTGGTACATCTGACCCATTAGGGTTCTTTAGTTTATAAGTGCCGGCTTTGATGACGGCGCTGATGATATAGGGCCCTTCATATTTGACGGCGAGCTTTCCTCCTTCTATCGGCTTGCTTGCTTCCCTTCGGCGGAGGACGTAGTCCCCCACCTGGAATTCGCGAGAGCGGACCTTGGCGTCGTAGTAGGATTTGACTTGTCATCTGTACTCTATCAGATATAGTTGCGAATGTTATTACGGTTTGGCTTGAAATTTAAAATATCTTCAAAATACTTCCAAACCCCACGGCTGAAATGACAGTTAATGAAAAAATGATCCAAAGAGTCCTGATTAGGACATATTGGACATTTAAAGGGGCCAAAAATACCAATTTGATTCTGATGGTCCCGGATAGAGGTAAAAGTCTAGAGGGGGGGGTGAATAGACTTTTAAATCTTTTTCAACTTTGTCAAGTTTTCCCTCTAGATGAGTTGATCTATAATCTTTTAAGAGATTAATAGATGCACAGCGGAAGTCTTTAACCTCTTTATACTTGGTGTGAGATAACTTTCTAGTTTAGATGATGTTTAGACTGGTGACAAGAGGAAGTAGGCTTGGCAGTAGACTGGTGAGCAGATAACTGCTTAGTCTACTGCTGCACAGGCAGTTTGCTGACTGGCAGGCAACTGCTGAATTGGCAGTTGGCTGGTGGGCAGGTTACTGCTGAGGCAACTGTTAAGAACAGGATGACTCTTGGATGGCTTTTTGTTCTGGCTTGTTATGGCGTTCGGAAAGACACATATAAATGGGCAGTGGGCTCAGCAGGAGGGTGAAGACCAGGGTACTGCTGAGGCACCTTCTGAGTGTAAGATAACTTCTAGTGGAAAACACTCTCAAGGAGAGTGAGTTATTAAGCAGTAGGCTAAGCAGTACAGTCGATGAAGACTACTGCTTAGGATGCTGCTGGCAAACTTCAATCCTTTAGTGAGATGTGTTTGGTGTGTGCTTCTGTATGTATGAAAGTAAATCAACACACGATATATCCTGGTTCAGAGGTGGTGTAATCCTCCTACATCCAGTCCCACCCTATTTCAGATGGATTTCCACTAAAGTATTCAGCCCAATACAATTAGTGCCAATCTAGCCTTGACAACTCTGGCCTAGATTGAAGGTTTTTCACAATGAGTATAACACCACTCAAAGTTACTCAGTCCTTAGACTTTTCTCAATTGATCCAGTGGGGATCAAAAGGTACTCTATCTATCTAACCACACTTTAGGATCCGAACAACTGTTCTCCTAAGTGTTTACAACAACATGAATTGATTCACGAAGTGTCTAACCTCCAACTAAAACCTAAGCTCTATAAATGTTACAATGAATGATCTAGTCTAAGAGCTTAGTGAAGCATGAGTCAAAGCAGAGTGTTCAAGCACTTTTTCTTTTGCTGGATATGCGTAGTGTAATGACTGAACCACTTGCTTTGAACTCAATGACTTGCCTTTGATCTCATGCTTCTGCCTATTTTTATAGGCATCTCCAGTAGATTAATCTCCTCCGTTGGTTAAGAGGATTTAATCCTAGACGTCCAAAGTATTGTACTTGCGTCTTCTTGTGTTGGAGCAGGATAAGGATTTGTCTTTTGAAGACCACTTGCTTTGTACGAAGATAACACCCATACTTTAGGCCTTCTTGTCGCTGCATGCCTATTCTGAAACTCTTCACTATTCACCTAATCAGATGTCTTCTCTCCTCTTGCGTTCTGAGTGTATTAGCCTTGTCTTGCAACTACACTTGTAAAGCTGAGTGCGTGAACCTGCTCAATTTGTATAGTGAAGTAGTAAAATGTGTGACTTTGAATATTTTGTATCAAATAGGTTTTGTACTGGTAGGATCTTTGAAATATCCTATTAAGGTAATAGGATTACCTTATTGCATTTTGTTCTTTCCAGTACAATTTATTTGGTACAAATTTCACAGTAAAATTTGTCACTTATTTTACTAATCACTTTCTTTCTTTAAGTGACATGATTAAACTCATGTACCAAATTAAAGCTATACTGGTTGGATCTAAATATCCACGTAAGGTAAATAATTTTTACCTTATTGCATTTTATAGTTCCAGTATGTTTAATCTGATACATAGTTTGTACATTGGAATTCTTGTCACTTTTAAGTACTTGTGTAGTTTAGCAGGTATTGTGTACAACTTAACTGGTAGGATAACAAATCCTATTAAGGTAAAAGTTATTACCTTATTGCATTTTGTGTTCCAGTTGGTTGTTCACTATTCTTGTTCACTTTGATTTATCTATATATCAAATAACACTTTACTGGTTGGATTTAAATATCCAATTTTAAGATAAAGACAACTTTACCTTATTTCATTTTGAATCCCAGTGTGTTCTTTTTGTTATATAGATTTTACATTGTTATTTGTTGTAGTGAATAGAATATCACGAACTCTTCCTTTGAGTGTATGGTTTATCTAGTATTTCGAACATGATAAGCTAAATATCTAACTGGTAGGATATCAACTCCTATTAAGGTAAAATTACCTTATTGCATTTTGTTTTCCAGTTAAAATAGATAGTTTATTTGTGCGAGATGTTATTGTGTGTAACAAATAAATTTAACTGGTTGGATTTATATGATATCCTTTTAAGGCAATACAATATTGCCTTATTGCATTTTATGGTTTTCCAGTCATATTTATTTGTTAATTGTATAAAAGGAGCACGAAACATCTAGATAATTTTCTTAGTACTAGACAACTGCAAGATGCTACAAAAGATGATAACAACGACTCTTATAATAATGCTACAATAGAGGGGGGAAACAAAAGCTTTTGGCATCATCAAAAACAGTTCATCAAAATCTGGGGTCTAACAATTTCCCCCTTTTGTGATGATGCCAAAAGAAGAGTTCTAATTACTAAAAACTCTCTTTCCCCCTCTTTTGGTAGCATCCACAAATCACTCGGTCCTTCTCCTTCTGCTTGATGATTCTCCTTGGGCAAAGTTGGAAAGCCTCTTCTGCATCCTTTGATGATCCTTCTCTCTGAGATTCTTCATTTTCATGTAGAAGACTCGCCAAATTCCAGAGATGTTCATGGCAGTTTCCACATTTGGGGCTTGAAGCCATTGAAGAACAAATTGTTCTTCTACTCTGATAAAAGCAGTGGCTTGAGAGAGCATGTCAATAGGAGCCGATCTCCATTTTCTCCAGTTGAGGACTCTTGTGAGTTGGTTTTCGAGAGCTTCCTTTTCTTTGAGAGACTGGATTCTTAAATTTAAGAATTCTTCTTGATCCAACTGTTGTGGAGTAGGCTGTTGTGTGGAGGAAGGTTGGGCTAGTGAGAGGTTCAGGAATGGTTCAAAAGGCTGGTTGTTGGAGTTGTTATCGGCCATTTTTGAAGTAGAGGAGCTTTGAGAAAGATTAAGGGAGAATAAGAATATCGGAGCTTTAAGAATTTGGAATGAATTAACATCGGCTTTGGAGGAGAGATTTATATCCAATTTGTGCAGATGATCTCTTCGTTTTCCGAGATCAGTTTTAATTAACCGAGACCTGTTTAATGTTAAGCGGCAGGTTTCTCTTTTAGAGAGAAAGCGTGAGAATTAAATGATATTGGTGTCTTATCATTTATGAAGCCGCTTAATCTTGGATCAGCAAGTGTCGTTCTTGCATGTTGCATGACTCATAACCTTCTTCAGCATTAATGAAGTCTGATACTTCCTTGTGTATGCTCTTGTTGGCTTAGATATGGAAAATTCTAGACTACTGTTTCCAGCAGTAATAGGGTGCTAACTATTTTGTTGAGTGTCCTTTATTTTAATAGGATGGATTTTCCTACTAAAAATTAGGATTTTTCAGAATAGTAGCAATTTTTTTTTTTTTTTGTTTATCCCATACTACTGAGTTTGAATAAGTGAGCATGGTACCTTTATGAATAATGCGTGATCTCAGATTGTTGACTTATCTGGTTCATTGGTCATGTCTCTTGTTGAACAATACTCATTCCCCCTTTGATGATGCTTTAGAGATTCTTTCTTTAGTGGAATTCTCCTTCAAATGTGAGCCTTCTGTCGATCTTTCCAGCCTCCTGCTTAGAAGACGTATTTAGCCGAGTGCTCTGCTGAGACCTTTGCTGAGACATCTGCCTTTGACAAAGTGCCTTGCTGCTGAGGTAGACACCTGTTGATGGCATCAATGCAGTCTTTTTGAGCAGTGACCTGAGTGTCAGTTGTCTGCTGAGTCTGCTGCTTCTGGTGAGCAGTCATCTGCTGAGACTGCTGCTTCAGGAGAGTAGTCTTCTGCTGATCTTCTGTTTGAATTTGGTTTCCCTTCTTAGTTGAAAGTCTGAGATTGACTTTCATGGACCTTGATGCTTCATTCCTGTGGGATGGATGCACTAGACTACTTTTCTTGACTCATCACGGACTTAGCAGTGAACTCAGGCAGGATGCAGGTTCTTCAGAGGGTCATTTTGAGCAGTAAGATTTGTACTCATTGTAGCTTGCTTTTTATAGCCGGCTATCCTTGAGTATTTTAAAAGAGTTCCCCCTCAGCAGGTGGCTAGGAATTCCTCTACAGTTTGAGAGTTCACAGAGAGTTCTTCTAGAGTTTGAATACATTCTCCTCCCTTAGTAGATCATTTAGGAAGGCAAATTTTCACGGCCATTTGATGGAAAGTGATTTGCTAATTAGACAACATTAGCAAGAAGTATCCCTTTTGCTTAAAGTCGTGTAACAGAGGCAAAAGTTTCATCAAAATCTATTTCTTCTTTTTGTTAGTAGCCTATGACTACTAATCTGGCCTTTCTTGATGATGGTGCCTTCCTCATCCATTTTGTTCTTGAATACCCTTCTCAGGATATTGGGCACAAGTTACCATCTTTCTCTAAGATAGAGTTCCTTGTGAATGGTTTGTATACAGTCTGTAGTTGAGAGGGTTTCTTGGATTCAGTTTGTTGAGAGAGAAGTTGGCTTCCCTTTTGAGTAATGATCTAGTACGAATCCCTTCATGGATGTCTTCTTGTTTTGTTTGAGGAGAATGTTGCCACATGCTTTGTTTGAGTCTACTGCTTTTCATCATCTTGTGTCTAACAATTGGAAGAATTTGGGGAATTTGAGCTTCAGTTTTGGTGAGGATCCTTTTTGATCTTTTCCTACATCTGGCAGTTTTCTCAGTCTGAGTCTTCTGCTAGCAGTAGTCTGACATCTGAGTCACCTTCTTGAGATGGTCTCAGCTATTCTTCTTCCATCACCTAGGTGGTCCTTCCTTCATCTTTCTTTAAGCACAGTTACATCTTTTGAGGAAGATGTAACAGTTGATCTGGAGTTGGTTTGTGCATTTGATTGAACTTTAAAACCTCAACACAAGGTGTGTATTGGTTTGTAAGTTCCTCATTTGATTGAATCTCCAACTCCTTTGATATCTTCTTCTCTTTTCCTCTTCTGCAAGTGTTTCTTTGGGTTCTTCCTTTGAACAGTTTGTCAGTGGCCTTCTGCTCCTTGTCTTGTGCTTAGAGCAACTAGAATGTATGTACTATTCAGTTGAGTTAGTTGCTCCAGCACCCTCCTGTATTTATCATTGTTGAGTGGTGGTAGCCCACATTGAAGTGGGCAACTTCCTTTGAACAGATTTGGGCATCCATTCCCATTTAGAACTATTTCCCCCTAAGCAGTGTGATCTACAGCCTTTTGAAGTGTTGCATTCAGATGGGGTGGCCGTGTATGTGTTTATCATCTTTCTCCTGTGTGTAGGATAAGAGTGATTTTTTCTAGGTTGATTTAGCTGCTTCTTAGGTGGGTAGTTGGTCTTATTGGTGTTTTGCCAACTGGTTCTTTGGTTTTCTTGTTTGAAAGGAAGTTTTTGTTTGTACAGGGATTTTGATTTTGGTTTAGGAGCAGACATGTTCCTTCTTGAGGGAACTATATGGATGTGGGAGTGTTGGTGGCTAAGAGACTTTGTGTCTTCTTTGAAAGTATGTTTTGTGGTAGAAGAGTATTTGGGAGAGTTTTTCAATGAGTGAGAACATGATGTGTATCCTGTGTCTTTTTCAGTGTGTTGAACTTCCTTAGTGAGTGGGGGAGTGAGGGAGCTTAGCTTTTCTTTCAAACTGATGTTTTCACATTCAAGAAAATCTATCTTTTTGATTGCTTCACCCAATTGTGCATGAGCTACTAAAAGATTTTCTTGAAGTCTACAGTTTTCATTCATTAAGCTAAGGTGCTCTTTTTGGAAGTTTTCAAATTGATGGAGCAGTGCCTCCATATCAACACTGTTTGAGTTGGAATAATATGAATTGCTCGAGGAACAGGATAATACCTCATCATTGTTACCTTCATAGGATCTGGCCATTTCATAGTTGTGAGAGGAGCTATTTTCTGGAGTCATTCCAAAGAAGCAAGTAATAGCCTCCTCCTGCCTTTCTGATGAGCAGCTTTCATCATTTGAGCTGCTTTGATCATCTTCTGATTGACTCTCCGTGAGTTCATCCCATACATCCTTTGTTTTCCAGTCATTGGATTTGTTGCTGTTGATCAACAGATTCTTTGCTTGTTGTTCATCCATCATTTAGAAAGTTTTGGGATAGAAGTGGATTTGGATCTTTAGTTCAAAAATAGTCAGAAACTGACTTTAGGAACAACCTGCTCTGATACCACTTGATGGTCCCGGATAGAGGTAAAAGTCTAGAGGGGGGGGTGAATAGACTTTTAAATCTTTTTCAACTTTGTCAAGTTTTCCCTCTAGATGAGTTGATCTATAATCTTTTAAGAGATTAATAGATGCACAGCGGAAGTCTTTAACCTCTTTATACTTGGTGTGAGATAACTTTCTAGTTTAGATGATGTTTAGACTGGTGACAAGAGGAAGTAGGCTTGGCAGTAGACTGGTGAGCAGATAACTGCTTAGTCTACTGCTGCACAGGCAGTTTGCTGACTGGCAGGCAACTGCTGAATTGGCAGTTGGCTGGTGGGCAGGTTACTGCTGAGGCAACTGTTAAGAACAGGATGACTCTTGGATGGCTTTTTGTTCTGGCTTGTTATGGCGTTCGGAAAGACACATATAAATGGGCAGTGGGCTCAGCAGGAGGGTGAAGACCAGGGTACTGCTGAGGCACCTTCTGAGTGTAAGATAACTTCTAGTGGAAAACACTCTCAAGGAGAGTGAGTTATTAAGCAGTAGGCTAAGCAGTACAGTCGATGAAGACTACTGCTTAGGATGCTGCTGGCAAACTTCAATCCTTTAGTGAGATGTGTTTGGTGTGTGCTTCTGTATGTATGAAAGTAAATCAACACACGATATATCCTGGTTCAGAGGTGGTGTAATCCTCCTACATCCAGTCCCACCCTATTTCAGATGGATTTCCACTAAAGTATTCAGCCCAATACAATTAGTGCCAATCTAGCCTTGACAACTCTGGCCTAGATTGAAGGTTTTTCACAATGAGTATAACACCACTCAAAGTTACTCAGTCCTTAGACTTTTCTCAATTGATCCAGTGGGGATCAAAAGGTACTCTATCTATCTAACCACACTTTAGGATCCGAACAACTGTTCTCCTAAGTGTTTACAACAACATGAATTGATTCACGAAGTGTCTAACCTCCAACTAAAACCTAAGCTCTATAAATGTTACAATGAATGATCTAGTCTAAGAGCTTAGTGAAGCATGAGTCAAAGCAGAGTGTTCAAGCACTTTTTCTTTTGCTGGATATGCGTAGTGTAATGACTGAACCACTTGCTTTGAACTCAATGACTTGCCTTTGATCTCATGCTTCTGCCTATTTTTATAGGCATCTCCAGTAGATTAATCTCCTCCGTTGGTTAAGAGGATTTAATCCTAGACGTCCAAAGTATTGTACTTGCGTCTTCTTGTGTTGGAGCAGGATAAGGATTTGTCTTTTGAAGACCACTTGCTTTGTACGAAGATAACACCCATACTTTAGGCCTTCTTGTCGCTGCATGCCTATTCTGAAACTCTTCACTATTCACCTAATCAGATGTCTTCTCTCCTCTTGCGTTCTGAGTGTATTAGCCTTGTCTTGCAACTACACTTGTAAAGCTGAGTGCGTGAACCTGCTCAATTTGTATAGTGAAGTAGTAAAATGTGTGACTTTGAATATTTTGTATCAAATAGGTTTTGTACTGGTAGGATCTTTGAAATATCCTATTAAGGTAATAGGATTACCTTATTGCATTTTGTTCTTTCCAGTACAATTTATTTGGTACAAATTTCACAGTAAAATTTGTCACTTATTTTACTAATCACTTTCTTTCTTTAAGTGACATGATTAAACTCATGTACCAAATTAAAGCTATACTGGTTGGATCTAAATATCCACGTAAGGTAAATAATTTTTACCTTATTGCATTTTATAGTTCCAGTATGTTTAATCTGATACATAGTTTGTACATTGGAATTCTTGTCACTTTTAAGTACTTGTGTAGTTTAGCAGGTATTGTGTACAACTTAACTGGTAGGATAACAAATCCTATTAAGGTAAAAGTTATTACCTTATTGCATTTTGTGTTCCAGTTGGTTGTTCACTATTCTTGTTCACTTTGATTTATCTATATATCAAATAACACTTTACTGGTTGGATTTAAATATCCAATTTTAAGATAAAGACAACTTTACCTTATTTCATTTTGAATCCCAGTGTGTTCTTTTTGTTATATAGATTTTACATTGTTATTTGTTGTAGTGAATAGAATATCACGAACTCTTCCTTTGAGTGTATGGTTTATCTAGTATTTCGAACATGATAAGCTAAATATCTAACTGGTAGGATATCAACTCCTATTAAGGTAAAATTACCTTATTGCATTTTGTTTTCCAGTTAAAATAGATAGTTTATTTGTGCGAGATGTTATTGTGTGTAACAAATAAATTTAACTGGTTGGATTTATATGATATCCTTTTAAGGCAATACAATATTGCCTTATTGCATTTTATGGTTTTCCAGTCATATTTATTTGTTAATTGTATAAAAGGAGCACGAAACATCTAGATAATTTTCTTAGTACTAGACAACTGCAAGATGCTACAAAAGATGATAACAACGACTCTTATAATAATGCTACAATAGAGGGGGGAAACAAAAGCTTTTGGCATCATCAAAAACAGTTCATCAAAATCTGGGGTCTAACAGATTCAGCTTGTCATCAAAGGGAAGGAGTTTGTTATCCAGCTTCCAAAGAAAAAAGGAGATTTTTTGGGGTGTCCTGTTATTCCAAATAAGTTTGGACTGCGGGGAAATATTCATACGAGGCCTAACCACATCATAGGCACTAGTAAAACTAAATTTGCCATTTGCATTTGGTTTCCATATGTAGGTATCTCCCTGTTCGTTGTATACGATATTGTTGGTAACAAGTTTGTCAACAACGTACCTGGGAAGGTAAGGGGTGATGGAGGGCAAAAGGTTATGATTGGGCATAGCATCCTTTATGGACAGGTTGTTAAGGTCCGGAGGAATGTCATCCTGAAAATGATAAAGGGGCCCCAAATTGCTCCAGTTGGAGTACCAGAACGAGCTGGTACCATTATTGACCTGTGTGTGGCAATTACCTTCAAAAATAGGATAAACAGCTTGCAAAGCTTTGTACATAACAGAATAAGTCTTATCACCAAGAGAATTGTACCAGTTAGCCCATAAACCAGAGTTATTTTTAATCTTCCACCAAAGCTTGATGAAAAAAGCTTGTTGAATATGAATCAGGCTTCTGAAACCGAGGCCATTTTCAGAAGTAGGGTAGCAACATTTCTGCCAGCTACACCAAATATGCTTATGGTTATCCAAATTATTATCCCATAGAAAATTTGAGAGTTTCCTCTCCATCTTTTGAATGATAGTAATAGGGAGGGGGGAGGTAGCCATATGATAGAGGGGAAGGGTACTGAGAACATGACAGATGAGGGTCATCCTACCACCAACCGAGAGCATTTTATGCCTCCAACCAGACAGCTTCTTATCAAATTTGGTCAGGATGTGGTCATAGTAAGAAGAAAGGCATCTACCAGTGAAAATATTGGCGCCCAAATAGGTGAAAGGGAAAGACCCCTTCTGGATATGAAAAATATTTTCCACAACAGTAAAGTTATGGTTTTTGGCATGTTTAGAAATAAGGTAAAAGCTTTTGTCCTTACTAATGAGCTGCCCAGAGTAATTTTCATAATCTGTGATCGTTTTGTTAAGCAAATTCAAGGTTTTTTTTTCAGCATTAGCAAAAACAATGAGGTCGTCCGCAAAAGATAAGTGATCAATATTCGGCATGCTTCTTAGGGTATAATAACCCTTTGCTTTACCGGTTTGAAAAAGATGGTTTAAATGCTTGGTGAGAACCTCAGCAGCCATGATAAAAAGGATGGGGGAGAGGGGGTCTCCCTGTTTGACCCCCCTTGAGGGCTTAAAAAAACCTTTAGGGGCACCATTAATAAGAATAGAACACCAAGTAGCATTTAGATTGTTGTAAATAAGATTAGAGAACATGGGATGAAAGCCAAACCTGAGAAGCACCTGTTTAATAAAGTTCCAAGATATCCTGTCAAAAGCTTTGATCATATCAAATTTGAAAATAATATTGTGACCTCTCAGCTTAGTATTAATATGTGTGACATATTCCCGCAGAAGGAGAATACTGTCAGAAATCTCCTTCCCATTTTGGAAAGCAGTTTGTTCAGAGGAGATAAGTTTAGGAAGAAGCGGGGTGATCCTGTTAGTTAAAATCTTAGTAAAGATTTTATTAAGGAAATTACTCAGGCTAATCGGCCGGAATTGGGAAAATTGGTAAGCATTTTGGGTTTTGGGTATGAGAGCGATTAAAGTGTGCCCTATAGCTTTGGGGATCGGGACCCCACAAAAGAACTCCCTAACAGCATTGTGCAAATCATGTTCAATAATATCATAGGTGCTTTGATAAAAGTACCCATCAAAACCATCACTACCTGGGGCACTGGTCTTATCCAGACTGAAAACAGCATTGCGTAGCTCATTTCTGGTAACAGGTCTCATAAGCATGTCATTATCAGCATTGCTGATAGCAGGGTTAATAATATTTAAAAAATTACTGGAATCAAGAGACTCAGTGGCATCATCTGCCGTAAGTAAGGAAGTAAAGAAAGAAATGGCAGCATTATTAATATCATTGGAATTGTCTGCCCAGTCCCCGTTATCCAGTTTAATTTTGGAAATGTGCAGCTTTTTGTGTTTGGCTTTTAAGGAGAGATGAAAAAAATTTGTATTCGCATCTCCCTCTTTTAGCCATTTTATTTTAGCCTTTTGCCTATAGAAAGAATTGATATAGCCAGAGGCCTGAATGTATTTGGCCTGAGCTTGCTTTAAGAGGAGGTTATCCTCCTCAGAAAGGGAATCAGAGATCTTATCTTCAAGAAGAGAAATTTGTTTTTCAGCTTCGGACTGTATGTTGAAAATATTTCCAAAAATGGTTTTATTCCAGTCTCGAAAAGCATTTTTCATCCTTTTTAGTTTTTTGGAAAAGAGCCACATTCCATAGCCATCACAGGGAGTGTCCCAGGATGCTCTAACAATGTCCAGAAAAGAGTTATGAGTAGTCCACATATGCTGGAATTTAAAACTTTTGGGGCCAGTATGGGAGTCATTTTTATCTTGAAGAAGAAGGGGGTTATGATCAGAAACACATCTGTTAAGTTTTTTGAGAGTGAGGTTCCAATTGAGTTGAAGAGCCTCATTTGAAATCAACACCCTATCCAGTTTTTTTAAAACAAGACCATTCATCCTATTCCCCATCCAGGTATATGGTGTACCTTGATAATTAAGCTCAGACAGACTATTTCCAAAAATGAAATCGTTAAACTCATCTATATCAGACTGAGCAGGCTTACTCTTACCTTTATATTCTTCCAAGTTGGAAATAACATTGAAATCCCCTCCCAGAATCCACGGTTTGGTGCCAATGTGACTTCTGAAAACATTTAGATCACTCCAGAGAGTCCTTCTGGCAGATCTGTCATTAGCACCATACACCACAGAAACATAGATAGGATGATCCAGATAACTGATAGAGATACAGAGGTTAATACATTGAGTACAATCAGACTCAACAGTAACAGACATGGTGTTATCCCAGAGGATCCAGATTTTGTTAAGAGAGTGAGCAAGGGCATTGTTAAAACCGAGAATCATCATTTTATTATTTAATTTGCTGGAACTTATTTTGGGTTCGATAATAGCAAGAAAATTAAGTTTATGAGTTTTGCACAAAAGGTTTAACCTGTCAATAGATTGGGAATTCCCAACCCCCAGGATATTCCAAAAAAGCATACTAATCATAAAAACCATTTTGTTGGGCAGATTTTTTGGGCCTCAAACTGTAGGGTTCCCTATTTGTTGGGTACTTTAAGGGTCCAGTAGAGCTAGGGGACACATTATGTTTGGTTTTTTTGGAGGGTTCCCCATCAGAGAGAGTTGCTCTGGGGTCCTTTTCCATTTCCACTTCCATTGTAACTCCCACGAAATCTTGGTTCAGAGAAGTTTCAATCAGGACCAGTTCACTGCCTGCAATAGGAGTGTTTGTTGGTGATTGTTGATTGGCATGGGGGCTGTTGATAATATTAGCTGCTATGTCCTGCACAGTAGTTAGATTATCAGGTTGTGTAGTATCACTAGTAGCACTTAAACCATTAATAGTATCATCCAAAGAAATGACAGGGATGTGACTCCCTGTTATGGCAATAGGAGGCGTTTGGTCATTGTTAGTCATATTTCCGGTTACAGGATCTTGTTGAAGTTCATGCAAATGTTGAAGAGCATCCTGTTGAAGTTCATCCAAATGTTGAAGAGCATCCTCAAAAAGTTCGGGGGGAGGGGCAGAAACCCCCTCCTTTATTACACCAGAGCTTTCACCTGCTTCAGGGTCCTTTCTACGCCAAGTAAGAGGCATTGTTTCCCCTGCATTTTTGTTTGAGACCACCTTTTTGCCCCTATCCAAATTTAGGATAGGGTCATCACTAGGTTGGTTCTCAACTTTATTAGAGTTGGTTTTGGGGCATTTCCCTTCCGTGTGACCTATGTGATAACACTTCTTACAGTAGGGAGGGAGATGCTCCTCTATCACAATATATTGCCAAAAACCTTCATATCCGTCATCCTCAAGCCAGAACCTGTCTGGTAAGGGTTTTAACAGGTCGATCTCGACCTGAATACGGGCCAAAGAAGGTCTTTTTTTTTTTTATCTAAAGTTGGCTTATCACACCGTAATGGTTGGCAGAAATTAGAGCACAGTTCAAATAAGAATTCCTCATCAAACAAATGGAAGGGGAGGTGGGGAAAATGAATCCAACACGGGACAAATGAAGATTCTCTATCAGGGTGGTACCCCGGATACCATCTAGAGATTCTCATAGGAAATCCGTGGATTATCCAAGGTTGTCTGGTCCTACAGCGAATGTACTCGGTCTTGTCCGAGAAGGAGATAAGAATCTCATTCTTGTAGAGAAGACCGATTGTGAAAGCTTTAAAGTTAAGGGCTTCGAAAACCTTACGTATTGAGTTCAGAGGAGGACGACCCTGGGAAAAAGTGCCTACCAGTGAGTATTGGAGGTCGCTGGCGAGCAAATCGGACCTAGGCTTTGGAATCTTTACCGAAAGGCATCCTTTGTATTTTCCGACGATTAGCTGAAGCGAAGGGTCCTCCCTAGCTTTCGGCTGTTTCCTGGACGGACCGGAAACCACCGACGCCCAAGATAGAGGCGGAGGGTGCTCCCCCATGAAGGGGAGTTGAGATCGCAGTGTAGCGGCCTGAATTTTCCAGCTAAATCGATGAAAGAGAGGAAATTTTTAGTCAGTGGTGGGAGCGTCTTTCGCTAGAGAGAGAAAGAGCCGTTTTTCGATAACGTTTATTTTTGTTCTTCCGTGACGTTCCCATTTTATTTTTTGCTCCATGCTGAACTGAAATGTTGCAGCATAAATGCCCAATGTTCCTTTGCAATGAATTGAACGTTTTTTGGACAAATCAATGTGCCAACGAGCTGGCCATTGAATACCAACGTTCGTGTCCATTAAACTTCAATTAACACAAAAAAAAATCACCCCTATAAAAGGCTGGCAGGTGGTTTACAACAACACACAGTTTCATACACTCCATGCACGTTTCTGCACCTCGAAAAACACCTCTAGCATTATGAAAACATTCCTCCATGTGCATACTTGTTCTCGTTCACCGGGACAATTCGTTTGAGTGCTCATACAATTGTTCAAAGTCATCGTATCCTGGGAAACGGACGTTGCAACGCTCCTAGCACCCCGGGAGGCAACGAATACGTTTTAAGGAAATCGTGTTGTAACACTTGAGATTTAATATAAACGGATTAATAGTACTACTCATACCAACAGAGGTGCATCTCCTTTTAAGGAAGCTCATCACCCAAGAACTCTAAAGTTAAGCGTGCTTGCACGGGAGTAGTCTTGGGATGGGTGACCCCCTGGGAAGTTTCTCAGGGCGCGCATGAGTGAGGACAAAGTGCGCGGTAAAGGCTTGTGGTGGTTTGTGAGGACAGTACTATTGGTCCGAAGTAACTACCTCGGGTCTTGCGGAGCCGGGGTGTTACAGGTGGTATCAGAGCAACCCTGCGACAGTGTGTTGATCCGTTGGATATCGGGCGGGCACTTAGCGGGGCAAGATTCTGGGATGATTGAGATTGGTTTAAGGGCGCAACGAGGACGTTGCGATCCTAAGTGGGGGTGATTGTAACACTTGAGATTTAATATAAATGAATTAATAGTACTACTCATACCAACAGAGGTGCATCTCCTTTTAAGGAAGCTCATCACCCAAGAACTCCAAAGTTAAGCGTGCTTGCACGGGAGTAGTCTTGGGATGGGTGACTCCCTGGGAAGTTTCTCAGGGCGCGCATGAGTGAGGACAAAGTGCGCGGTAAAGGCTTGTGGTGGTTTGTGAGGACAGTACTATTGGTCCGAAGTAACTACCTCGGGTCCTACGGAGCCGGGGTGTTACACGTGCGTAGCACGAGCTTTGACTAATTTCTGCTCCATCTCTTTTCTTGTTTTTCTTTAGTCATTTTATTTAATTAATTTTATTAATTATTTTTTGTGTTTGAAACACACCCAACACCTTTAGCCTAAAAGAAACTAAGAGTGATACAAACAGTGGTTTTCGGAAAGAGAAGAACTACTGAAATATTTTCAATGTGAAATTATCTATAAAGTACTTTCCCAAACCAACCTTATTTTATGAGGTTGGGTGGAACGTACTTAGCGTAATGCTAATTTTAGTTCTTAGTGAGTTCTTTCCCTTCCCCATTATGTAATAGGTGATTATTATGAGGTTGATGGTTGATTGTTGTCGTGAGAGCGGAAAAGATCAAGATGCCGTACTCGAACTTAGTTATTTTATTTATGTTATGAACTCTTACATTAGTTATTATTGTTTTTTGACATTGTTTGTACATCCGGTTGTGTTTGGTCGGATCTAGCGGTAACACCCTTTCCCTATGAAGACTTTCGTTGTATTAATTCAAAATACATTATGAATAAATAATTTTTTATTTCAAATATTTCAATGTTTTAAATGAGGATTTTTGGAGGTATTACAAGTGTGTTAGGATTTCTCTATGACCAAGGTATGTCGACTAGATTGAATGACAAGTTTTATTTGATAACCATTAGGCTCGCATTACTACATTCAAAAGCAGTGCCGGCTTTGGGGGGAGTTGGCCCAAGCGGCTGCCTAGGGCCTCACATAAGGAAGGGGCCTAAAAAATATTACTCTGTATTAATAGTACTAGTTTTTTCACACGCGCGTTGCGCGTTTGGGAAAATGCCCAATGTATTTGTTGTTAGAAAATGTGTATATTGTGTATTGAGGAGATCTAATTACTTTTTTAATAGTTTACATGTTAACATTTCTAGCTATCTAGGAATGCAATATTTAAAATCCATTCATAATGAAAGAACTCAAAAACGAAAAACATCCAAATCCAAAGAAGGGTTAGGAGATGTGAAAGTGTGAAACAATAGGTTCAAAAACTGTTTTTGTTTTACATAGAGAAAACATTGCATCAAATAGATGATTCTAACCCTTGAGATTTTTAGACGTTGATGAAAATTGTCATAACTTAGATCTATGAATGCATGAAATTCGTAATCATTGCAAGTAATAAATACATAGTAAATAAATGCTTATAAAATTACCACCATGCAAATAGTAAATCATGTATTAGGTAAGTAGTTGTTTTCCTCTGGATTTTTTGAATTGTCACCGATCATGGCTCTATGAGGGTGCTGGAGTGATATAACCTCCATCCCTCCTAATTTAACATCAAAGTTTCTAAAATATACATGTTCAAAGTAAGGGACAAATCGTTTGATATCTAAAATTAAATGGGGATGACATCCCTGAGATTACCATACATATTAGTGCTGAGAACCATGCGGTTGGTGAAATCAAAAGGGGTAAGAAAGATGTAGTCGGGTCACAAGAAAGATTGAATTTGGGAGATATACGTATGGATCTAGCCTCCTACAAAAAGGATACAATTTGACTACAATATGGACTTTCTTTATTCATCCAGCATTTTGTACTCTCTAGCATTTGAAGTGCCAGGAATTTGTTCAACCTAAATCAAAACATTATAAAATATCATAATAACTCTTAAATCAAGTACATGTATTTTATCAGTTCAGTCAACAGTTTGGGCCATAATATTATTAGAAAACATCAAGACAAAACACCTTTCTGTTTCTCAATTTTCATAGTACAATAAGTACGAAGTATAACAGTTCCATCCCTTTTTAGGGACATGTAGTTAAAAGGATATATTTCAGAAGTACTCAGGAAATCCTAATGTATCTAATGCCCTTTGACCTAGTTTGCATATTCAGATTTGGTATATTGTGATTTACTATAGATAACGCTTAGCATATTATCACAAAGGTTCTATCATATCTTTTGCGTACTATGTTTCTATTACACTTAAAACACTTTTATCATAAGTGTAATATAGAAGTATCAGAAGTACCACTTTTTTTTATCTAATTCAAATTTCCTTTAGGTGTTTAAAATGACTCTATGCATTACCATTTCTAGTACTATACCAGAGAGGTAACTTGCTAACTTCTAATAACAAAATTCTCGTAATTAAAGAATTAACAAATGATAAATTAGTTTTTACTATATCGAACACTTGCAAATAGCTAACACAAAGCTAAAACATTTAATATAAATCCATACGGCTTTCACAGCCATTTACTATGATCTTTACTAAATTAGGTTATAACCTTTTATTAGAATCATTTTATATATGACAAACAACTTATAATCTATACATAGAATTGACTCAAAGATGTTGTTGTTGTAATTGCATGTGACAATAACAAGCAATATTAAAAGACTATTAACACCAAAAAGATTCTAAATATGATGATTGTATACTGAATATATGATTATAACCTGCATTAATTTTTTTGGTTACATGGGAAAAGTTTATAATGTGTAACGCCCCTCTCAGGGTTAAAGAGAACGTTACTGTAACACCCCCATTTTTCCCACCAAAATAAAATAACATTTTGAAATGAAAACATCTTTATTATAAAACATATTTAGAGTACAGCGGAAGTCTTTAATGGAAAAACAGGTGTGTCACCGCCACACTCAACCTATACATGATTGAGTGCACAGGCTATCCACCATAAATTCAAGTAGCCATCGGATAAAACTTAAAACAAGTTTATGGATTACAAATTTAAACAACAATAATTAATCAAACGTGTGCAACTAGCGAAACACTCGGACAGCAAGTACATCAATCTTCATAATCATAATCATCTGTACAATAGAGCAAAGAGAAAAAGAGAAAAGAGACAAAAATTAGCTTTAGAGCTAAGTAAGATTCCACCCGAACCCGTAAAATAATATAATTTGGAAAATAGGTTTTTGTATATATATATATATATATATATCGAAAAGTAGTCTCTCATATTTCCAAAATGGTTTAATGTCATAAAATAGTTTCCACAATAGATAAGATCATCTTTCAATTCCTCCAAAAGTAATACTTTAGAATCTTTTAAGAGTGGGTGAAACTCAAGATTCCTCGAGCCCAATGAGTCGTTGTTATCTACGACTCATCCCGGAATTCCGGCTCCCACCGACCACCAATTGGAAGCTGAATTTCTACCTTAAGTGTGCACACCCTCTAAAAGGGATTCCAAGCCCTCCGAGTAGTAAGAAACCCAAGTAGGCAGGATGTTTTCTACCACCTACTCACAAGGGACATTGTCCAAGGGTAAATTAGGTAACTACTACTACGACCACCAAAGGATCTTTGATCCTCAAATAAAAGCCCGGGATGTCTACCGGAGTATGTCATTGCCGGACTGGTTACCGACCCAAATAAATTTCACCAAAAGTAGTAGTAGCCCTAACCACCCACGCCTCGTGTTTCTCTCGAGACGTAAGAATATATATTATGAAAACTTTAAGTTTTCCCCAAATCATTATTGTCACATTTTCTCAAAATATCCTTTGTAATAAATATAAATCCACCAATATTCTTTAATAAAAAGAATATACATTTAATCATCCATAAAAGGTAATAATCCACCAATATTCATATAGTCAAAATATTCGATCCATGTCAAACATATAATTTCCAATTCATAAATAATTCACATAGTGCAAATATTGCATACATATAAGTACGAGGCAAAACATTTTGGTTGACATAGAACTTACCTTAAATTGCGATAATCTCCTTAATAAAATCTCTAGCTTGATCTTCACTTGAATTCTCCTTCTAATATTGATCAAAATTCTAAATCAATAACTATTCTATTATTTCGTTATTTCTTTTATATCCAACCTTTAATTACTTTAACTTCATAATTTCTTCTTTAAATATAAATATTAAATTAATAAATCTTACTAACTGTTTATTTCCAGTTCATTCTTATTATTTTCTTTAATTATAATAACCCAACTCGGTTTTTCTTAATTTGTTTGGTTAAATAGTTTACTAGTCCAATTATATTAACTACATAATAATTTCATTATTTCGAATTTAAATAATCAATTTCAGTTCAGAATTCAGTTTACATAATTTATATAATTTATTTAATAACCCTTTTAATAATAACTTGACTTAGGCAATAATTCGAAATAATAATAATTAATGATAATCTAATCTCAATAACAACTTTAATTAGTTCAATAGTTTATTTATACTAACTAACCAAATTAAACTAATTTATCCAATCCTCCAGTTTTATTTATTTGACTCACTAATTTAATTGAACTAACTAAATCAAATAAATAAGTTTAATTATATCAATATAGCTAAATACGTTAATCTAATTCAATTAAGTCCAATAATCAAATTCTAATCTTGTTTTAATTTTCTATTTTTAATATAAAGTCCAGAAATGTTATCAAGTCTATAAATTAACTAATTTATCCATTAAACTAATTGATTTAGTTAAACTAGTCCAATGAAGTCAATTAACTAACTTATTAAGTACACATTACTTAATTAATTTGTTTATATTCATAAACTAATTTTTATGAGTTCAAATAGTTTAATAATTTATATGGAGTCCAAATCACTAATAATCAAGGATAATAATTATTAATTTAATCACGCTAATTTAATTAGTCAACTAATTCAATAATTTATTTATTAAGTCCAAATATAGTCATTCATTTATACTAGATAACCCAACTTTATTTTCTTTTCCTTATTTTATTACAAACATCATTTTTAGTCCAGAACATTATTTTCAATCTTAGTGATTTATTTATTTCACCATTAATATCAAAATTTCCTTATTTAATTACTTAACTAGTTTATATGGCTCAATTAAATTAAATAAATTAATCATCACTTTTATAAATTACTAATCATCCATAACTATAGTTTGGGTCTATACTTGACCTAGGTTGTCCAGATATGTATTTTAGAATTATTTCATTTATTTATTCACTTAATTTCATATATCTATTAACCGGTTTAATTACAATTAAATATGCTAATTATAATTTTTATTAATTATAAATGGTCCCAAATGTCCTAGTTAGTCATATATTTAATCTAGCTTGCTCCCATATTTATTTCATAATTATTTTCGTCATTTAGTTAATTATTTACTAAATGTGTACAACTTGGCCCAATTACAATTAAATCAATTAAAAATAGCTACAAATATTATTTTTCAATTATTCTTGGTCTGAATATGTATTTTTATACCAGGTATTTAATTTATATTTTTCCAGATTTTATTTATTTCATTTACTATTTTATTTTTAATTTTTTTTATTGAAAATGGGCCGAACCGGCCCAAATTCGCGACCCGGCCCAAGAAGACTGGGTTGTCTTCTTCCCAGCTCTTCTCCAGGTCGCGATTCCGGCGACCGGAATCCCGAAAACTCCGGCGAGCGATAACTTTACTTACAGGTAACGGATTTCGACGATTCAAGTTGCAAAATGATCGTCACGTCGAGAAGAAGCTCCTCCACCCATATCTACGGCCAATTGTCCGCTTTTGCTGAAGACCCGTTTCCATGGCTTGCAACTCCGGCGACCTCTAGGATGCTCCGGTGACTACAAATCGGTCTGGAATTTATTGGGAAGTATTCCTAGACCTCTCACGACCCTCCTCTATCGTTTTTATGAAGTTTGTTACGTAAAATATTATAAGCATAAATTTTCCGGCGAGATTATGTATATATATGTATATGTATATATAGCTTCTATCTCTCCGATTTGCAGTGTTTAGGATGGCTAAGAGGGTGTATTTATAGGTCTAGATGGTCCTTATGGTTTATTTTATTTATTTGATAATTGTATGAATAATAATAATAATAATAATAATAATAATAATAATAATAATAATAATAATAATAATAATAATAATAATAATAATAATAATAATAATAATAATAATAATAATAATAATAATAATAATAATAATAATAATAATAATAATAATAATAATAATAATAATAATAATAATAATAATAATAATAATAATAATAATAATAATAATAATAATAATAATAATAATAATAATAATAATAATAATAATAATAATAATAATAATAATAATAATAATAATAATAATAATAATAATAATAATAATAATAATAATAATAATAATAATAATAATAATAATAATAATAATAATAATAATAATAATAATAATAATAATAATAATAATAATAATAATAATAATAATAATAATAATAATAATAATAATAATAATAATAATAATAATAATAATAATAATAATAATAATAATAATAATAATAATAATAATAATAATAATAATAATAATAATAATAATAATAATAATAATAATAATAATAATAATAATAATAATAATAATAATAATAATAATAATAATAATAATAATAATAATAATAATAATAATAATAATAATAATAATAATAATAATAATAATAATAATAATAATAATAATAATAATAATAATAATAATAATAATAATAATAATAATAATAATAATAATAATAATAATAATAATAATAATAATAATAATAATAATAATAATAATAATAATAATAATAATAATAATAATAATAATAATAATAATAATAATAATAATAATAATAATAATAATAATAATAATAATAATAATAATAATAATAATAATAATAATAATAATAATAATAATAATAATAATAATAATAATAATAATAATAATAATAATAATAATAATAATAATAATAATAATAATAATAATAATAATAATAATAATAATAATAATAATAATAATAATAATAATAATAATAATGTCTATACATAATGATAGGTTGGTAGTTGATGAACATGGCATGTGTATTGATCCCTGATTTGATTCCCATTTATATTGATGTTTCATTTTATTTTATTTTATTATTATTATTTTTAATTACTTAAATGTATTTTGAGTTTTACATATAAATATATATATTTAAATATATGTACATAATGTATATACATTATTTGGTAGGTGATCTTAGCATGTGTCATTGTTTTATGATATGATATTTTCATTTATTAATTTGATGCTATTATTAGTAATTTATAATATTCTTACTATTTTTATTTATTTACTTATTTATTCTGTCACCTATATTTTATCTGATTCACTTAATTATTAAACTGTCAATTTTGTAACATTTTATCTGACTAATAAAATTATTTACTACCTCTGTTCTCTTTTAGTTGCAACATTGAACTTTTTGCACTATTCACATGTTCTACTTTGACTACATTTTATTAATTGATGTATAATAAATTAAATATTTAAAAAATATTATTACATTCTTCTCATTCTAAATTTTCAAAATATGAATTTTTTAATTTTTTTACTAATAAGAAATAAAAGATATTAATGGTCAAACTTGTGCATTGACAAACGTGAAATGTTGACTGTTGCAATTAAAAAGGAACGGAGGAAGTATTTTATTTTAATTTTTCGGGGTATCACAGTTACACTAGCACACTACTTTAAAAAATAAACTGTAATATAACGGCCGTTTGTTTAAGAAATAACCCTGATAAAAACTCAAATATAACTCCAAATAAAAACTCAATTAAAACTCAATAAAACCTAGTTATCACTAGCAAATGTGATAACCACCTGGATCCAGGAATTTATTCAAAAATCAAATCCTCAAATAGAATAAAATAATAATAATAATCTCTTTATTATAACACTTAAATACTGAAGCAAAATAATATCTAGCAAAAAGCCGCCAAGGTCGTTCCCATTAACTCATCTTGGCACGCGTTCCACTCTCTCGTCATCTTCCTAGGCCTTGGCCTTACCCTTATTATCTGTACATGCGAAGAAAGAAAACTGATAAGCTTTACGCTGAGTAAGTCACTATGGATCTACAAAAATATCTAGAAGTCTATGCCAATTTATCAATAGATAAATTTAGGCTATAAGCATGCACTGAACAAATAACTAACACATAACTTCTCAAATACATTCTGAGTGAGATCTCAAAAGGAAAATATTTTCTAAAATTATTTCTCAAAACTGCTGGAGAGATCTCAAAATTTCATTCGCAAAACATCTCTGTAAAACTTTCTGAAAGAGATCTCAAACAACTTTCTGTAAAACTTTCTGAAAGAGATCTCAAAAACAACTTTCTGTGAAACTTTCTGAAAGAGATCTCAAAAATAGCTTTCTGTGAACTTTCTGAAAGAGATCTCATTAAACAACTTTCTGTAAAATTCTTTGTGGCAAATTTTACTCTGTGGGCCCGTGATATGTACTCAAAGGCGCCAATCCGACAGCTCAGGGGAGCGACCCACTAAACATATAGGACTATCTGAAACTGAAACTGATAATATGAGGGAACTTGTTCCCGAGTACATATCACCTGATCTTTCACTTTAAATATTAGTTCTTTTTATGGTGACCTTTGATTAAAAACATCATTAAATCTGAAAACAAAAGTACTGACAAAATCTTGACGATGCCAGATAATAAACATAGCTTAATACAACAAATAAAATAATCCAGCAACTAATTCACCGAGTCACATAATAGCACATAGACTAAAATCATCTATTAAAAATCAACCAGACTTCTTTCTTTTATTTGGTTGAACAAACATGTACAGGTGGTAGTGAACTTACTTGTTAGCAGGTGACCTCAAAATACTCAGATAAGTGTGACACCTTGATAACGTCTTCCGATAAGCTCTTCACTTAAATCTTTATTTAGAATAATAAAAATTAGAAATGTAGCTGTATTAACTAAACAATGGGTGACGTACACTTACTAATAAACATAACAAATTTTACTAATTGAAATAGTAGCTGTATTGCCTTCTAACTTTCACAAACCAGTTTAAACTTAAAAAGAAAACAATTAAAGTAACAAGAACAAAAGTTGAGCCTTCTGCAAACTTAAACCAACTCAACTGGACTGACCTCATGAAAGGACCTACTAATTGAGTATATGTCCAAGATAAGTTAGTTTAAAGGAACCTAAAATAAATATTTTTAAACTTGTATGACTTCCGTGGAGGTGAAAAGAAATACGTATTTAATTTGAAAGAATAAAATAATGGGAAAATATCAATTTATAAGAAAACCTATAAACTCTTAATTGCCTGTGAAACCTCCCAAAATATCTGTTTGAAATGAGAAGAATCGGTTGGGTCAAATCGATCATCCTAATTTGAAATTCTTAGAAACTTTGGAGATTAAAACTTTAAGAAGTTTAGTTGCCCAGCTTTTTAAAAAGAACAACCTAAAAGGAATTTAAACATCCAAAAGCAAACCAAAATGCTCCAATTCAATGCCTGGCATATACTTCGTACAAAACCCAAATTAGTTTAACTTAAAAAAAAACATTTAACCAAAGCAATCTTGTCATGCCCATGACTAGCTGCCAACTAATTTACATTCAATACTCACGAACAACATAAAGAAAGCAGTTTATGGAAGTAAACTTTTGACTTACCAGGTATTCGTAGAGAAAGGGAAGGAGAGAACTGACCGCTTACGGAAGGAACGAACAAAAAGAATTGACATTTATGTATTTTCTAGGGCTTTGAGTTACATACTGATTCGGGTCAAAATAACTGATTTGGGCTGTTAAGTATTCTAAAATATGTTTCTGGCCCAACTGAATTATTATATCTCCTCTTTCAATAACATAGTGATAAAATATAAAATGTAATTTACTTCTTCATTAAATTTAGTAGAGCTTACCGGTCAACGTTACCTGCCACAAACAAAGATCACATTACTCATACAAGAATTTATATAACTGACTGAAACAAAAAATAACTTAAGTAACTAGTTTACAAAAAAAATCGGGGTGTTACAACCCCTCTCACCTTATAAAAGTTTCGTCCTCGAAACTTAGAACAACTTGGGATAACGACTTCTCTTATCACCCTTTGATTCTGTCATAACACTTTGCAATCAAGAATTTGTACTCGCCTTTCCATGTAAGACAAATCTTTTTACACTTCTACCGTGGGGGTATTAAAACATGCTCTAGATCTGCGACGTATTTTCATAACATCATAAGCTATCTTCCCAACTCGTCTAGTAATCTCTAACCACATTACACACTTCATTATATTAGGGCGATCTTAACGAAAACAAAATCCCCACTTCAATTCTAGAGGTCTTCTTTGAACATTTGCATAACTTTTCTGTCTACATTGGGCATATTCTATCCTCTGCCAGAAGGTCTAAATTAGCTTCAGAGGTTTCATTAATAAACACAGTTCTTCCTTACAGCTCCTCTTCTAGAACTTTCTTCTTTTCGGTCTCATACCATGTTATGGGTGTGATTTACACCTTGTCACATTTAACACCTCATATGAAGTCGTATGAATTATTGTCTGATAGTTATTATTATAGGCAAACACATTCAAACTAAGGCACTTTGACCATTCTCTTTGAAAATCTAGTGCGTACGCTCGTAATCTATTCTTTAAGATCTAATCCGTCCCAAACGTCTGACCACTGGTTTGAGGCTGAAAGGTAGTACTATGCATCAGCTTCTTACAAAATGATTGTTGCACTCACTTCCAAAAGTGAGATGTAAATCTTGAATATCTGTCAAAAAAACAATACTTTTCGAAACACCATGCAAATCTAGTAGTCTCTCGAATATATTACTTTACTAACTTCTCCAAAGGAATACTGGTAGAAATTGGGATAAGTGATGGTAGAAATTGGGATAAGTGATCAGTAAATCTGTCTACTAAAACGCGTGTAGCATCAAAACCTTTGGTAGTTTTTTGGTAAACGCATAACAAAATCCATGTATATCTCATCTCATTTCCACTCCAGGATCTGAATAGGCAGTAGCTTTGCTCCTGGTTTTTGATGTTCTACTTTAACTTGTTGACACGTTAAACACGATTGGACGAAGTTTGCAGCATCTTTCTTCATTCTTGGTAATCAAAAGTTTTTCTTCAAGTCGTGGTATATCTTGGTTGGGCCTGAATGAGTGGTGAATGGTGTCTCATGAGACTCCTTCAAAATCTGCTTCCTAAGCCCCTCAATGTCTATACGTTAACAATGACTTGCTCTCATTCAACAGAATTCAGGACATTTACCCTTCTCGATGCACTCCTCAAGTCCTCAACTCAACTAACCTCATGGTCGAGCTCTTGTCTCATAGCCATGTTCTTAACTATCAACGGAGCCACGGTTATAATCGCTAGTCGTCCATAAATAATCCTCAATTCGAAACCTTCAATTTCCTCCCTCAGCCTTGGATCCATTACCATCATAGACATTAATGTTATAGAAGACTTCCTACTAAGTGCATCTGCAACCTTGTTTTCTTTCCGCGGATGATTAAGGATCTCACAATCGTAGTCTTTGACTAGCTCAACCCACCTTCTCTGTCTCGATCATATTGAGGTCTTCTTGGATGAAACTATATTTCAAATTCTTATGATTAGTAAGGATCTTGCACTGAAATCCATACTGATAATGTATCCAAATCTTTAACACAAATCACCGCTGCATATGCTAACTCTACGTCATGGGTGGGTAATTCGCTTCATAGTCCTCGAGTGGCTAATACGCGTACATAGTATCTCATTTATTCTCCATAAAAACTGCTCCAAGCTCTATCTTTGATGCGTTAGTATAGACAACAACTCCTTCATTACATTCCAGAAGAGCTAAAGCGGGTGCAAACGTCAACCTAACTTTCAAGTCTAGGAAACTTTTCTCCCCGTGATCAATCCGCCCAATTTATGACCCTTACGAGTCATTGAAAGAGTTATAGAAGAAAAACCGTTTACAAACTTCCTATCATAACCCGCGAGATCTGAGAAACTTCGAAATTTCCTCACATTCCACGGCCTTCCCCAATCTCCGGTAGCTGCTACCTTTGAGGGATCTACTGAAACTCCGTACTTTGTGACTACTTCAATTAAGAAATGCTACATGATCAAGTCAGAATGCACACTTCAAAAACATAGCATATGGCTTATGTTTTCTAAGTGTGTCTAGTACTTCCCTCAAAGTGGCCTTGTTCTTTTTTTGGACTTTGAGTAGACCAAAATATCATCAATGAAAACGATGACAAATTTGTCATAAAACTCCTTGAACACTCTATTCATCAAATTCATAAATGCCGTCGGAGTATAAATTAAGCCGAAACACATGACCACAAATCCAGTGTCCAAACCGCAACCTAAATGCTGTTTTTTAACATCTCTGTCTTTGATTCTTAACTGATGATAATCTGAACGAATGTCAATTCTTAGAATCCCATTAATTGGTCAAATAAATCATTGATTCTAAATAGAGGAATAGAAGATACCTAATCTCGATAGTCACTATACTAATCTCTCTCTAACTTATGCACAACCTCATTATGTCGCCTTTCTTATGGAGTACTTGTAAATCCGTTGAAGTCATTTGATATGGTGCTCTAAATAATGGGGCAAAATCAGGAACCAGCTCGATTTCAAACTCAATTTTTATTAGGTGACAAACCTCGAAAGTCTTCAGGGAATACATTAGTGTCATACTCCTACTATGTGCATTATGAAACTTTCTTAGTCTCCTTGTCTGCAACGCAGAAATCAAGACCTTTCCTAGTCTTGTAGGCTCTCTTAAAACAAGAATAGATTAGATCCTTAGACGCAAAACTATAAATTCCATTTTCAAAAATCAATTGAAGCGCAATTTTTATTATTATTTAGAAAATCCAAGTTGAAAATCACATCATAATCTCTCATATTAAACACGATCAAATCTACGAACAATTATCTCCCTGCTATTCACTCGCATTGTTCAAAACGAATGGATAGACAAAGATAATCTCTCTCGACGGGAGCGCTATGGTGAAGCTATAATCTAATATAACTTGAAGTATTGCTAAAAAAACTAACAAACTCAAGCAATACAAAAGGATGTGTGGCTCAAGTGTCGAATAACACACTAGTATTTCTATCTTGAACAAGTATATGACTTATAACAGCACTATGGCTCGTCGATGCTTCTTCCTTCTAGGTGGTGATATGAATACTCTAGCAACTGGGGCCTCTGACGTTGACTCAATATGGTAAGCCACTGAAGATGCTAAGTTTCTGATTGTCTGGACTAACTGATAGACGCATTAATTATTTTTTTTGACATTCTTTGGATATACTTTCTCACGACTAGAGGTGTCACAAGCTCTGGAACCCAATATGCATTATCATGGGTGATTACGCCTTCAATTAGCTCACAACTAGATCCTTTGCCATCACCACTCTTAAAGCTCCTTTTCTTGTTATTCTTCCAATTTTGCGTGCATCCTTGAGACTGACTTTGTGACTACGGAGTCGCAGGCTATGGTTGGATAAGTGTGTTATGGTTGGAGAAGTGCTGGAGTGCTGGAGAAGTCGCGACTCTAGTTGACTAGTTGTCTCTTCTTCATATTACTCACTCTTTCTCTCACGCGTTTGATTCAATTGAAAGACTCTTTACATTTTAGTCAGTTAAATTATTTAAATAGACTAAACGGTGGAGGCCTAAAGCAGCCTGGGTGAGCTTGCGGAATACAAAAATCTGGTCAAGCATTTGACTTTTTAGATTTGACTATTTGAGGTAAATTCCTAAATGGCTTAATATGATTGAAGTGAAGGTTAAAAATTCTTTTATTAATTAATGAATACAATTTTAAATTTATTGAGTTAATATAATTCAGTTATTAATAGTATTGGATATTTTGCCATATAGGTATTGCCTTATTGTATGAATGACTGGATAAATACATGAAATAATAATCGCTTGTGCTCATTGAAAGATGAGAGTAAAATTACTTACTTATTATGTTTGATGGTATTGTTTGTTTGATTTGTTATTGTTACAAATAATTGTATTGGTAAGTTTTAGCTTTTTATAGTGATGTTTTTTTTCCTATTTTGCATTCCAAAAACCAAGAAGAATAGCTCAATAGTGTTTGAAAGTATTCCGATATTCCCAAGATGAAGTGGAGTTCTAAGACAGCCCGACTAAGTTTGCAATGTTTTTACATATTTGGTCTTCAGAAACTTATTATTTTGACATTCACATTATATGGTGCACAATATTAGGACTTACTTAGTTTATTTCCATCCGTATGCTTTATTTTTTTCTATTCTAGGAAACTTATTTTTTAGTTTCCGTTTTTACCCTCCACTTAAGATGAATAACCTGGGCAATGACCGATCTCTTCCGTAACGACCTATTTCGTTCTTTGTAATCATCCGAGCTCAAGTTCTGTCTTTTTAATCATCCCTTCTCACTTCTCCAATTTGATCGTGCTCATATGGTTCCTGAAGCGTCATTTAGTCATTCACCGAGCTTCAATGTTGTACGAATTTTTCTGCACTTTTTGGTAAGTTTGATTACTCATTTTTTCTACAAATTTATTATTGTTTGATATTTTAATTTATAAACGAATTTCATTTATATATTTTGTATCATTTTTGTAATCTCCAAGTTTGAATTCTCATTGTGACCTTGAAATTGCAATACAAAGTGTTTGTCTTCTCTGTTTTTAGCTTCCAACATCTGTTCTGTTTTTTCTACTTCAAATAGTTCTTTTGTTGCCTTATGGTGAACCAGATACAACTGGTTGTAGTCCAATAGTTTTATCAAACGGAGGGTTCAAGTGATGCATATAAAGTGCTCAACAAAAATCCTGAACCAGAAACCTTATGAGTTACTTTGTTATTCAAGTATGCTTGGATTGCAAATAAGAAACCCGCGAGAAATTGATGGGTTCATATGAGCAGAGATATCAGTTGTTACTATATGCCCTCCATTGCTTATCTTCTTAAAAGGAAACATCATAGTTCCATGATCTCCTTAGATGTTGGTGTCGATAATTGTTTTGAGTACTTCTTCATGTCATTGGATGCATGAATTCAAAGCTGGAAACATTGTATTCATGTTCTTATCATTGACGGGTCATTTTTAAAAGCATATTACAAAGGTACTCTACTAAGTACTCGTGCTCAACATGCCAAACAATCAGATTCTAATATGCTTGTTAAGATTCTAATATGCTAAACAAGCATATTAGAAGGTACTTGTTTTTATTTTACAAGTGACATGGTGTGTTCATTATGAAAGTATTGCATGTTATTTGTGTTGATGATGAGAATTGCATCTGGGGCTGTTCATGGAGTGAAGTTGTCTGGAAGTCACATGTTCCAAATTAGGAGGTACTAGTCTTCTGTTTTACTACTTTATCGACTAATTATTGTCTCTATATTGTCTACTTAATGTCATTTACTTTTTTCAGGTTTGATTCTGATCATACATGTTCCATTGATTTTAGACACGGTCGGCATCGTCAAATCACATATGATGTTATTGTAGAGTTTATTAAACACCGGTATGCAGATGCATCTCGCAAACCGTATGCTCCTATTGATATTATGGTGGATATGGATAGAGATTATGGTGTTAGTCTTCCTTACAAAAAGGGCTAGAAACATTATTTTCCAGTTATTATTATTGATGGTTCATCCATGAATCCTGCTAGTGCTAAGACGTCTTGAAACTTTGTTGCTAATTGGAAAGCAAGGGCATGTGCCTGTGCAAAAAAGTTGGTCTCGACAAGAAACCTTATTCGGACAAAATGAAGAGAATACCCTCAATTGGTGAATTTGCATCTCATCGGCGTTGTTCTTGGTTAAAGAAAGGTGATCACAACAAGAAATCTTACTGGTAGACTCAAAACTTGTATGAGATAGGCGTTGAGAAATGAGTATGATGTTATTGTACTCCCACTATTTATCACCAAGCAACATGCCTCACACACCTGCTAATTGAAGACAGAATGTGACATCGCACCCAAACGTCCTTGAAATTCAATTTAAAATTCAAAGTTTATGTATTGAATTTCCTATTGTCAAACGATTGTAAAACGATTAATGTTACGTAGTGCATGATTGATTATTTTACTGTTCGAGCTCGTATATTAGTGATGTACTTTCAAATACTTATTTGGGTCATCTTAATATATATAAGAGCCCAACATTATCTAAATAATGATACTTAACCTTTCGATACAAATTAAGGAAGGTCAGGCAGCCCAAACTTTATTTTGGGCCCAACCTACTAAAAATAGTAAGTATTTAAGAATGACGTCCTAGGCCCACTCGAGGGTGACCTACACGGCCAGTAACCCAGCAATATGAATACTAATGTCATAAATAAGTGATAGGATGATGAGATAAGAATACAAATGTGTATGACCCCATCTTTGACATTATTGAGCTAAATAATGGTAGTAGGTTTTCATCATGTAAATTATTGGGATGATCCTACACATATTGGAGATCAATAATATGATGTAGGGAGTTGACTTGTTCTAAATAAATTAGAATGAGTACAAAAAGACACCATTTGACAAAAGATAAAACAGTAGGACCCATCTTTCTATTTTTGGAAGTATTGGTAGATATTTTGGACCCCAAATTGATTGGGATCAATTGGGGAGCATTGCACATGATTTGAGTACCTGCAAGATAAAGAAAAATGGGTGAGATGACTATATGGGGCGGACATATTGACTTGAGAGCTACAACATTACAAAAAGAAATAAAAGAGGAGGTCCACCCCATGTTTGATTGTAATCAAACATCCTACCTTTCTTTTTTGTGAACCACATGCTCTCTTGGAATGATTGAGGGATCTTATATACTCCCCCCAGCACCCCTTTCAGACCTTAATAGATAATAGAAAAGGAGAGAGCCACACACTTCAACAGAGAAGTGAAGAAGGAAGCTGGCTGCAGGTTCATTTTCCAGTAAGTAGGGTTACTTGTTTGATCCATATCTTGAGCTTCAATCGTCCAAATAGGGCGTGTAAGGTACCAAAAGAAAGCTCTCAAGACGAGGAATCCGTGAAGGTTTGTTTTTCAGAAAACGGAGTAGCGGAACGCTTTCAAATCATAGAAGGAAAACCCAACCTCGCAGAAACGATTTTACCTCTTGAAATCCGTGAAGATTTTACCTCTTGAAAGTGAGTTTGAACCCAAACCCTTCCTTTTCATTTTCCATATGATATGAACGGTTTGTGGAACTATTACACACTATTCCAAGTGTATAATATGTCCTTATAAGATTATTTTAGTCATGTAAAGGTTAGATACTAACCTAGAGCAAACCTTGGAAAAACTAGGAAACAAGTTCGTCGGAAAACACTCATTCTAGGGGTTGTTTTCGTATCAACGATTAGGAGTTGAGCCGGCGATTTGAGGAGGCTAACTAGCACTCATTTTTAAGCAAGGAATCATTTCTTAATCCGCCTTGGCCGAAGGCCCGAAGCTTTGACCATTGGATCAAGAAGAAAAAGTTTAAAGCTCAATTAAGGTGAGGATCGACACCTAATTGCTTACAACTTGTAGGTTAAGCATGAGATTTCCTAAATTCCTAAATCTTAATTTTTCATGGATTATGATGCTTAAATATTGATATAGTTGACAAAGAGTGAAATTGGAAATGATTTGAGGTTGTATGGATAATATGAGATTAAATGAGTTATAAATGAACTATTTTGTGAAATAGACATTTTACTCATGTATGAATTATGTGGATACATAATGAATATTTATGTATTGAGATCGAATACTTAAGTTACTGCCACATACTTATAAATATGTAGAGAATTACAAAATGAGAATATTTGTATGATAACAATAATCTTAATAATATTGAAATACTAGTTAGTGATTATTGGAAATTGTTGATAGAATTGATCCTAAGGATTGGATTGTATGCAATGCACTTGAATATACTTCAAGTGTATAAAATGACTTAGTATGAACTAAGGTTAAGTTATGGACAGTCTTTAAGGATGACCCAAGATAGTTTATTGATATGTCAATTCTAGGCATAGGTTTGCTTAGGAATTGGGCTTTAGTGCATGGTAATGTAATAGAGTTGAGCTCTAGGATGCATGGTAAGGTGGTAGAATTGTAGTCTATGTATTGTATAACTAGACCCGAGCTCTCGGGCTTGCACGATGATGTAATAGAGCCGAGCTCTAGAATGCAACGTAAGGAAATTGACCCAAGTGACATGAATTGTATGGTGATGTGATAGAGCCGAGCTCTAGAATACAATGTCATGTATTAGGGTTGGACTCTATGAGTTGTCGTGGCTTATAGTCACGGGGAATGAGAATGGTGATTTCTAAATGAACATGGGCCCATGAGCCGACTACTTGATTTTTATATAAAGTAAGTATATTTTCAAACGGGGTAACTTGGGGTTACAATCATATTGTACTATCAACCTATTTGAGGGTCTTGTGTTTGAAATACTTGTTGTATATCTATTAGATGCCATCCACACCAGTACTTTATAGCCCTATAGAGTACTGACCCCTTCGGGAGCGTCCCACCACCATTTCAGGTTGAGGCTAGAGCTTGCTTCCTGTGCTCGTTGCTCGAGTGATATCCCGGAGAGAAGACTTGGTTCGTGCTTCCTCCATTCTGATTTGAACATTAATAAACTTGCTCATGGATATTTTACTTTAGAGCCTGCGTGCTCATGTTTGCCCTGTGTGGCTTTGATTTCAAACTATGTTTTCCGCTGCGTATTGAATTGCTTATTATGTATGTTTATGGATGACTTATGTGTGAATGATATTCGAGACACTTTGTATAATATGGATGTGCTTGACTTTGGTTGACCATTCGTATTGTACGGTGAGTTGTTGACGTGTCCGGGGCGTGACACAGAAGGCCACTGAAGTACTGATTGAACACATCAACATTCTAATTGTACTCATACATGTATTTTGTCTTCAAAAGCAATGTATAGACTGACCTTTATGTTCATATTCATGTGATTTGTATTGTACCTATGCATGGGAAATATTTCCAAATCTCATTTCAAGAGTTGAATCTATCAAGTTTCATAGTTAGTTCATAATTTTGTACTAAAGTTTGTACTTATATTAACTGTAGGAATTTAATGTCTGCGCATGAGACATCAAAGACTTGTTACTGTCTACTTATGGACAATACTCCATACTTCAACCAGCATTTTAAATCAACTTAACAATGATCAAGCATTTGATATGTCACTAAAAAACAAGATTACTCATAGTCAAACTGATTGCCACCAATATTTAGGAATAATGCTTAATGACAACAGAAGGAATTTTACATGTTCTTATCTTTCCCAAGATCCTAATCATAATAATCACACAGCATCGTAGTCTAACTACTTCCATCTTGACGCATACATCAATAGATTCGTCGTCATTTGTAGCGGTAGCTATCAACGTCTTCCTTCAAAACTTCACTCAAATCTTTACCCATCAGTACAAATTCAGCAACTTTGATGACAAACATACCACAATTGTCCCTGCAAGTGTTTAAACTAAAAGGTAAGCATTTTTAATGTATTAAGTTATGTAAAGAATATCAAAATACACCCAACATACCCATCATCTTGCTGAGGACAAATATGAACCACATTGATAAAAACTGATATTTTCAAAATTACTGTCGTATTACGGACTGGTTAATGCCCATAAGTAGACCTTAATCGGGACCCTCTGTTTTATGGACTAGTCTCTACTGATTGAACAGAACAACCTATTGATCGCATTCATACATTTACTTTATTTTCAAAAGAAATGTATAAACCTTTATGTTCATTAGTTCATATAATCATTTGTATTGTACCTATGCATGAGAAAATAATGAAAGAGTCCCCTTAAATCCTACGAATAGTCATATGTGACAGGGGAAAAAGTATTCCTGGAAGCGAATAATGAACTCATCCTCTTGCTCGACATACAAATCATTGAACTTTTCGAGGTCTTCACCGAGTAATATGATAAACCAGTCATGGAGCTTAGGAGGGTTGCGGTGAAAGGAAAATGTCTCCACTGCTTCCGTCGTCGTGCGGATTAAGAGAGGAAGAGGAGTGGGCAGGAGGAATTCAGGGAGGGACTTGAGTCGGCTCCTCCCGGTCACCATGAAGGGAAGGATCAGATGGAGCAGATTGATTTGAGAGCTGTGAAGAAGACATTTGGGTAGTAGCAGACCCTTCTTTTGGAATCGCTAAAGCGAAGATCGTTGATGGTGAGCCGCTCTTAACTTTTAATTGGGCTTGCGGTTTAGAAGAGATTTGTTTGGCCCGTATGACAATTCAAAAGTAGGGTAAAATGGTCAAAGCAATTCTATTTATGTCCTACACATGGCTAGAGTCCTAATTTTGGAAATTTCATACGCTTACGTCTTATTTGTAAAATTTTCCCTAACTACAATCCTCCTAAAAGTGCAAGGATATATAGACCCATAGATCAGAGAGTTCTTCTAAATCCTAATGGGCACAGACGAAGAAGATAGATTTCTTCTGGAAGGCGGTTTGCTTCATCAGGTTTCACGTTTTCTCTCATCCTCGATAAGTGCATTTGCTGCATCAACAGGAAAATCAGGTTTCACACCTGTTAGCTGCATCAACAAGGAATTATGATGTAGGATTATAGTTAAATTGAATGATGCTTGAGTTTGTTTTTCTTCTGATTTTGGTTTTCTCATTAAAAGAAAAGGCTAAATTTGTTAATCACACCTTTTGCCGACGTAAGGGGACTTGATTAGGTACAGCGAGTCTTTCCACATGGTCTATGTAGTAATCCTTGATCAGTTTGGGGTCGGCTTAGGGTTTACATGGATAATGCCAAGCTTTGCCTAACTCTGTAATCTGACAACTATCCTCCTAATAAAATTCAGATCTCTTGTCATCCTCTGCTGTAGCCAACACAACATCCCAGCCTCTGTTGCAGCTAACACAATAGATTGATGATTCTTGTTCAATCTGTTTATCTATTCTTTTCATTTTTTTTTTGGTTTCTTTGATCTGTCAATAATCCGCCATAACAAAATTTATGGTCTAGATCACCTGGTTCACAATAATGTCCTGCCACTCTGCCCACTCACTTTACCTCTGCTGTCGTCCATTTGTTCCAGTTTTCTATTACAAAAGTTTACTAATCCATTTTCCGACTTTCTTTTCACAACTACATTAATAGTGGAAAATATAAGATCCTTTCTTTTTCTTACTTTCTTTTATCCCTTTTCCCCATTTTATACCCTATTCACTTATATCACTATCCCTACAATGCTATAGATTATTTTTGTGAAAACCTGACAAAACTACGGAAGTAAATGAAAGTGAACGAGGAGTATTAAACAGTTGTTTTTAACCATTCTTGGAGTCGTCCACAATTTGGACTGCCACCAGGGAGCGATGGCTCTTGGTTGAGAGGCCATGGCTACTTTGGCTTCCGTTCCAATTTTGATGAAGGTTGAGATGCGCATATTGCGTTGGATGTGTGAATATACTAGAAAAGACCAAGTGATGCACTTGTTAGACAAATGGAGAGGTTGTGAGAAGAGGTAGGGAGGAGAGGGAGAGGACGATCCAAGCAGACGAGGATTCGAGTGGTCAGCAATAATATGACACCTCTAGGTTGTACGTGAGAATGAATTTGGAGAGAGCGAAGTAGACTGAGAGTTTACGTGTGGAGGATTGATCTCTTTTGATCTTCTTTAACTCCAACCTGACCCCACACTGTCTTAGGACTAAGTCTTGGATGTTGTTGTTTATTGTTTGTACTTACTTAAATAGTACTTAGTCCATCGTTAGAATATGGAGTTTGATCCAGGGTGGGTGTGAAAGGAAAGAAGTGAAACCAAGGTTTTCTACAACCTTGGAATGAGCTGGTTTGCTTTGGCCAACTATGTATGAGCTTCTCCGGACATTAGTAAATTATAAATATTATTGATTCCATCCCACCAGACTTTATCAACTTTCTTTTCTTGATTGTCACTTTCTTATTTCACATTCCGATTAAACTTTTCAAACCCCAATAGGATAGTGAAAGTAGGTTTTTCGGAAGTACTTCCATTTCACAATTGTGGTTATGACACTTGTGATATCCAATTTTGTAATTTTACAGTTTCAATGTTGCTTTGTGATCGATAGGTTATTAGTTCAAGTCTTGCGAGCGACATCTTGTCAAAAAAACCACAAGAGTAGGCTTGACCTGTATAAACCCTTGTGGTGGGATTCTTCTTCAAACCCACGCCTTGTGGGACACCAATTTCTACCACATGACTTTTTTTGTTGTTCTCTGACTATTCTGAAATACATAGTTTTAGTATTCATTTTTGAATCATTCCATATTTATATTCCTAATCATTGTGACAGTGACACTTCTCATCATTGTCTTTGAATTATGTCACTATCGTTGGAGAAAAAGAGCGTCACTCTCACAATATTTGAAAGTGAAAAGTTGTCATTTTCACAACTTAACTAAACTAAAAGTGGAACAAATATACAGATAGGTAATAAAAGTGTCTTTGTTAAAATAGCGAAAGGAACCCGGTTCGAGAGCATCAAAGACAAATATAATCGAAAAACTTAAGGTGGAAAAGACATGTATAAATATAAGGGCCTTATGTCTGTTCACTGACGTATTCACTTTCTTTTCATGGGAGATTATTACTACTTTAACTTCTTTTTTGCAGTTATGAATGAATCAAAAGACATAAGTACCTTTATCTTTTCATTTTCTCTTTACTGCTTTTTCATCTATTTCATGCACTTTCACTCTTTCAATTCAATTGTCTACACTACTCACACCCCTAAAACTTTACTCTTAATTTCTGTGAAAGTCAACCACATCGAGTCAGTATGAATGGGAAGGAGTAATAATGTGACTAATTAGTGCATATTGATAAGTATAACTGCATCATAAAGTTCTAGAATTCATTTTTAATAATTGAATGTTTTAACCAAATATTCTAAAACACTTAACACAAAACATCAGCAAAAAAGTTGATTTAGGAAGTCAAGCAAATAAACTCAAGAGTTAAAAATTTCTGTTATCAAAGTCATCATCATTCTCGGTATCATCCCTTAGCACACAAAACAACATCCAAGCATTATAACTACGATCCCTTAGCACAGAAAATCATCTTCAACCTCAATTTACTAAATCCTTTGGCATTTTTCTTTTCTTCCAACATATAACCAACACCAACAACATCCAATTCTTATTCCCAAAACATTTTGGAGTCAGCCAACATGAATCGATCTATGATATTTGAGCCACAAAAGAAAGAAAGATAAGGAAAATAAAAAAAGAAGGTAAGTGATAAGAACAGAAAATAACAATCAACGGAAATAACCGTTGCCAAAGCTTGAAAGCTTAAACACACACAAATTATTATTAATCAAGCATAGTTTGAATAACCCTCTTGAGGGGATTAAATAGACTACAAGTCCTAATAAAAGGAAAACTCCAAAACAACTTAAACTAGGAAATAACGTAACTTAGTAAATAACTCATATTAGGAAATTAACTTAACTTAGGAAACTAAGTAATTAAACATCCCATTCAGCCGCCCCAGATTCAGCCGACCCAGCCCACGGATGTGGATTTCTCCCGTCCTCGCCTTCGGTACACGTTCAAAGGTCTGGGAACCGGCTCTTCCTCGATCGCACTCGACTCGGCCTGCTTCGTATCAAATTCACCCTCCTTTGGAAGAACCTTGTCCTCAAGGTTGAAATCATGGAATTGGCTTGAGAAGCTCGCTTTATTCATCCAAGTTGCCTCGTCCGTAGACTGTCCAGCCCATTTAACCAACAACTCCTCTTCCTTGTCATCTTTCTTTCTGGTAGCTAATATGTCCTCAGGTTCAAACACGGGTCCTACGGGTAGTTCCAAGCTTTCGGGTAACTCATTTTCCACAGGGTGATCACCGACTACCTTCCGCAGCTGTGATACATGGAAGACCGGATGGATACGGCTGGTTGCTGGCAGTGTCAAACGGTAGGCTGCCTTCCCAATGCGTGCTTCAACCACAAATGGCCCATAGAACTTTGCAGACAGCTTGCGGTATGATTGGCGGGACAGAGTTGTTTGCCGATGAGGCCTGACCTTCAAAAATACTTTATCTCCAACCTGGAATTCCACGTCGCGTCGGTGTTTATTTGCTTGGGTTGCCATGCTTTGTTGTGCCTTTTGTAGATTCTCTTTTAACCGCCTTAACATCACATCCCTGCTACCCAACACATCTGTTACGGCTGCAACTCTGCTTTCTCCAGGTATAAACCTCCGAATCGTTGGGGGTGGCCGGCCATATACCACCTCGAACGGAGAGAGTCGGGCTGCCGTCTGGAATGCGGTATTATACCAATATTCTGCCCAATTTATCCAACGTACCCACTGTCTCGGCTGCTCACTGGTGAAACAACGCAGATAGGTTTCCAACACCCGGTTCAAAACTTCAGTTTGCCCATCGGTCTCTGGATGATATGCCGAGCTAAACTTCAGCTAGGTTCCTGAAAGATTAAATAATTCCTTCCAGAAGGCACTAACAAAAAGTGAGTCCCGGTCACTTACGATTGAGCGTGGAATGCCGTGCAACCTCACTACTTCTTTGGAAAACACCTCAGCCACGGAGCGGGCTGTGATTGGGCATTTTAGAGGAATGAAGTGCCCATATTTCGACAATCTATCCACCACCACTAGAATTGATGTAAATCCTTTTGACTTTGGCAAACCAGTGATGAAATCCATGGAAATATCTTCCCAAATTAAGTTGGGAATAGGTAATGGCTGAAGTAACCCCGCGGGTGATAAAGTTTCGTATTTAGCTTTTTGACAAACTAAACATTGCGCAACATAATCTCGTACCTGTCTGAACATCCCCTTCCAGCAGACATTCATTGCAAGCCTTCTATATGTCCGATAGGCCCCTGCATGACCTCCTGAAGGCGTCGAATGAAATTCCTCTATCAACTTCGGAATCCACCGGGAACCCGTGGGCAGCACCAAGCGGCCTTTGTAAAACAGCCGCTGCTCAATCACCTCGTAACCCGGCATCTTTGTTGGATCTATAGCCACAGTTTCCCAAATCTTCTGCAAAGCCTCATCCTTCTGTTGTTCTTCTCCTATGTCGGCCAAACCCAGCCATTCGGGAATACTGATTGCGGCTAATTCCCTTTCCTCTCCTCGTCGGGACAAAGCGTCTGCTGCTTTGTTAGAAACACCGGTCTTGTATTCGATCTCAAAATCATAACCTAACAACTTTGCCACCCAAACTTGCTGAGATGGAGTGGCTATGCGCTGAGTGAGCAGATGCTTGAGACTTCGATGATCAGTCCGTACTAGGAATTTTCGTCCAATCAAATATGGCCGCCAATGCTGCACGGCCAACGCCAAACCCATCATCTCTCTCTCATAGGCGGATTTAGACAGGGTTCGGTCAGCTAACGATTTGCTAAAGTAAGCAATCGGTCTTCGTTCCTGCATAAGAACCGCTCCAACCCCGATCCCTGATGCATCACATTCTACCACAAATAGGCGGTCAAACTGGGGCATGGCTAGCACAGGAGCTTCGGTCATGGCCTTCTGAAGTTGGCGGAAAGCCTTTTCGGCCTTTTCAGTCCACTCAAAACGAGTCAAAGCTTCCTTTTTTAAAAGATCCGTAAGCGGTCGTGCAATCAGTCCGTATTCTCTCACGAACCTCCTGTAATAACCAGTCAATCCTAGAAACCCTCGGACCTCTCGGGCAGTCTTCGGCTGAGGCCAATCTACCACCGCACTGACTTTGGCCGGATCCATGGCTACCCCTGTTTGAGAGATGATGTGACCGAGGTACTCCACCTGTGGTTGGCCGAAAGCACACTTCTTTTTATTTGCTCTGAACTGATTCTTCTCCAGGATTTCCAGTACTTGATCTAAATGCTCTCGGTGTTCGGCCCATGATTTGTTGTACACTAAGATGTCATAAAAAAACACCAGTACAAATTTCCGCAAATAAGGTCTAAATAAATCATTCATGACGGCTTGGAAAGTTGCTGGTGCATTGGTCAGCCCAAATGGCATCACCAAAAATTCATAATGCCCACTGTGAGTCCGGAAGGCGGTTTTGTGGATGTCTGATTCTGCCACCCTGATCTGGTGATATCCGGAACGCAAATCGATCTTAGAAAAGACCACAGCCCCAGCCAGCTCGTCTAACATCTTCTGGATCACCGGAATAGGGTACTTATCCGCCACCGTTGATTTATTAAGTTCCCTATAATCCACACAAAATCGCCAGCTGCCATCTTTCTTTTTGACTAACAGAACTGGACTGGAGAATGGACTGGAACTTGGTTGAATGATGCCGGCCTGAAGCATCTCATCAACTAATCTCTCAATCTCATCTTTCTGTAGATGACCGTACCGATATGGCCGTACCGAGACTGGTTTTGCCCCGGAAACCAGCTCGATGCGGTGGTCCCTAGTGCGATATGGTGGCAGCCCCTGCAATTCAGTGAATACCTCTGTATGTCGACCGAGAATATCCTTCAATGATTCCATTGTTGCCCCCGCCATTTTGCCGGTTTCCCTGACGAGGACAACCGCACTAAACTCCCCATCGACTGTTTTAAGAAGAGTCCTCAAACTGACTGCATTCTTACTCATTGCTGGATCACCTCTCAATTCTACCTGCTTGCCGTTAAGTTTGAACTGCATGGTTAATTCCTTCCAATTGGTTCGCACTTCTCCTAATGTTGCTACCCAAGCCACGCCCAGTATAAGGTCCACTCCCGCCAGTGGAAAGACAAAACAATCCGTTTTGATAGCACATCCTAGTAAGTTAATGGAGAGTTGATGGCATACTCCTTCAGATTCTTGTCGGTGCCCATCCCCCAATTGTACTCCGAATCTCCCAGTCTTATCCTTTCTAAGGCGTAATAGAGATACCAAAGAAGAAGATACAAAATTATGACTGGCACCGCTGTCAATTAATACTGTGGCCGTGCACCCTCCAATCGTTCCGCGGAGTCGCATAGTCTGGGGGCTGAAAATTCCGGCCATAGCATAGACCGGAAAATCTCCCTCCTGCCCCTCGGAAGAGTCATCGTCTAGTGGGGCTTCCTCCTGTCCTGCTATGTCGCAATAATCATGTTGCTGTAAGTCCAACTCTTCGTCTTCATCCACCAGTATTACCCGTAGTTGTTTTAACGGGCATTCGTGTCCTGGAGAGTAGGGCTTCCGACATTTAAAGCATAGTCCTCTGGCGCGTAAATCATCGTAAACCTTCGGGGGTATGCGAGTGAATCTTGAACGTTCTGTGGGCTGCCCAGATGTTCCGGAAGTGGTACCGGCGGCTGGTGGTGTGGAACCCACCGTTGGTCCAGTGGGCCGAGACATGCTGCCCCCAAAATTTCGCGTGCTTCCACTGGCGGTGGCCGAGAGGGAACCCGGGTTTGGCCGTGGATAATTGCTACTTGGTGATCCAGTGAAATTGTATCTCGATCCTCCTTTTCCTCCGCTCTAAATGATTAATTTATGTTCAACTCCAAGGGCCAACTCCATAGCCGTTTCTAAACAATCTGGACGAAGTAAACGCAGCGAGCATTTAATTTCTTCTATAAGCCCGTTCATATAATATCCCATATAGTGATCGTCCGATAAACCCGGAACTTGGCTTGCCAACTGGACAAAAAGAGCATTGTAATCTTCTACTGTTCCTTCTTGCTTGGCTCCAGATAATCGTTCAAACCGGTTTCCCTGGTATCGGGAATCAAATCTAGTAACCAGGGCTTGTTTGAAATCTTCCCAGCCTATATTGGGTTTGCGTGATCTCAGCCATGTAATCCAGTAAAGCGCTCCTCCTTCCATGGCCACCATAGCGGCAGCCACCTTCCGATCTGGTGGAATCGCCTGTAACTCGAACTGCTGCTCTACCCGGGCTAACCACCCGATCGGGTCCCCCCCATCGAACGTGGGTAGTGGCGTCGGCATGGAATGGCGCCCTTCCCCGTCGATTGTTGGCACGGTCAGTGCGCCAACGTTGGCGCCTACCGCGTCGATAGCCGGCGATTTAGGCGGGGTCAACGCCTTCGTTAATGCTGCCAGCGAAGTCACGATTTCCTCCAGCTTCGCTCCATGTTCACCGAGTGTTAGGGACATTGATTCGAGCTTCGTACTATGGTCGTCAAGGGTCTGGTTCGTTCGGATCTGTTCGGCCCCCAATCGGGCCACTTCTTCTCCAACGCGACTTTGTTCATTATCCAATTCTTGCAAACGTTCACTTTGAGATCTTGTCATTGTGGCGGGACAGGATCCGGCAGGTCGGACCAAATTGATAAGAACAGAAAATAACAATCAATGGAAATAACCGTTGCCAAAGCTTGAAAGCTTAAACACACACAAATTATTATTAATCAAGCATAGTTTGAATAACCCTCTTGAGGGGATTAAATAGACTACAAGTCCTAATAAAAGGAAAACTCCAAAACAACTTAAACTAGGAAATAACGTAACTTAGTAAATAACTCATATTAGGAAATTAACTTAACTTAGGAAACTAAGTAATTAAACATCCCATTCAGCCGCCCCAGATTCAGCCGACCCAGCCCACGGATGTGGACTTCTCCCGTCCTCGCCTTCGGTACACGATCAAAGGTCTGGGAACCGGCTCTTCCTCGATCGCACTCGACTCGGCCTGCTTCGTATCAGTAAGATAAAAGGATAAGATAAAGATAAAGATAAATATAAGATAACAAGGCATACGAAAGATACAGGATAAAAATAACATAAGAACATAAGAAAGATAGAGTATAACAGATAAAAGAAAGAGAGAGAGAGAGAGAGAGAGAAGAGAGAACAAAGATCAATCCTCCACATGAACTTTCGCCCTCCACTTTGTTCACTCCACAGTCATACGCTCTTCCAATTTCATTTCATTTTCATTTACCCCAGTGCCACAAAGGCTCCCACCTACGGTGGGGTAAGGGGGGGTTGGATGTACGCAGTCTTACCCCTGTACTAAAGCACAGAGAGATTGTTTCCGGATGACCCATAGTGAAAATCGTGTCCAAAATTGCATGGACTGACTGCTGCTTCATAACAAAGAAGTGCAGACAGTTTAGTGAGCCATTTTGCTTTATTCCATCATATTCTCAAGCCAAAAAATAATGAATCTTTGGCTCCATTGCAAATGATGGAAAAATAATGAGTCATACGCTCTTCCAACATATAGCCAATTAGAGATAATAAGTTATAAATTTATAGTAGCATACAAGTTACCACGCTAAGGAAAAGTTCAACATGTACACTTAGGTTTCATGTGTACGTGAATCTATTCCAGTATTCCTCATGCAGGTGTATGAGGCTATGCATCATGCATGTGCATGCGCTTCTAGCTAACACATTAAGGTTTAAACCTCAAAGTGTTTATCCACTGTTTCACACAGAGGTGCACGGCATTTGATAGCTAACACAATGTGGTTTAAACCTAAAAGTGTTTATCCACCGTTTCACACAGAGGTGCACAGCAATTGCTTTTTAAGATGAATGGTGAAGCCACGGGACCACTGGGTCATAATGTACATGGCCAAACAACATGAACAGAATTAATATTGTCATATGCGTTTTTAATATTTCGATGTTAAACTCTTAACAACATAAAATCATAACGATATGAAAGGGAAGAAAGGAAGCCACGGGACTACTACCTAACTTTCTTTTCTTCTCAAATACTTGTTTATATTTTATGTTGTCAGAATGAGAGCAGCAGAATCCATACAGGAGATGGTTCGGTTGACAGGAAAGGGAACCCTGCTTTGAAGAACAATACTGGGAACTGGAGGGCTTGTCCCTTTATACTTGGTATAATTCTGCTTATCTTTGGCAATTATACATTTTTTGCTTCTTTTTTAGCTGTCAATCGCTTTTCAAAGCTTTAATTGATACCAGGAACCGAGTGCTGTGAACGACTGGCTTACTATGGAATTGCCACAAATCTGGTTAGCTACCTTACAAAAAAGATGCATGAAGGGAATGTTAGTGCTGCCACAAGTATCACCACTTGGCAAGGCACTTGTTACCTCACTCCCCTCATTGGAGCTGTCCTTGCTGATGCTTATTGGGGAAGATATTGGACAATCGCTGTCTTCTCCACTATTTACTTCATTGTATGGCCCATTTTTCACTATTTTCTCCGTGTGCTATTTATTCAACGGATTTGTGGCATTCTTTTGGACATTGTTTGGTTGGCCAAAGATAAGCAGAAGTATACCAAGAGTAAAGGGACAAAATCTTCAAGTTCAGTTGGGATATTTCAGTGGCGAGGGAAGGGTAGAGTTTATGTTAATTTATTAGTTTTTTCTTACATTTAAAGCCCGTTTGGTAGCCATAAGTGGCTAATTCTGCTTATCAGTTGCATAATCAGAATAAGCAGCAGTTTTTGGCTTACTTGTTTGGCTGATTGGACATTTCCAAATGCTTTTCCTTTCGCTAAATTACATAGTTTCAGTCATTTCAACCGTATAGCCATACCCAGACGAGATGCTTTAATATTTCATTTGGGTTTTGTCCGGATTCTGGAAAATGCTATGGAAAGGTGAAAAAAGTGGGAAGGGAATTATTTCTATTGTTAGGTTTTATCTTAAAAAATGTAAAAGATCATGAAATATGACGGTTTGCTTTTCTATTTTAACTTTTACATATATATATGTAAGAGTAGCTATGTTGCACGGAAACGCGAAAATCATGAGGAAACGGGAAACTGGATCATCTCTTGCTAAAAAAAGCTTATTTGGAGAGCTTCCAAAGAGTTTCCAAGAGTTTCCGAGACGGGATACGTACTCTTTCCCGAGAGTTTCCGTGCTACATAGAAGAGTAGCGATCCTTTCAGGCCGGCCTGACAGGATTCTCCGTCCGGCCGAGGCCATCAGAGGCCCTTCCCGGTAGAATATTTTGATGACATTTTTTGAGCATGTTCCTCATCAAGTCTAGTTTATCCATACCAAATTTCAGCTAAAAATTGTTGAAGAAAACTGCGCTGTTTATTTTATATATATAAAGCACAGTTTTTGTAAAGAATTTATTTGACTGCCTTCCCGATTGAAGTTTAGCTGAAATTTGGTATGGATAAACTAGACTTGATGAAGAACATGCGCAAAACTTTTCATGAAAAAATTCCACCGGGAAGGTCCCCAAATGGCCTCGGCCTGACGGCGGTTTCCGTCAGGCCGGTTTGATACGATCTTATAGAGAGAAAGAGATTCATGTCCGGAATTCCGGACGGCAGCATTTCGGCCTCTTCCCGGTCGAATTTTTTGATGAAATTTTTATGGCATGTTCTTCATCAAGTCTAGTTTATCCACAAAAAATTTCAGCTAAAAATTCAATATCGGGAAGACCGTCAAATAATTTTTGGAAGATAACTGCGTTTTATATGAATAATTTGGTCGCAGTTATCTTCCAAAAATTATTTGACGGCCTTCCCGATGAATTTTTAGCTGAAATTTTTTGATGATAAACTAGACTTGATGAAGAACATGCCATAAAATTTCATCAAAAAAATTCCACCGGGAATGGCCCCAAACGCCCCACCGGCGGTTGCGGTAAAAAAGACATGACCGGAAGATTACTCTCTCTATATATACATATATATAGGTTTCTTACGTTAATCTATTTTCCTCTTAATTTTCTTCCTTTCAGTTTTCCTTTAGGTTTTACTTATTTTCTTTCCTAGTGTTTTCCAGGAACCAAACAGACCCTTGAATGCGTTTCCAATTCTTTGTTTTCCCATCCCTTTTCAATACTCTTTCCTTCAATGAATTATGAGCCTTATTTTACTGCCATGTACAGGGCATGTGCACATTGGCTATATCGGCATCTGTTCCTGCCTTGAAGCCGGTTGAATGCATGGGTTCTTCTTGCCCTACCACCACTCCTACCCAATATGCCGTATTCTTCTTGGGCCTATATCTAATTGCACTAGGGACCGGCGGTATCAAGCCATGTGTGTCTTCATTCGGTGCTGATCAGTTTGATGATACCGATTCAAGAGAGCGTATCAAGAAAGGCTCCTTCTTCAACTGGTTCTACTTTTCCATCAACATTGGTGCTTTAATTTCAAGCAGTTTTATAGTTTGGATACAAGACAATGCTGGGTGGGGACTCGGGTTTGGAATTCCCGCATTGTTCATGGCACTTGCTATTGCTAGTTTTTTTGCGGGAACGCCTCTATACCGATTTCAGAAACCCGGTGGGAGTCCTATCACAAGAGTGAGCCAGGTCTTGGTTGCCTCACTCCGCAAGTGGAATGTGAGTGTCCCGATAGATAGCAGCCTGCTATATGAAAGTCAAGATAAACATTCTGCGATTGAAGGGAGCCGAAAACTTTTGCACACGGATGAATTAAGGTATTTGAGTTTTTTTTAGAGATAATGCTATTTAAATAAATATTTACGAAATTACTACCGGGTTAAAAGTACTTGCCGGAATACGGTTGGGACTGACCATGGTCAAGCAAAACCGCCGAACCAAATAACGACTTCAAAGTCACCAAACGTAGTGGTGACTTATAAGCCGCCAACCCGTTTGGCATTTTTCCTCCACAAAGTCCCCTCACAGCATTACAACAACACACAAGCCACTTCAAAAACAAAACAACAATTACAGAGACCAACAAAAGGAACAATTTCAACAATCTACATTAGAGCAAACTAACAATAAACATCAAACATGTTCATAAATGAGGAATTGTAAATGTTCCAATCGAATGATATACAATAACTCAAATTCTAAAAGCAACACTCATTAATGATGAAATACACAATAATTTTGGAGGTGGACATACATAAATAAGTACAATGTTTCACAGGATTAACAAAAGTTGTAGTAATGTAAACATACATACATACAAAAGCATCCAAGCCTTATTCCCAAAAGATTTTGGATCGGCTAACATGAATTCATCCATGATATCAAAGCCAAAAACAAAAGAAAGGTAAAAAATAAAAAGGCAAGGTAACGTAAAATGAATAAGTTAAAGATAAATATAAGATAAAAAGAACATAAGAAAGATAAAAGATACGGAGTAAAAAATAGCACAAGGACATAGAAAGATTAAGAAGATAAAAGAGAAAGAGAAATGAGAGTCAACAAATCAATCCTCCACACGAATATGCGCTCTTCACTTTGCTCTCTTCTAAGACTTTACACTAAAACTTTAACTTGATATTTTTTGTACGATGTTAACCGACCCCAATTTTTTTTCCTGAATGTTGTTGTTGTTGAGTCTTTCAAGATTACAAAATACTGAGTTTAATTTTATTAAGTTTGAACAATACAAAAAAATATAATTTTGTAAGGAAGTTGTAACAAAATGATCAAAACTTTGCAACAAAACTACAATTAATATTTATGAATTGGAAATGCTTCTTTTATAAGGGAAACAAATTAATTTTGCAATATAAAATTCAAGTGTAAAGCTTTTAACATAAAATCAAAATTGATTTTTATCGAGTTTTATAACATTTTTTTATATACATTATACTATTTTTAATACCAATAAGCTTTTAATTTTTAATATTTCCATTTTCCCAAAACCAAATAACTAATCATCAATTCATTTTTTGGGTGTTTTGGAGAGCATTTTGCTTGTGCATTAAAAAGTCAAATGGAGCCAATTTGCTACTTCATAGAAACATTAGGGATGATTTTGCACCTTGCAGAACTCGAATGGCATATCTGCACCTACAACTAAACATAGAGGGTGAATTTTTTATTCCCCCCTCCTTCCCTATCAGTTTCCTTATTCCAAACATAGCCTTATGGTTTAGCAGGATATCAAGTAATTAAGTTATAGGGGAAAATTCCAATTATAGAACATTTTTCTTGAAAATAACTTGTTCAAATAATGAGTCTGCTGTAGGAAAATGAATTCCTCTTTCCTAAAGAAGTCATTTGCACAAGAGTTCAAAAACCAAGGAAATTATTTCCCTTGAGGGGTTCACAGAAGAAAACGCTCCCAAAACAGTGTTTTCCTGAAAACAAATTAATATTAAAAGAATGCTATATGAAGGACTTGATCAAAATCTCATCATTTCGGTTGTATATGGTAGGGACTAGGGAATAATATTTCATGCTTAATATGAACTGTCTTGTCACACTATATTGCTTTCCAGTTGCCTTGACAAGGCGGCAGTGATATCAGGTGCTGAGCTGAACACAGGGAACTATACTAACGCATGGCGCCTCTGCACAGTAACACAAGTGGAGGAACTGAAAAGTTTGATTCGTATGTTCCCTATATGGGCAACTGGGATAGTGTTCTCTGCCGTTTATGCCCAAATGTCAACAATGTTTGTGGAGCAGGGGATGATGATGGATACTTCCATTGGCTCCTCCTTCAACATCCCTGCAGCATCCCTCTCTTCTTTTGATGTCATTAGCGTCATCCTCTGGGTCCCCCTCTATGATGTCATCCTCGTACCCATTGCTAGGAATTTCAGTGGGAAAGAGAGAGGATTTTCCGGAACCCAACGGATGGGGATCGGGCTTTTCATCTCGGTCCTCTGCATGTCAGCTGCCGCTTTGGTCGAAAGCAGGCGGTTACGGTTTGCCCAACACCTTGGTCTGGTTGACGTAGCGGTCCCCGCACCAGTCAGCATCTTCTGGCAGGTTCCTCAGTATTTCTTGTTGGGGGCCGCTGAGGTTTTCACATTCATCGGGCAGCTCGAGTTCTTCTACGATCAGTCTCCTGATGCCATGCGTAGCTTGTGTAGTGCCTTGGCACTTCTGACTAACGCATTGGGGAATTACTTGAGCTCCTTAATTTTGACTGTGGTAACTTCTATTACCACTCGAGGAGGGAAGCCTGGATGGGTTCCAGATAACTTGAACAATGGTCATCTTGATTACTTCTTCTGGCTCTTGTCTTTCCTTAGTTTCCTCAACATGGTTATATATATCTTTTGTGCAATGATATACAAATCCAAGAAGGCAACTTGAAGGTCTATCTTTATCCCTTGGCCTGCATCGTTTTGGCTAGAAATGGGCATGACCATGTTGTCGATGTCGTGCAATCACCGATATTGTGATAAGTGTGTGGCAACTAGGAAAGTCGTTATGCTTCTGATTAGTGTCCTGTGGCTAGTGGCGGTGTAACTTTGCCTGCATATGGACATGGATGAAGTAAACCTTGTGGAAGGCTTGCTTTCCTTTTCCGTCTATTATGCTTCCCACTATGATCTGTAGTCTGTACCATAAATTAGAAACTCATTTAGATGTCTTTATGTACTTTATTTATCATTTGTACTAGTTAGATTCCATTATTTCAATTCAATTTGATCTTGTGATGTAGATTTGAATGGGGATGTGCAGATTTTTAGGTTGAACGCTATGAACCTATTCATTTAGATTGCATTTAGTGTTTATTAAGGTTTGATGTGGTCTACTATAACATGATCTAGTTGTATTAACTTAAAATTTAATCGGGAAGTCGGTTAAATACATTATTGAAAAACATTGAGACTTTTTATAAACACTTTTGCGCAATGTTTTTATTTTATTTTATTTAACTGACTTCCCGATTGAATTTTAAACCGAAACTTTGTGTACATAATCTACATTTCATGAAGAACATGCTTATAAATTTCATCAAAAAATCCATCCGGAAGCCCTTCAAATAGACATGTTCGAACGGCATCAGTGCATCACGAACGAAATGACAGTCGTCAAATAGACATGTTCGAACGGCATCAGTGCATCACGAACGAAATGACAGTCGACTTCAATGTGTTTAGTACGTTCATGAAATACCGGATTTTTGGCAATATGTATAGCTAATTGACTATCGCAAAATAACGGAATGGCTTGCTTATGATTAACTTCGAGACTAAGTAAGAGAGCCTTAAGCCATTTAAGTCTGCATGTCGCAGCAATCATAGAGCGAGCGATATTCAGCTGCAGCCGAAGATCGAGAGACTGTATGTTGTTTTTTACTTTTCCAAGAAATTGGAGAATGTCCTAAAAATACAAGCCAACCAGTCAAAGATTGCCGAGTAAGGGGGCAGGCAGCCCAATCAATATCACACCACCCTGGAAGTGTGAGATCACAATCTGCTCGAAGTAAAATGCCTTGCCCGGGGGATCCTTTAAGATAGCCAACAACACGTAAGGCACCATCCCAATGCCCACGACGCGGTGTTTGCAAAAACTGAGACAAAATATGAACTGCATAAGTCAAATCGGGTCGAGTCACGGCCAGATATATCAACCGGCCTATAAGACGTCGGTAAGAATCAGGATGCTCGAGAACCGGTCCAGAGGCCGTAGCCAAATGATGATTTTGTTCAATCGGGAACTTCGAGGAACTTCACGTAGACAAGAACATTGATCTACATGGTACCCCGAGTAATTGTAAAAAGTGAGTAATCAGCGTATGATTGAATAAAACCATATGCTTTCAATGCGGACACCAACTTAGCAAACCAACACCGAGGGGCATGTTTGAGGCCATAAAGAGATTTTTTCAGGCGGCACACAAGAGAAGGATCAGCTAAAGGATAACCAGGTGGGGGAGTCATGTAAACCTCCTCATCGAGGTCGCCATGCAAAAATGCATTGTGAACATCCATTTGATGCAACTCCCAATTTTTGATGTTGCAATAGCAAGAAATGCACGTACAGTCACCATTTTAGCAACAGGGGCAAAGGTTTCATTATAATCAAGTCCGGCGACCTGCCGATTGCCAAAGATGACAAGTCGAGCTTTGAGACGTTCGATAGTGCCATCCGAATTGTACTTAATTTTATAGATCCACCTACACCCCAAGGCAAGCTTCCCGGGGGGTAGGTGTTCCAAAGTCCACGTGTTATTGAGTTCAAGGGCTTGTATTTCTGTGTCCATGGCTGCACGCCATCCGGGATCGGCGGCCGCTTCTCTAAAGCTCCCAGGCTCACGTCCTGTGTAATAGGGAACTGATTACCCGAGGTCCCCGAGGAAGGATAGACCGGGAACAAAAATAGTATGAGTGGTATATTCACGCAGTTTAACGGATGGGATTTTGATTCGTTTACCACGTCCCATATCAGTTGTATTCGGTGGGCAGCTGGGTTCCATTCCATGAGAAATATTAGAGTCAACTATAGAAGTTTCTTGAATGGGATGGCTGCAAAGTTGTCACAACCCTCATGCAAACCTCATGTGCCCTCATCGTGAGTAAGCCGTGCACCAGCTCGGTTATCAATTATGGTGCCACCGGTTGCTTTGGAAAGAGGCCGAAAATCATGATAAGATTGATACACTGGATAATTAACATAAGTAGAAGGCCCATCATCAGCTGAGTCGGGGGAATTAATTACAGATTCACGAAAAGGAAATTGGTCTTCATAAAATTTGACGTCACGAGACAAAAAATTCATTTGTGTCAAGATCGTAGAGTCGCCATCCTTTCTTTCCAAACGAATATCCCACAAAATTACATTTGCGACTTCTACTCTCAAATTTGTCACTCTTTGCACGTAAATTATGTGCAAAACACAAGCAACCGAACACCCGCAATTCTTTGTAGGACGGTGGTCGGTGGAGTTTCAAATAAAATCTCAAAAGGAGTCTTTTGTCGAAGTAATTGACAAGGGGTACGATTAATAAGGTGTGCTGCCCCTAGAACACATTCTCCCCAAAATTTAATTGGAAGATTACCTTGGAACCGTAATGCCCGTGCAACATTCAAAACATGTCTATGTTTACGCTCGACACGTCCATCTTGTTGAGGCGTGCCTACACAAGATGTATGAAACAATATCCCGGTAGCTTGAAAATAATCTTTTAAGCAATTAAACTGAGTTCCATTGTCACTACGAATCAAATTAATTGTTTGAGAAAATTGGCGTGAAATCATAGCAACAAATGACAAAAAAAAACCTTAAATATTTCCTTCTTATCAAGCAACAAATAAACCCATACGGCACGCGAGTAATCATAAACCAAAGTCAAGAAATATCTAGCACCACATGAGGCAGGAGTATTATAAGGCCCCCATAAATCACAGTTTACTAACTCAAATATTCTACTTGTTCTATTGGAACTCAAAGGAAAAGAATTGCGGGTTTGTTTAGCCCGATGACATATTTCGCAAGGGACAATAACAAATTTTTCTGAATCACTCACAGAATAAAGCCACTTCACAACTTGTTATGATGGATGCCCAAGTCGTTGATGCCATAAATCCAAAGTAGATGACACCCCATCCATCACCACCGAACATACCACCGATTTTTGCATGAAGTAGTACAGTCCATCCCGCCGTTCACCCATGTCAATCACCTTCCTCGAGTGAAGGTCCTGTATAACACATATATTAGTTGTAAACTGAATAAAACACCTCAAATCGTCATTAAGATGCGATACTGAAATAAGATTACAGTTCATTTTGGGAACAAAAAGAACATTTTTAAGTTGAATTTTATCAGATAACCGAACCATCCCTTGTTTGGTAGTAGTGACATGTTGACCATCGGGAAGCCCAACCAGACGTGGAGATATATCTTGTAAATTATACAAGCAAGAAATATTTCATGTGACATGATTGGAAGCACCGATATCTATAATCCAAAATATACTAGTGTTCTTACCAGACATACGTTCCGGTAGAGACGGTGAATTACCAAACATGGATATAAGTGTTTTTCACTGGTCAAAAGAGAATCTTGGGAGTGGCGTCGTTTGTGATGCGGTCCCTCCAACATGTGATGTATATTTCACCCCGCCCTCCGGCGGGGTGAACTGCCTTGTCCTCCTTCCATGGAAGAGGAATTACGCAGGCTTAAGGATTACGTGCGTATGAGCCTTGAAGGCTCTGATACCATTTTAGAAGTGTGTATACGTAGGAATAAAATCAAAATGGAATTCTTCACTTTATTCAAATGTTAAGAGTGCCTTATATACTACATATGCCATATCGGCCATAAAGCTAAAGAATAATAATAATAATAATAATAATAATAATAATAATAATAATAATAATAATAATAATAATAATAATAATAATAATAATAATAATAATAATAACTGAATAAGAAAATCACTATCTTACCTAAAATTTAATACAACTGCCGTATATAAAAGTAAAGTAATAATATAATATAATATAATATAATATATTATAACGTAGCAATGGTAATGATGCACTAACTTAACAGAAACATATGTAATACTCGAAACATATGTTTTCTCTTTTCACAATAGTAATATGTCAAATTCTACACCTTAAAAATCACATAGAAAATGTTACATACAAAATAACTCGTTAATCAAGCATTGAACAACATGAACATATTTATTTTTTCAAGAGATTTTTGTGATACTTTTATAGAATGCTCTTCTTTTAGAAGAAGTCTCTCTCAAAGGAACTCGAGTATTATGATATTGTGCATGACATTTATATAGATGGTTTATCGTTATCTATAGGAAAATCATTACAAAACCATTATAATTTTCCATAAGTCTTATAACTTGCTAGTTTAAAATGGGATCTAAAATATAGTCATTAGCAGCAAAATAATCAATTTCATAAATAGAAGAAATAAACACATAATCCTTTAACTACTTAGTTCTCATATGTTCACAAAATTGTGACATATTCGGCATTTTCAAATTCTTAGAACACGCTAGGAACATTTACAACTTTTAAACAAAACATAGTATCCATTTCCTACAGGCTACAGTTCAATAATATATTCACAAACTTCTTTTGAAAAAAAGAAACTCATTCTTTAATGTCGAAACAACCTTAAGTACAGTTAATAATATATTCACACACTTTGCGCTAGTTGCCCATATCATGGGTATACGGAGCAAGACCTCATCATGTACTTCTATGATGGTCTTGCTGAACATGATAGACGCATGGCGAATGCGGCGTGTGGAGGGGGCATCGTGAACAAAACCCCCTCTCAAGCAAGGAACCTCATCTCGGAGTTGGCCGAAAACTCGAGACATTACAATGGGAGGTCATCATCAAAGCGAGTTATGGCGGTGGAATCTACATCATCACTCGAGAGTCCAATGGCCGGCTTGACTTCCTTGGTTAAGGATTTTCTCTTAAATTCCCAAACTCAAGAAGCCAAGGTCTACGGCATATGCACACAACAAGGACATCCCACCGACTCATGCCCAACTCTACAAGAAGACAATCCCGAGCAAGTCAACACTTTGGGGTTCCCAAATCAAAAGAGGTACGATTCTTATGGCAATACTTATCACCCCGGGTTTAGAGATCACCCCAATTTGAGATATGGGAATCCGCAAGGAAAGCCACAACAAAATAACCCTCCACAAAATCAATTTCCTCAAAAACAACCATACTCTAATCCCCAAGGGCAAAGCTCAAATATGTCCACCGAAGACATGATCCGAGCACTCACCTCAAATGTCTCAACCATGCAACAAAACATGGTTCAATTTCAACATGAGACCAAGTCTAGCATCCAAAACCTTGAGACCCAAATGGGCCAAATCTCAAGTGCGGTAAGTAGACTTGAGGCCAAGTATTCGGCAAAGCTTCCATCTAAAACGGAGCCGAACCCTAGGCAACAAGCCCATGCGGTGACATTAAGGCGTGGCAAAGAGTTGGTCATTGCCAAAGAAAAATCAAGAAGCCACATTGGCGAGGAAGAAGAAGAGGAGGAGCTTGTGGAGAAAGCTCAACCGGAGGAGGGGGGAGCTCACATCCCAACCCCACCTCCGATAATCCATAAAGGTGAAGCACCATTTCCCGAAGCTCTAAGGGAAACACTTTAGGGTGGAAAAAGACACGAACATCTATGAGACATTCTCCAAATGTGAGGTAAATATTCCTCTCCTTAACTTGATAAAGGGTGTTCCTAGATTTGCAAAATTTTTCAAAGAGCTATGTACAATAAAAAGGAAACATAGACTCAATGGAAAACAAAAAGTCCAAGTTAGTGAACGTGTTTCGGCGGTTTTTCAAAAGAAACTTCCAAAGAAATACAATGACCCGGGCATGTTCACTATACCTTGTAAGTTGGGAGGTACCACGTTTTCAAAGGCCATGCTAGATTTAGGAGCGTCAATTAATGTCATTCCTTATTCTTTGTATAAATCACTTGAGCTTGGCCCTCTAAATGAAACCGGGGTAGTAATTCAACTTGCGGATAGATCAAACGCTTACCCTAAGGGCATTTTTGAAGACGTACTAGTTATGGTCGACAATTTGATCTTTGCCGCCGACTTTTATGTTTTAGAAATGGAAAATGATAAGAATGTGGTTCCTATCCTTTTAGGAAGGCCATTCTTAAAGACCGCTAGAGCAAAAATTGATATCTTTAGCGGATCTTTAACAATGGAATTTGATGGAGATAAAGTTGAATTCAACATTTATGACTCCATGAAATACCCAAATGAAAATCATTCTCTATTTGCCATTGATATTATTGATCCTCTTGTGCAAAATACTTTTGAAATGAATGGAGAGGATGAATTGTTGAGCGTAATTGAGAATGTTTTCGGGGAAAATTCTTTAGAACTTGCCTTGACTCCCAACATACAAGCCATGATGGTGGAGTTTGGATAACCATTTCCAACTTCCACTTATGCCACCGGGGTCAAGAGCATTTCCACTAACCATCCCCGAAGAGAAGCCTTTGCCTTCTATTTTGCAGGCCCCCAAAGTTAAAATGAAGCCACTCCCAAAACACTTGAAATACGTGTTCTTGGGAGAAAAAGAAACCTTACGGGTCATAATCTCTAACAAATTGACCCAAGAGCAAGAAGAGAAGTTGATTGCGGTGCTCAAAGAGCACAAACTTGCAATTGGATGGACTATAACCGACATCAAAGGCATTAGCCCATCTACTTGTATGCACCGCATCTTGATGGAAGATGAAGCAAAGCCGGTGAGGCAGCCCCAAAGAAGATTGAACCCACCTATGATGGAGGTGGTAAAAAAGGAGGTCATCAAGCTACTTCAAATGGGGATAATCTTTCCCATTTCCGACAGCAAGTGGGTTAGTCCAACCCAAGTTGTTCCCAAGAAGACCGGAGTCACGGTGGTGGAGAACAAAGATGGAGAACTTATGCCCACCCGAATTCAAAACGGATGGAGGGTATGTATAGATTACCGTCGACTCAACGCGGTAACTAGATAGGATTTCTTTCCTTTGCCCTTCATTGACCAAATGCTTGAGTGACTTGTCGGGCATAAGTTCTATTGCTTCCTTGTGGCTACTCCGGGTATTTTCAAGTACCCATAGCCCCTGAAGATCAAGAGAAAATCACTTTCACTTGTCCTTTTGGCACCTTTGCATATCGACGCATGCCATTTGGACTTTGCAACGCACCCGCCACCTTCCAATGATGCATGATGAGCATATTCTCTGAATATGTTGAGCTATTTATGGAAGTTTTCATGGATGATTTCACAATCCATGGAGACTCATTTGATTCTTGCCTATGTCATTTATCCCTTGTCCTCAAAAGTTGTTTGGAATCAAACCTTGTTTTGAACCCTGAAAAATGCCACTTCATGGTGGAGGAAGGGATTGTTCTAGGCCATGTTATCTCATCAAAGGGGATAGAGGTAGACAAGGCCAAAGTTGAAGTCATCCAATCACTCCCTTATCCTACCACCGTTAGGGAGATACGATCATTCCTAGAACATGCAGGTTTCTATCGGAGATTCATCAAGGATTTCTCAAAGATTGCATCTTCTTTATGCACACTTTTGCAAAAGGAGGTGGAATTCATCTTTTTCGAGGAATGCAAGAAGGCCTTCAATACATCGAAGGAAAAGCTAGTAACCGCACATATCATCCAAGCACCCGATTGGTCTCTTCCTTTTGAGATCATGTGTGATGCTAGCGACTATGCGGTAGGGACCGTCTTGGGCCAAAAGGTTGGAAGAGCCTCTCATGTGATCTACTATGCATTCACCACCCTCAATGATGCCCAACGCAACTACGCCACCACCGAGAAAGAGATGTTGGCCGTCGTCTATGCATTTGAAAATTTCTGGTCATACTTACTTGGAACCAAGGTGATCATTTACACCGATCATGCGGCTCTTAGCTTCTTGATGACAAAAAAGGAGGCCAAATCGAGGTTGATACGATGGATACTTCTCTTGAGCGAGTTCGACGTGGAGATCAAAGACAAGAAGGGCATGGAGAACGTGGTGGCCGGTCACTTGAGCCGTTTAGTTCTTGATGAAGGGAATGATCACATCAAAGATGATATCCGAGGGGAATTTCCCGATGAGACCCTTTTCTCTCTAAAGGAAATTCGCCCTTGGTATGCTAATATTGTTAATTTCCTTGTTCTAAACAGGTTCCCACCAAACTTCTCTAAAGCTCAAAGAGAGAAGCTCTAACACGATGCAAAACAATACATATGGGATGAACCTTGAACCATACTTATGGAAACATTGCAAGGACCAAGTGATTCGAAGATGCATTCCCAAAACAGAGATAGAATCCATCCTTGCATTTTGCCACTCACATGCATGCGGTGGTCATTTTGGAGGAAAGAGAACGTCAATGAAGGTGCTTGAGTGCGGTTTTTGGTGGCCGAGCTTATTTCGAGATGCCCATGTCTTTTGTCAATCTTGTGACAATTGCCAACACATGGGCAACATCTCTCAAAAACATGAAATGTCGCAAGTTCCTATGCTCTACGTGGAAATCTTTGATGTGTGGGAAATAGATTTCATGGGGCCTTTTCCTAACTCCCATGGAAATCTATATATTCTCTTGGCGGTAGACTACGTTTCAAAATGGGTGGAAGCAAAAGCCACCAAGACCGATGATGCCAAAGTAGTGGCGGACTTCCTTAAAACCCGCATCTTCTCAAGGTTTGGAGTCCCACACATATTGATAAGCGATAGAGGCACTCACTACTACAATAAAACTATGAGTGCCTTGTTGAAGAAATATGGCGTCACCCACAAGCTCTCTACCGCCTATCACCCACAAACAAACGGCCAAGCCGAGGTCTCGAACAGGGAGTTGAAGTCCATACTTCAAAAGACGGTAAATCCCAATCGCAAAGATTGGTGTCTTCGCATAGATGATGCCTTATGGGCTTATAGAACCGCCTTCAAGACCCCAATTGGAATGTCTCCCTATAGGCTTGTATTTGGTAAAGCGTGTCACCTCCCGGTCGAACTCGAACATAAGTCTTATTGGGCGGTGAAAACATTCAATCTTGACATGGAGCAAGCGGGGATCCAAAGGAAGCTACAACTACAGGAGCTAGAGAAGCTCCGACTTGAGTCCTATGAGAACGCCGCCATCTACAAGGAGAAGACGAAGGTATGGCATGATAAAATGATAATAAGAAAGGACTTCCAAATTGGAGACAAAGTCCTTTTTTTTCGATCACGCCTTCGTCTTTTCCCCGGTAAACTGAGATCACGATGGGAAGGACCATTTGAGGTGATCAAAGTCTACTCCCAAGGAGCGGTTGAAATAAAGAGCCTTGACACCGAAAAAATCTTCAAGGTAAATGGACATCAACTCAAACTGTTCCTTGAAGGTTTCCAAAAAGAAAGCGTTGAATGCATGGATCTCTTCGATCCAATCTATGAAGGATGAATACAACCATGGCGTCGTGCCGCGACGTTAACTAAGGCGCTTCTTGGGAGGCAACCCAAGCTAAGGTACGCAATTTTCATTTTGTTTGTTTGAATGTCGACTTTGAGAGAATAGGGGGGGACAATTCTCCAAAGAAAAGGGAAGATAAGCAGACTTTCAAAGTTCAGGGAAACATCCAATCGGGCATAATCACCCGCCCGCTTGGATCCGAGCTAAAAAATGGACCAAACAAAATTCCAGGGTCATGTACCCGATCGGGGTAGCACCCCTACTCGGTCGGGTACAAGGTAAAAAAGGGAAAGATTAAGGATCGAGTACCCTATACTCGATTGATTCAAAGAATGAAAAATGGTCGAATACCCGATTGGGTATACCAAATACTCGATCGGTTACTCGACCCTTGGAGCCAATTTGAAATTCTGACGCCATGCCCGATCGGGTATATTTATATACTCGATCAAGTATATTTCTAAAAAATCCTACGACGAGGAAAATCCGATCAAGTATACCCCATACTCGATCGGAGGCACAACCCTGGAACCATTTTTGAAAAAAAAGGACTATACCTGATCGAGTATATTAATATACTCGATCGAGTATATTTTTGAAAAAAGCTACGACGAAGAAAATTCGATCGAGTACGGGGTATACTCGATCGAATCCGATCCTGGAACCAGCGCAAGAGCAAGCATACCCGATCGAGTAATCAGGGTACCCGATCGGGTACACGGGTTTTAAACCCAATTCAGACACCAAAATTGGTCATTTTTTCTTCCCCAAATCCCAAACTTCGAACCCTTTCTCCCAAATCCCCCATTTTCGCACCTTCAAGCTTCGATTATTCCCTCATACCTCAACCAAATCAACCCAAATCACCACCAAAACACTCCCCTCACTCTCCTCTACAACACCATACCCATCAACCCCACCCTCTCTCCATATTTCAGAAAACCGAAACCCTACCCCCCAAACCCCAAGTCCGAATCCAAGCTTCCAATTTGCTCATCAATGGCACCAAAGAGGAACCAACCGGAGAGCTCCAACACAAGGGGACCTATTCGAGGCTATGAGGATGTTCATTTCGGGATGAGGGATCATCGCAAGCGATTCGTGGCTATACTAAAAAGGCAAGTCATTCCCTCTCGCTTTTTATGCCATGATGCTCTTACTTCTCTAGGCTTGTTGGATGGTATGAGTGATAAGGCTCCAACCTCTTCGTATTCTCATCAATGAGAGAGCTATTTGATGAATTGCATATGGCCTTGATTTTTAATTTGCAATATAATTGTGTTGAGAGGGTCATATATGAATTCTTGAGTTCGGCCAAGTTTGTGTTGGATGAGACCCACTTTTATGATGACAAACTCTCGTTTCGGTTGATGAACACCGAACATTCTATAACGAGACATGATTTTGCTGAGCATTTCGGACTCCAATTGCCACATGAGAGGGAGATCCCGAACAATACTATGGATGCATATAACTTATGGGGCAAAATGACCGAAGAACGGAATTTTAGCACGTCCCAACTATACACTAGTCACATGCAACATTCCCTTCTCTGGATTTTCCTAAAGTTTATGTACAACTCCTTGCTTGGCCGACCCAACAACCACCACACTCGAATAGGGGATGTAGCCATACTCACTCTTGCTCTCTTCCGAAATCCCGTTGAGTTCAACATTTGCAACTTAATTTGGGATCATCTAGAGAAGGCTACCACGAAAGGGGGGAACATTGTCCTGGGGGGGGGGGGGGGGGGGTCATCATGCATTTGGCCTCCAAATTTGGCTATGTAGATCATGCACCAATTTCCAAAGATTCATTGATGCATATTGGATGGTTATCCAATGCGGGCTTGATCTCTTTGGGTAATAAAGACCACAATGGAACCCAACGCTATAAATGGCACATGAAGTACCCTGAACCCATCAAATACTTTCCTCTCCCATGCGACGAATTACCTGGACTTAGGTATATATTGGAGCCCTTCGACATTCCACACTACCTCCTCCCCAACAACATCCCACCACACCTTCGACCTCAAGCCAACTAAGCCGAGCAACAACCCAACCACCAACCGGAGCAAGCCGAACACCAAGAGGGACATGAACATGCCCCACATCACATCCCTGATCCCCCTCAAAACCCACCACCGCAAGACTTCTTCCAACAACTCTTGGCGGGTCAACAATCTCTCCTAACCAAGTTTCAAAACATGGGCCTCGAGTACACAAAGATGGGAGGGAAATTTGTCCAACTTCAAGAAGAGATAGGACACTACCGGGAGGAACAATGGGAAAGAGACCGGCAATTTGATGAATTCTGGGCGGAGCAACAAACGGCATTTCAAAGGATGGAGGAACAACGAGTGGCCGACATGCAACAGTATGAAGAAGAATACCGGAGGATGTATGGGCCCACATATTCCTACATGTCCCACCTAGCTGGTTTTTCATCTATGACTTCACCACCACCGGCACCTTCTTAGTATAACCCCTCCGATTGGGGTAGTTTTGGTGGACCTAGTTCCGGCGGTGGAGGGTACGATGGCGGGGACACGACTATGGGAGAGGGAGGCGGTGATGATGTCCATGGGAGCGGCTTTGGAGGAGGCTTTTATGGCGGTCCCGGAGGGCACTAGGGATAGCCATGCATCAAGTGTGGGGGAGGAAGATTCATCTCTTGGCATGTTACATTCCCTTTGTTTTTACCTTATGCTAAGCATTACTTTCTTGTACTAGTTGTACACACACAAAAATTAAATAAATAAATAAATAAATAAAAGAAATGAAATGCTAGTTAGGTTGAAAACCCCAAAAATGGGCAATCTAAGCAAGAAGAGCTTACAAAAAAATATGATGAGTGAGTGGTGAGGAAAGAAAAAGAAAAGAGATGCTAGGATGAAAACTTGAAAAGGCTCCTAGGCAAAATGAGAGATATGAGAGAAAAATAAGAAGGAACATAGAAGACCCTTAAACCCAAGGAAATGTTGTTTTGTAAACTCATTTACGATACTTGGTGGTCTTAGTTTCTTATTTCTTGCTATCTTTGAACTCGTGATCTTTTGATGAACATTGTATAAACATTTGGTTTTACTCGAGGTCGAGTAAAAAATTAAGTGTGGGGGAGTTGACATTCATGTAATTTCCATGTTTATGTTTGTGTTTTTAATTAGTTTAGATTGATTGTTACTTTGGAAATTACACACTTTTGGTGTAATAGTTTAGTTTGTAAAAATGTTGGTAATTTGTTTAGATTAGGTTTATTCTGAGCTCAAACAGGTCCAAGATCACTCTAGGGACCATTGGTGAACATCAAAATGGAAGAAAGGTGCAAAAATCTCAAGACAAATTAAAGATTCTGATTTTTTGTGTTGTACCTGGTCGGGTATGACCTATACCCGATCAGGTAAGTTGCTGAAAAATCAAATCGGATCAACCCGCGAACAAGGCAACGTGCAGGGAAGATTTTAACCACGATCGAGTGTTTATACCCGATCGGGTAGACGACATACCAAGTCGGGTATGTCCCTGTTTTTCCAGCTTCCGCGAAGCAACTGAAGGCCCGGTTGAGTACCCTATATACCCGATCGGTACACGACCCTGCAAGCCTAAAAAGCCTATAAATACACCCCATTTCCTCCCCATTAATTCACCAATTCCTATACACTTCTAAGCTCATTCTAGATAAGTTCTTTCTTTATATTTTCTTCATGTTTAGTCTCCAAATGAGAAGCTAAACTCTTCCATCTTGGTTTTGCTACTTTGAAGCTTAATGAATTGTAAGTTGTGAGTTATTTTCTTTAATCTTCTTCCTTGAATATTAATTAATTCATATTATTATTTCATATTAATATTTTGAGCATTACTTAAAGGATCAACTAGTTTTGTTTTGTATATTAATTATTACTAGAATCGATCGATTAATACGCTTGTTATTAATTCGGTCCTTTCACGGTAGTAAACTTGGGTTGTTAATGCATGCGTCTCATGGTTAATAACCGAAGGGGAATTAATTATATTGATTAAACCGATAAACCGCTTGTGTTGAGGTTATCAATCTCAATCGTTTTCATCTTGATTTTATTGCTACTATCGGGTTAATATACGACGCGTGTTCTATATTGACTCGGTAGTAAGTTTTATTAATGAACGCGTCTCGTTATTAATAACTACCCTTGATGACTTGGATATACTCCTCGATTGAGTATTCGAGAGGAAGATAGTTAAAGATATAATCGGGATCGACGAACATTTCATTAAGTGGATAAAAGCAAAGTCAAGTCTTCTTCTCATTAATTAAACCACCTAAGTCGTTCATCTTCGTGTTCAAATATAATTTAAGTTCATCAACCAATAAAAAAAAACCTTGTTACTTAATTCCAATTTTATAAAAAGAGAAGTATTCCTTTCCCTGTGGATACGAACCTTACTTCATTATACTACGTATAATTGTTGTATTTTATTTATTATTTTGAGTGCAAACACGACAAATTGCACGTCAGTAAGTCCTAAATAACCATTTAACCATGGCAAGAAAAAATTTGTGTATTTTAAAGTTTTTGCTACACTTTCCCTTTTTAAATGTATTTAAAAATTTGATACACATTCCTTTTTTGGTAAGTTTTTTCCTTTGAAAATACTCAATTACCCTGTTTTTTTCTACTTTTTATCTTCTCTTTCATAATTTTTAACTTCCTCTCCTACTTTTCTACACTATTCATCACCCCTTCTATTTCACTCTTAAATGTTGTGCCCAAACCTATTGTACAGAACTTTCAACTACAGAGGGAGTATGTTTTTTTTTTTACAGAATTAGGCTTAAATTGATAACACATCATTCAGATAGTAGGTAATCCGACAAAAAGATTCCTGACAACCGCCTCTAGAGAATTAATCACCTCTAAAGAAGCAATATAATTCGTTGATCCATTAATGGGCCCAAATGAGCCAAAGACGGTTACCGCAATCCTCCCATCACCCCTATCCAAATCCATCGCCTTACAAACAGGAGCAGAAAAAATGAAAAAGAACAACTGAATAAAACGGAAAATAGAGTTCACTCGTCTTCTTCCAAACCCTAGATTTGCTTGCACTCCATGGCGGCGGCTCAGGAGGGGGACGCGCCCGCTGCTCATCCGCCACAACCTCAACATCAGCTTCATCAAGATCCAGTTCTTCTTCCTCTGCCCCAATTGTCATCTTCTTGTACTTGTCCACAAAGCTATCCATGCAAAATTGTTGCTTTAACCTTCTGCCAGAAACTCCGAACCTGCTCCCACCTCCAAAATCGACGACAGACGGAACTTCAAATCAAAGAAACCTAGCAGAAAACAAACGACGATCAACCGTGCTTATTACAGCTATGATAGACGCAAAATCAGTAACCACTGTCGCGACCAAAGAGGTCGCCACCGGACAATCCCCTAGGAAAAGCCCTAGGCGGCGGCAGAAAAGCCCTAGAAAGCTAGAGAGAGAAACTCAGATAAAAAACACAAAAAAATATATTCCCTCCGTCCCATTGGACTTTGCCAACTTTCTCTTTTTGGTTGTCCCAAAAAACTTTGCCACTTTCCTATTAAAGCAACTAATTTGTGGTTCCGCACATTTCTCTCTCCTCTGCACAAATCTCAACCACACAATTTTTACTATTCTTATTTCTCACCCACCTACTTTGCACTTGGCAAAGTACACCGGGACGGAGGTAGTATTTTAAACCCGGTTGGTAAACCACAAAAATCGGTGGGGTAAATGTCGGGGAACATTTACCAAATTTTATTAAATATAAAAATGAATACAAAAACTGAGAGAGGGACTAGACCAAAGCCTCTCCAGAGATGGCATACCACCTCGAAATACATGATAAAATAAAATAAAGAAAATTGGGCTATGCCTGGCCCAAATATACATAAGATGAGACCATAACTAAAATAAAAGATAAAGCCTAACAAAATGATCTCAACAAAGGAGGAAATGAGAAAACATATCAGGAAAGCTTGATGTTTGGACAGCCAACGATGTCCCGATGAAGTGCTCCCCTTATACGAACCGGAAGTTGTGAAGCCTGAAGAAAGATAAACTGAAAACGAGACGAGGTAGATATTTGCGCCAGAAGATGAGCAACATTGTCGCCTGTCTATAACAATGATGGAAAGAAAGCTGACGGTTCGAATTGACGCTTCTGATGGGGTGTGTGAGTTAATTGAAGGGAACGGAGCTGTGTTCCTGCTTAAGAGCTGTGTTCCTGCCTAAGAAGAGAGACCGCTGTCAACGAATCTGATTCAACCTCTACATCAAAGAATCCAAAGTGAGCAACCAATGAGTAGCCGCAAAAATAGTCGCTACTACACCTAGGTAGCATACACAATCAAAATACGGGTGAAGAAGTTGAGAGCTGTTTCTCTCCCTCACCGTGAGGCTCTTCTACGCCAACCGTCTTCTCAACTCGATTTTCCACCATTAATCTTGATTTTGAGCTTGGATATTGGTTGATTTAATTCCTAAACTTCTTTGGGGTGTAAATCCTTCAATTTTCGAGCTCATTTTAGGGATTTTTGGTCTAATTTCACTCAAAAGCTTACGCGGAATCACTGTTCACGCTACAGAGTCAACGACCATTACTCCCATTCCTCTTCATCATTTTTGGTTTGGAAGGTGGTTTTAGCTTCTCTTGGGTGTGGGGATCAAGCAAATACAAGCTTTTCAATCATCTAAAAAGGTTGAATTTTGCTCGTCTTCTTCAATGCCCTGCGATTCTGGTGTACTGTTGCTCGACGTCCCTCCTCGACTAAAGCCGAAAATGTTGTAAAGGGCGGTCTGTGTTCATTTGGGTTACTCAAGTTGAGTCCACACAGTTTGGTGCTCGCTGCTGTTCATACCTCTCACCTGGTTTTGAAGCCATGGCCAGGAAGAAGAACCAAGTATCTGGTGAACTCCCAGTTACGCGAGTTACCAGAACTTCCTTTGCTGCTTTGGTGAATACCGATGAGGACTTCCCTGCATTATGCTCTGGAATTAAGACAGGGAAGATAGTCACTCCTCCAGCAGAACTGAGGGAACAAACTGTGCAAACTGCAGGTACTAAGAGTATTGGAGATGTGGTCAATGCTGCTGGGAAAGAAAACCATGCACAAACTGAAGCTTTAAAGAATGATACTGTGAAAACCCAGGCTATTACTGCTGCAGCTAGCTCAGGGACTACTACTCCTTGGTCCTCCCTTTTTAAGGACAATCGGGCACCCTCGAATGGCTTTAAATTGAGGTACATCCCGCCTAGTGGCACAACCATTGACTTTTCCGATAGAATTATGCCTAGTATGGTTGAAATGTGGGGTTTTTGTTTAGTCGGTTGTTTCACCGGAAAATTTCCCGGTCTAAAAGCGATTTATGATTTGAAGAACACATGGGGTGTTAAGTGCATTATTAAGCCCCATGATAAGGGTTGGGTTATATTTAAATTTCAAAGTGAGGATGATAGGACAAAAGTGTTGAAAGAGGGACCTTACACCATTTTTGGGAAACTACTTATGTTAAAAGCACTATCGGATGATTTTTCCTTTGATGATGAAGAGTTTCTCAAAGTACCTATTTGGGTTAAATTCCCTAACTTACACTTGAAACTTTGGAATGAGGATGCCTTGAGTGAGATTGCATCCATGGTTGGTATCCCATTGGCTACGGACAAAGTCACACATGATAGGTCTAATCACCACTTTGCTAGAGTGCTTATTGAAGTTGATATTTCGAAGCCACCGCCACTTTCATTTCCTATTCGACTACCATCCCGGAAGGTAGTTAAACAATTTGTGGTGTATGAAACATTCCCAAATTTTTGCTTCCATTGTAAGATATATGGGCACCACCCGTTTATTTGCAATAAGCTAGCAAAAAGGGACGATGATACGGTGAAATCAAGTGAGAAAGCTGAAGATGAACAAATAAAAATTGGGGGAAAGGAAAACATACCTGCGGAAATTGTGGAAACTGTTGAACCCGCTGCCCAATCCAGTCTGGCAGAATCTGCTCAAGAGATCCACCCGACTGTCCAGGGGCAAAACCCGACCGGGACAGCCACAAACCCGACCGGGTTTAAACGGCAGTCTGATTCCCAGGTTGCCCAAAGGTGTCCAGAAGTTGTGAAAAGCTCAAATGAACAATCCGTGGCCGCTTTGGAAGATATTGAGAGGGTTGTTACGGATGAGAATGATTTGCACCAACATGATGTCGTCATCAAATGTGAGATGGTTAACGGTAAGACACTCAAGTTGGTTGTCAAACCGTTTAGATTTGTGCGGGCTAGTGTGATTCGAGTGGATACTTCCCTTCGACTCACGGACGATTTGGATAAAAAGGGCTTAACTTTCGCCGCAAGATGTCTAGAGGGATTACCAGGAGTTACAAAGAAGAAAGGGGAGGTATGTTTTGATGCTAAGTTCACTACTCCTTTCCGGACTTTCTTTGGATGTTTAGATTAGGAACTTGTTGAAGTTAGTTTTTGTTTGATTTTTTTGGTCCAAATCTTGGATTTGAGAGACTATGAGTTTTTGATTGTGTGATATCCCGTGCATTGGGATATGCACTTTGATTGTATAATTTGTGAGGTGGGGTCTGTCCCATTATTTTGATGCATTATATCTAGGTTAGTTTATTCTAGCTTAGATAGTCATTTGAATTTGGATTTGATGCATTGTAAAATGCTATTTTTCGATTTCTAATATACTTACATGTTATCGGGAAAAAAAATAGTCGCTACTTCAGCTTCAAGAATCGAGCTAGCTTGAAATGGAAAGGATCCAGCAAATATGAGATTACCTTCAACATCTCTAATCACCGCATCACCCTAGCCGGTTAAGAAACCTTCGCCAAGTATAAAGGACATTGCGAACTAAAAACTCGCTTTTATCAAAGTTTACTTTGGAAAACGTACAAACTTACTAGTAGAACTTTAACAAATGTTCAGAGTTCCAAACTGTGTCTACCAGCTTTCCACTGAGAGAACATAGCTTGTACGTTCCAGGCCCAATTATTCCATTGATTTTGTAAGGCCCTTCCCAATCCTCCTCTTGAGTACTAAGTCCCCAAATCAAACGATTGGGACATGACCTTAGCATCGTGATACTCTTTCACTTGTCGCCTGTAGTTCTCAGCCATGATGAATGCTCGATCCCTCTGTTCCTGAATCAGGTGGAGCTCGTTTCTTAACAACTCTTCGTTTTCCTGTGGGTTGTAATCTTCTACTCTTTTGCTTGACACAATTGCCTCAAAGGGAGCTCGGGCCTCAACCCATATGTTAAGGCAAATGGAGTTTCTCCAGTGGCTTTTCTTGGGGTTATCTGATAGGCCCAAAGTATGTTATTTAGCTCGTCCACCCAGGTTGTGCTCATGGACCCCAGCTTCTTTTTAAGGACACTTACAATCGTTTGGTTCACATTCTCCACCTTTCCTTTGCATTGGGGGTAGGCAACGGATGCTCTGCATCCTCCCCCCCATTGCCTGCAAAAGTCTTTGAAAGGTTGAGAGTCAAACTGTTTCCCATTATCCATGATGATTTGCATGGGAACTCCAAATCGACAGAATATATTTCTCTACACGAACCTTTTGCATTGTTCAATAGTTATTGTGGTCATAGGTTTCGCTTCTACCCACTTAGCAAAGTAATCAATCATCACAATGACAAACTTCCAACTTCTTGAATCCTGAGCCCCCCCGAGATCGATTCCTCACATAAAGAAACAAATTGTTGTACTAATTGGGGTGTATAGGGTGGCAAGTCTTCAGGACTTAGTTGAAACTTTTGATAGATCTCACATCTTTGCGCGCAGTCGACACAATCCTTCGTTATTGTTGGCCAGAAATATCATTGCAATATGACCTTCCTGCCTAAGGTGAATGCCCCTTGATGAGATGAACAAGTTCTAGCATGTAATTCTTTCACCACGTGTTGGGCTGGTTCCGGGCTTAGGAACTTCAATAACACACCATTATAGCTTCATTTGTAAAGCTTTCCGTCGTGGATCACGTAACTTAGAACTCGTCTACTGAGTATTCTCTCTTTTTCTTCATCGTTTGGCAGTGTTCCATCCTCTATATATTTTATCAAACCATCAATCCAACACTTTGGGGCAGGCTCGAAGGGGAGTATTTCTTGGCCTTTTGTGGTCCCTATGTTCGCTTTATCCAGCTCGTGTATCCTAGCAATGAGAGTGAGATGCTCGGGTGCATCCTATGTCAATTTTGACAAGATGTCTGCCTCCCCGTTCTGGGCTCTTGGAACACATACGAGATCATATTGCTCAAGGTTTTTTATAAGTTCGAGGGGTGCATCCCTATACTTTTGCATTCGCTCTTTTTTAGGTTTGTATTCTCTCCTAAGATGTTTGATTACCACCTTGGAGTCGCTCTTTACCCTTAACTTCTAGACTTTGAAATAATTAGCTATCATGAGGCCGGAAAGTAGGGCCTCATATTCTGCCTTATTGTTTGATAAAAGGGATAAGTATCTGACGGCGTAATATGTTTTGAAACCCTATGGGGTGATGAGGACCACTCTTCCCCCAAAACCTTTGGATCCTGATGATGATCCATCAGTCATGGGGTTCCACCAATCTTCTTCATCACGACATCTTTCTTCAGCTATGTCCAGCCCCGTGCATTTTACTACAAAATATGTTAGGGCTTGGCCATTGATTGATGTTCTCGGCTGCAAACTCACTTGATATTGGTTGATTAATAGGGACCATTTCACTACCCTCACCGTCTTGGCCATCCTAAAGAGAGTTCCCACTCCCAAGTCTGACAAGACCTTAATTGGGTGAGCCTGGAAGTAATGGGTGAGTTTTTTGGCTGCCACATAAACTGCCAGAGCTGTCTTCTCCAAGGCGAAGTAGCTGAGTGCGGCCCTATGGAGAACCTTGCTGGTGTAATACATAAGTTTTTGCATGTTTGCCCCCTCACGCACGGGGATGGAACTGACAACACTTTGAGAGACTCCAAGGTATAGGATACGTGTTTCCCCTGCCTCAAGTTTGCTGAGTAGGAGCTCTGATTGTAAGTATTTCTTGAGGTCTACAAAGGCACTTCTGACATTCCTCGGACCACTCGAACGCATTACTCTTTAACACCTAGAAAAACAGTAGTGACTTTTCCATCGACTGGGTAGGAATCTCCCTAGGGATGCCAATCTCCCTGTGAGGATTTGAACTTTCATAAAGTTTCGGAGAGGTTGCATCTCCAAAATTGCTTTGACCTGGGTTAGGCTCTATCCCTCTAGGAGTTGCCATGAATCCTACGAATTTGCCGCCTTATATGGCGAAGGTGCATTTTTTAGAGTTAAGTCTCAGATTGAGTATTTGTTGGTCCCTATTTTGAATGATTATCTAGCAGTTATGGATGCACAATAGAGAAATGATGAATGAGAGAATCTTCATTAGAATGATATAGCAGATTTCGAACAGAAGAAAACTCTCACTCAAATATCAAAAAATATGGGAGTGCGGCTACTGTATTCGAGAATGATATCAGCGGAAAGTTAGGCGTTGTACATCCTAAGCGCATATTTATATGCGTAGGGTGTACAACCTTTCTTGAAAAAGGCCTAACCTAGGAATGTGGACTTTAACATAAATGGTCTTATTGTCACACCTCGGACCGCATCCGTGCCACGTAGACAACCGCCGTACGACCCAATAAGAACAACGCACTTCGATCTTATTAAATCATACAAGGCGTCCGATTGATTCTATCGCCAAACCGATTAGTAAACCCATACAATCAACATCAATATATATATATATATATATATATATATATTAGTCAACAATTTTCAAAATATCCATGAGCAAATTCATGATTTCAAAACAGGAATGGAAGCACGAACCACGTCTTCCTTATTTGATGATCACCCTAGGCAAAGGTGCAGGAATAGGTCTCTAGCCTTAACCTGAAAAATGTGAGGCCCCCGAAGGGGTCAGTACTCCATAGAAAGTACTAGTGACAAGCAGGCTATATGAGGAATAACTAATGTTTCAGACACAAGACCCAAAAATAGGATGATACATATATTTATAGGTGTAACCATTGTCACCCCATCCCAAGATAATACGTACCGTATATACTTGTAAAATACTTGACTCGTAGGTCGTTTTCTCATAAAGAGTCTTTTAGAGATAGGGTACTTAGCCAACCTTTCCCATTCATTCCCAAATGCCTAGCTCGCAAGCTACATTCTACCTTCATAATATCCTACCGAGTTTCAAGAGCGTTTACCGTCCCGGGGATACTCAACCCCAACCGAGTTTTGGGATCATTTACCGTCCCGAGGATACTCAACCTCAACCGAGTTTTAGGATCATTTACCGTCCTGAGGATACTCAACCTCAACCGAGTTTTAGGATCATTTACCGTCCTGAGGATACTCAACCTCAACCGAGTTTTAGGATCATTTATCGTCCCGAGGGTACTCAACCTCAACCTTATTCCTTACCAAACCCTAACCTGGATATGGCTAACATTTCATTCTTTTAACTATGGACAATACCTAGCCCTATAGTCATATAATAATCCTTAATGATTAACGTGGACGGTTCTCACCCGAACGTCCCACGTTATACTTATTCAAACCGACCGTTTGGGGTGTAAAACCCAACACTCGGTCGGGTACATACCTATACTCGGTCGGGTATAGGCCGGAGGCAGTAGCCCCCTGGGGCTAATTTCAGTAAATACCCGGTCGGGTATTTGCCAATACCCGGTCGGGTATAACTGTTGACTTGGCGGTCAACGCCCGTTTAACCGCCCAAACGAAGTCCGATTAACGTGAAATTTTACATGCATGTACTCCTCGAAGTCCTTGATCCAAAAATACCTGTTATGGTCCTTGTAACATCATACATATCAATTTACAATCATTTCACTAATCAAACCTACATTTCATGCTTTCCAACTATGTTGTAGTTCTTAACATGACATAACACATGCCTTAATACCATTAATCAATTCATAAAACATATTCTCGATTAATTTAGGTAATATCATGCCTCACGCAAAAGTTATAAAGAATATAGCCGTCTTCTCACCTTAATGAAGCTTATGGAGTTCTAGCCTTTCTTATTAAGCTCCGGCGAAACTCCGGTGAACTTCAACAAACTCCGGTGACAACTTCGGCAACCCTTTCAACCCCGTGAAAGTTCTTGAAATACCTTATACAAGTTAATAACAAGGTTTTATTATCATAAAACCCATATCAACATAAATAACCTCTAAAAGGTTATTTTCCGACGAACCCGTCAACTTTGTTCTCTATGTTCATTTTGGATATGAACCAACCTTCCAACCACTCATTCTTCACATATAACATGTAGAATGATCCTAGGGGTATATAATATGATTATATAATCATATGGGAAGATTAAAGAAAAGGAATGGGATAGATAAGTCATTACCTTGTTAATCCCCAAGTTTTCTCCTCTTATCCCTTCTCTTTTTCCTCCTTCTTCTTCCTTAGCTTTGGTTCGAATGGAGATGGTGGAAATGGTGATTTGCAGACCCTCTCTCGTCAAGGATGATGGATGGGGCGAGCTGATTGAAGGTGGGTGGAGGGAACCCCTCACTTTTGTCTCAATAGCCCAAAATAATGTGGGGAGGGGCCCTTGGTTGATTTGCTTGGTCTCCTCATCATTCAACCCCCAACCCAAGCTCTCATATGGCTCCCCTAACCTATATGCAGGACTAAAATCGTGGGGTGGCCCCCACTCATGTGGGAGGCCATCCCTTTAAGTCCCCAAGTGTACACTTGGTCCCGAAAGTTGTATTTTCCGGACTGTTTTAACTATATTTCATTTTATCGGGTCAAACGAGATATGTATCATTCTTCCAATTATTATTGGCTTTTAGAATGAATATATATCCCCCAACTTTTAATTTAGCGGTCTCCATAATTTATTATGGCTTTTTATCTGATATTACTCCGGTACTGATAAATGGGCCTTATTTGCACGACTGGCCAACTCACAAGGTTTCTATAGCCCAACGTGGATATCCACCATCATATGAATATTATCCAGACCCAAATGAATCTAATATGTGGTCCCGATAATATCGGGTGGCCCCCACTTCCGGTGTGGGCCCCACGTGAATTTTACTATTCACGTAAAAGAATTGATAAAAATTTACAATCTCGTAAAAATGCGTTTATTCATTCCTCATGGTTCAATACATAATTTGATAAAGTACAAATACTTGGGGGCGGTGTTACACTTATTCCATTCTAGGCTATTGTAATAAATAGATAAAAATACCATAAAAGGCTAACTAAACAAGACTATTTTTAGCAAATTTGATCACAATAAAAATATCTTCAACAATCTCCCCCTTTTTGATCAAGTGACGTCTTGTTGTTCTTTATTTCTGAGTCTTGAAGTACTTCTTTCTCGGATTCAGTGCATGCTCATATTGTCGTAGAGACAATATGTCGAGTTGATCCTTAATTGCTTTCAACACTTTGCAGAGTCTGTCAAATTCATCAAGTTCAACTTTCGATGCATCAACAAGTCTTCCTTCAATGTCAAATTCTTCGGCTTCAGCTTTTCCCGGATGATCTTCAAAGTCCCATCACCATACTTGATGTATGTTGGAGGGGTAGTTGAGACAGTACCTGCATATCCTGATGTGGTTAGCTATCCCCACTTGAAGAAGTTCTTAGAAGGTCAAAGCAATGGCTCCATTAGAGGTATTTTCTTCAAAACACCAAGTGCCAATATGGAGTCTTTGCATGAGTTGTTTGATGATCAGACTGCACTGAACCTAATACAATTAGCTAGAAGATGTGGAAAGTGTGAGATATATGTAGACCATGCACAAAATGAAGTACACCCCCAAGGAGATGATGTTGTGGCCGAAAGTGAAGATCATGAACCAAATGGTGATGAGGATGACATTAATGATGACACAGATGTTGGCAGTGATGCCCCGGGTCATGAAAGTGATGTTGAGGAAGAACATGAAAGTGGTAGTTCTGAAGCAGACTATGAGGATGAAGAAGAAGAGGTGCTACATGATGTGGAAGTTCTGAACACTAATTCCACACCAATGACAAATAATGTTCCAGAAATGGAAAATATACAAACTCCTGAGCATGGGTTTGAGAATGACATTGAAGAAGATACTACTGAATATGACTCATCTAACCCACCTAGCTTGCATTCAGAGGGAGAAGATGAACCTCAGTCCAAGAGGTCAGGTTATGGGAATGGTTCCTAATTTCCTATAACCCTGAATCCTATTCTCCCCACATTAAGGTGGGAATGTTGTTTGAGGATGGTAAGCAATTTAAAAGTGCTATGATTAGATATGATGTTTATAATAAAACAGATATAGTCTTTGTTAAGAGTGAGCCTCTGAGAGTCAGAGTGAAATGTGCCATTAATTGGCCTTTTGCTTCTACTGCTAGTTGGGAAGAAAGGTTGAAGTGTTTTCAACTTAAAGTTTGGAATCCTGACCATCTGTGTAACTTGAAGTTCAAGCTTAGAATAGTAAGTCAAGAATGGATTGTCGAGACCTGCGAGGATAAATTGACTGAGAATTCCTCCATGGGGGGTTGCAGACCTAAGAAAAATGGTTAAAGCTGAACATAAGCCGAATGTCTCCATTAGTATGGCTACGAGAGCTCTGAAAATAAAGCAAGATAAAACCCAATGTGCTCTTAAAGACCAATTCAAGAAAGTTAGAAACTATGAAGAGGAAATACTGAAGGCAGTTCCTGGTAGTACAGTGGTCATTAAGACAGATGGAGTAGTACCTGATGCAGGGATGGCATGTTGATTTTAATGGTGATGATGGCTATGAGATTAAAAAGGGTAGATTCCAATTCAATGTGAGGCTCAACACAAGATCTTGTGCATGCAGAAGATGGGATCTTTGTGGAATTCTCTATGCAGATTTGTGTAATTCTTGCTAAAGGCGATGAGCCTGAAAGCTATGTGGACTCTTGGTAGAATAAGAAACTGTATGAAAGAACTTATTCTTACACGCTGTAACGAATTAATGGTGAGTTACTCTGGCCAAGAACCCAACATGAAGAAATTCTTCCTCCCGTACCCAAACAAATGAGTGGTCGTCCAAAGCAGAAAAGAGTGAGAGAAGAAACTGAAGCCCATGCACCATCAGAGACTCAACTGCCAAGAAAAGGAAGAATCATGAAATGTTCAATCTGTCAAGGGGAAGGTCACAATAGAAAATCTCGTAAAATATCCCCTAAAAGTGTAGGCAATTCAAGAGGTGCTGATAGGGGAACAAAAGAAAATGAAGGGCATACACTATCTGTTCAAATGGGAATAGGTCAAAGTGGTAGACCTAAGAGGGGTAGAAGAGGGGGTGTTGAGAGGAGGAGAGGTGAGACTGGGACAGATCAGGGGGTTGTGTTGAAACTGAGACACAGATCAAGGGGTAGTGTACAAAGTGGAAGAGGTCGGGGGGGGGGAGTTCACAAGGAGAAAGGTCAAAGGGAGAGAGGGAAGAGGGGAGCAGGTAAGAGGGGGGAGAGGAGAAAGGGGATTTAAAGTTTATTTTGATGAAAATACAGGGATGGCCGTTTTGGAAGTGAGTGATTATGTTGTGTAATGTTATTACTCAGTTATGTGTTTTTTTGTAATAAAGACTGAACAAATTCTTTTTTTATGCCTAATTGCAGCCTGGACAAAGAGGAGAAACATTGCTAACTGGATCCTACAGTTGAGGTGGAGGAGAAGAAGCTCAATGACTTGCAATAGGCTGTTGGAAGTTTTTTCGTTTACTCTTTATTTTGGATAAACATTTCCTATGATGTAATGTTGGTGTTAATGGTTTAGTATTATTGTACTTATGCAAAAACATATCCTTCATGTAATGGTGGTGTTGATTGCACTTGGTTCTGTATTCTGAAATTACAATGTCTATGGTTCCTTCAATGGGTTTTTGGTGTATGAAGTACTCAGTTATGGTGTTTAATATAGCTAAATGTATAATGACTTTTGCCAATCAATGCTAGTACTCAAAATGCACTTTGTATTGTTATGTTGGGGGTATTCCATATGCTCTGCTTATTCTGAAGTCAGTGTTATGAATGACTACACTTTCAATGGTAAGATGGGGTCCTAGGGATATTGTTGATCAACAACTTACCAATAAGGATATATTTGTAAATCACACTGACTTCATAGCAACACTGACTTGTTCTTACCACTAAGGACTACACTTTCAAAGGTCAGATGGGGTCCTGGGGATATTGTTGATCAAAAACATACCAGTAAGGGTATTCCATATGCTCTGAGATATTCCTTAGCTTGTGTATAGCCTTATTTTCTTTTCTATTGTATAGTTTTGGTCATGTCTGGGTACTCCATATGATCAGTTGGGTTTGTCCTTTGGTAAAGGGTTGTTTGTCATTCCAAAGTATCATAGACTCATTTGAAATACTTATATACACTCATTGACCAAATACTACAATGTATGTGCACATTGGAAGAAAAGAGTGACACGACAAATTCAGTTCAGGCACTATCATCCCCTTTACAGATTATTGAAGACCATATCTATTAAATATACTGATTTTAGGAACTATCATATACTATCCAAACTATCATATGTGAAGAAATTTTTGATAATTCACTTTCATTCAACAAAATTATGCCATTGGAAAGCAATTACATCAAGCAACATTGTGCCATACAACTACCGCCATACTAATCCATTACATAAGGAAGAAACTGAAAAACATTACACATGACTTTCACATTGCACAATTCTGACATTGATAACCAATTTTACATCCTCAAATACACACTACCCACTAAACCAAGAAGTGCAATCATAGCAAACCCATACATCTTCCTACTCTTTTTGTTCACATTCACCTCATTGTCAACCACAATTTTGACACAAGCAAGATCAGTGTGTACGTGAGAAATCTGTAGGACTAAGTCCTTCAAGCAATTTTTTCAAATCATCTGCACTTTCGCTCTTAGCTTCAGCCCTCACCAATTATTTCTTCTCTTCAGCCCTGACAATGTCTTTTATTCCTACGTCTTCCTTCCATAAGAAAAAACTGCAACTCCCAACCTGTACACATTAAGATGTTCATAGAATTTATCCAAATCATGAACATATACAACGTATGCAATAAATTTATAAATGAACAAGGCAAGACACTGTAATTCAAAACCGCACAGCCAAATCATACACTTACCTTCCATTTTTGACACCCAAAAAAGCTTCTCCCACTCTCTCGACCATCACATAGTGGAGCTTTCAATCCACACCAACAATGAACCGCAGGCTCGTAGTCAAAGGTATGACTTCGCTCTTTTACAAACATTGATGATGATGAAGACGACGTACTTGTAAAGGCTCGTAGAATGGCACACAGTCGCAGAGGTGGAGAATGGAGAAGGAGAAAGATTTCTCTGATGGCAAATACCTAGGTCTAAAGGGAGGAAAACGATTTTTGTTAGATGGTGAGGACAGGTCAGGTTAAGTGTCGGGTAAGGGAGGGACACATCAGATTACATGTCACCCATTAACAGGCTAACCGGGTGTCCACCAGCTAAAAACCTGATTGGTTGGTTTTGGTGAGTACGCGGACTTGACTGGGTGATTCAGCACATGTGGCTTACTCACAAATCTTTTCTAAAAGAAGTTGCTGACTCTTGGAACTCTGAGTGTGATGGCTTTGGTATGTTTAAATTTCACTTGAAACTTAAAAGACTTAAACAACACCTCAGAACCTGGAACAAGGTAACCTTTGGAAATGTTTTTGACAAAATATCGGAGGTTGAGGAAAGGATTTATAAGTTAGAAGACAACCTGAGTACTAACTTTTCTGACAAGGACCTTATCCTTCTCAAAGAGGCTCAGGCCAACCACATTAGACTCCTTAAGCTCAAAGATATTTTTTTAAGGCAAAAGGCTAAAATCAACTGGCTTAAAATGGGAGATGCAAATACACCCTTTTTCCATCTCACTATCAAGGCCAAACATCAAAAACTTTCCATCAGTACTATCATGACTGAGGATGGAAACAATATTGAGGATGAGAACATGATTGGTAAAGAGGCTGTCAATTATTTTCAGAATCTGCTTTGTGTTACCTCTGATTATAATCACTCTGCTGCTTATTCCTTTATTAATGAGGTGATTAATGAGACTGTTACTGAGCAGGATAATGAACTACTTATTGCCCCTGTTACCTCCAAAGAAGCTAGAAATGATGTGTTCTCCCTAAATGAAAATAGTTGTGCTGGGGCAGATGGTTTTGATGGTACTTTTTATCAAAGTTGCTTCCATATTATCGAAAATGATCTTTTGAATGCTATCCAGGAGTATATGTGTGGGGTCCCCATCCCCAAAGCTGTTGTCCATACCCTGATTTGCCTTATTCCTAAAGAGCAAAATGCTTCTAATTTTTCCAAATTTAGACCTATTAGTCTCAGTAACTTTTTATGTAAAATTTTAACTAAAATCTTGACTACCAGAATGACTTCTATCATACCCAAGCTTATATCTGCTAACCAAACAGCTTTTCAAAAGGGTAAAGAGATAAGTGATAGCATTTTAATGTTGAAAGAGATGATAAACTGCATTGACCATAAAACCAGAGGGCACAATGTTCTTAAATTTGATATGCTTAAGGCTTTTGACAGGGTCTCCTGGAATTTTGTGTATGACATTCTGAAAGCTTTTGGTTTTCATCATGCTCGCTTTATAAATCTGATTAAAAACAACTTTGAGAGTACTAGGTTTTCTGTGCTTATTAATTGACAACCTAATGGCTTTTTCAAACCTAATCGGGGGGTAAAACAAGGTGATCCCCTTTCACCCCTTCTTTTCATTCTAGTTTCAGAAGTTCTTTCTAGACATTGTAACAGGTTGGTCACTGATGGTAGGTGTATTCCTTATCATACACATCCCGGTTTACCTGCTATCTCCCATTTAAGCTATGCCGACGATCTGGTAATATTCTCCAATGCTGGTAAGAAATCTATGAATGCCCTGAATGATGTTATTAAGAATTATGAAAGATTTTCTGGTCAGAACATCAATACCAGCAAGAGTTTTTACATATGCGGTAAACATACCCCTAAGGCTACTCTGAATAATGTTGAAAAAAAATTCGATATTAAAAAAGGTTCTTTCCCTTTTACTTATCTTGGAGCTAATATCTATCAGGGAAGAACTAAAATATGTCATTTTCAAAACATTATTTTCAAAATTGATCAAAGACTTGCTGGCTGGAAAAATAAGTTCCTTACTCCTGGGGGTCGTATTACTCTGATCAATTCAGTGATTACCGCCCTCCCTCTCTATCACATGGCTAGTGCTATTATCCCGAAAACTATTTTGCAAAAAATTGAACAGAAATGCTCTAGCTTTCTCTGGTACACCTCTGACTTTGAAAGAAGGCAAATCTGGAGAAGATGGAATAGAATGACTTATCCTACTCCAGAAAATGGGTTGGGCTTTAGAGATCTTCTCACTATCCAAAAATGTTTTTACTTAAAATGCTGGTGGAAAACTGCTAACCAAAAGGGGCTTTGGGGTTTATGGTTTTCTAAACTAAAAAACCCCTCCAACTCTTACATTTGGAAAGGTCTCCATTCGGTTAAACACATTTTTGATAGTCTCACTCATTTAGTGGTTTGTAACGGGCATAACTCTTTTTGGAACTCTAACTGGAGTGAATTTGGCAGGCTGACAGATTATTTGCACACTCATGAGGTCTTACACCCTCACATGACCATAAGGGAAGCCTATTCTCATCCCAATTTTTTTCAGGATATTCATTCCTTGTTGCCTGAGTACATTTTTAACACTGTTTCTCAAATTGTTCACCACTTTTCTACTCATAGTGATACCATAGTGTGGACCCTTACTCCCGATGGCTGCTACTCTTTTAAGAGTGCCTATGAGGAAATCAGACTTAAACGGCCCAAAGATATCCTTACCAGTCATATTTGGCATAGGAATATTCCTACCAAAATTTCATTTTTCATGTGGAAGGTTATAAATAATTTGCAACCGTTTCAAGAACACTTGCTTCGTTTTGGTTATCATGGCCCCTATAAATGTCCTTTTTGTAATGACTTTGATACTCAGGATCATTGCTATATCTCATGTGAGTTTAGCTATAATCTCTGGTCTCATTTTGGAAATCTTTTTGATATCATCATTCAAAAACAGGATCCGCTTAACACTGTCTTACAGAAATGGTTTTCTACTCATGATGAGTTTAACAATCTTCAATGTCAGGTTGCAATTTATATATGCTGGACCATTTGGAAACAGAGAAATGCTCATCTTTTTGATGAAAAAATTATTCCCATTTCTAAGGCTATTGAATTTATCAATAAGGAGCTGCGGGACGTGAGTGTGGCCTACCCGTTTATTACCGCTGCTTCTAACCCTCCTCTTAAAGATATTGTAATCAATAAGCCGAAATTGAATCCTAAAAAGCATAACATCCAGATTATCAGCTGGGAACCCCCCCCCCCCCCCCCCCCCCCGCTGATTATATTAAAATTAGCATTGCTTTGAGAAAGTCGGACAGTGAGACCAACATGGGTCTTCTTATTCGTGATTGTCATGGTCACCTTGTTCACTACACTTCAGAAACCCATTTTCATGATGATACTACTGCCAATATCTATGAAATCCTAATCAACCTTAAATGTTTACTTAATGATAAGAATCATACCAACGTTATCATTGAATGTGATAACTTTCAGGTAATTCAGACCTTGAATGGAAAGGCACGACCAAGGTGGAAAGCGCTTGCAAATTTGGAAGCCTTTAAAGAAACGTTTCAAGATCTCAATCTAAGTTTTAATTGCATTCAAAAACCGTGTAATAGAGCTGCAAGATTCATAGCAAAGTACTTTCACTTGTTTGAATGTAACCCGAACATTTATAGTAAGTTTGTAGGCATTGTCAAGTTTGATGCAATTAGTTACCCGTACATTAGGGTACGTTTTGGCTCTAGTCCCCCTACCATGTATTTCGGCTTTTATTAATAAATTTGCTTTTTTCTAAAAAAAAAAAAGCCTATTTGATAGTTTTCTCTAAAAATATTACTACCTCCGTCCCCCTAAGTTTGGGACAAGAGAAGGTGGCACAGTTATTAATAAAAGTGGGTTTATGTGGTTGATATTGAATTGATAAAGTAGGAATAAAGTAGGAATGATTTAGAACCACACAAACTTTACCAAATAAGGTATGAGACAATCTTAGTGGGACAGACCGAAATGGTAAAATGAGACAATCATAGCGGGACGGAGGGAGTAATAACTATTTTACACAATATTCCACACTAAGTGTTTCTACTAACTAATAATAAAACGAGAAGTAAAATAAACCGTAAATTGTATAGTGTGGTCGTAAAGAAGAAGCAGGGCTTATATTATTCGGTCATAAGTTTTACCAGAGGCGTCTAATGAATTTGAAGGTCCCATTCCAAACGTATAAAACGAAGCCCCATATTAATAATATAAAAAAATCAACCTAAATATAAAATATTTATACTAATATAAATTGAATAATTATCAAATAATGTAATAAAAATTCTAAAAATCACTAAATACTTTATTTAAGTAACACAACTTATCACTCAATCAATTTGAGTAAAACTTGAATAAAAGTACTGACAAAAAAATTTATTTTATTGATTAGTACTTATATACTCCTTCCGTTTTTTTTAAATGCAACATTGGACTTTTTCCACTATTCATATGTTCTACTTTGACTCTATTTTATTTGTTAATGTATTAAAAATTGAATTTTAAAAATATTGCTAAATGCCTCTCATTTAAAAATTTCAAAATCTTATTTGTTTTAATTTTTTTACTAATAAGGAATGAAAGATATTAATAGTCAAACTTGCGAGTTGACAAACGTGAAAAGTTTACCGTTGCATTTAAAAAATAACAGAGGAAGTATATTATTACTATGTAATACTAATAATTTTAAAAAATGTTGGGGCCCCAGAAATTGGGAGGCCCTGTTCTATAGAACATGTTGAACGTGCTAAAAACCGGCTCTGAGTTTTACATAGCATACAGTCTCCATTTATACAAGAGTATGCAAGACAAAAAAGGAATAAATTAAACATGGAAAAAATTAATCATGGAAAGTAAATAATGGAATGAATATCCTTGCACATCACGTGAAATCTTCCAGCAGTTGCTTCCGGTGTATGGCAAGTATTCTATGTATGGTGCGTATCATATGGTGTGTATCACTCCCTCTCAAGCTGGAGTGTAGATCTCGAACACTCAACTTGGAGTGCGTATCACATGCTTTTTCTGAATTTTCTGAAGCCCCTCACCTTCATTATTTTTGTTCTTACATGAATGAAATATTTTTAAAATATTATACCTTCATTCCACCTATATGCGGTATTACCTTTTGTTTCAAACTTGTTACTTGCCAATCATGTTTAAAGTATTGTTATACTTGTTTTCTCAGTCTATACTCCATTACCTATGTACGTAGATCAACCCATAAATCCTCAAGAGCAATTAAACAAGGTTAGTCACATATTTTATCAATTATTTAATGAGTTTCATGCAATTAATGGTAATGTACCTCTCCCCTGAAATCAACTACCTCTTCATCTAAAGAAAATTCAATTTTCAAATCTAGATTTGGTAATCTTATGAAAAAAACTAACTTTCTTTAAACCTAATATTTTCTAGTGAGTATGAAGGAGATAACTATGACATTCTCAAATGGTGGAAGGAGAAAAATGGAATTGTTTTTATTTTATCAAAAATGGCGAAGCAAGTGTTATCAATGCTGGTGTCAACAACAGCTAGAGCTGGACTCGGGCCGGTTCGGGCCTGGGCCCGGCCGGGCCTCAGGCCAAAAAACTGGGGGCCGAGCCCGAACCGCCGGTGGCCGGTTCCGGGCCAAACCGGGCCGGGCCGGGCCAAACCGGTCCATTTTAATTTTTTTTTTTGGTTCTTCTATTTAACCCCCTCCCCCTCAACCCCAAACCACCTCAAATGGCCCAAAATACCTAATCCAACCCAAAACTTAAAACAATTTCAAAAAAAAAAAAACGGACCGAACCGGGCCCGAACCGGGTTCGGTTCGCCTAAAGCAGGGCCCGAGCCCGGACCGCCCATCACCCGGGCCGGGCCAAACCGAACCGTTGGACCCACCGGGCCCCGGGCTGGGCCGGGCCAAACAGTAACCAGGCCAGTTCCGGGTCGGGCCGCCCGGCCCGAGTCCACCCCTAACAGCAGCCCTTGGAACAAGACTTTAGTGAAGCCAACAACATCCTAACAGATTATAGAACGAGATTGAACCCACAATCTCTTAAGACACTCATTTGCTTCCACGATTGGTTGAAGGCCCAACATAGAACTAAAGAACTTTGCATCACTCCCGACCATCACTTCATGTAGGAAACGACAACATACGCTAGCAGAGATTCCAGCGATTAGCAAATGTATTTGATGTTATAAAATTCTCAATCCTCAATTGTACTTCATATTACAAATAAATATACATTTCATTTTTAATGTCTACCACTTGTTTAATAAATTAGGAAATTTTAAAAAAAAAAAAAAAACACCAACCCGACTCGAGACCGACCCAAGGCCCGGCTAAGTGCCCGGCTGGGTACCCACACCGGAACAAGTTCTGGAGCAAAACAGGTCAGTACTTGGCTTCAATTATTTAGGACCGGGATCGGACGGGCTCGGGCCCGGAACCAAACCAGACCGACCCAACTCCACCCCTAAACGTAACTTATTTTCATCATTAAAACATTACTCTCCACCCCGTAAAGGTTTTCCAAATTGATTGTTCTTGATCAATGTTAATCAACTTTGACCAATATTATTTTTTAATACAAAATTATTTTGAGTAAAAAAGTTATATTAAAATTTTCCTTATTCAAAATATTTTCATAAAAGTATAAATTGTATAAACTATATGCAAATATATTTGTATCAATACTTTGATGTTGCTATTAATGTATACAAATACTCATATATTTTTACTACATTTTATTCCGTGCATTACACAGGTGAGAATCTAGTATAATTGAATACCACGTATATAAATGAATACATCCATAATTCCTCTCTCCTATACAAAAAAGAATGCACAAATGAAACGAAATCAATCAAAAGGAAAGGGTAAGAAAGCAAGAGAGCCCAAACTTGCAGGACATTCGGACCTCTGAATTTGCACCTTTAATGCAAATAACACATCAAAGGAACAATTGAAATAGGCAAGCAACAAATAAAAGAACTTGAGGTGGGGGGGGGGGGGGGTCACAGGTTCACGGGTTTGTGATATCTTCACATCTTTAGCAAGCCAGGAGCTTCAGTCTGCTGCTAATTCATTTCTCTTTGGGGGGTGGGTGGGGGGGGGGAGATTGTTGGGGTTTAGGGATTAGAAGTCTCCTACCTAATTTTAATTTCCAATTTGGCCCTTAGCTTCTCCAAATACAGACCAAGTATTCACCCGGTTACCTGCATGCTGCATTTCGGACATTCACATTCTTTGGAAAATTTGGTCATGAAGCAGTACCAGCCAGAACAAAATGAATTACAAAATCCAAAGCAATTATAACAACCCCTGAAGATGGTGCGCGCGTTATCATAAATAGATTGATGGCTAATACAATAGTTCAGTTGGAGATCTGTAGTTGACCAGAACTAAGGATAGAAAATAGAAATTTATATGATGAAAAAAGTGATGGCAATCTGAAGCCCAACCACCGCTTAATTATCACCAGAGCTCATCAAGCCTTTATACGAACCACAAATGAGCCTGTGTAAAGTTATATATACAATATAAATATATCAAAAAAGTGCATGACAGGACCTTTGTTATGCATGCTACAATATAATATTCCGTATTATGGAAGGGAAAACTGTCAAATAAGTCCTCTTACTATCATCTAAAAGTCAATTCAACCCTCGCACTATCAAAACACCCAATCCAATCCCCCAACTATAAAAATACACTCAATCCTGCTTTTTAATCGGTTAGGAATCGGTAACCATGGTAGTTGATGGCGTGGCTGTTTATGTGAATTATTTTTTTCTTTTTTTGAAATGTTTTGTGACATGTCAGCAACATCCGGGTGAAAAAATTATTGGCACAACCCTTCTTCAACACCCGGTATTTTCAAGTTAAATTAATTCCGGGAGAAAAGCTTGAATCCTAAAATAACTTCCACACATCTTCTCCACTGTATAAGTAAATCTCTTACGAATGATTATACATATGTTTTCATTCCCACTCTTCTTCTGGTTCCTTTTCTGGGTTGGGGAACACCAAGTCACAAAAAGCAACCAAATTTCTCTGGCAGCGACGACTCCATTGAAGCATGGTCAAAATCCTCTGAAAATGAATCCGCACCGGATTTAATATTTGGTGCATCCAATTTCGGTGAAGGTGAAATAAAATATGGGCTCGCATTCTCCTATGGAACCCTCTTTTCCCCAATTTGCTATTCCTTCTCTTGATTATCAGCAGGCTAAGATACAATGAAGCAATCTGAAGTGGGAGTGGGATTTGAAGGTTTGGGTTTGTGGCAGAGAAAGCTTTGTGATTTTAAAATAATCCCTGCTCGAGTATAGGCAAAACCAGAAAAGTTCATAGCATGCAGCAACCTGTTTGAGAATATAGATCTTCGGATTATGGTTGCTGTGTCATCGGGGTTGTATAAAAAGAAGGGGAAATCTGCTATAGAGAAGAATCTGCGAGCTTTTTCAGTGCCAGCTCTGACGAGAGGTGAAGGGAGAGAGACAGAGGGGTCAAGAGACCGACCCAAGTCCAAAACTGAGTATAGTAGATCTGGAAAGCTTCATCGAAGCAAACGAGGCGCTCACCAGTACTTATGTTTGAAGTTCTATGATGGTGGGGATATATCACCAAAGTCCATAACCCTAAGAATTGATAATCTTACCTAGAAATCTTGCCTATTGGCTACTTATTCGCAGTGATAGAGAGACGAAAGAGAGGGTGGGTTGATAGAGATATCCAGACATATGCTAATCACAGAGATTATATCAAGAACACAAGCTGCAATTTCATTGAGAAAGAAAGTAATCGTAACAAGAAACTGGCTGAAGCCCCCAATGAGCCTAAGCCCCCCAAAAGAAAGAGATACTCTCGATCTTCCCAAGTCCCAAAGACAAATGTCTAAACAGCCTCCAATTACTCCCACTTTACATCTATTTATAGTATTTGAACTAACAAAATGTAGTTATTAGCTCAAACAGAAATATAACTATACTAACTCTTTTATTTAATATCCTAATAGGTCGGTCCCTATCAATACTCCCCCCCTAAACATCCACCTTGCCCTCAAGGTGGGTGATAGGAAACCGCTAGGATCTTCCGCTTCCTCTTCTTTCTTGCGCCTCTTCCTTCCCAATACTTGATTGGTTGATGGCTTTGTAGCTCCAGTACTTGAACCTTCCAGCTCACATATGTTTCTGCAGACTTCAGATTTTCTATATCCATAGATGTTTTCATGCTTTCCTGAGCTATAACACTTACAACATCAGCAGAATTGGTGTTCATGTCCTGAACATCCACTTTAATTTGCTCATCAGAATTGTGATTGACCTTCATAATGCTTTTCAGCAAAACAATGCCATCCTCTGTTGTACTTTGAGTACACCTAACATCATTCCACCAAACAGCTCCCATAGGCATATTCCATCTAGATCTTTCTGCCACTGCTTGTTCCTCAAAAGGAGAATCCATTTTTACCTGATTTCTTGAAACAAAGAGTGGAAAAACCCAAACTATCTTCAAAATTGCACCATCTTTGCTGGTATGAAGCAACACAGAAACCAAGCAACACTTTGTGGATGAGATTACAAAATTAGTTCCTTCTTCACCAAGTACATCAGCCATAATTCTTTGGTTCCAACCTTGCTTGTCAGATGAAGGAAGTTCACTTTCTCTCAAGGAGTTCCAATATTTGCTGCTGTTATTCCCACTGGAAGGATTGTCACAAGTGAGGGAACGAGTAATTGCTCCAGCTTCAGGTCCAAGATTAACTGAAGATTCCTCATGGCCTTCCTCTTCACCATAGGTTTGTGTCGCTTTCGTGTACGGTTGCTTCTGATTACCCAACTCCTGCTCCGACTCTAGGGATTCAGATAGATATTTCAAGCTGGAGTCTTCTGCTCGCATAGAAACCAGAGGTCCGGAAGAATTTACTGTCGAACTCAGAGGAGCAACTTGATGCGAAGAACGCGAACACTGATAATAGACTGTTGAAGTGGAATATTCTCCACTAAATCGCGTCTTTCTTGTACTCGAATTGATCGCGATTGAGTAAGTCTGGGAATGGCGAGACTTTGTTAGCAATTTCGACGGGTGAGAAAAAATTTGCGATTGCGAGTTAATAGACTGCGAACTAGAGGAAACAGTTCGCGACTCCTGCGAACTGGTTATCGCTTTGCGATGTGACGCGTCAGATGCATGTGATCTGCTTCGCGATGGACTCTGGACTCAATTCTCCAATTTTGTGAGAGTAACCTGCATAGCCGTCAAGCCTGTCAAGATCGCTATGTTCTGTTGATTATTTCTGTCCACTTCCTCCTCCAGCTTGTTCAATCGTATATCCATATCCGTTCGTGTCAAGACAATCCACAAAAATCGACAATTCTCTGATACCACTGATAGAGATATCCAGAAATATGCTAATCACAGAGATTATATCAAGAACACAAGCTGCAATTTCATTGAGAAAGAAAGTAATCGTAACAAGAAACTGGCTGAAGCCCCCAATGAGCCTAAGCCCCCCAAAAGAAAGAGATACTCTCGATCTTCCCAAGTCCCAAAGACAAATGTCTAAACAGCCTCCAATTACTCCCACTTTACATCTATTTATAGTATTTGAACTAACAAAATGTAGTTATTAGCTCAAACAGAAATATAACTATACTAACTCTTTTATTTAATATCCTAATAGGTCGGTCCCTATCATGGGTTCGGAAGGGGAGATGCCTGCGAGCCTGAGTCAAATGCTTCCCCACAAAACAGTAACATGGGGTTGCTGATGATCCCAAAAAAAGAAAAAGTGAAATACCCATTGACTGCCACGTCAACGACTACCGGGCTAACTGGTACTTCACCGGCTAAAAAACTGGATTGAATGTTTTGTAATGGCTAGAGGGTGTGATTGAGTGTTTTGATAGTATGGGGGCTTAACTGACATTTTGGCTATAGTACGAGGGCTTATTTGATAGTTTTACCTGGTATGGAAAGATAAAAAGAGCAATCAAGTAGAATAGTGAGGAGTAATAGTTGATTGATTTGCTTGATTGAGTTTATTATGATTTGATTTTAATACCTCCATTATTTAATCTATTTTAGGAAGTGATTTTATAGGATTTCCCTTTCCTTGTTTTCTGCATTCATATGGATGTAATCCTTCTTATAAAAGGGAGTTTTGCTATTCTAATAAAATATCAACAAAAAATTAAGAAGAAACCAAGGAGAAGGGAAAGCTCCCCAAATTTCCATAGCCCCTATCTATTTATCATTTATATTTCTTTCCCGTGACGCAAAAAGAATCATGGTACATGACATTTTGGTTCCGTTGTCGGCGTCATGGGAAATTTCACACTTCATGTTGATCAATACACACTCCTCTCAGACATACAGAAGGAGTTACACAAACCGATAAGCGAAGGGCATCTTCACAAACAACAAAATACAGTGCAAAAGGTGCAACAAGCACTGCCACCATTAAAGAAGTCGCTTCAGAAACATTCTAACCATATTGTCAACCTTTCTAAATCAGTGGACTCCTTGGGAGAAGATGAAGCACCCTCATCACTAAACACTTCATCTGCAAAATTCTGCCTCAACCGCTGTCAGCATTGCTTCCAACACAACATTTTCTAGAGCCAATGTTGTTTGCAACACCCATATTGCAGACTACCCTAAACAAACTTCTTGGACTTCCCCGATCCATTTTGGTCCACTAAGCATGTCCCAGTTTGCCATTGTATTCCAATGGAATGTTCACCTTAGCCCATGTTTGTCACGGCATTGCCTAGTCGCCGACTAGGCGTCCTGGCGTTAGGGACTGCTAGCCAGCTTCACTCGCCTCTCCAAAAGAAGAGAATCTGTGAATGGCGTCGTCCAAACGTCATCTAGGCACTAAGTTTTGCAAGTTAAACCGCAGTGGCGGAAGAATACTTTCATTCCCCTGTTTAAAAATAAGGGTGATGTACAAAATCGTGCCAACTATCGAGGGATTAAGCTTATGAGTCACACCATGAAACTTTGGGAGTGAGTGGTTGAGCAAAGACTTCAAAAAAGTGTGAAAATTTCGGAGAATCAGCTTGGTTTTATGCCTGGACGCTCAACAATTCAGACCATTCACCTTCTTAGACAAGTTGTGGAGAAGTATTGAAACACTAAACAGGATTTGCATTTGATGTTCATTGACTTAGAAAAGACATATGACAGGGTACCTTGAGAAGTCCTTTGGTGGGTCTTAACTAAAAAAGGCATATCACGTAACTATATCATTATCATGGATATGTATGAGGCTTGTACTACAAGTGTTCGTACTAGTGTAGGGAGGACCGCAGAGTTCCCTATTACAATCGAAGTGCACCAAGAATCGGCTCTGAGTCCTTTCTTATTTGATATAGTCATGGATGAACTTACGAAATCAATTACGAAGCAGTTGTCTTTGGTGTTCTTTTTAAATCTATGAATTAGGCAATATGGAGCACTTTTGTTTGTGAAAAATCTTTTTTGGATTTTGGCAGTGAAAAACCATCATTTTAATAGTGATTCAATAATGCTCCCATATTGATCCGGTTCTATACAGTGAGTGTACATGTTTTATATTACCAAATTAGTATTATTATCATATTTATATACTCCCTCCGTCCCATTTTGGTTGTCCTACTTTCCTTTTTGGGTTGTCCCAAAATGAATGTCTTGTTTCCTTTTTTGGCATGAAATATGTGGTTCTTATTAATTCACTTTATTCTACTCAAATCTCAACCACAACTTTTACTTTTCAACCACTTTATTAATAATCGTGCCAAATTGAAAGTGGACAACCATTATGGGACGGAGGGAGTACATTTTATATAGCAGCAACGTTGTATAATCATAATCTTGTAGTTTTTGTTTTAACAGGACAATATTAGCTTGAAAAATGTCAATATATCATGCCAGTTTTTTATTTGGGAGTATTATCTTCATATTTGGGAGCACGTATTTTATGGGGTATGTCGGTTTGTCCCTAAATTATTACTAATTGAAGGAAATTTCCAATAATGTGACTACTTTTAAATATTGACAAAAATGTGATTAAGGTCATATTTTTGGAAAAACATGATCTTACAGCAAAAGTTTTATGTCACTACAATTTTTTTGTCACTAAGAATTGTCACTATCAATTTTTATGTCACTTACGTATGTCACTCACCTCTTAATCAAGTCACTGTGCCGCCGGAAATGTTTCCGTTGACTGTTTCCGATGAAAATATTATGTGTCCACAATTTCCACTCAGTGAACAGTCGTCACGCCGTTGTCGTCACCGCGGCCTACTGCCCCTACCCCCATCCCTTACTCCCCCACAGCTCCACAACCCCCTCCCCAGCCGCAACCCATCCCCAGCGCCGTCCAATCCACACCACCACCTAATAGCGCCGCCCAGCCCTCATCACTACCTAACAGCTCTGCCCTTGTCGACTTTGTCTCCAATTGTACCGCCACCCAGCCCTAGCCCCATCCAAACCCGTAACCTGATAAGTTCATAATTCGACACGCATTTGATGCATGTTGGGATTGAGTTTTGTCACTTTTCCTAATTTATTTGAGTCACAAAGTGTTTAATTAGCTCAAGTCACGGTTTACCGGGTTTGGTTTGCATTTGTTGAGAAAATCAGGAATTTGGACTCGGCATCGGCATTTGAGCTAAAGTCGAGAAGATTTGGTATATGTTCGAGAGCTAGAGAGAGGCATCGAAGGTCCATAGGATAATTAAGGCATGATTTGAGGCTTGGAAGGTTGAAGATTGAAAGATAGGATCGATCGGGAGCGAACGGGGAAGAAAATAGCAAGAAAACGGTTCTAGAGCAATCCACACGCCCCGCGGGTGATTCTGAGAGCAAGAAGTCAAGAAGTCTGAACCCCACACCACGCGGCTGAAACCGCACACCGCGCGGCTGAAACCGCACACCGCGCGGCTGAAACCGCACACCCGCGGCTGAAACCGCACACCCGCGGCTGAAACCGCACACCGAGCGGCTAATACCGCACACCGCGCGGCTGAAACCGCACACCGTGCGGCTGAACCCGCACGCCCCGCGGTCCAGAAACATGCCTCAAGGGTACCCACAAGGTTGGAACGTGCAGGATCCGCACGCCGTGCGGGCAGAACATAATTTTAATGTGTGGAACTTCCGCGTTGTTGACCGCACACCCCGCGGACGATCGTGCATCGCGCGGACGACCCCGCGGGTTGATTTTCGCCCCTAGGAGTCCTATTTCGACCGGATTGATTTGTTTTCTATTTAAACACCCCGTAAACCCCAGTTTTGGGGGGACGGAGCTTAGAGAGAGGCTTAGGGACGAAATAATACGTATTTTTCCGCTTTGTTCTTCAAGATCCTGAGATTATTTGTAAGTTTCATTTTTTAATTAATGACAATTAATTCTTTATTTCTCAATCCTGTTGATTCTTCAATTATGAATTGCGAGTAGCTTTAATTAGAGATTTGAAATTGATGAAGGGGTTATTCATGATGTATGGCTAGTTTCTTGATGGTTTCAATTGCATGAATCTTTATTTAATTTGTGTATGAATGATTTAATTGATATCTCTTGTAACCTAGAACAGTCGGTAGAATTACAATTGATTGTAGAATAAGTTAAGAGATATCTAATTTATTCTAGAACACCTTTACACACACTTAATCGTTTGCTAAGAGATTAGTAGTGATTAAAGGGCAATAATTTAGGATTCTGCCGCATGAGAGATCAACCTGGTCCCCTAAATTATTGTACTCTACGCCGCGAGAGCGGTAAGAACTTAGTAATGATTAGCTAGGCTCAATTAAATAATTTTCATGTGATCGAGCCTGATCTGCCAGAAATCTGAGTACCCCGGAATCAACCCTTGTTCCCTTCGTCATTAATTAGAGAGAACCCATTCATTTTAATCGTTTAGTTGCATTTTAATTTTCCCACAACCAATCAATCTCGCACAATTGCATTTTATTTTATTTTATTTCCTTTTATCGCTGAATTTAGTTAATTCTTAATTCTCTTTTGTTCGTCCCTGTGGAGATGATACTCATACTTTTACCCTTTACTACAATGTATTTTAAGTGCGAGAAAACTCACATCGGTTTTTCTTCGCCGTTGCCAGGGACGGTGTCAATTTTAAGGGTTAATTAATTTCAGCGACTTGTTTTTAGGTTTTTCGTAGAAATTTTCTTTGCTAACCTTTCAGGTTTTAAAAAAAAAAAGAAGAAAGAACCATGGATCCTTCTTCATCTTGAACCGCTGGGACATCTGGAGTCCCTATCACCACCACCCAGCCTGATTTCTACATCAACACATCACCCCAATCATCATCACCAAGCACCTCAGCAGGTAAATCCATGGTTCAAGAATTGGGCAACAGTCTGCAAGAGTTCATGCAGGGATCTTTGGAGACATTGGCTGAAGCGTGGAAGAGATTCAAGGTGCTAAGAAGAGCTTGCCCTCAAAGCAAGATGAGTAACTATGAGATTCTATTCTTTTTCTATAGCGGGATTAACAACGAAGGGAAGATGATGTTTGACGCCTCTCCCAATGGAACTTTTCTTACATTACCAGCTGAGGATGGAGAAGCACTTGTGGAGAAGATTGTTGCAAATAATGCATCCTGGTACAGCTCACGAGATACACCTCAGCAGAAAGCTCTGGGCCTTTACGAGATCAGTGATAATTCTGCCCTGTCTGCAAGGGTAGATACATTGGCCCGCATGATGCAGAAGCTCACTACTAGCGTGAATGATCTTGGAAAGAAGGTGGAACTTGATCACTCGGTGCCCAGTGTAAATATGGTAGTCCCCGGTCCTATTACTCTGTGTACTACATGTGGGGGACTCCATTGGCCGCATGAATGCACTATGATGGCACACTCGGCAGCCCCTGAAGTGGAGCAAGTGGACGCGATGTACTTTCAGAGGCAGGACTACTACAATCAACCCTACAGTCAGCAGCAGCACGGGAACTATGGGCACGGAAATCAGCAGCAGCACTCTAGGAATTACAATCAGCCCCAAGCACCTCAGGCCCAACAACAAGCACCTCAGCAGGTGTAAGGGAGTTTCAAGAAGGAGACTGATCAAAGGCTTTCTAGCTTGGAAGATTCACTCAAGGAATTAGTTACCACGACATTCATGACCACGACTAATGCAAACCTTCAAAACATGCAAACTCAAATTAGTCAGCTCGCGAAGGCCGTTTCTAAAAGACCTATGGGATCCCTCCCTAGTAACACTGAGAATAACCCAAGAGAGCAAGTGCACGCCATCACGCTAAGAAGTGGAAGGGATCTTGAACCTGCTGTCACGGAAAAGAAGCATGCGAAAGTTGTACCTGCTGAAGTGGTCAATGAGAAGGGGAAGGAAGAAGAGAAGAAAGAGGAGGAGGCAGCCCCAATTCAGCCCGTTCCAGTCAAAGCTCATTGTCCATTCCTCCCTTCTCGCAACGCTTGAAGGGAAAGAATGATACCGAGGATTTCAATAAGTTTCTGAACCTCTTTAAACAGATTCAGATTAACGTACCATTCATGGATGCGCTGAATTTTGCAAACTTTGCAACAAATGCAAAGATATGCAAAATTTATGAAAGAACTCCTCTCAAACAAAAGAATGTGGGGAGAACCGAAATTGGTAGTTCTAAATGAGGAATGTTCCCCGATGGTGTTGAAAGAGATGCCCAAAAAGCTCAAGGATCCAGGTAAGTTTACTATCCCTTGCAACATAGGAAGTATGATTTTTTATAATGTATTAGCTGATTTGGGTGCAAGCATTAATTTGATGCATTTTTCCTTGTATGAGAAACTTGCACACGGTCTGCTTAAACCAACACGTATGTGCATACAGCTGGCTGACCGGTCAGTCAAATATCCCCAGGGGATTGCTGAAGACGTGTTGGTCAGAGTGGACAAATTTGTGATTCCTGTTGATTTTGTTGTCTTGGATATGCCCCAAGATCTTGAGGTGCCCTTAATTCTTGGAAGACCTTTTCTGGCCACTGCTCGGGCCCTCATAGATGGTGAGGAAGGGAAATTGATTTTGAGGGTTGGGGAGGAGAGAGTTATTTTTTGCATGCCAAACTGGCAAGAGAGTCCTGTAAATCTGTAAATGAGTGTTTATTGTTAGATGCCATGGAGACACCCGGAGAGGTGAGAGAGAAACCTCCACCTCTTAAAGAGATTGATTTTGACCCCTTTCTAGGCAGAGGGCATGATAGAGGTCTTGACCCACTTTTATGCTTTAATTGTGAACCAAAGATGAGCAACTCCTTTCGTGAATTTAAGGTCTTACGCCATCTCAGGGCATTTGTTGATAGGAGGTTTGATATGTGGAGGACTAATTTTCTGAGCGGGAGTGTCTTTAACTGAGTTTTTGATGGGGTAGTTGCATCGGGCAAACGACGTTAAAAATAACGCTTCTTGGGAGGCAACCCAAGCTTATTTCTGCACTTTTTGTTTGTTTGCTTTCTGAAAACCCCCGCAAAAAAACGGGGTGTCTTCTGTGTGTTTGTTTGCTTTGTGTGTTTGTTGCAGCTCAGGGTTTTTCATTGGGATGATATGCCGAGGATTACTTGACTCAGTTTAGTTCTGCATCGATCAACGCCCTTAGGGAAGTTTTCATGATCAATCTGTTTGCCTGTGTTAATTGTTGACTTGAGTTAATGTGAACACGTGTGACCCTTTCCTCTTTACCCCTTTGTGCATAATGCATTTTTGGTCATCAAGGGCGATGCCAAAGTTTAAGTGTGGGGGGTGAATTGGGCATTCGGGCAGTAGTTGTTGCGTGAGATAACTAGTGTCACTAGTAATCTCACCGTTATGACGTTTTAGTAATCTCAAATAATCTCTAATATTTATACATCGACATACGACCAAGAATAAAAATAAACATGGAAAGCAAATAATGTAAATGGTGTCATAATATGCAATCCCATGTAATCGGAAAGTTGCCATGCGAAAGTGAACGTGATATTTGCATATCACGCATTACTCCTCAAGCTGGAGTGTGTACGCCTCTAACACCCAACTTGGAACACAGGTAGCGAAAACGTTCACTGCCAAGAGCCTTGGTGAAGATGTCAGCAACTTGATGTTGAGTGGAGATTGGTTGCGGTTGGATTTCGTTACTCGTGACGCGCTCTCGAACAAAATAACAGTCCATTTCAACATGTTCGGTTCGTTCATGATGCACAGGATTAGTAGCAATATGACGAGCAGCTTGATTATCACAAAATAATGGCATGGGTGTGGTGGAAAATATTCCAAAATCACGCAATAACCATCGTAGCCAAATTATTTCACTAACAGCGACTGCCATAACGCGATACTCTGCCTCGGCTGAGGAACGAGACACCACCGTTTGTTTTTTTGTGCGCCAAGAAATGGGTGAGCCGCCTAAAGTGATAAAATAACCCGAACTGGATCCCCGAGTGACGGAGCAACTGGCCCAATCAGCGTCACAGAAGCCAGCTAATGAAACATCTGAACTGGATGAGAGGAAAATACCCATTCCTGGAGTGGCTTTGAGATATCAAAGTACTCGATGAGCCGCAACAAGGTGTCACTGCCTCAGTTGGGAAAGGAAGTGACTGAGTTGATTGACAGGAAAGACAATATCAGGTCGTGTGACGGTGAGATATAATAATCGGCCTATTAGCCGCCGATACATTGCAGCATCAATAAGAGCACTGTCGTCATCCGGTCGTAACTTGAGGTTTTATTCCATGGGAGTGGGACTTGGACGACTGTCGAGCATGCCGCTTTCTCGTAATATATCCAAAGTGTATTTCCGTTGGTGAGAACGATCCCGGCAGAAGAACATGCAACTTTTATCCCAAGAAAATATTTGAGTGTGCTGAGGTCCTTCATGGTGAACTGTTCATGCAAATAGTGTTTGACTTGAGATATGTGGGTAAGGTCATTGTCAGCCAGTAAGACATCATCCACATATATTAACGCGGCGGTATAAGTACTCCCTCGGCGGTAGATAAAAAGCGAGTGATCAGCACGAGACTGCCGAAAACCAATCGCGGAGAGAACACTAGTGAATTTTTCATACCATTTACGTGATGCTTGGTGAAGACCGTACAGTGATTTGTGAATCTTGCATACCTGAGTCTCACCTTGCTTAGCAAAGCCTTGCGAAATGCGCATGTACACATCTTCATGTAGGTCTCCATGCAAGAAGGCATTATTTACATCAAGTTGGTGTACCACCCATTAACGTTTAGCAGCAACGGCCAAAAGGCATCTAACAGTAACAAGCTTTGCGACAGGAGCAAAAGTCTCATGGAAATCAATGCTCTCAATTTGTGTAAATCCTTTTACAACTAGCCGTGCTTTGTACTGTTCGACATCACCATTGAGTTTATATTTGATTTTATAAAAACCCATTTGGACTCGATGAGCTTCTTTCCCGGAGGTAATGAAGCTAATGTCCATGTCCCATTTGCTTCCAAGGCTTGAATTTCTTTCTGCATAGCTGTTCTCCACAGGTGGCTTGAGAAAAATATTTAGGCTCATCATGTGAGGTGATGGCCGCCAAAAAAGCACGATGAGTTGGTGAAAACTTATTATAAGAAAGAAAATATGTGAGAGAATGTACCGTCGAGTTGGCCGTATTGGAAGGGAGTGTCGAGTGGTGGAGTGAGGGTGGCAAGTCAACATCAAAATGCTCCGGGTGTGCAGGTGGACGTCGAATACGTCCACTTTTTTGAGAGTCCGGGGCCTGTTGGTCTTCATGTGGCGTTTCATGTACGGGCTCGGCTGATTCTGGATGATCAACTCCAGAAGAGGGCTCAATTTGTTGGTCATCATTATGTAATGATGTGGGCTGTTTGGGAGAAGCATGGCCACGTATGGCAGGCCTCATTAAATTAGTATGCTGTTGGGGTACATGTGCCTCCAAGATGTGTGCTAAAGCCAAGCGAATGGCATCGTTAAAAGATTGATCAGCCATAAATTGAGTAGACTTGAAAGGAAAACATCTTCAAAAAAGGTTACATCTCTGGAACTATAAACCTTTTGTCTCAAGATTAAAAACTTTATAGGCCTTTTGCCCGTTAGGATATCCCAAAAAAATGCATGGACTCCCCCTCTCGCTAAATTTGTCCTTCTTTGTCATGTGCATAAACGAGAAATCCAAAAACACGGAGATGATGATAATCAGGTGACTTCCCAAAAAGCTTTTCAAATGGGCATTTATACGAAATGACTGGTGCAGGAAGTCCGTTTATAATAAAAACAATCGTAAGGATACATTCCCCCAGAATTCTATGCGTAAACCAGCTTGGAACCTCAAGGCTCTGGCAACCTCCAAAATGTGTCGATGCTTTCGTTCAACGACCTCATTTTGCTATGGAGTATCTGTGCAAGAGGTTTCTAAACAGATAACATTTTTGTTATAATAATCAAGCAAAATGTGAGATTGAAACTCTCCTCCGTTGTCTGTGCGTATCCGTTAAACCAGATGACCAAATTGGGTTCGAATCATGTTACAAAAATGTATTAAAAATTGGCCCATATCGGAGTTTGCATTCAGAAGGTAAACCCACACACTTCGTGTAAAATCATCAACAATGGAGAGAAAATAATGAGCACCTATGAGAGAAGCACTGTATCCCCCCAAATATCACAATGAATCAGATCAAAACTATTTTGCGTTTTAATAGTACTGTTAGGAAAAGGGAGACGAGTCTGTTTTGCCCGTACACAAAAATCACAAAAAGAAACATCCCTATTAAAACCTTGTAAAATATTAATATGACGGAGCTTATCATTAGAAGCATGCCCTAAACGTCGATGCCAAACTTCGAATTGTGAATAAACCATCATCGCCACCCGCTCACTGTTGAAAGTTTCCAAATAATATAGACCACTGTGATACCTACCCAGCCCAATCAACCTCCTCGAGAGTGAATCCTGTATCACACAAAAATCCCTAAAAAATGCCAATGTACCATTATGTTCTCGAGTAAGTCGGCTGACAGATAATAAGTTACACTGAAAATGTGGCACGAATAAAACACATGACAAACTCAATCCATTAGGCAAATTTAGGCTCCCAATGGAATGAACATTCACAAGATCACCGTTTGGAATCCGAACAGGAGACTAGGATGGATTAGCCATGACGTTGGTTAAAGAGCCTTGTTGCACGTAATATGCTCGGAGGCCCCGGAATCGATGATCCATTGGGTTTGACCTATACCTGCCATATTTATTTTCACATTAGAAGATTCCGGTGGTGTGGGTCCCTGGCTCTCAATTTCATGGCCTATGAATTGCGTCAGGCACTTTGGCTCATCGTCGGACATACGAGGCAAATTGGTAGAGTGTGTGTCGACGTGGGCTACCTTGGGTGGACCTCTCCTGTTGCGATCATCACTCCCTGCAGGTCGAGTTGTCATGCGGTGCTCTCTAGGCCGTCCACCATTCTGCTTACGTATATTCCAATTGGGTGGGTACCCCACTATTTCAAAGCAGGTGTCATAATTGTGGTTAGTTCTGCCATAATGGGTACAGTAATTCCCATTATCCTTTCCAGGTTTCTTATCACTGCTTATCTTGAGATGCGTTTGGAACGCTGCTGCACTTTCCATCCCCGTTTTTCTTGTTGTAGCGATAGTTATGTGATGTTCTCTCTCGGAAATTAAATGGTAGGCGGTGGCCAAAATTTGACTTTTGAGGTGACCATAATAATCATCCAATCCCATTAGAAAATCATAAAGATGATCTCGATCCCTTGCAGCGTTGATTTGTTTCGTGATGTCACACGTGCACTTTCCGCAATTACAACTAGGTGCTTTAGCTATTGAAGCCATCTCGTCCCATATACGCCGAAGTCGGCTAAAATACGCCGAAACGGACTGTCCATCCTGCCGGACAGCCCCAAGAAAACATCTTAGTTCATATGCTCGGGGAGCACTTTCCTTCCCAAAGTGTTCTTCAAGATCGGTCCATATTTCTCGAGCGGTCTTGAATTTAACGCTTTGTCGTAATTCAAGTTCCATGCTACTGTTAAGCCATGCCTTCACCATGGCATTGGCCCGTTGCCAATATGGTAGGTCAGGGGATTCCTTTTCCAGTATAGGAATATCGCCGTTCACGAACCCAAATTTATTTTTGGCATATAGAGCATTGGTCATTTCATCGAGCCAATCTCCATAGTTGTCGTCACGTAATAGTGAGGGTGAGAAAAATGTCTCCGGGTTTATCACCGGATTGTATGTAATAAGGAGACATGCAATCAATGGTTATTGTATCACCATGACCGCTATCCTTATCACCAATGGCCATCTCGTGGGGTTATTTGAGTATGGCAGTCTGTTTGGCTAGAAAAGAAATTGACCAGGATTTCGGCTCTGATACCATGATAAAATAGATACGAATAGTAATGACATGGTTTGAGGAAGAAGAGAATATGTCGTAAGTGTCTTGTCATTGAATCAAATAATCTCTAATTTTTATACATAGACATACGACTAAGAATAAGGAATAAAAATAAACATGGAAAGCAAATAAAGTAAATGGTGTAATAATATGCAATCCCATGTAATCGGCAAGTTGCCATGCGAAGGTGAACGTGATATTTGCATATCACGCATTATATGCGGTTGATATTGAATGGATAAAGTAAGAATGATTTAGAATTACACAGACTTTACCAAATTTGGTATGAGAAATCTTGGTGGGACGGACCGAAAAAGGAAGATGAGGCAATCTTAGAGGGACGGAGGGAGTACTACGTAAAACATAGCGAACTTTGTTCATGAAATTGACAATAAAACTTACAAATAACTTAATATCATAATTTCATAAACAAATGTAGTTAAATCACAAAAAAAAAGTTGGGTATACTACCTTCGTTCTTAAATAATTGCAACATGCCAATTTTTGTACTATTCACGTGTTCTACTTTGACTAAATTTTATTTATAGATGTATTAATATATTTTTTTGAAAAAAATATTATTAAATTTGTCTCGTTCTAAATTTTCAATATCTGATTTTTTTAAATTTTTTGTAATAGAGAATTATATATATTAATGGTCAAAGTTGTGCCTCGGCAAGTGTGAAATGTTGACTGTTGCACTTATTTAAGAACGGAGAAAGTATTCCATAACTTTTAAGAGATGTATCGTGCCAAAATTAAAAATAAGCAACATTTTGAATGTTACTTCATTCAAGGATAAACATGAGATACTAAAAACTAAGCAATAGAAGATATGACTTACACGCAGGCAGGTTAGATATATCAGCAGATACTGCACATGGAATTCCAAGGTTTGAAAGTGCTCCCCTGATGATTCCACAAGGAAAATAAAGGTGCATTCCTATTGCTTGTGCAGTTTTGTTCTCAGCCATGGCAGATGGATCTTGAATAGATCCAGAGGTTTCAAGTGATGGATCCATAGGCATCCGAGACAGCCAACGAAACCTATTGTCTTGCAACACAAAGGTACCCTGGGAAAGATAACGGACAACCAAGGTTTAGCTCAAAACAGCTTAATACTCTGTTTGTGTAGTCTTATTCAGCTTATCAACAGAATAAGTATCTTTTCACTTACTTATTTGTCTTAAATGGATGTAAATACTTCCCTAACAGCAGGTTTAAGCTGATTCAGCCAAATAAAACTTACCAAACGGGCCCTATAGAACAGGTTTAAGTGATTTTCAAACTCACCCTATGGTTTGTCTTTAGGTTGTCTATCTGTTTCTTAAAGAGCTCAGACCAGAAGTCCTTGCAGATGAACTTGATAGCTTCCAAATGGTCACTGAACCGAGGTCGTTCCATCGTGTATCTACAAGTGAGTAATAGTACAAGAACATCTTCATAATTCAGAGACACATGAGGCTGAAGGATATGAACTAATATAGTAACATGATGCAATAAATAACTTAGGTAGTGTTTGACAAATGGGCTCAGGTCATAGCCCATAAGCCCTTGCTTGGATACCAGGAATGAGACCTTCTCTAAGACAAAGGTGAGGTTTTTATTAAGAAACAAGAGAAAACTGTCAAATAGGTCCATGTACTTTTACCAAAAAGTCAATTGAGTCCACATACGTTTAAATGAATCAATCCAGTCTATGAACTGTCAAAAAACAACCAAATCAGCTATTTCATAGGTAATCATACGTGGATCGTCCAATTGGATTTTTTTATCGTTTACAATTTTTATACGTTTTCTTTTCTTTTCCTTTTTTCTCTTTCTTTCTTTCTACCCTTTTTTCTTTCTTCTTTTTGCGTTTCTGGCTTCTTTCCCATTCCAGATATCCATCGCCCATGCCCAACCTGCATCACCTCCCCCTTCACCCCTCATTTCCTTTTCTCTCTTTTTTTCTTCTATCTCTTGAAATCTAAATCATAATTTTGTACGTAGAATTACTTTATTTTACTTTGACTTTTTCCATTCTCTTGTCTCTCGTCAAATACTATAGCTATATATAAATATATATATATACACACACACACATATATTTATATATTAGGACAATGATCATGTAAGGTATGCCTAAAAGGTACAACTTTAGGCCTCTTTCATTTTAGGTGCTTCCGGGTCGAATTTTTTGATGAAATTTTGTGAGCATGTTCTCCATGAAGTATAGATTATGTCCATCAAATTTTAGCTTAACATTCAACCGGGAAGTCAGTAAAATAAATTATTGAAACAAACTGCAATTTATATATATATAAAGTTGCGCAATTTACAATAATTTTTTAACTGACTTCCTGATAGAAACCTCTAGTAATTCCGGAAGTTCACAACACAACTATCAAACAATCAAGATTCTATTCAAGCATCAAAACAGATTAGAGAATCAAGCAAGGTGAAGAAATCTTATTGAACCAGTAAACCGTATACACAGTCCCAAAAGAAGGAGATACAACTCCAACTTCCCAGTCCCAGAAAAAGTGTATTACAGCCTGCTTTCCTTCTGTAGGGACTTACTATTTATACCCTTCTACATAAGGAAGTCATTATTAGTAAAACAACCAATAACCAAAACTCTTAAGACTACTTCGGCCTTCTAGTATAAACCCGCCCATAGTATTTAGTCTTATCCAAGGAACTAACTGGGTTCCTATCAATACCCCCCCCCCCCCCTTGAACCATCAACTTGTCCCCAAGTTGGACATCAAGAAATTGATCTTGAAGCATCTGCATATCTTCCCATGAATCTTCAAAGTCTGGGAGCTGCTTCCAATGTGCTAAGACTTCTTTCCTCCCTTCCTGATTGATCCTGATATCCCTTACTGCCTCAGGTATAACTTGCAGCTCACAGCCTTCTGTGATGCAATCTGGAAGATCTTGGTAACTGACAGTAGGTTTCAGCACCTTCTTTAAAAGGGAAATGTGGAAAACCGGGTGTATTCTACTACTATCTGGCAGCTTCAGTTTGAAAGCTACAGGGCTTAGCTTTTCAATGATTTCATAAGAACCATAGAATCTCGGGCTGAGCTTTTGATTGATTTTTTTGGCCAAACTTCTCATTTTATAGGGCTGTATCTTCAGAAAAACCTGATCACCCACTTCTAGTTTCTCTTCCCTTCTATGTTTATCTGCTTGTTGTTTCATCAAGTTCTGTGCTTTGGCAAGATTATCCTTCAATTCAGTCAACATCTCATTCCTCTCAGCTGTCAATTTTGCTACTTCATCCACTGCAGTCAGTCTAACATCTCCTCTGATGATAGGAGGAGGTGGGTGCCCAAACAGAGCCTGAAAGGGTGTGCTCTTCAAAGAACTATGGTAATTAGTATTAAACCAATATTCAGCCCAAGGAAGCCATTTGACCAATTGTTTAGGCTTCTGACCAGTTAGACACCTCAAATAAGTTTCAAGGCATCTATTTACCACTTCAGTTTGCCCATCACTTTGGGGATGATAAGCAGTACTATACTTGAGCTTGGTTCCCACAAGTTTGAACAATTCAGTCCAAAAAGAACTCAAAAAGAGGTTGTCTCTGTCACTTACAATGGATCTGGGAAATCCATGGATCTTCACCACTTCTTGCACAAACACTTCAGCTACTCCCTTGGCATTGAAAGGGTGTGCCAAAGGGATAAGATGTGTAAATTTAGTCAATCTGTCTACCACAACCAAGATAGTGTCCTTGCCTTGAGATTTTGGCAATCCTCCAATAAAATCCATGCTGATATCCGTCCACACCTGCTCGGGTATTGGTAAAGGCTGCAGGTTTTAACGCTTGAAACTTGTTCCTTTGACAAACCTCACATCCCAGAATAAAATCCTTAATATCTGTCTTCATTCCTTGCCAAAAGAACATACTGGAGATCCTTTTCATCGTCCTCAAATAGCCAGAATGTCCCCCTATTGCAGAGTCATGGTACTCTCTCATAATGGTGAGTACTCTAGGAGATCCTTTTGGCAATACCAGTCTACCTTTGTAGTATATTAGCCCTCCCTTCCTTTGATACTCTGAATATTGATCAGGCTGAATCATCATCTTCTGAATTATTTCTCTGCACTTAGGATCTTTTTCCAACTCTTCCCATAACCCTTCCCATTCATGACAGATCACAGAAGATAGTGCTGCATAAGTAGACTTCCTGGAAAGGGCATCAACGGCCTTGTTTTCAACCCCAGGCTTGTACTTTATGGTAAAGTCATACCCCATCAGTTTAGCAATCCATTTTTGTTGATCTTCTCCCATCACCTTTTGTTCAGTCAGATATTTTAGGCTTTTCTGGTCAGTATGGACTTCAAATCTCCTCCCTAAAAGATATGGTCTCCATTTCTGAATAGCAAAGACAATTGCCATCAACTCTTTTTCATAAATTGATTTGGTTAGGTGTCTGGTAGACAACTCTTTACTCATATAGGCTATAGGACCTCCTTGCTGCATCAGGACAGCTCCTAACCCCCTTCCAGAGGCATCAGTTTCAACCACAAACATATCTCTAAAGTCTGGGACTCTCAGGACTGGTACAGAAATCATAGCAGCCTTCAGTTCCTCAAATTCTTGGTTGGCTTTTTCACTCCATTTAAACCCATCCTTCTTTAATAGGACTGTTAAGGGAGCAGCAATGTGGCTGTAGCCTTTAACAAATCTCCTATAATACCCTGTCAATCCAAGAAACCCTCTAAGTTTTGTGATATTCTGAGGTACTTTCCATTGCTTCATTGCCTCAATCTTGCTGGGATCAGCAGATACTCCATTTTCTGAGATGATATGTCCCAGATAGCTCAATTGTATTTCTGACCAAAAGTGCACTTCTTTCTGTTGGCTACCAGTTCATGACTCTTTAGGGCCTCCAGAACCTTCTTTAGATGTTCCTTATGATCTTTTTTAGTCCTACTATAGACTAAAATGTCATCAAAAAATACCAATGCAAATTTCCTCAAATAGGGTCTCAGAACTTCATTCATGAGAGCTTGAAAAGTTGCAGGGGCATTGGTCAGGCCAAAAGGCATGACCACATATTCATAGTGCCCTGCGTGGGTTCTGAATGCAGTTTTATGAATATCACAGCTCTTCATTCTTATTTGATGGTAGCCTGACTTCAGATCCAATTTTGAGAATATTTTTGCACCTCCCAGTTCATCCAATAACTCTTCTATGACAGGTATGGGAAATTTATCAAGAATAGTGATTTTGTTTAGAGCCCTATAATCCCCACAGAATCTCCAGCCCCCATCTTTTTTCTTGACTAATAAAACAGGGCTGCTATATGGGCTATTACTATTCCTGATAATTCCAGCTTTCAACATTTCATCTATTATCTTCTCAATCTCATTCTTTTGATCAAAAGTATACCTGTAGGGCCTTAGATTTGGTATACTTGCTCCCTCCTTGATTCTGATAGCATGATCACAGTCCCTAGCAGGTGGAAATGACAGCTGTACAGAAAAAACTTCTGGGAAATCTGCAACTACCTCTTCCCAATCCTCTTCCTTTTCCATCTTCTGTTCCCTGCCAGTAAATATTCCTTCATGGCACAATAAGTATCCATCACCCATCTGATGCAGTATGTGAGCCATTGTTTTTAAGGAAACCTCCAACTGGTTTAGAGCTGAATTTCCTTTTAAGAGATAATCCTGCTCCTTACACTTCCACTTGAGAGTTTTGAGCTTAAAATTTACTTCCATGTTTCCTAATCCTGTCAACCACTCAATCCCTAACACCAAATCAGTGTCACCCAGATCCAGAATGTAGTATGTTTGTTGTATTTCTATTCCCTGCACCTTCAACTGCAAATCTCCACATCTGCCCTTGTTATAGATGCAATCCCCATTGCCAATTTGCACCTTATAACCCATAATTGGAGCATATGGAATCTGCCATTTATCAATCAGCTTCTGAGATGCAAAGTTATGTGTAGCACCACAATCTATAAGGATATTGACTTCTTGTTTCCCTCCAGGCCACTGCAACTGCCCTTTTACCTTGAAGGTGTTCATTGCAGGTATGCCCTCTTTACTCAACACTGAAAGTTGCATAGTTTTTAGCTCCATGAGAGGTTGATGATCTTCTTCAGGATCCAGGTTTTCTTCTTCTGACTCTTACTCACCTTCAGTCTGTTCAACTAAAATCATCTTGTAGTTTCTCATCTTGCAAATGTGCCCTTTTCCCCCGTTCTCACCACACTTAAAACACAATCCCATCTTACTTCTTTCCAGCAGCTCTCCTTTGGATAACCTAGGCCCTTCTCTCCTGAAATTCTGATTTCTTTCATCCTCCACAGTTTTGTTGCTAATTGATGGTCTGCCAACATCTACAGAGGTATGAGATTGACTTTTCCACCTGTTAGCATCATTCCAACTCTGTCCAACTAGCTGATTGTTGCTCCTACTCTGACCCTTCCTCTTCCCTTCTTCCTTATTTCTTACTGCCAGTATTTCCACATTTTTGTTCTCTATCAGAGTGGCCACATCCATAATCTCAGCCAAAGTCCTGGTTGTATAAAGCTTCAGCTCAGCTCTTATATCCCGTTTAAGCCCTTTGAGGAACACTCCTTTCAATACCTCCTCAGATAAGTGTCCATGTGATGCGATTGCAGTTTCAAACTGATCTCGGAATTCCTGTATAGTATTTTTCTGTTTTAAGCTGAACAGAGGTCCCAAAGGATCCTTTACCATGCCTGGTTGGAATCGTCTGGTCAGAGCTTGAGTAAACGAGTCCCAATTTTGATGCGTCGCTTGCCCCTCCCACCATTGAAACCAGCTAAGAGCCTGGTCTTCCATGGCGAGCACTGCAACATCGATTTTCTCCTCCTCCTCTGTTTGGTTTAATCTGTAGTAGCGGTTCATCCTCAGTAGCCAACCACATGCATCCACTCCATTAAAAAGTGGCAGATCAACCTTCCGTCCAGTGTGTATATGATACTTGTGTCTACGATGAAGTCCTCGATCAGGTTGATAGGCTGTTGGGTTAGATTGACGATCCTTCTGAACTATCCTCCTCCCTCGCATGTCTTCGATGAGAGGAACGATGTGATGTGCTCGATCGATGCGACTGGCTCCTCGATCGTCCCGATCGGTTGATCTGCAACCTCGCGATATCAGTTTGCATCGCCGCCATTCTACCCAGAAGCGTATTTTGCATCTCATGCAAATGCCTCTCAGTCCTCATCTCCATCTCTCTCTGATTCCGCTCCATCTCGTCAATTCTGCCTTCCAATTTAGCGCGCGTAATTCTCATCCAGCGATCAAACACGCTCTGATATCAATTGATAGAAACCTCTAGTAATTCCGAAAGTTCACAACACAACTATCAAACAATCAGGATTCTATTCAAGCATCAAAACAGATTAGAGAATCAAGCAAGGTGAAGAAATCTTATTGAACCAGTAAACCGTATACACAGTCCCAAAAGAAGGAGATACAACTCCAACTTCCCAGTCCCAGAAAAAGTGTATTACAGCCTGCTTTCCTTCTGTAGGGACTTACTATTTATACCCTTCTACATAAGGAAGTCATTATTAGTAAAACAACCAATAACCAAAACTCTTAAGACTACTTCGGCCTTCTAGTATAAACCCGCCCATAGTATTTAGTCTTATCCAAGGAACTAACTGGGTTCCTATCACTTCCCAAATGAATTTTAAGATAAAATTTGGACATAATCTACACTTCAGGGAGAATATGCTCACAAAATTAAAAAATTCGATCTGAAAGCACCACAAACGAAAGAAATTCCAAATTTTAGGCCTACCTTACATGACCATTGTCCTATAAACACACACACACACATATATACTCAGTCAATACACCATTCTTGTGATCTAAACACACACATACACATATATGTACCTTGCAAATAGTATATCGCATCAACCATATCAAGAAAGAAAATATAAAGATGAGCATGTCCAAAGACACAAGAACCGGAAAAGGTTTAGGAAAATTATAGGGATGAGTTTCTACTAATAATGTGTTGAATACCATCTTCGAACAATAGATTAGAGCCTGGGTCTTGTTCGCCCGCCAAAACTTGGGTATGGGCTTTTAGATCTGAACTTACCGCACGCCCAATCTTGTTGCCTCCCTCTCGCGCCCCGCTTCGACTTCACCGGAAGACATTCAAGCCACTGCATTTAGCCCGCGCTCGACATCAAATGCCCCAATTTCGAATTTCCTTGAAGAATAAACAAGAAGGGGGTAAATTTGTGGTGAACAGATGGGTGGAAGAAGAAATAAGAAAGAATAAGGGGGTAAGAAATTTACAGGAAACGGGTGGGCGCAAGAAGAAAGAAAGAGAAGGGAAATGAGGGAGAAGAAGGAGTTGGTGGCAGGTTGGACGATGGAAGCCTGGAACAGGAAAGGAGAAGGAAAAAGAGGAAAGAAAGAGAAGACAGCTTGGACCTACTTTTGTATTCCCAGCAAACTAAAGTTGTTAACATTAAAATTCCAGAAGCCTTAATATAATCTCTCTGATTGTAACCAGCAAGCCTTATTTGCGATCATTCTTAGTGTCTTAAAATTACAAGCCTTAGGAGGCGTTTACTTCGCTACTAAAGTCCCATTTAGATTAGTAAGACAGGTGAAGTAAACACGCACGCTGCTTAACAAACCGCTTACTAACCGAAAGAGGTGCTTAGAGTGCCGCTTACTAAGCATACCACCCCCCATGTATTAACTAAGCGACACTTTAAGCTTTTTTAGTTTCCAAATTTGCCCCTTGCTCTTACCCTATTGTTACCCCCTACCCCACCCCCCCACCTGTACCCTACTACCGGACCCCACCCCCGACCCCATTCTACCCACTACCTCCATCCATCCTTTTACCTTACCCCTACCCTACTCGACCATTACCCCACCCCCACCCCGCATACCCCTACTCCCTATAACGACCCTACCCCACCCCCTACCACATGCCCCCACCTCGGCCACACCCCGATCCATACCCTACCCCTACCTTGGCCCCACCCGATCCCGACCCCACCCTACCTTACCCTGACCCCGACCCCACCCACCCCACCCCAACCCTAGGCCCTTACCACCTTACCCCAACCCCATCCCCCTACCACATTGGCCCCACCCCGACCCCACCTTATCCCTACCCTTACCCTACCTACCCGACCCCGACCCTACCCACCTTACCTTACCCCAAACCCCTAGACCTCCTACCCCAACCCTACCACATCGGCCCCACTCCGACCCCACCCCCCAGGCCTTTACCACCCTACCTCAACCCCTACCCCCTAATACATAGGCCCCACCCCCGACCCACCCTTACCCCTAGGCCCTTACCACCCTACCCCCCAACCCCCTACCAACCCTAACACATTGGGCCCCACCCTATCCTACCCACCCTACCTTACCTCGACCCCGACCCCACCCCACCCTTGCCAACCTACCCTACCCCTTTACCCCTAGGACCTTTACCACACTACCCCAACACCCCCCTACCACATTGGCCCCACCTTGACCCCACCCTACCTTACCCCCTAGGACCCTTACCACCCTACCCTAACCCCCTACCCCAATACCACATAGGTCCCATCTCCTGCCCCATCCTACGTGAGGTAGGATGGTGGTAGGGGTGGGCCAGGATCTGGGTGTGGCCTAGGCAGGGGCACGTGGTAGGGTCGGCGTCAAGCTAAGGTAGGGTGGGGTAGGGGTAGGAGTATAGTAGGATAGGGTGTGCAGGGTAGGGGGTGGGGTGGGGGTCTAGGTAAGGTAGGGTAGGGGGGTCGGGGTTGGGCGGAGTGGTTGGGGGGTTAGGGGCAGGGATGGTAAGGGGCCTAGGGTAGGGGTGGGGTCAGGGGGCCAATGTGGGGTAGGGGTTGTGTAGGGGTGGGGTCGGGGTCAGGGTAGGGTAGGGGGTAGGGGTGGGGTCGGGGTGGGACCGATGTGGTAGGGGGTAGGGTTTGGGGTGGGTGGGGTCGGGGCAAGGTAGGGCGGGGGTAAGGGGTTTAGGGGGTATGGGTAGACATATTATATTATATACTTGTGTTTATGAATGTTTGTGTCTATATTCGTATAGGGTTATTTTGAGCATTTTAATGTTAAACGGTGTTTTAAACCTTTTGAATTAAACACGATCTTACAACATTGTTTAGTTTATGCGCCGCTTATTAACGCGGGTCTTAATAAGTACCGTTTAGTAACCCGTGAAGTAAACATGTCCTTAATGTTTTAACCATGTGACTAACTGATATATTTTACTCTTTGAAGTCCAAAACACATTAAATTGATAAAAATAAACTTTACATTATAAATTAGTAAAATGGAAACTAATAATCCAACCTTTTAGCGGTCTTCTTTCAATAATCCCACCTTTTGATTATTCATGAATAATCCAACCTTTGCACCCCATCTTCATTCATTGGTCCCTGGTCGGTTAATGACCTACTATTCCAAGTTATTTTCTTATCTTTGCAAAATATTATCTTTGTGAAAGATGATATTTATGGTATAATGATTTGCAAAGATAAGAAAATTGCTTGGAATAGCAGGTCATCAACCGGTCAGGGACCAGTGAGTGAAGATGAGGTGCAAAGGTTGGATTATTCATGAATAACCAAAAGGTTGGATTATTGTAAGAAGATCGCTAAAAGGTTGGATTATTAGTTTCCATTTTCCCTTATAAATTTTAGTTGACTAAGTAAACTTTAAACTCCTGGACACATTATATAAGTAACCATTAAATGTTTATTTTGTTTTTCTTGTGATTGATTTTGGTGTTCAATATGCTTGTTTTATGACTTGTGGTGTTTATATGATTTTATCATTATTGTTGGATAGCAAATCTATACAAGTTGTATAAGTATCAACGTAGTCAAAGTCGGAAGGCACACATGAGGTGCTAAAGTACTCATATCGCCTGAGGTGCAAGGCACAAAAAGGCACTTGCCAGACTCATGTCAAGCGCGCTGTATAGAAAATAGAAAATATTATGTATGCATATTCTAGAATTACCAAATATGATCAACAACATATTGAACTAAATGCATTAAAAATTCATACTCACAAAAACAAAGTTATGAGTCACAATAAGTCAATAACAGGACACCAATTCAGAAGCCATAATTTAAGTCTTAATAATAAAACTCTGATAGACACTCCAATTCTAGCAGAATACTTTTGTATATTCAACACTAGAATGCTGAGGAAATTCTCAGATTCCTTAAGGGATTACAATTCAACGTAAGAAACTAGCACAGAAGAAAAGAGAAAGATATGATTGAGACACTTAGAGTAGTCTCTACACTCCCAAGTCACAGTCCCAACTAAATTTTTGCCTAACTTCTGATTTCTCCCCTCCCTTCTATTTATACTACCCGTACAGTTAGTACTACTGCTACTACTACTATTATTATTATTATTATTATTAACTTGAGCCTATGCTCCTATCATATCTCCCCCCTTAGACAACCACCTTGTCCTCAAGGTGGGGGAGCATTATCCCTTCCCAGTTGGATAATGCTCCCCCGCTTTGTCACTCATTAAGATATCTATAAGCCAAGAGATAAAAGCATTCACATGCTCCTGTTTGGATTGCCTAAGAAAAGAGCTACCGGTACAGATTGCTCGTTGAACAGCTTCACAATGAGTGTTCAGTACATCCCACAATGTTCTAGCAGCTGTGATTCCGTTAACAGATTCTTGTTTTAAAGATAGATCCACGAGGAATATCTGGGAGACATCAATTACAACAGCCTAAAAGGTAGAGTCCAGATCCACATTGAATCCACCCAAATGATATTCAAAATCAAACTCATCAGCCCAGCTCAGTCCAGAATCTGAGGAATCCCAGACTAGAAGCATGACAATCTTGTATTCTGACAGAACACTTTCTTGAATAGATGAAACATCAGTTGAAGAGCATAATGACTGCTGCATTGACACTGTTAGTCGACCAAATTGATTATTAACTGAGTACTTGGCACTTGGCAGAAAGTACCAAATTGCAACCTTCAATATCAAGAACCAAAAGCTGGTAAATTTCAAAACCAGGTTTCAAGATAGACTTCCTTAACCAAGCAAGATTACTATGATCGTATAAATGTTCTGGAAGGATCATTCCTTTCAAAAAAAAAAAAAAAACTTGAGCATCAGTAGTAACTAGATCAATGGTTCCAGAAATGACCTCTCCCGGTTTAACCAATCCATTCTCGAACAGCCTCATCGGTCTTGTTGTAAAACTGAGGTTGATTCGTGTTGCTGTAGGGTTAGAACTGACCTCTCTGCAATTAACAACTTGCTCAACATGATACCTTAAGTTTATATCCGAGCTAGGATCTACTCCAAACTCAGACAGCGAAACCAAACCTTGCACTCCTCCACTATAGACCCGAACAAAGCTACCATGCTTTTCAATCTTCATTCATCCCTGTGTCATTAGTCCTTCAGTAGTATCGGTGTATGAGCTGAGTATTCCATGCTTAATTTTAACCAGAGTTTTCTTATGGGTAACCAATCACACGAAAGGCTATTTCAGGCTCCACCTGAAAACTTTTTCCCGGCTTTACAATTTCAATTTCTAACATATGTCGTAGAGGGCAAATCGCTTTCATGCCACTTGCAAATTGCAAAATGGCACAAAAACTGTCAACAGTAATAACATTACCATTTACTATCATCCCCAGCTTGGCATCTGATTGAGTGAAAACTGATTCTTTAAATGCAATATTCTGTGGATCATCGTCCAACAAATTCCTTTCCAAAGCACTCAAGACTAAGACAACACCTGCACCACAGGATCTTGGCCCTGTTCAACATAAGCAACACTATTCTCTCTCCATCTGCTATTAGCAAATTTGTGAGTACTGTCACCCTTTTTCCCATCTTTATCTCTTTTACGGAGTATCTTGATCCATTTACCAGCAATAGTAATATTAGACAGGTAGTCAAAACCTACAATTCCCTCTTGAACAGATATACCAACCGCTGGCAGCCTCCTAACATCTTCTCCAACGATAATGGTATCTGGGAAGAGACCAGGATTGAGATCATTGGCAAGCATAAGATTCACGTCAGCATCAACTTCAGTAACATATCCAAAGTAATGAATTTGGTGAGACCAGCCCTCTTTATCCTTGCCCGTGTCCTTGTTGATCCATTCCAAGGTCCCATCTGTGTGCTCTGGACGATTACTTTCCTGATGAGGAAGAATGTCAACTTCGCTCTGGTCTGAAGGTGTTATTTCAGCCGGCTTCAAATCAGTTTTCGATTCCGGAGAAACTTGCGCACGTTAATACGCGGTTTAAGAAAAGGCGAGCGACTGCGAACGGGTGACTTCTGACTGCGACACAGTCTGTGAATGGGAGAGCTCCTCTGGCGATGAAGCTAGCGCAATGTGAGACGCGGCTTGAGATGCCATCTGTGAACGGGTAGAAGCCTCTCGCGATGATGATCAGTGAGAAACGGGTAGCGAAAGCGAACTGGAACTGTGAGACGTGGCTAGAGACTGAGAAGAAACATGTGAACTCAGAGAAACGGTTTGCGACGACGAGGACTGGTGAGGAGCAGCTACTGTCGATCACGTTGAGCCCTGTCACCGTCTAGAAGTTCGTGACTGTCCCCTGGTTCTACGGCAATTTTGATTCATCGCCGGTTAACGCAGATCGGCCATCATACTGTCCATCATTCCGTGCATATTACGCATCTCCTCCATGTTACGATCCATAGAATTCTATTGTATATTCAACAATAGAATGCTTGGGAAATTCTCAAATTCCCTAACGGATTACAATTCAAGGTAAGAAATTAGCACAGATGAAAGAGAAAGATACGATTGAGACACTTAGAGTGGTCTCAGCACTCCCAAGTCTCAGTCCCAACTAAATTTCTGCCTAACTTCTTATTTCTTCCCTCACTTCTATTTATACTACCCGTACAGTTACTACTATTATTATTATTAACTTCAGCCTATGTTCCTATCAAACTCAAACTTAAGTTCAGTTTTATCCTAGCCCAATTCTCAATTCACAACCCTCAAGGATCATTCATCATTAAAAGAGGAGTCCATATCCTATTAGCAGTACTAATTTCAGTTGGCAACACGTAAAGTTCACTGCCCATATGCATAAAGTATAAATAAATAAAGGGAAAACTATCAAATAAGCCCCCGTACTATACCGAAAAAGTCGATTCGGCCCTCGTACTTTACAAACACTCAATTAAGTCCTCGAACTATTAAAAAACGTTCAATTAAGTCCTTTCGATTAGTAAGTAACTGGTTTCCCGGTTAAATGTAACCCATTTCCCGGCAGCCGTCGTTGTTGGGGTTCAAGCACATCGCCGTCGTCGTCGCCGATTAACCGGGAAACCGGTTACTTACCGACCGAAAGGGCTTAATTGAACGTTTTTTAATAGTTCGAGGACTTAATTGAGTGTTTGTAAAGTACAAGGGCCTAATCGACTTTTTCGGTATAGTACAGGGGCTTATTTGATAGTTTTCCCATAAATAAATAAAATGTGAGAGAAAGGAATACAACAACAACATTACCTCAGTACCCCAAGGGCTCCCACCAATGGTGGGGTAAGGGGGTTTGGATGTACGCAACCTTACCTACTAAAGCATAGTGAGACTGTTTCCGGTTGAGATAAAGGAATACATGATTTTAAAATATAAAGCATGTCAGAAAAAAAAACAAAAAATAAAAATAAAAACTTGTTAGGAGAAGATGTAAAACAGAAGACAACAACAACAACAACATCCAAGCCTTAATCCCAAAAAAATTAGATAGAACTTTAAATGAAAAGATAGAAACAAAGAAAAAAGATATAGCGCATACATTCAAAGTAGGAAAAGAAAAATATAGAAAATAAGAAAGAACGAAAATGAAAAAAGAAAGAATTAACTCATAATGAGAAGAAGGAGGTTACATTTTACGTGTCCTGTGATTCGAAAGCAAGAGACAACTTCTTATTACTATAGTTTTGAGAAGGGTTTTATACTTTTATGTTGTTTTTCCCTATTATTTGGATGGGTCATATCTTATTTTGAATATGAGTTCATATTAAATAGGCCCTAATCTTATATACAAAACAAAACAAGTTTAGAAGCCTTTCCCAACCCAAGCGCAACAGCCGTGCGCTTATGCGCCTCTGCAATTCATGCACTTATTGCACTTTATTTGTGCTTGAGGCACATCCCTGCGCCTGGAAAAATATTAAGGCGCTACCCATTTTCAGCGCCTCGCCTGGTGTGCTTAAATACTCAGCAGCTCAGCGAGCGGTTTTGGCAAATCTATATGTTTAAGTTCTGCGAGGCATGAGCCTTCACCTCGAGTGGTCGCACCTTGGCTAAATTTAACAAAAAAAACCATCCTGGCGTCCCAGGCCTTCTAAAACTAAGAATACCTCAACTCTAAAGTGTGTAAACATATATCTATACTATTATAGAATATTAGAATGTACATTGAATCTCTAATTCTGTCTTAACTACTCTAACTACAAGGACCTAGAGAATTCCTGAGAATTCTTGGAACTATGATGGTGGTTTAGGTGAGGAAACCTTCGAGGTTTTAGGTCAAGACAAAGAGGGCTGAGACACATAGCTAGGAAAGAGAACGAACACTATACTAATAATACAAATGGATGATGAATACTTGAACTCATTTATCCAGTTAAAAACTCGTAATTGTAACTATCTCAAAACATTTCAATTATGAAGCTTATCTCCTTTAGCACTCGTGACTGATAAAAAATGATCGGCAATAAATCATCTGAACATATCCCCAATTTTATTTTGATTATAAGAAAACACCCAACATTAATGTATAATAATTCGATTTGATTGAAATATGTATGGATAACTAGGTCACAAATTGAGTGATAGCAAAATGTGGTGCGCTGACCTTTCAGAAAGTTGGTGACCTACTTGAAACCCAATGGCTTCGATCCGTCGGGCGGCGAGCTCCGGTTTATCGGCATAGAAACCATTGCAGTAGGAAGAAACAATCTCCGTCAGCAAACTCTCTACACAGCTCTCAGATACCTCCCTCCCCATTTTTCAACTCTCTCTTTCTCGGTGGCTTCCAGCCTTGACCCGTTCCCTTAGCTGATCCCCGCCCAAAACCATTTTTTTATGTCCAACTAAGTATATTAATTCACCAATGTGATGTGATGTGTCATAAGGGTTACAATAGTGTCAGGGATAACATCATAACAACAGGACTGATCTGACACGATTCGCAGATCGCTTATAAAGAGAGACAACAAAATTACTCTTATCTTTCAACATATTTCTAATATCATCAAGAATAAGAAAAGGTAAGAAGATTCTCCCCCATTTTTAAGACCTTGGACCATCGAGAGAGCATCAGTCTCAATCTCCACGTGTGACCATCCTGCTTCGGCCGCCCCCATCAAAGCATCACGAACGCCCATTGCCTCTGTTTCCATTACCGACCAACTAACTAGTTCGGAGACCCCTTTCGCCTTTAGAAAGTTATCATGGTGGTCTCGTGCAACCCACCCTCAGGCCCGAATATATTTATTTTCGTCCACCGCCCCATCCACATTTATCTTAACATAGCCATCCTATGGTCGTTTCCAAACTATCAGGGAATTAGTTTCTTTCCTTACCTGCTCTGTTCGTCTAGTGCCTTACGCATCTCTCCAGCTCGATACGTCGCATTGATTACCCCCGCAACCCCTTGTCATCTATCCTTTCAGACACAACCATTCCTCCTCTTCCATAGGCTCCACAAAATAGCAATGAATATGCATCGATCTTCCCCATTCAGTCCAAATAGGTGCTGCCAAATCCATGTATTCACAGGGTCCGCCGGGCTGCCCAGATCAACACCTACCTGCCTCCAGACCTCTTTAGCTCGTTCACATAACTGAAACGCATGATCTGTTGTTTCGCTATCATCTCTGCACACTTTACACCCTTCAAGAACCTGCACTGCTTTGTTCCTCAAATTATCAACAGTAGGGAGAGAGCCATCAATGACCTGCCAAACGAAATATTTAAGCTTCAGTGGGATATGCGAATCCCATAGCCGAGCCCAGTTAGTTCCATCCTCGGTTTTTCAATTCTCCTGTAAGTAAGAGGTAGCAGCTCTTAACAGAATAAATACCACTATTTTCCCCATTCCACCAATACTCATCCTTCCTGTCATAAGAACCAATAGGGGTGCTCAAAATCTTCCGCCTATCTTCTGCATTGAAAATATTAGCAATTCTCCCTATGTTCCACTTTTTCCCTGTGATATCACACAGGGCTGCAACATTCATGTCTCTAATTCCTGTCGATCTGGCAGATGTAACCCGCCCCTCTCCAGGGAGCCAAGCATCGAACCACACCTGGACATCGATCCCCGCCCAAAACCGTAAATAATGGAAATACTTTGTAGAGTAAGAAATAATTACATAAATATTACCAAAATAAAGGTGGTTTACAAAAATATGACTAGTTGCTGGAGGAGTAATGAAATCATGGTAATTTATGTTCAAGTTTTGAACTTAAGTTACCACAACACTATGTTGTAGTAATGAATAGTCATATTTATGCAAATAAGTTTTATTTTAGTAATATTCTTGTAAAAAAACTTACTAATACGAGTAAAACTTAGGTTAAAATTCAATAGTAAAACTTCCTATGATTTTATTCCCAAATAGGTCCCAATTATGCCGATTATGAAACATAGGGACATTAACATTACATTTTTGCCCCTGAACCTATTTCTCCCACATCTCTACGCGTCACATGACCAATTTCAACAAATCGGCCTCTTGTGTCTCTCCACCCCCTCTGCGTCATATGACTCATATCCATGGAGTTCCTCTGCAATGCACATCGGATCGGTCATTTTCTTTTTCCTTATGCATCATATCGATCGATTCCACCGACGCCGCACGCCATCGTCGACTCCCCAACCCTAGTCATCGCCACTATCATTGACTCCACTGCACACAACAGCCAGTCAGATTTCTTATTCTCCTCCTCTTTCTTCTTCTGAATTTTAACATTGACTTTTCAGATTTTCCTCCTATTCTTCTGTTTTTATGAGTTTTGGCATTCATTTGGCTGATTTTTGGACCTCTATTTCGTATTACCGACTTAGATTTGCTACTTTTAAAAAAAAAAACCTTATTTTCTGGAATTTTGGTTGATGGCATAAGATTTTTTCAAATTTATGGTAGAAATGTATATACTGGCCGAATAGATTTTGTGTAAATCAGTTTTTGATTTTTCGTCATTAGTTTCGTATTTATGACTTTCGAGTGTATTAAAGTGTTTATTCCTTTGAAAAAACATTTTTCTAATATTTGGTTGTTGAGTTCATATGTTTGCCAATTTCATGGCAGTTTTTTGGTATTCATCCAAGACAAATTTGCCAACATTGTTGGCAGATTTAAGAGTTCATACGAATGGCAGATTGATGGTATTGGTGTTGTGAAGGTGGTTGTGGTGCTTGGAAGATTAGTAGTGGCGCTTGGAGGTTTAGTAGTGGCCTCCAAATTTGACTTTCATGATAGTTTTGCTTAAAGGCATCGCGATGACCGACAAGGGCGGCGGCGCGGGTGGCTGAAGTGCTCCTATTGAAATTTTAGAGTTTCATTCAAATATAATTTGAATGGGGGCATTTTTGTACAATTAAGTGATTTTAAGTCCTATGAAACATGGTTTTACCTTTTTTGTCCTATTTGTGCAAACGGGTAGTAATTTACTCACAATGGAAAAGATCAGATATTAAAAAGGGGAATTTCACTTTGCATCAACAAATTTGACTTAGCACTCGGTTTTGAAAAATATCTGTATTTGGACCCTAGCACTAAACGGTCAGTTAGTTAGACTTGAAGAAATTTGAAAGATACAATAATGCCCTAAAGTAAGGTGATTGTTTACAATACTCTACAAAGTGTTTCTCCAGCATGCTGTTGCTCTATAAAAATCGAACAAAACTGAATTGAACTAAAGAAATTCAATAAAACTTTCATTTATTATTAAAAATTAGAAATCCAAATCGAACCGAACTAAACCGAACTGAAGCAAACTGAAAAATAGTATGGTTTTGTTTGGTAATAATCAGGCCAACGTCCATTCACTGTTGCAGCATTCTTTAATCTTCTCTACCAATGCAAAACAAAAGTTTCCATTATTCTTGAGAGCTTCCATTATCATATATGTAAAACATGGACTTGACACATATCCATGAACAAAGTTCTTCAGCATCAGAACATAATGATGAAGAAATTGGATGAAATCAAATTGAAAATTTAGAAACAATTCTAGAAGATTTTTTTGTTTGTTTCAAGATCAGTAGCAACAAGCAAATATTTAATTAAAATCAATTTAGTTTTTTCTAACGATTATAAAATTGAAACAATCACACTTTTTTATACACGAGCAGATTTAAATTGTTTAAAAAGTTGCATTGTACCAAACAAATTTCTACAAAAACTAACGAAAAACTTGTGGCTAAGAATACTAATATGATTATATAAAATAAAGCAGAAGCATCTATTAAAAATGAAAATATCTCAATCAAAACTCCCTATGTTTTAGTAGAAAAAATAAGTCATAGTGTCACTTTAGGGACCCCCCCTCATTAATATGATTACTCTCTATTTCGTAAACTACGATAACAGATGATTCAAAGCTAAACAAAACAAAATTGTTTTCCCTTTTATTGAAAAAACTAGATCAAAGAATTTTAACCTCCTCAAAGTTTTTTCTGTTTACAGAAGTGAATTAAATTGTATAACCAAAGCAAGAGAAAAACACTTGTACTTTTTCAAACAAGACATTTCTTTTCTCAAAATAGAAGTGCATTTAAAAAATAATTTCATAAAACAAAAAAATCAGAAATTCAAAAAAGAATTGAAAAATAAATTTGTTCTAATATACCACATGTTTTTTGGAATGTAAACAACACATGGTCGATTTACCATACAAAAAGATTTTTTCTGACAAACAAATTGCTACGAAAGAGACTAATTTTATCAAATTTCCGGATATCAATTTGAGAGAGAAAATGTTTTTACTTGGACTGTTTTTCGTCCCAAACCAGACTAGATCAGACCATATCAGACCAAACTTGAACAATTATAAAATACACAGAGACCAGACATTTACCAGTCCAGACCAGGCCTGAAAATTCCAGTCCTAGTAAAAACATCTAGAGTTGTAAAGAATAAGACCAAAAGTTCTCTCGTTCATTAGCGCATAGTGCATACATATACAAGGGAGAATGGGTTAGGGTTAAGAGATAATCGGGTCAGATCCCAAGAATATATATGGGATGGGGAGAGTTATGGACATTCACATATTACCTAGCACTCCGCTTTGAATGCACATTGCTAAAAAATGCATTACAAGAAAAATATTCATTATTCTCTTTATATACCAATGTTCTAAAATTCACTAGGCGCTAGCCAGGCAGCAAAGCACCGCCTAGCGCCTAGGGCGACTTGGCGCTGATTAGTCGCCGACTAGGCGGCCAACTGGATTTCAACGTAATACCAAAAAAACATAAATATTCTTAGCAAAAATACTACATTAAACAAATAAAGTTTAAAGTTTATATAAACATAATAATTAATAAGTTGTTAGGACTGCAAATCTGCAATTTACAACAATTAAAACTTCACAATGAGCTTATAAGGTTTTAAATCAAATGCTAGAGTATAACAACTAATAATAGTACTCAAATGTCAATACACCATGATCACAAGGGACATTAGTATAGTCAGAAATCCCAAATTGCGCAGCATCAGTTTGATCTTCAATCAACATGGTCCATGCAACACCATTTTATAGCTTTTAGAAGATACTTTTAATTACACAAACTGCACAACAATACATACCAAAATCTGGAACAAAGATAATTATGATGCTTTAGTAACTCATGTGCAAATGTAGTTAGATGCAATGAGTTATCTAGCCTATCTTTCATTTTTTTCATCAATAATATCATATATAGGCTGATAGTTTTTCTCCAAATATCGCTTGCTTCCTTAATTGAGTTCTTAGCTTCTATAATACTTCCGTAAATAAATCCCAATGTTGTCTTACTCCATCTATGAGGCGAAGAACACTCACTAGAGGCGCATATATGGCTAAGCATAAACTGATAGAACTCCAAAACCTCTGACTCTAAGCATAAAGGAGAGGGGTTATTCTTGTTAATATAGCTTTGGGGGTTAAGAAACCTTTTTAGGGACCTGTCTAAGGTGCTCCTAGTGTTCTCAAAAACTTGAGAAGTCGACGGTGGTCACCAGAGTTTCGCCGGAGGAAAACCAGAGAGGGTAGACCTTCATAAAGCTCATTTAAGGTGAGATGATGGATTAGTATCTTATAACTCTTGTGTTAAATATAAGAGTACATAAGTAATACTACATGTGTGTATAATAATGCTTAAAAGTCTTTAAGCATGTGATTATCCAAGGTGATTAAAAATATGTGGAGTACATTACTGAATTATGCATAAAAAGGCTAAATCATCATCATCATTAACCCCAGTGCCGCAAAGGCTCCCACCTACGGTGGGGTAAGGGGGGCTCGGATGTACGCAGTCTTACCCCTGTACTAAAGCATAGAGAGACTGTTTCCAGATGACCCATAGTGAAAATCGCGTCCAAAATTGCATGGATTGACTGCTGCTTCATAACAAAGAAGCGCAGACAGTATAATGAGCCATTTTGCTTTAACCCATCATATTCTCAAACCAAAAAATAATGAATCTTTGACTCCATTGCAAATGATGGAAAATAAAAAGGCTAATATGTACATAAAATAATTTGTGATGTTTTGACTGTCCATAAGGGTATATATTGCATGTTTGAGACTTAATACATGTTGTGGTAAAGTTGCATTAGGTTTCGAATTGATTTGAGGGGTCAACGAGGCGTTGACTTTCTGAAAAAGGCCAACCCGGCGCCAGTTATGCTTGTAACAGGCACTGGTCATGTATACAAATGGTCACGGAGTATTCTGTCCTGGACCGGCGCCGGTTGTCCCCTATGACAGTTTATATGTAGCCAAATGTACCCAAACTCAAGACTTGGTTTAATCTTAGTATTGATTAATGATTTAAATCATATTTGGGTGTGGAATGTGGTAGGTTATAGGTTATTGGCGGAGTACCCAAGGACCGGATTTGTCCTCAAAACTCGTAGGCTATTGGTGGAATACTCTAGGACAGAAATTGTCCTCAAAACTTTTAAATTATTGGTGGAGTACCGAGGAACAGTAATTGTCCTCAAAAGTCATAAATTATTGGTGGAGTACCGGGGATGGGAAATGTCCTCAATAATAGACTAGGAGTATTTATGTATTTCAAACATTATTCTCTTATTATAAATATATATACCTACCAGGGCTCCTTGGAGGGCAACCTGTTCCATTATCTCACATGGTATCACGAGCTATGGTTCAATCCTAAAAAAATTCGGCTTCTTCTCTTTCCTCAGGACCGCCGCATCCTGACCTTGCGTGTAACCCTCTACCGCCATGGCTACCGACACAGCTTCTTCCAGCAATGCAGCGACCTCTGCTCTGGCCAACGCAATATCCAGCGCTCCTGTCTCTGTCTCAACGATCAGCGCACCACTCTCTATTGGTTCGCAGCCGCCAGTACTCGTGCTCGGTAATGCTTCTTTTTCGGCCTCCTCTTTCGCTACACCGTCAAGAAGCCAGACGCCGACTCACAATCTCTTTCAGAATATGCCACCCGTCTTCTCCTGGTCAACACCATCTCCAGTAGCGTCTGTGTCCTTGGAACCACCGCCGCAGTTCTCTGCAGCACCGGCTATCCGATTTTCGGGACCCACCTTTGTGGGCTCGCCGGGGATTTCTGCTTCTGTACCTGCTACCCGGCCTAGACCAACACCCACCACACCTTCTATGACAGATTTAGCTCAGTCCCTGTCTCACGTGGCAACTAACGTCACTAACATTGTGACAACCAAATTGCAAGCCGTTGAGGATTATACCACGTGGTGCACCCAGTTCGAGTCCTTTCTGGTATCTCAAGGGCTTCTTGGTATGGTTGATGGCTCCATTCAGGTACCTTCTGTTTATTCCATAGATCTCTACAATCGTCAAATCCCTAATCCCGAGTATTCATCATGGTTTCGAATTGATCAAACAATTCGTTCATGGTTGTTTGCCACATTATCCCGTGATGTTCTTATTGATGTTTGTGATTTGAAACACTCTTTTGGGATTTGGGAATGGTTGGAGTTAAGATTCATGTCTTCCAGTTTAGTCAGGTTTATGGAATTAAAACATATGTTGAACACTATTAGGAAAATTCCTGATCAATCTATGGATAGTTATTTACGGGAAATTAAAATTTTGGTCGATGATCTTGCTTGCATTAACTGTCATGTTCCTCATCCTGAGGTGCTCAAATCTACTATCATGGGGTTGGGGAAGGATTATGCGTCCATGATCACTACTGTATCTTTGTTTCCCCAAAATTTCCCGTTTGAGACCCTTCGGAACCATCTAATTGAGCTTGAGCAGCAAGACCAGTACTTTCAGCAACAAGAAGTGTCAGACACTCATCAGGACTTTGCAGCACACGGCTCGCAGTAGGCTGGTCCTCCGTGTCCTCCGGGTTTTGTTCCTCGCGACCGAGGTGGTCGTGGCAGAGGTGGTCGGGGCCGTGGGGGACGGGGTCATGGCAAATTACCAAACGGCCAGCAGGGCTATGGCCAGCCGAGTTACGGACAACAGGGGTATGGCTCACTGCCTGGACAAAGCTCGGTGGTATTTCCTCAGCTGCAGCTCACGACCATCAGGAAGGGGGGTCCGGGGGGCTCCGATTTCATATACTCCCACTACATGTATTGTACTTAGTAATTCTTTTGTGTCACATTTAAATATTAATGCCTTATCTGTATGTGCTACTAACTATGGACCTGCAGGATTTCCATCAGATTGGGGTATTCTGGGATCCGTCCCACCTGACCACCTCCTATTGTGTGTCAGATTTGTTTCTCTACAGGTCACTCGGCAATTGTCTGTCCTTCCCGCTTTTCTCAGCCATCTGCACCAGCACTGATGACTAATTCAGGAGAAACTAATTCTGCTTTGTGGTATCCCGACTCGGGAGCTTCTGCTCATATGACAGCATCTGAAGGTACTTTGCTAAATAAATCTGTTTATTCTGGCTCTACTTCTATTAGTGTTGCTAATGGTGAACAACTTCCTATTTGTCATATTGGTGATGTGCCCATACACTCACCTAGCCGCCCTTTAATTTTAAAATTTGTTTATCGTGTGTCTCAGCTAAAATTTAATTTAATTTCTATTCAAAAGTTATGTGCTGATAACAATTGTGTAGTATTTTTTGATAAAAATTCATTTTTTGTTAAAGAGAAAATATCGGGGGCAGTGCTTCTACAAGCTTCCAATAGTGGACCACTCTATCCTATCAGTATGTCGTCTTCCTCACCACTAGCCTTAGCATCTGTGTCTACTTCGGGTTCAGTTTGGCATCGTAGATTAGGTCACTGCGGTGACAAAGTTTTGCATTTTCTTAGAAACAATAAATCTTTATGCAATAGCTATAACTTCACTTATGATTGTGTTGCTTGTCGTTTAGGAAAATCACAACGTTTGCCCTTTTCTGATGTTAATCATACTTGTGTTTCCCCTTTGCAATTAATTCATTCTGTCTCCTGTTTCCTCAAACTTGGGATTTAAATATTAGGTGTCATTTATTGACGACTATTCTTGCTTTACTTGGATTTACCCTATGCATCGCAAGAGTAAAGTTTTTATCCATTTTAAAAAAATTAATTTTTCGGTTGAAAATCTTTTTAATCATAAAATTAAAATTTTTCAAAATGATGGAGGGGGTGAATTTGTTAATCATGAAATGCAGCAATTTTTTAATTCTCAAGGCATTTTGTGACACCCTAAAAATTTAACATAAGGATAATAAGTAAATAAATAAATAAATAATATGAAATAAAGTAAAATAAAATAAAACTAATATAAATTATTTGATAGGAATAAATTATAACATACCGAATAAGAATAAAATATTAATGATAGGAATGTGATGTAATAAATATATAGTACATTATACTCCGTAGTCTGTACGTAATACGTAGTAACTAATAAGCTAAGTATATATATATATATATACAAGGCATATAATTTATAATGATGATGACAGTATGTGATACAAAATTAGCACTCATGCATACATACGTAGTATATATTACCTCACGTAAACACTCCATATGACATCCACGTGAAATGCATATACATTACATACACACATACATATTAATCACGTAGTAATAACAATAATAATTACTACGTTACATATTATTTAATTACATGCATATACTACGTTACGTCGTTACTACGTAGTAATAACAACAATAATTGGTCGGTGCAACACTGCAACTTAGTGGACGATCATTGGCTTGCTAGTGACATCGAACAGCCCTGGCGCTAGAAGCATCGACGTTAATTATATAAACCACCACACATACATACATACAAAAAAAAAAATCTTCATACGTTATTACAACACTACAAACGTAAAGCGAGAAGTAAGGTGAGGTCTGCGAGTGAAGGGGAAACGGACGAGTTCTCTGGGAGTAAAGGAGGGCGCCGGAGGGCTGTAATTTGGTTGCCGGAGTTGGAGAGGTTTCTGGAGGATATTTACGGAACTACGTCATTGAAGCCCTATAGCTTCACCGGAGCAGCACCGAGACGCCAGAAATTCGGGGGACCGCTGCCGAAAGTAACCGACGCCACAGGACGCCGAAAAGCGACGCCGGAGACCACCCCTGTTTTCCCTCCTCGCCGGCTGACTTGCATCGATCAGTACGCTACTATCTTTTATTTTATTTTATTGGCTGGACCTTAGTTAACTGGCTGGGCTGATCATAATACGGAACTGGGCTAGGTATTATTTTAGGCCGGCATAATAATAATAATAATATTAATAAAAATTGATAGATTCAAGATGAGAAGTATTAGTGATGAATGTAACCGAGTTAATTGATAGTAATCACTTGGATAAATTTGTTAATTTTTAGTTAAAATGATTACATAATGTTAAATGATAAAATGAGTTGATAAACGAATGTTATACTAAAATGATAGTTTATTATGACTTAGTACCATAACTAGATCAAGTAAAATTGGATGGATATTATTTTCACTAACTATTGGATTAATTGGAGTAAATTAATAAAATTAACATAATTACGGACTCGGAAATAGTAAGTGTTGAGTGAATAAATAAAATCATATTAAGTTAATGATGATTAGTTAATTTAATTAATTGCTAGAATATTTGGAATTTCTAACAATGTTGACTAAGGTAATTGTATAATTTGAATAGTAAAAGTGGGAATCGGACTAGTTAAATTGATCACTTTAGTAAATTGGTCAGTTTAAGTTGAGATAATTGCATAATTTAAGATAATAGTACAAATGGATTGATTAATTAATCAAAGACATGGAAGGAACCAATTATAATTTTAGATCTAGTAGTAGCTTAATCGGATGATTTTGATATTTCATAAGTGTACGATTAAATTGATAAAACAAAATAAATTTATCACTGAATTAAAATTAAAATATTCGTCGGATTTGTTACTCACTCATAATTTATTAGACCGAAGTAAGAGAAGTTTATCAACCTTAACTAAATAATAGTAATGGATAATAATGATAAATCCGAGTAGGGAATTGTTAAAACAATAATTCGAATAATTTTATAGAAGGGGAAATTGGATAATCGGCTAAGAATAAAATAAGTGACTAATTATATCATCTTAATTAAAAAGGTGAATATTTAGAGACCGGAATTGAAGAAGAGAATTAGGAGCATCGGGACTTAAGGTAAGTTTCACGTCAACCGAAATTAGTTCTTTTTACTTCGTGATTTCTTTGAATATTTTTGTGTGCATATTTGAGAATTGAATTTATGTGTGCTGAATTTGATTAAATATTATTCTAGGCAAGTGTTTGAATTTGATATATTGGTTGATATATTGGGTTGTTATTATTATTGATATGAGTTATTGTATACGATTTTGGGAGATTTTTGTAAGAGTAAATATTTTGTTATCATTGTTGGAGTTTGATGAAATGGAGATGTTAGTAGAAGTATGAACTTTGATTGATTTTGAGAAACAAAGAAAAATAAACATTTTCATAAAAGAGTGGGCATCACGGGAGAAATCCGTGGTGTCGGTTTTCCACGTCCCTTAAAATGTGGAGGGTGGTTAGGTCTACTACTACTCAATTCTTGTTGGTATTGGTTTGAGGTGAATTGTTGGTCGGTAGAAAACATCCCGACTTTTGAGTAGTAGTGGTAGTAGTAGCTCCTAATCATTCAGTTTTTGAGGTGGGGTAGTTGGTAGAAAACATCCTGACTACCCGGATCAACTTACTAACCCGGAGGGCTTGGAATACCTTTAGGGGGTGTGCACACTTAAGGTAGTTGTTTCCGTTTCCATTGAGCAGTTGTGGTACCGGCAATAGTCCCGGGGTGGCCGTACATAACAACGGACCACCGGGCTCAACCAAAGTGTTGAGCACCGCCCTTCTAAATTACTAGGGAGTTAGTTACAAAGTGATTTTGGGAGAATTTCAAAAGAGGAGACTCTTGGTGTTTCATGTATTTTGGAATTAACATGGTTATGTGGTTGGAATTTGTATAAATTTCGTTTACTTGTGATTTATAAAGTGTTTTAAAAATATTTTATGAGGTTGTACGAATTTATATATATATATATATATATATATATATATATATTAATTATTACTCCCTCTGTCCCGCTATGATTGTCCCGTTTTACCTTTTCGGTCCGTCCCCCTAAGATTGTCTCATACCTTATTTGGTAAAGTTTGTGTGGTTCTAAATCATTCCTACTTTATTCTTACTTTATCAATTAAATACCAACCACATAAACCCACTTTTATTAATAACCGTGCCACCTTCTCTTGTCCCAAACTTAGGGGGACGGAGGTAGTATTATTTTAAAAGGTTAGGTGGAACTTACTTAGCATTATTGCTAATGTTTGCTTTTATTTTTATTTTCTTTTGCTCGTATCTAACAGGAGGTGATCATGTTGATCTTGATGCTGGAATGTTTGAGAGCGCGAATTAGAAGACCGCTATGTAGTTCACTAAAATAAACTTTCATATTTGCTTATGATTCGAACATCTTGATTTTTGTTAAACTCATGTTTTGGTAGATAGCCTTAGCATCCAATCATTCACGGATTGGATGTGGCGGTGACATACCCCTTTCCTTTATTTTACTTATTTCCGCTGCAAACATTTGAATGTTTAATTAATAAATAAAAGTTCATTTCTATTTCAAAGTATTGTTTTGGGTGGGAAATTTGGGGGTGTCACAAGTTGGTATCAGAGCCTTTATTTCTCTTGAGGAGATTTTCAAAATGTTTTTCTCAAAGTTTTTTTTTTCCTAAACATTTTTTTTAAAGTTTTCTATTGTTTCTTAAATTTCCTTTAGTGAAGAGCTTTTGAGACTCAAGTTGCATAGTCTCTGGTTGTTAAGATGGTACCCTTAACGACTGGTATGGCTGCGACTAAAGCCAAAAGTATCTAAAAACTTTATACACAAAGTATTGGAACATAGATGTTTTCGAAAGGGATTTTTTTTAAAAAATGTTTTCTTAAAATACTAGGTAGGGAAAAAGTAAGAATTTCTAGGACTAAAATAAAAACGAAATCCTAGGCCGCGGTGAGATGTGAGACTTTGACTTCTAGTTTTGGTTGAGTTTGTGATTCTTTTGAATTGTTGATATTTTCTTATGTGCTTATTTGATGATATGAGCTTGGATATATAGATGAACTTTTTGAGATTTTATTGATTTGATTAGTGAGTTATTGGCTAGGATAGTATGATGGGGAATACTAGCTACTTGATAGACTTCTTATTCTTGAACGTTACCCTTTCAAGGAAACAATGACTCCCACAAGTGACAACATCGAAAATAAGGACACTGCACCAACAAATGCGGAGTTGGCTCAAGGTCTGAGGGACCTAACTCAACTCATCCAGACTATCGGAAACGCACTACTTCAAAAGCACGACCAACAACATCTCAACAACCGCGGTAATGTAGCGATGCCCATTGCAAAACCCATACCGAAGCGTAAAAAGACAAACTTTGCAGAAAAGGCACATTTCTATTGCATGAAGTGTGGAAAAGATCACCCAGGAAAATACTGTGATGGAACACTAGTGAGATGTTTTCACTGCGCTAAGTTAGGGCATAGAGTGTTCGAGTGCCGCTTTAAGAAGAAAGGAATTCCTCCAACTCGTAGATACCATCATCAAGGAAAGAATAGCGCCCGCAACAGAGGAACCTGAAAATAGTAGGCATAATCGTTATTCATAGTAGTTAGTTGAGTAACATAGATATTAAGTATTTTCTTTTAGTAAGTTATGTTCTTCGTGGACCGTGTATTCTTCAAGGGGTAGGTTATAATACCCCCGTACCAATAGAACATATCCAAAAAAAAAAATCGTTTATGCTTCGAGGACGAAGCATTCTTTTAGGGGGGTAGAATGTGACACCCTAAAAATTTAACATAAGGATAATAAGTAAATAAATAAATAAATAATATGAAATAAAGTAAAATAAAATAAAACTAATATAAATTATTTGATAGGAATAAATTATAACATACCGAATAAGAATAAAATATTAATGATAGGAATGTGATGTAATAAATATATAGTACATTATACTCCGTAGTCTGTACGTAATACGTAGTAACTAATAAGCTAAGTATATATATATATATATATATACAAGGCATATAATTTATAATGATGATGACAGTATGTGATACAAAATTAGCACTCATGCATACATACGTAGTATATATTACCTCACGTAAACACTCCATATGACATCCACGTGAAATGCATATACATTACATACACACATACATATTAATCACGCAGTAATAACAATAATAATTACTACGTTTCATATTATTTAATTACATGCATATACTACGTTACGTCGTTACTACGTAGTAATAACAACAATAATTGGCCGGTGCAACACTGCAACTTAGTGGACGATCATTGGCTTGCTAGTGACATCGAACAGCCCTGGCGCTAGAAGCATCGACGTTAATTATATAAACCACCACACATACATACATACAAAAAAAAATCTTCATACGTTATTACAACACTACAAACGTAAAGCGAGAAGTAAGGTGAGGTCTGCGAGTGAAGGGGAAACGGACGAGTTCTCTGGGAGTAAAGGAGGGCGCCGGAGGGCTGTAATTTGGTTGCCGGAGTTGGAGAGGTTTCTGGAGGATATTTACGGAACTACGTCATTGAAGCCCTATAGCTTCACCGGAGCAGCACCGAGACGCCAGAAATTCGGGGGACCGCTGCCGAAAGTAACCGACACCACAGGACGCCGAAAAGCGACGCCGGAGACCACCCCTGTTTTCCCTCCTCGCCGGCTGACTTGCATCGATCAGTACGCTACTATCTTTTATTTTATTTTATTGGCTGGACCTTAGTTAACTGGCTGGGCTGATCATAATACGGAACTGGGCTAGGTATTATTTTAGGCCGGCATAATAATAATAATAATAATAATAATAATAATAATAATAATAATAATAATAATAATAATAATAATAATAATAATAATAATAATAATAATAATAATAATAATAATAATAATAATAATAATAATAATAATAATAATAATAATAATAATAATAATAATAATAATAATAATAATAATAATAATAATAATAATAATAATAATAATAATAATAATAATAATTGATAGATTCAAGATGAGAAGTATTAGTGATGAATGTAACCGAGTTAATTGATAGTAATCACTTGGATAAATTTGTTAATTTTTAGTTAAAATGATTACCTAATGTTAAATGATAAAATGAGTTGATAAACAAATGTTATACTAAAATGATAGTTTATTATGACTTAGTACCATAACTAGATCAAGTAAAATTGGATGGATATTATTTTCACTAACTATTGGATTAATTGGAGTAAATTAATAAAATTAACATAATTACGGACTCGGAAATAGTAAGTGTTGAGTGAATAAATAAAATCATATTAAGTTAATGATGATTAGTTAATTTAATTAATTGCTAGAATATTTGGAATTTCTAACAATGTTGACTAAGGTAATTGTATAATTTGAATAGTAAAAGTGGGAATCGGACTAGTTAAATTGATGATAATCACTTTAGTAAATTGGTCAGTTTAAGTTGAGATAATTGCATAATTTAAGATAATAGTACAAATGGATTGATTAATTAATCAAAGACATGGAAGGAACCAATTATAATTTTAGATCTAGTAGTAGCTTAATCGGATGATTTTGATATTTCATAAGTGTACGATTAAATTGATAAAACAAAATAAATTTATCACTGAATTAAAATTAAAATATTCGTCGGATTTGTTACTCACTCATAATTTATAAGACCGAAGTAAGAGAAGTTTATCAACCTTAACTAAATAATAGTAATGGATAATAATGATAAATCCGAGTAGGGAATTGTTAAAACAATAATTCGAATAATTTTATAGAAGGGGAAATTGGATAATCGGCTAAGAATAAAATAAGTGACTAATTATATCATCTTAATTAAAAAGGTGAATATTTAGAGACCGGAATTGAAGAAGAGAATTAGGAGCATCGGGACTTAAGGTAAGTTTCACGTCAACCGAAATTAGTTCTTTTTACTTCGTGATTTCTTTGAATATTTTTGTGTGCATATTTGAGAATTGAATTTATGTGTGCTGAATTTGATTAAATATTATTCTAGGCAAGTGTTTGAATTTGATATATTGGTTGATATATTGGGTTGTTATTATTATTGATATGAGTTATTGTATACGATTTTGGGAGATTTTTGTAAGAGTAAATATTTTGTTATCATTGTTGGAGTTTGATGAAATGGAGATGTTAGTAGAAGTATGAACTTTGATTGATTTTGAGAAACAAAGAAAAATAAACATTTTCATAAAAGAGTGGGCATCACGGGAGAAATCCGTGGTGTCGGTTTTCCACGTCCCTTAAATGTGGAGGGTGGTTAGGTCTACTACTACTCAATTATTGTTGGTATTGGTTTGAGGTGAATTGTTGGTCGGTAGAAAACATCCCGGCTTTTGAGTAGTAGTGGTAGTAGTAGCTCCTAATCATTCAGTTTTTGAGGTGGGGTAGTTGGTAGAAAACATCCTGACTACCCGGATCAACTTACTAACCCGGAGGGCTTGGAATACCTTTAGGGGGTGTGCACACTTAAGGTAGTTGTTTTCGTTTCCATTGAGCAGTTGTGGTACCGGCAATAGTCCCGGGGTGGCCGTACATAACAACGGACCACCGGGCTCAACCAAAGTGTTGAGCACCGCCCTTCTAAATTACTAGGGAGTTAGTTACAAAGTGATTTTGGGAGAATTTCAAAAGAGGAGACTCTTGGTGTTTCATGTATTTTGGAATTAACATGGTTATGTGGTTGGAATTTGTATAAATTTCGTTTACTTGTGATTTATAAAGTGTTTGAAAAATATTTTATGAGGTTGTACGAATTTATATATATATATATATATATATATATTAATTATTATTATTTTAAAAGGTTAGGTGGAACTTACTTAGCATTATTGCTAATGTTTGCTTTTATTTTTATTTTCTTTTGCTCGTATCTAACAGGAGGTGATCATGTTGATCTTGATGCTGGAATGTTTGAGAGCGCGAATTAGAAGACCGCTATGTAGTTCACTAAAATAAACTTTCATATTTGCTTATGATTCGAACATCTTGATTTTTGTTAAACTCATGTTTTGGTAGATAGCCTTAGCATCCAATCATTCACGGATTGGATGTGGCGGTGACATACCCCTTTCCTTTATTTTACTTATTTCCGCTGCAAACATTTGAATGTTTAATTAATAAATAAAAGTTCATTTCTATTTCAAAGTATTATTTTGGGTGGGAAATTTGGGGGTGTCACACATTTATTTTCAAAAATCTTGTCCTGAGACACCTCATCGTAATGGTGTTGCTGAGCGTAAGCATAGGCATCTTCTTGAACTCACTCGCACCATGCTTCTTGAAGCTTCGGTTCCGAGTCATTTTTGGGTAGATGTTCTCTATACGGTTGCATATATTATTAACCGATTACCATCTCCTTTACTAAATGGTCTTGCTCCGTTCCAAAAACTTTTTGGAAAAGTTCCTGATTACTCTTTCATGGGAGTGTTTGGGTCTGCATGTTATCCCAACTTTTCTGCCACTTCATCAAATAAACTTTCACCACGATCTGTGCAATGCATTTTTATTGGGTATGCATCTGCCTATAAGGGCTACTGTTGTTTTGATCCTACTACTCGACGAGTTTACATTAGTCGTCACGTTAGGTTTCACGAAAATATTTATCCCTTTCGGTCCACTACGGTGTCATCTCCTTCGGTCCCTCCACCTCCGGTTACTCCCAGTACCTTAGATGCTCCATTCTCTAGTATAACCTCTTCTCTTAGGGGTCTGCCTTACTCCAGGAACCCATTTCCCTAGCAAGCCGAAACTACCACCCAGGCCAACCAATTTTTCCTTCCCACCTCACCTACTGGGAACAACCCACGGCCTAGCTCAGTGCCCAGTTCCTTATCCTCCACCACCCCAAGCCCGAGACCCAGCCTCTCCTCGTCATCTCTCTTCACTGCACCCTGTCCGGTTTCAAGCCAACCCCAGTCGCCGTCCTCCACGTCATCCCCGGTCACTAGCCCCTTACGTCAGTCCACCTCACCTATATCTTCTCCTGTTGAAACAGTCTCGGCTAGCGTTCCAATGAGTGCCCCAGTGTCCATTCCGGTTGTCAATACACATCCCATGCAGACACGTGCTAAGTCCGGGATTTTTAAACCCAAACCTATTTTTTTCTTTACACACTGATGTTATCGGCTCTGACTCGTATAGTTTCTCTGAGGCAAATAAAAATTTAAAATGGAGAGAGGCTATGGCAGAGGAGTTTAATGCACTTATTACTAACCGTACATGGGATCTTGTTCCTTTTGACAACTCTAAGGATATTGTCGGGTGTAAGTGGGTTTATAAAACAAAATATCATTCTGATGGCACTGTAGAGCGGCATAAAACAAGGTTAGTTGCTCAAGGATTTAATTAGCAGGATGGTATAGATTTTTCTGAAACTTTTAGCCCTGTTATTAAACCTACCACTGTGTGTATTGTTCTTACTTTGTCCATTTCTTTTGGTGGGTGGTCCGTCAACTTGATGTTAAAAATGCATTTCTACACGTCCATCTTACTGAAGAAGTATATATGCGTCAGCCCCGTGCCTTTATTCACCCCCAGTTTCCTAATCATATGTGTCGCTTGTGTAAGGCTATTTATGGTCTTAAACAAGCACCACGGGCCTGGTTTCATCGGTTTAGTAGCTTTCTTCTTCAGCATCATTTTACTAGCAGCAAGTCTGATAATTCACTATTTATTTATCGCCATAATTTATTTATTATTATATGTAGATGATATTATTATTACCGGTAACTCGTTTTATCTCTCTTATTTCTCATCACTTTGCCATGAAAGATTTGGGAAATCTCCACTATTTTTTAGGCATAGAGGCTACTCGTACCTCTAAAGGCTTATTTCTCACTCAGCAAAAATATGTCACTGATTTACTTGCGCGTTTTCATTTACACACCGTCAAGTCTGTTCGTACTCCCTTAGCATCTCGTACTACACTGCCGCTCACTGATGGCGAGTTACTAACAGATTCCACAAAGTACCACAGCATGGTAGGTGCGTTACAATATTTGACTTTGACACGGCCAGATATTACTTTTGCAGTACACTTAGTGTCTCAGTTTATGCATTCCCCTCGTACTACTCATCTACTTGCAATCAAGCGTATTTTAAGATATTTGGAGGGAACTCGTGATCATGGTGTCTAGCTTGAAGCTTCGACTACCCCCGACGTGTGTGTTAGCATACTCTGATGCAGATTGAGCAGGATGTCCAGTTAGCTCTTGTTCTACTAATGGGTTTGTTGTTCTCCTGGGTCCCAATCTGTTTTTTTGGAAATCCAAGAAGCAACCGACAGTGCCAAATCCTCTATCACGGTACCTGTTAGTTTACTCTATGATAATATCTCCGCTTCATACCTGACTGCTAATCCTATTCAACATGCACGAAGCAAGCACATTCAGATTGACTATCATTTTGTTCGCGAGAGAGTTGCTCATGGCGATTTATTACTTCAGTATGTTCCTACTCATCTACAGCTGGAAAATATTTTTACTAAGAGTCTTCCTAGTCAATGTTTTCATTTTTTAAAAGACAACATGCGTGTTGTATCTCCCGCACAGTTTGAGGGGTGTAATAGACTAGGGGTATTTATGTATTTTAAACAGTATTCTCTTGTTATAAATATACCTGCCAGGGCGAAGAAGCTAGCAACGGAAAGCTCATAGCCACCACAAATTCCCCTTCTGGTCTCGCATAAAAGCACCACCAATCGCTTTACCAACTAAGTAACTCTCATCCACGTTCAGTTTCCACGAATTTGTGGGTTTATTCCATTTGATAATTTGAGGTTTATAACCCGTGAGCTTGCAATTATATGGAACTAAACCTTCCTCTTTTACAATGTTACCAATTGACCGGACCTTGGCAGTAGATATGCTAGTAATCCTCTGAGTGTACATTTTCACCTGAAGAATCATATTGCTATATTTAGGGTTATCACCCCCATTTCCCCAAATCTGATCCGCATAGGTCTTCCAAATTATCCAACAAATAATTCCATGTATATTTTGTCGAATTATAGCATCCAAGCTAGAGATACCCCCTCCTGATTTCCAATAACAAAAGAGCCTGTAATCTATACCATGTGGTTGATAAATGCCAAAAATGCTAAAAAAAAAAATATTGCCAAACTTCTTTTGCAATAGAGCATTGATAAAACAGATGCTTCATAGTATCATTCTGCTTTTTGCAAAGAGGACACCTAGATGGGTTCAACACCATCTGAAACCTGCTAAGATTATCTGATGTAGGTAGAATACCTTTATTAATTTTCCACAATAATAACTTAACTTTGAGCTCAAGTTTAGATTCCCAAATGTACTGATATATATGATAGAATTGAAAGATAAATCTCTCACTTTCTCATATGTTGATTTTAAAGAAAACTGACCATCATCTTCCTCATTCCAGGTTAATATACCAGATGAATCATGGTGCTAAGCTCAAGACCCATATCATTGACAGAGCATATTCTCCTCCAAACTGCAGAATCTGTAATTCTAGGTATCATATTCCCACCCCTTTCATACCTTAATCTCATAATCTGCACCCAAAGAGAGTTCCCAGTCTTCCATTTCCACCAAAGTTTAAGCGTAAAAGCTTTTTCAATATCAGTTAAAGACCTTATTCCAAGCCCACCTTCCAGTGTAGGATAGCAAAGTCTAGACCACTTTATCCAGTGATACTTTTGTTTGTCATTATATGACCCCCCAAAAAGGAAGTCATCTTGCTATTTAGAAATTTTATCACCTTTTTAGGCATAGTATCCACAGCCAACAGATGTAGGGGAAAAGAGTTCAGCACATACTTTATTAGAATAAGTCTCCCACCTTGAGTTAGATTCTTCTACTTCCATGGGAAAAGCTTCTTTTCAAATTGTTTAATAATAGTAATACAATACTCAAATCTATTTATACCTTTGTGCAGGTTGACACCAAGGTATTTAATAGGCAAAGACTTCAAATTCATACCCAGGATATCAGTTATCTTGTGCTGCCTTGCAAGTGAGGTCTTCCCACAAATAATTGAACTCTTTGAAAGATTAACAGCCTGCCCTAATGCCTTCTGGTAGGAGCAAAGAAAATCTTTAAATTTCAATAGGGATCTGGAGTCCCCATTAATAAAAACTAACAAGTCATCAGCTTAACCTAAGTGAGATATAGCTCTGCCCATATTCCCCATCCAATATGACTTGATAATGTCCCTATCCATTAGCCATTTCAGCCCCCTGGAGAAGGCTTCAGATGCTAGAATGAATAAGTAAGGGGATAGAGGGTCACCCTGCTTAACACCTCTAGAAGGTTTAAAATAACCTTGGGGAGAGCCATTAATAAGAACATACAATTGTGTTGCTTTAATATTATTAAATATAAGCATAACCAGATGGGAAGAGAAACCAAATTTTAAGAGAATAGCTGAAAGAAACTACCATGACACTCTATCAAAGGATTTATCCATGTCTAATTTAACAATCAGATTAGTTCCATTTATCTTCTTATCTAAACAGTGGACCATTTCCTGTGGTAATAGAATCTGATCGGCAGAATCTCTGTTGGCCATAAAACCTGCTTGCTTAGGTGAAATAATTTCTGGAAGAATGTCTTTTAATCTTGAGGCCAGCACTTTAGTACACACCTTATTAATGAAATTACACAAACATATGGGTCTAAAGTCACTAAAAGTAGATGAGTTGTTAGTTTTAGGAATCAACACAAGCAGTGTGTTGGCCATCCCTTTAGGAATAGAAGCCCCCAAAAAGAAATCTTGTACTGCCCTTACTATATCCATACCAACTATGTGCCAACATTTTCTGAAGAACTTCCCATGAAAACCATCAAGGCCAGGAGCACTATTTTGGTTAAGGTCCCAGACTGCCAATTTAACTTCTTCCAGGTCTGGTAGCCTTGTGAGCTTGCTATTGTCTTCATGATTAATTAAACTTGGAATTTAATCCAGAATATCATTGACATTCTGTTTCTTTCAAAAATTTATTTAACTTACTTCTCGATTGAATTTTAATCTGAAATTTGGTGGACATAATCTAAATTTCATAGAGAACATGTTCACAAAATTCATCACAAAATTCCACCCGGAAGCCCTTTAAATGAAAGAGACCTAAAAGTTGTAACTTTTAGATCTAGTTGTCATGATCGTTGTCTTGTGTGTGTACCAGAAAATAGTAGAGTTCAAAACACAATACAACAACAACATCCAAGCCTTAGTCTCAAAAGATATTGAGATCGGCTAACATGAGTCGATACATGATATCACCACCAAAAAGAAAAGAAAGAAAATAAAGATAAAGAATAATCTATTATAAAAAGATAAATAAAAAGAGATGAATATACCTAAAAATGATAAAATAAAAAGGATAAAAATAATGTTTATGTATATAAGGATAAAAGAATATAAAAAAAAAAGATGAAGGGAAATAATAATACGATACGAGATCACTCCTTCACACGAATACCCGTCCTCCACTTTGTTCTCTCCAAAGTCATACCCTCATCCAACCCAAGAAGTTGCATATCACTTTGGACTACCCTAATCCACGTCTGTTTGGGTCTTCCTCTCCCTCTCTTCCCTGCCTCTTCTCCACACATCTCAACACGTCTGACAGGTGCATCACTCGGTCTTCTACGCACATGCCCAAACCACTGTAGGCGTGACTCCCGCGTCTTGTCTTCAATAGGTGCAACTCCCACCCTTTGTCTGATTGTCTCATTTGTCACGTGGTCCTTCCCAATATGTGTTAGAGATATTTTCATGAATTTTGATCAATGTTTTGAATAGCATTTATGTAGTAGTTTATTTATTTATAGATTAGGCCTTATTTGGTAAAGGCATGTTTGCCTAAATAGGAATGGGCCTCCTTAAAGTTGGAGTCCAATCATTTCTTAACCTACCATTCTCCAAGGCTATAAATATGCCCCTTAGGAGAATGAGTAGGTTAAGCTTTCCCAGATATTCTCATACCCTAGAGCCGCAGTGCTATTTGTCTGAGAGAAGTTTCTACGCTGCCTTTCATATCATTCTGTAAAACTTCATCTCCTTCAATGGAAAGCTTCTTCTATTCATACTGATCATATCTCATACATTGTAGAATAGAAAACAGGGACCTAACATCTGGCATCAGAGCCGAGCATGTGACCGATTGAAGTTTCTGCAAATTTATCGATCGATTGAAGGGATCTTTTGCACTTGAGCGATCTTTTGTTCTGTTTTTGTTGTTATTTTTGCGGGAAAATGTTAACAGGAAAGTGTTTCTAGGATTGCAAGGTTTCGTTCTGTGAAAAATCGCACCTAGAACTTTGGCGTACAGGTTAAGCTGGAGTTGAGTGATCCTGCTTTTTCGCGCAACTCCTCTGGGAAGAAGAACGGGTTTAGCGCAAACTCCCTTGCGCGATTTAAGACTTGAGCGATCCTCTACTTGAGCGATCCTCTAGTTGAGCAATTTTGGAGTTGAGCAATTTCGTCCTTGCGCGATTTGAAGTTGAGCAATTTAGGAATTGAGCGATCGGGACTTGAGCGATATCTCGGACTTGAGCACTTTTGGAGTTGAGCAATCTCTCGGACTTGCCTGATTTCAGAGTTGAGCAATTCCGGACAGTTGAGCGATTTTGAACTTGCGCAATTCTCCACTTGAGCGAACAATCAACTTTAAAATTTAGTTTGAAAAGTATTTCTAATTGGTTCTTAAACCATTTTGATATCCGCACTTCGTCCTTTTTCTTTATTTTAGTTGTCCTTCTCGTTGAATTTTAATTAACTAATTTGTGATTTGTGCTACCAATCACACTAACATTAGAAGGTGATGTGATTATTAAGACAACTTTAAAAGAAAAACAAAGGAACGAGGGGCAAAATTGTCTTTTGTGACCTGCGGAATTTTGCGGCTATCGTGTCCGCAGGCCGCCCGCGCAGGGGGGTGCGAATTTTTGCTTTTGAACTAGAAGCCGAAATCCCATGTGCGCGAGAGCTCCCCTCTTTTCCTTCACCATTTAATCTTAAGTAAGGAGTGTTCCATATAAATAGACTCAAAATTTTCCAAGGAGTTTAGGTGTGGGATAAGTTAACAAGCTTACTTTTTCCTTCACTTGGACAAGTACATTTTTTCCAACACCCACTTCAAGTGCTAACTTTTAGCCCATCTTCAAACCTTGAGGTCAAACTGCAAAACCAAAGGTCAACACTTTATCAAAGCTTCAAATAGTCAACCTTGAGATTAAAAAAATCAAATCAAAAAAAATCTCAAGGTTAAGACTAAATTTTTCTCAAAGTCTAAACTACATTTCAAGAACCACCAATTTGCAGAAAACTTCAATCAACCACACATCAACGATCAATATTCAACAATCAATCATGACAACTCCCAATGCCGCTGATAAAGTGACTGTCATCTCTGTTGAAAACATGGATGCAGACCGCGTTGTAAGTACTTCTAACGCTTTTAATTCTGGTTGCTCTAAAACAAACCCACACGATAAAATAAAGGAGCTTGAGGAGAAATTGAGAGATCATACGGTGTGTATAACAAACTGTGCGAAAAGTAGACATGCTCAAACATCAAAATAATCAATTCAGAGAAGATTATCGCTAAGCTCACTGCTGAGAATAAACGACTGGGCGTTAGCGAAAAAGAACTGACAGAGAAGCTTAGAACCACTGAAAAAGAGAGAATCAGACTTTTTGGCATGGACAAATTTCTTTATGAAAAGGGGGATTCTCTTTATAACAAAATTAAAGAACTTGAAGACCTGTTAGCTAAGAGGGGCCAAACAGACCAGACTATTTTCCTTAACCAGTCTAATGACACTCGTTTCTATAACTCCAAGGAGGGCCTGGGATTGACCAATCCTCAGAACCCGAAGAAGGTCGTCTGTATCCAACTTTATGATGTTAGATACATGAAAATAGGATTGACCAAACTTATGGCCTTCACTGGAGCTGAAGAAACGAATGCCCTCGAGGATGAAAAGAGAAAGACAAAGGCTGGTGTCGAGCTTCCTTTTACCTATACAGAGTTGAACAAGAGTTAACAAAACAAAAGAGCCCCCATTGACTCCTGTTGATGAAGTTATAACTTATCCTCCCGAAAAGGAAACTGTGCAAGATGGAGAGGAACCTTCAACTTCAGAACCTGTAGTCAAACCAACATACATTCCACCTCTTGTGAGAAAGTTTGCTGAGTTAAAAGAATCTTTTGAAAAGGAGAAACAAGTTTTAGAAAAGGAAAGAGATCAACTTTTGAAAGAAATATCCTTATTAAAAACATCCTCTCAGTCCAGCACAGTTTTCTCAACCCTCTTCCCCTTCTTCCTCGGAAAAATCTTTTGAAAATTCTACCAAGAGTTTAACAAACGTCTACCACTCACTCCGAGTCTCCTTCTCCGACAAAGAACCAAGTGAAGAAGAGAGTAGAGAAGAGAGGTGAGTGGATCGAGGAGAAGTTGAGAAGAAGGAAGAGAGAAGAAAAGTCTCATATAAGAAATAAGAACCATCGCTCGAGTGCTTTGTTTTACGCCAAAAATAAGTCTAGATCTAACATTAGTGAGCCTTCGACTAGTTATGCTAGAAATGCAGCTCCTAAGTTTTCTAGTTCTAAGATATCTGTTAAGAATCGTTATTCTCTGAATTGTGTTGAGTCTATGAAATGTTGCTGGTTTGAGTTCGATTCCTCTTTCAACAAAGATAAGAAATTGAATGTTCAGACATGCCCAAAGAAATCAACTACTTTGAAGGTGAACATTGAGGGGGAGTACAAATTACCATGTTTAAAGTATCCCCTCAAGGTTCGCTCACTTAAACATTTGAAAAGACTCTTAAGAAACAATTTTAAAAGATCATTTGTCTGAACATTCACTCACTGTTAATGAAACCTCCTTCACTCCAAAGTTCAAACAACAATGGATTCCTAAGGCCAAAGCTGACAAGCAAAACAATTCAAATCCTTTTCAATCAGCTGGCTTAGGTTCCCACATCAAACAAAAATTAAAACAACTCTTCACCACTAATAAGGATGGACCCATCTGGAGTTGGGTACCAAAACACATTTAATCTGTTTTGCAGGTCCGTCATGTGCGGTACCTGATTTGATTGCTCCACACACATGATGGGTAAGAAGAGATGTGAGCAATCAACGGGCACACATTATCAAAGGGAGTATTGGCGTGTATACTGCCCCACTGAGCAGAAAATCAACAAATGCACACCTCAATAACAACACATGCCAAGAAGAAACAACAAGTGCTTATTTGGGGGGGGGGGTTCTTTTTCACTCCTCCTGGTGGCTTACAATGAAGAAAGCTCATATCAAGGGGGAGTTTTCTACTTTACTCCCCGGGTGACAAACAACACCTTGCACATTCTGAGGGGGAGTTACAATTTTCTCCTTCTGGCGCCAATCAAGGATCAATGCAAGAATACCCAAGGATGTCATGGCAGAACTAATGGCAATCAAGACAATCTACAGGATCCGGAACATGTACCCCATTAAGGAGAACAACTCAAAGTTGGACCCGAAGGTCTTCTCCTACCAGGATGGTGTCGTGGTGGATGTTCTCAAAGGGCATAAAATTTAGAAGGCCCTGAACAAAAACTACCGAAGCACCAGAGGTGTATCTCCAACAATTCTGTGGAACACTCAATTAAGCAAGAGATACCGTTGGTCCGAGAATTCTGAAAGACACTATTGATGACACCAAGGTGACCAACACCAAAGAGTTCATGCATCAAATGCTCCAAACACTAAACCCTGATAATGGAACGGAGTTCAAGAATAAGGAGTTGACCGAGTTCTACGAAGCTCAGGGAACTACACAACAGTTCTTTGCAGCTAAAACACCATAGCAGAACGATGTTGTAGAACGACGAAACATGATCTTGGTGGAAGAAGCCAGAACCATGCTGATACAGTCAAAAGCTTCCTCATTTCATGTGGGTTGAAGCTATCAACACGGCTTGCTTCACACAGAACTGGATGGCGATTCACGACGATTGGACAAGACGCGCTATGAAAAAGTGTTCAAGCGACTCCCTAACATTGCCTTCTTCCACGTCTTCGGCTACAAGTGCTACATTATGAATGACAGGGACGCTAGGGGGCAGCTAATAATTGGCAATCCATCAAAATGAATCAGTACCAGAACCGCTTCAGCCAATGAATGCTTATATTCATGTTTCCTGAGTCAGAAGAAACCAACAAAGATGACTGAAGCATTGTCTGATGCGGATTGGGTGATTGTGATGTAGGAATAAGAAAAACAATGATTTGTTCAAACATGTACCATACACGAGATGGTTCTTTATGCTGGTGCGACGTTTCTGCAGAAACCTTGTATCCACAGAAGACTATCCACTGAGAACGTCAGCACCCCATCCCTCAAGTACCTCCAGAAAGTTACTAAGGATCCCACATTTGTACCTTTCACCATACCAGTGTCTCTGCTGCAGCTAGCTGATCCAAATGATCCATCAGTGAGACGATACTGCCAGATGAACAACATCATACTCTCGAATGCTCAGATAAACCCCCTGAGCCTACCCCGGGGAGTCATCCGAGAGACAGAGACCAATGGCAAGTCAGCCCCATGATGATCAGACAATGTCTGCTGAGGGCCACCCCTAAGGTGCTGAGGAGAACGCCAATGATTCTTCAAGCGTAGCCAGATCACAACACGCTGACGATGAGGACTCCGGGAGCAAGGCTGAAGAGAACGATGACGGTGATGAGAATGACAATGACACCAGTGCTCATGCCCAGAAAGCCAAGAAAACCCCTGCAAAGAAAGGACGACTTATTATCAGGCTTTCTCGGGCTACAAATCAAGAGAAGTCTCACCAAATCAACACCACTCAAGAACAAATCATCGGTGAGACTCGCTCTAAGGTACGTCACGACAATACTTCCTCATCATCAATTCCTATGCAAAGAGTGTAAACAACAAATAACTTGGCTGAAGAAATAGGCCTATATGACAGTTGCTCTGACTTGGACACTATAAACCGGGTTAACACCATAGGTGCATAAACTGATATTTTCAGTTTCCAGGTAGAAGACGCAGCATCTAGCCCAACTGCGCATGCACAAGCCTCACCCGACCACTCTACTGCCACCCAACAGGTAGTAGTTTCACAAATAGGGGACACTATACCCACCTCTCTGCCTCCTTACGAAGCTGTTGAGGATATATTTAGTGGTCTTCAGCCCCAGACCAGTACCCCTCCTTCTACCACATTGAGTCTAGGTTCCACCCTCCCAACGTTTTCCATTTTTTCTAGGACACATACACTTCTCACACCACCACACACAACTGGTCCACTTTACCTGTCATCAACGATCGGAGATATGTCAATGATGATCGGAAGTCATGCTGCTCAACAGATAACCCCATCATTATCTGCAGGCCACACATCGGTAATCTTTACTGATGTTGTGACAATGGTTACTACCCCTGTAACCGGACAGCTTAACCCCATCGACCTTTCTGTCGCTCTGCAGCGTTTCATGGATTCCACCGTTAAACCATGGGTGCTCGAGACAATAACCGCTCGTGCACAGGAATTCAGGAACACCCCAACGCTGCTTAACGGCATCATTCAACCCCAACCATCATCCTCACATACCCAACAAACCCATCAACTTACCCATTTCTCAACCCGTCAAAACTCGGAACCTTCCACAACCCAACCTACCACTCCTAACACTTCAAGGGGAACCCGGGATACAGAAATAGTATCCTCCTCTACATCGACCCCACATTACCCTGACCCAAAAACTCTATCGTTCGAGGTACTCGAAACCCTTATTGTAGAACAACTACTAGCTACCGAAGAAGGCAACCTAACCCAGAAACAAAAAGCCCTTCTTCGGATCCTTAAGCCTGACAGCACATGCCGTGGTAGTCTCTGTGGTCACAAAAGTTCGCATGAAGACCCCGATGATTCGGATCCTCCTGAGGGGGAGAACAAGAGGCAACGGACACTTGAGCGTGATGCGACAACAACCCACCCTTCCACGCAAACTAACCCACCTGAATCCTCGAACAACCAACCCCCACCATCCACTCAACGCAAAAGCCAAACAACCAATTTACCCACTTCTAGCCCGGTCGAGCTAGACACAACACTCCTAGGCGCATCTTCTACAGATGTTGTCCAAGGATGGAGTGGAAGTCCTGAGGTTGCTACTTTGAGTACACCATTCTATTCAGGCCATCAGAAAGTACCTAGTTCTGATCTGATGTCAACGGGCAATCCAAGTGATCCCGGTTCTACCTCACACAGGTCACCGAAGCAACAGGCTCCCTCTAAACATCAAGCTGAACATCGAGCCCCGTTTATCCATGATCAATTAGAAGAGATTATTCTCAATGAGAGATAGAACGGAGAATGGACAAGATGGGATGATATTAGACAGGAGGTTGAGCAATACAAAATACAGATAAATGTAAGGTTTCTCTCAAGGATGCACATTTTGAGGGGGGGTTCTGTTTTCTCCTCCCAGTGGAACAAAATTACAAAGCATACCGAGTGCTCCAGTTGAGGGGGAGCACAGAGAGAAAATAAACAAAGATCAATGAGAGATAAGTCTCAATGGCTTAGTAAACCCAACTAAGCCTACCCAAGGGACAAGGCCGAGAGTGAGTGAGTGAACATTATAGAGTGAGGAAACAGAAAGCTCCAATGAGCAAGAAGACAATAATCAATGACTAATCCGCTACCTCAACTGAGCTATCAATCGATAAATCAACCTCAGTCACTCAAATACTCCGGACAATCCCCATAGGTTCAGGACTGAATTTATTCAGATCCTGAGTAGAAGTCGCTGCATTTTGTCCAAACGGAGCGTGCACAACCTTACCCTAGACCACTCACCTGTCTCCCATCAGACAAGTGTTTAATCACTGTTCACGGGGAACCTCATCTCTTATCATTGTCTCCTTCTGAGGCGACTGATACTGACTACAGTGGCCCTCAGCCTCATGCCACTGAACTTTCATTGATCACGTCGTGTCTAGTTATCTCACTCTCAAATGTTTTGAATTTTCTAGGACACAGACACATTTTTAGAGTCAGTTGCAGGTCCAAGTGACCATGCAAGAATTTCCATAGGGCTCATTTAATATAGATGTGGACCGATGATTGGAAGGAAGTCCTGATGTTGCAACATAGAAATCACCAACATTTTCAGGCCATCATTTGGAGTTCGTCTCTATAATGATGATAACGGGTGTCTACACGACCCCAGGGGCCCTACAATTATCCATGCTGATCCTAGTGATCATGCCATAACAACCAGAGTGACATCTACTTCAGATGTTTCACAATGATTGGTTGGAAGTCCTGTTAGAGCTACAACGTATCTATCGTTATATACAGGCCACACATCAGTGTTTACATTGATGTTGTGTTAACGGAACACCACAGTGTCTCCGATCCTTATCCTTTCATTTTTTTCATTTTTCATTTTTTCAAAATAAAAGAATAAAGGCATGACATCCCGATTCATTGGATTGTCCTGAGGGGGAGAGTGGTCCACATTTTTGTTTACTCTCAAAAATCATTCTCGGACACTTGTCTCCTCCAGCTCAAAAACGATGGCTCTCTACTCCTTCAGATTCATCAACTGCCAAATCAGCTTCAGATCTAATGGTAAACTTTGCTCACAAGTCAACCATCATTTTCCGTTGTGCTACCGACAATTGTTCCTCAAAAGCATTCACGATCGAATAGTCATAAAAGGCTACATTCTGGAGGATACAGAGGTCGGATGATCAAATATTGAAGATGAATTCCTTGTGCGCCTAGATCTCTTCAGAACATTTATTCTAGAGGCGCCATATGACTTCATTCAAGCTGATCAAGAGCAGTTTCTGGAAAGAAGGGATTAAAAGCAAGATTTTGAAGAATCCCTCAACTCCCGACATCAAAGAACAAATTGAATAAATAACTCCAAGGGGAAGATTGTAAGGATTTCTTCATAAAGACTTTCCAAGAAGACAAAAGAAGCTGAACTGAAAAAAAAAAATCATCGACTAAAGGCGATGCTAGATGCAAACAATGAGTGACTCGGAAAGAGAAGAATGTTGCGTCAATATGAACACGCTCTAGCACTGCGAAGCAACTACTACAAGAGGTAGAAGGATCCGCAAGAGCCGACAAAGAACATATTATCACAAAGGGGGAGATTGTTAGAGATATTTTCATGAATTGTGATCGATGTAATTTAATTAGCCTCTTTAGTACTACCTCCGTCCCACTATGTTTGAGACAAAGGGGTGTGACACAACTTTTAAGAAAAAGTGGAATTGTGTGGTTGGTATTGAATTGATAAAGTGTGAATAAAGTAAGAATGAATTGTAAAACGGGACAGACGAAAAAGGTAAAACGGGACAAAGTTAGGGGGACAGAGGGAGTAGTATTTAATAATGTATTAAATAGATCAAATGTAGTAAAGGCCTACATGCCTAAAAAGGGAATGGGCTTTCATGGAAAAGGAGCCCAATCATTGTAAACCTACCATTCCCAAAAGGCTATAAATATGCCTTAAAGGAATGAGTAAGTTAAGCTTTCCCTGAAATTCCCCTGCGCAATAGCCTAGAGCTAGAGAGAGTTTACGCTACCCTTGATACATCATTCTGTAAAACTCATTCTCTATCAATGGAAGGTTTCATTCACCAAGCTACATTTTATATTTCTCTAGAATAGAAACAGGGACCAACAGTATGCCTACACATCCAACACAGCATGCACATCTCTGCCACACTCATCTTTTGAATGTGACATTGTTTCACCGCCCTGAATGTGACATTCCCAAAAGGCTATAAATATGCCTCAAGGGAATGAGTAAGTTAAGCCTTCCCTGAAATTCCCCTGCGCAATAGCCTAGAGCTAGAGAGAGTTTACGCTACCCTTGATACATCATTCTGTAAAACTCATTCTCTATCAATGGAAGGTTTCATTCACCAAGCTACATTTTATATTTCTCTAGAATAGAAACAGGGACCAACAGTATGCCCACACATCCAACACAGCATGCACATCTCTGCCACACTCATCTTTTGAATGTGACAATTTTTCACCGCCCAACACTCTACACCATACAGCAATGCAGGCCTAATTGTTGTCCTATAAAATTTACCCTTCAATCTAGTCGGCATACCTCTAACACATAGAAATCCTAACGCACTCTTCCATTTCATCCACCCTGTTCTGATTCTATGGGATACATCTCCATCTAACTCACCGTCCTTCTGAATTATGGAACCCAAGTAATGAAACATATCACTGACCAATATCTCCTTACCATCAAGAGTAATTCCACTATTACCACTGCTTCTACATCCAGCAAACTTGCGATTCATGTACTCTGTCTTGCTCCGACTTAGTCTGAAACCCTTGTTCTACAATGTTTGTCTCCATACTTCCAACTTTGCTTTAAGACCCGATTGCGTCTCATCAATCCATACAATATCGTCGGCAAACATCATGCACCACGGAGTACTCTTTTTGTACTTTAAAGTTGGTTACACTTTTCTTTTCGAAATGTATTTAGAAGTTTGATACACTTTCCCCTTTTCATAAATTTTCCATTTAAAAATACTCAATTAGTCTTATTATTTTAATTATTCTATCTTCTCTTTCGTACTTTTACACTTTTTCTCCTACTTTTTCTACATTATCCTCCTTAAATAATGTGTCAATTGTAGCAATCCAAAATTACACATTTTGGATCAAGTAAATAGTCCTCTTCCCATGAAAAGTAAGAATGAATTTTGTGCAGCAAACAAAAGATTTATTGGCTCTAATTCCTCTAAATATATATATATATAATGCATTAAGTGGATTAAAAAACGCGATAGAATTTTTGTAAATAAATCAATTTTTTTCTTTGCAAAAAGTAAAATTTTGTAAATGATCAAATGTGAATGACGGAAATTTAAATGCACCTCATTTAAATAAAGACGTTCGCACTTTGTATGGAAAGACCACTTTTGATTGTAAGCATACCCTAACTCTACAGTATTATATGGCGTTATTTTATGATAAATAAGAATAAATCTTGTGCATCAAATTTGTAAGGTAATGATGCTAAATACACCAGCAATGCATTGAATTTGATAAATATGTGGTGGCATTATTCTAAACAAATGTAAATTTTTTCCATTGTGTATCCTTGAAATACTGCACTATATCGGATATAATCAAAACTGCAATGTTAAATCATCTGAATGCAACAATACACCATTCGAGGATGAAAAGTGCAATCATTTGCAACTTCAATGGGAACCAAACTTTATATTGAAACCAAGATATAATCTGGTAAATGTTTGATCTTTGTACATTTCATAACAATGGAAGTTTAATCTGGTCTGTTTAAGTTTAATCTAGTTTGTTCTATTTAAGTCTAGTCTGTTTAAATCTTATATGGAACTGAAAACAGTCCAAATAAAAACATCCATATTAGCCTTTATATCCGGCCAATGATGAGAAATTGAGAACTTCATCTAACTTCATTTTTGCCAAAAAGTGAACAATATATATCTCTTTGTGCTTGTGTGCGTGTCTAAATGTATGTGTGTGTCTTTTGTTCATTAGTTACAACAATATATATAGTTCAATTTCGGTGAGAAGAGTGATTGGCGTGAAAAGCAAGGGTTTTTGTTTTTAACTGACTATATGGCAAAAGAAGTATAATTTAACTACTCCCTTCATCTAATTTTAGTTGTCTTACTTTCTTTTTCAAGTTGTCCCAAAATAAATGGCTTGTTTTTAATAAGAAATATACAATCCATACCATTTCATACCATTTCACTTTGTTCTACTCAAATCTCAACCACAACTTTTATTTTTCACCACTTTATTAGTAATCATGTCAAGCTAAAATAAGACATTCATTAAGGGGCAGAGCCGCAGAGGTGGTACAAATTTGTCATTGTTTTATCTTTCATCCCTTTTTAGCACTGTTACTTTTAGAATTAGATCTCAAATTCAATGCATTGTTTTCATTCTCATTTTTTACAATAAGCACCTCTCTCATTTGATCATATAGGATTATATACAGGTAGACGAAAACAATGTTTGCTGATAGGACTTCAACAAATTGACAAATACTAAAAACAGGAGGTGGAACTACATGAACTACAACGTAATGAAAACGAAATCAGTTCCATCTCTTTGAGTTCTTTACTCTTTTTGACTTTTGGTTGGCTGCTTGGAAAGCTAGCTGTTTCTGCTTTTTCCGTGCTTCCTTCTCTGCCTGTTATGGGCAGTTATTTTTTATGTTTGAATTTACTTCGAAAATGCAAAGAAAGAATCAACATGTTTTCTTACATGCCTTGAGAAACAATTTGGCATATTGCATAAAGAAACTCGTTGTTTTAGGGAAAGTTCCCGAAACAAGAGTGAACAAATTTTAAAATCCCAAAATAGAATTGTTATATTTTTCTTCCTGAAATAGGAGTAATATGATTGTATTTAGTGCCATCTTGGAGTCATTACTGCCGAAATAATTACAATACTAGGAATTAACACGGTAGTATTTACCGCCATTAATGGCCATATTTTTCAAGCATGGTAGTAACGACACCTATTTCGGGAAGAAAAACCTAGTAGTCCTGTTTTGAAATTCCAGAACCTATTTACTTCTATTTAGGGCAATCTTCGATTGTTTTAATGTGGTGAAACAACTGATCTTTAAATGCAACTCCTAGATAACATACACCATTTAGAATCCACACAGAGAGAACTCAAGTCATCTAGTTCTGTCCACTACGAGTCTACGATATGCTAACACACAGAGATTGAAACGGACAAAAACCAAGTTTAATTGGGATGGATTTGAAGAAAAGAAACTTTAAAATAAGCAGAGGCATGGATAGAATGACACGGGTTAGGAAATTAAGTCTTACATTAACATATCTTGGTTTAATGAATTAGATGGAACCAAATCTCATGTGAATTCTAAAATGTAGATGCTATATAAGCCGGACCAGTTTTGCCACAACCCTAAAACAGCGGCATCTCTAATTGCAATAAACCAAATAATTAGGGTAGTTCATATCTGACAGGAAACGCCATGCGGAATTCGCCGTTTGAGGTGGTTCCCTATGGAAAATCTTTTATGAAACTTTGTGAGGATGTTAAATAAATTATTAAAAAACACTATGCAAAAGTTCTGATTCAAACGATCTTGGGCAAGGAGAACGGTGAGCGTAGTTGAGAGAGAGAGACGACAAACGACACCTCCCAATGCTGAAACTGCACAGTGTTTTTCAATAATTTATTTAACCGACTTCCCAATTGAAATTCCAATTGAAATTTTGTGGGCAAAATCTACACTTCATGAAGAACATTCTCACAAAGTTTCATAAAAGAATTCCACCGGGAACCCCCTCAAACGGCGAATTCTGCACGGCGATTCTGATCAGAAGCTCATGACACGAACGGGACTCACCAAATAATTACCAAGAATTTCAACATATATCACTCAAGTAAATTCATTGAGTTTCAGCATATTTTTTATTTTCTCCCTTTTTCCTCCACTGTTTGCTACTTTGCTTTCCCAGTAGTCTAGTACTTTGGCCAAATTACAAGATTGGTAAAAAAAATAAGGGGTTTTACCAAATTGGTAATATTAAAAAAAAAAAAACTGAGACAAATTGGTTAAAAAAAAGAAGCGCATGTGACAGATTGGTCATTTTTTTGTGAGTGGGCCATTTTTTCCCTCGACTTTAGAATTCCCGATATTTTATATTTTAAGTATTGTGAAATTGACATTTTCAATCCTTCAACTTTGATTTTGTCATGAAAAGTACAGAACTAAGCAATCTACTCAAAAATTCTTGCTATTTTATATGCAACAGAATTTTTTTAAAAAAACTTATAGAATAGTCATATTCAAAATATTAATACTAAAAATAAATAAATGTATGTGTGTGTGCTCGACTAACCAATTTCATACGTGTGTGCTCGCGTTAATGTACATATTTTAAAAATGATAGTGGTAGTAGTTATTTAAAATATACGTAAATATAATTTTTATAACATTTTTCAAGACTTATTAAAAATAAAAAAATAAAGTTAAGTTATATACTAATAAATTCATATTTTTATGGTCATTTTACGTCTTAATCGTTAATCGTAGACAGTTAAGTATTGTGAAATTGACATTTTCAATCCTTAAACTTTGATTTTGTCATGAAAAGTACAGAACTAAGCAATCTACTCAAAAATTCTTTCTATTTTATATGCAACAGAATTTTTAAAAAATATATAGAATAGTCATATTCAAAATATTAATACTAAAAATAAATAAATATATGCGTGTGTGCTCGAGTAACCAATTTCATACGTGTGTGCTCGCGTTAATGTACATATTTTAAAAATGATAGTGGTAGTAGTTATTTAAAATATACGTAAATATAATTTTTATAACATTTTTCAAGACTTATTAAAAATAAAAAAATAAAGTTAAGTTATATACTAATAAATTCATATTTTTAATGGTCATTTTACGTCTTAATCGTTAATCGTAAACAGTTAAGTTACTAACACGTTAATCGTAAACAGTTAAGTTACTAACATTTTGTTTCAAATCAATAATGAAAGAGGTTAGTTAAAAAATTAACAGAATGTGCTAATATTAATTTGCTGATTCAACAGAATTTTAGCTAACAGACAACTGCTATTATGAAATATCGGAAATTCTAAAGTTGAGAACTGCAGTAGTATTTATTTTAAATATGACTATTCTATAAGTTTTTTTAAATTAGTTAGTCGAGCACACACATATAAATTTATTTACTTTTAGTATTAATATTTTAAATATGAATATTCTATAAATTTTTTAGAAAATTCTACTGCATATAAAAATAGCAAAAATATTCCATATAAAAATGAATTTTCATATGGGGTAGAATTTTTTAGTAGATTTTTTAAATGCGGTAGAGTTTTTAGTCATGTACATTTCATGACAAAATCAAAGTTGAAGGATTGAAAATGTCAATTTCACATTACTTAGAATATGAAATATCGGAAATTCTAAAGTTGAGGACAAAAAATATCTCGCTCACAAAAAATTGACCAATCTGTCATCTGGGCTTCTTTTTTTTATACCAATTTGTCTCAGGAGGATTTTTTTTACCAATTTGGTAACCTTGTTTTTTTACCAATCTGGTAATTTGGCCCTAGTACTTTCCAGGTCCCAAATGGACCCTAAGGAAATATCATTTCTTTCCATCCACAACAGAAGGGCACAGGGCAGTATTACCTTTGACATTTTGGTCTTGGATTTAGCTTTGGGGGACTTCTCATCCAGCTCTGCCTCCCTCTCTAATTGCTTTTCCCTGGCCTCCAAGTTCTTCTCTAAATAGTACTGTCAAATAATCAAATGCACATTCATTAGGAGAAACAGTAGATCTAAGTATGAAACAATACTACGCACTATACCGAGGGTGTGTTTGGTGAAGCATCTTGAGAGCATTTTGATAGTAAGCCTTTACAACCCTATTTTAGGAAGAGGAGGGGAGACCAAACTAATGGCAGCACATTCAGTTAGGAATGCATTTAGTGGGACTTAACCGCTTACACCATATTTCCTTGTTTTCAGTTTAATTGTTTTTCTTTTGAAAAAGTTTTCAGTTTAATTGTTGGTGAACACAACCCACTGTTATTTCTCTATATTCTAACTTGGTTAGTAATTCCCTTTGATATAAACTCTGGATGTAATAATGGATCATTGAAAACTAAATAGTTTCCTTTTCTTGGAGACGTTGTCCTCTCCATACCAACAGTTGTTAAACACAAAAAGCTATTGCGCAAAATCTTCAATGCTTCTCCCATTTTCATCTCCATTCTATCAATTGTGGTATGTATGGTTCAAATTTCAAAGTGACTTCTTACGAACTCGTTTTTTGTTCTTTCATTGTCTTGAACAAAAAAAACATATTCAAACAAATGGTTTTCAGAACACTCTACATCATGGGGGTGTTTGGTTAGCATCCTGTCAGCCGTTTTTGAGCTTTTTAAATTACTTTGGCTATTTGACAAAGTGAAACACCTGTTTCTATTGTTTCGTAAATGACCTTTTGATTTGACTTTTTGATGCTAAACAGCCAAAAAAGAAAATGATGCTTTGAGTTGCTTTTTCATATAGGCTTTTTTATATAATTATTAAACAAATAGGAATAATAAATGCTACTCCCTCCGTCCCCTTTTAAATGTCCCGTTTTACCATATTGGGATGTCCCTATTTAATTGCCCCATATCTTATTTGGTAAACTTTGTGTGGCTCAAAATCATTCTTACTTTATTCTTACTTTATCAATTAATATCAACCACACAAACTCACTTTTCTTAAAACCCGTGCCACCATCTCCCGTCCCATTTAAAAGGGGACGGAGGGAGTAATAACTATGGAATGTATAATAATAATATAAAAATATTGGTATGGATATCATAATGTGAAAAAGTGGGTGCACGGATGCGCCAGGAATTCTGCATCACCAACTAAGGGCGTAGCAGATTCTAGAAGGTCCTTGCATAAAGCCGCCTTCACGCGCATAATGAGACTCTTGCATCTGCCGCTTTGTGGCCGTAGGTTTAAACTTTTCCTCTTCAAAGTCATGGGTTTGAACCTATTATCTATTAATTAAATGTCATTACTGAGCATGCACTGCCGACAAACCAGAAACGACTCTCCAACTTATCGGCAATTTGATTATTCTTCTATTCCTCCCCTTAACAATATCACAGCAGCACATATCTACAGTGCTACGTGGGTATTCTTCTTCCCCTTATTCTTCTCTTTCTATTGTCCCATGGGGCCGTGCTGGCTGTCCTTGTCTTACATACTACTGAAACTTTTAACGCCTTTCTCCATGTGTTCTGCACACCCGCGGGAAACACCAACAGTCTACTATTTTTGGGCCTTTTTATATACTTATAATATAATTATTTTTAACTTTCATTACGTAATTTGTTACTTTGCTTTTATTTAGGTTGTAAACTTCTAAATCTTAAGTTGCTTATTTTGTTTCTACTGTGATTGTTTGACCATTTCAGCGTGAGATTTTGATACTTAAATTTGGTGCTTATGGTGTTTCTATTATGTGCTTATCTGTTTGATGATAATGTAAATACATTATTGTGCTTGAGTATAATATATCATGCACAAGTAGTTTAGTTTTCCTTAAGGAAGATGTGCACTATGTTCCGCGAGGCACACGTCTCCGCTTCGTGTCTCACGCTTCGGCTAAATATACCTAAAACACCTCGGCATGCCTTGCGCCTTTTAAAAGTTAAAACTAAGATGGATATTGTCACTACTTTTTATACAAAATCCAGTGAAAAAAAAAGTTATATAACACACCTTCGTTCTTTATTAGTTGCAACAATTTGACTTTTGGACTATTCATATACTCTGCTATGATATTATTAAATTGATTAAAGTACTAATAAATAATATTGTGAAAACTATTGTTAAATTTGTCTCCATGTAAATTTTTAAATTGTGATTATATACAATTTTTATTAAATCTGATTGAATATATTAACAATCAAAATCAAGCGTTGTGAAGTGAAAGTCAAACTATCGCATCATATTATAAACAAATGAAATACTCCCTCAATCTTTTATTTGCTACATTTCATTTTCGGGTTTTGGAAGCAATATTACTAAAACATAAGTTATGGAAAAATATGACTAGTTTGAAAACTTTCCAAAAAGTTACATATATGACTTTTATACACACACTTACACCATGTGATAGTGATCAATAACCCGCCAGTGACGCCACCAGCAATTGACCACCGCCTGCTCCATTGACCACTGCCAAACAGTGACCACCGCAACAGTTCAGTGACCTAATTTTCAATTGCATCCAGTGACACAACCATGGTCAAAATCACGATCCAGAAAGTGAAATTGCAGACAGTGACCACCGCAACAGAGACTGTTTCTGGATAACCCATAGTGAAATTCACTTCAAAAATTGCATGGACTAACTACTGCTTCATAACAATGAAGCGCGGACAATTTAGTGAGTCATTTTGCTTTATTCCATCATATTCCCAAGCCAAAAAATAATGAGTCTTTGGCTCCATTGCAAATGATGGAAATTGTACTACTTCATTGTATTAAATAATTACTACAGGACTCTATTTTAACCGATTTTAGTCTTACATACCTAAATTAATTTATTGGCGGAGTGGTGTTAAAGTTGGGACTTTAACTAGCTCACCCAGATTCGTTTCCCGTTGGGCTCTTCTTCCCCAAAAACCTTTTGAGATTAAGGCTTGGATGTTGTTGTTGTTATACCTAAATTAATTTATGACTTAACCGTTTTATTTTATTAGATATAGGACTCTATTTTCTATCTAAGTCTTTCTAGGACTATTATTTATGAATCATACTCTCTCCGTCCCAAAAAGATTGGCCAATTCGCAATAGTGTTAAAATTTAGATAATGATTTTACGTATTATATTTGTGTGTAATTTATAAATTTATACTCAGATAATTTCTATATTTTAAATAATTTTGTATTAAAAAGTATCATTGGTCAAACTTGACCGCCATTGACCATAAAAACTCAATTTGGCCAATTTTTTGGGACGGAGAAGGGAGTATTCAATATCTAATAATTGCAAAACATCCCCTTTTTGACAGTTTCAAATTAATTTATAACCCTGTAATCCTCTATCATCCTTTGTGTTTTTGCTTTGGTGTAGTTAAATATTGTTCTTCTGTTTTTGCAATGTAACCTTTTTGCTTATAACAGGTCATTTTCCCAGTGTAGCGGCTATTTTTTATTATTTTTTTCTTTTTTTTACTTAATTAAACACTAAGTGTAAAGTTCCAAACAATAATACTTCAAATACGTACATATCAATAGTTCGATACTGATTCAGAACAAAGGAGCCGCCTTGAAAAAAAATTATCGTTTAACTTCCTACTTACGACAGTCGACAGAAGGAGTTGCCATGAAAGAGGTCGTCGTCTACCTTAGAAGAATTGTGAGATAATATTGCATCGTCTATGTTCCTTGGTCTGCGTTTCTAATTTTATACTTTCCAAATCTAACTTTTAGGGGCTGAGTTTTTTAAATCGAATCTGGTGAGACAACTGGACGGCGCCATGGACGCCTTGAGCTCACCTGGAAAACGCCTTTGTTGCCTTATCTTCTTCAGGTGAGGCGATGACCCATGGCGACCACTCTCTAACGCTTGGACGCTTAGTCACCGACTAGGCGACGCTGTAACAACTATGGACACCTGTGGCGGCAATAGTGACATTGCCAGACAGCGGCAGTGACGTCATATTTTCCAAATTTACTACCTTGGTATGTCACATTATTATCCATATATAAAATTAGTCGCTTTTTTGGAAGTCAAATTTAATATAGTAACATTTAAGGAAAATTCCCTTGGTCATTTTACCTTTTAGCAACTTATCGTTTACATCGAAATGACTAATAATATTACTTCAATCAGCTAATGATAACAGGTGATCTTAACAACTTACTTCAAATATCGTACCTATTTTGACAGAACTAAGGTAGTCAAAATCGAGCGTCTGGTTAATAAAAAGCATTGACAGAAGTACAGAACCTATGTGTTCTACCTTGAACAGAACAATGTTTTCAATTGGCATGTTTTGAAAACACAACAGGATAGTAATAACAATAACGCAACGCAAGTGCAAGAGTGATCAGATCACATATGTATAAGCAAGACTTACTTCATAATCCCCATCATAGTCCTGCAAAGCCCCATCTTTTACTTCCAAAACTCTGTTAACAATTTGCTTTATGAAATATCGATCATGTGACACGGTAATGACAGTACCCTGGTATTCAGTAATCGCCTCCTACAGAAGAGGGAATTACAAATAATGGCTATTCGAGGGTGAAAGGTACGAAAAGATAAAAATATTAAACCATTTTTATCATGGGATATAATGTAAAATGTTAATGTTTGCGCTGAAAAGGAAACCATACTTCAAGCATCTCTTTCGATGAAATATCTAGATGATTGGTCGGCTCATCCAGTACTAGAAAAGTGGATGGTATCACCATGAATTTGCAAAAGGCAAGGCGCGCCTAATAAATAAACAACCAAAAAGAAGATCTGTTGTTACATACATACTATATTTATTTCGTGGTACACTCCCCCAAAAAGAATTTAAGTGACGTCATTTATAACTTTAATTATGTATGTAGTATGTAGGCATACAAAAATGAAATTCCAAAAAGGGGCTGAAAACCCGAAAAATTCTTATCCAAAGTTCCATGTCTTTACCTTCTCACCACCACTCAAAACCGAAACCTTCCTATCAAGCATGTCAGCTTTAAAGTTACAACGGCCAAGAAGTCCTTTAATATCATCTAGTCTCCAGTCCTCAGCAGCTTCAGATATAGTTTCTATTACTGTCTTACCCAAATCAAGTGCTTCGGCCTGATCAAGAATACCATATTTTCTCAGGTGAAAAACATTGACAAATACTCTATACCAAGAGAACATGGGCTCAGTCATGTATTCTGAATGGGGAAATTGAACCCCTTTCTATATATGTGTGTGTCTATTTTATTAATCTTAACGAACTTGGCATTTTGATATCTGCACCTTTCCATTTCCATATTTTGTGAAGAGTTTTTGTCACATTTAGTCCTTCAACTTTTGTGTTAGTGAAACTTTTAGTACTCGACTTTTATTTTTTTCCATTTTTAATTCTTTGACTATTGTGTAAGACATAATAGATTTGGGACATAATAGATGAGAGGTGGGAGTTTCAAATGCATCACGATTTACATGCAGCATATTACCTAAATCCACACTACCAATATGATCTCAATATGTCCTCTCATTCAGAGATTAAAATTGATTTATTCAACTACATGGCCAAAATGATCCCAGACTGTGAAGTTCAAGAGAATGCATCTACAAATGGATGATTTTCGCTTGAGAATGGTTTTTTTTTCATGATGTGGCGAAAAGCACGGTCAACAAGTGTAGTCGTGGTATGAAAAGTTTACACACTAATCTCATAACTCAAATTGATTTTACCATGACTTAAAAATTTAATTTTATATTTATTATAGTGGATTGGTGATCTAAATATGGAGATCAAACACTAGAATAAATGGCTTTTGAAGTGCGAGTTTTGAGTCTAAGATGTCATCATCAGCTTATGGATATAATTCGAGCACTTTTAGTCAGGTGTTAACATTGTATGTAAATAGTCAAATAAATATATTAGCATAAATAAAATAAAGAATGATGGAAATAATACTCATGAGATTGTTATGAACGGAAATAGAAGTAGGTTTTTTAAATGGACAAGAAACTAACCTACGTAAGTATGAATATTCCGAAATACCCCTTACCCATTTCATCCCTCAGCTCTCACCGTCTAACGAAAACATCACATTTCATCCCCTCAAGCGGAAAGCAGCCTCTCACGTGAACATCGGCCCATCACCCTGATCCACTCGCCGCCTTTGTTGTCTCACGTCGCTCACCGCCTCCGTCTCTCACGCAGCTCGACACCTCTGCCGTCTCAAGCCACTCGCCGCCTCCATCGTCACCTACCTCCACGCCTGAGCCACTCGCCGCATCGGTCGTCTCACGTCTTTTTCTTCTCCTTTCTTTTCCGGCAGACCATCATTGTTGAAGATCAGATCTGGACAGTCACCACTCGATGTGGAGCATCTGTCCAACATCGGTCGTCTTCTTCAGCAGAGTGATGATGCTGTTCTCCAAGCTGTTGTCGCGGTCGATTTGCCTGTTAGGTTTACTGGCAACGGCCGGCTAAACGTTGGCGACAACGACGGAAGCTAGGGTGTGGAGGGGAAGCTGTATATGCGCGCAGTAAGGTTTTCAAGATCGCGAGTTAACTCGTTAACTCGTACGATCTTACGTGTTATGGGTACATGGTCGAGTTAGATCGCCGGATCGACGAGTGAACTCATTAGATCACGGAATCGTCGATCTCCTTCGATCTGTGTCGTTCATGTCTGTAGGGAAGGAATACGACGCTCACGGTCGAAATTCTGGAATGACGCTCATGTTGGAAATCGGAAACGACGCTCACTAAGAGAAACAACTCAAGTTTAAAAAAAATAGTGACCTGCAAAGACCCAACTCCCCAAGGCGACACCATCGCACCTGAGAAATGACCAGAGCGACACCTTCTTCAGTGTCGCCTTCTACAGTCCTATTCTGCGACACTTGCTTTGTTCTTCTCCTCAGAAGACGTTTTTGTCCTTCCTCCATAACATCTTCTAAGACCTAAGAATTTTATTTACAAGCTGATATTCTTAATCCTTTTTCCATATTTATATTGTGTTTTACGGATTATTTTATACCATCGAAAAAAGACCTTATGATTAATGTTTGAAAATTTTTAAGTTTAAATATATATAGAGGACAATTCATGTCCAGCCGGCCTGACGGGAACTGCCGTCCAGCTAAGGACATTTCGAGACCTTTCTTTTGGAATTTTTTGATGGAATTTTTTAAGTATGTTCTTTAATTTACCCATACCAAATTTCAGCTAAAATTCAATTGGAAAGGCAGTCAAATGATTTTTTGAAGATAACTTCGCTTTATATATATATATATATATATATATATATATATATATATACATATAAACAGCGCAATCTTTTTCAATTACACGTTTGACTGCCTTCCCGGTTGAATTTTTGGAATTTTTTAATTACAAAAAATTCCACGTTTATGTGGAATTTTTGGAATTATATATATATATATATATATATATATATATATATATATATATATAAACAGCGCAATCTGTTTATATATATATATATAAACAGCGCAATCTGTTTATAAATATATATATATATATATATATATACACACACAAATGTTCCTGTCAGGTATACCTGACAGGAACCGCCGTCCGGCCTCCTCCTTTTGGGGGCCTTCCCGGTGGTATTTTTTGCTCAAATTTTTTGTGTATGTTCCTCATCAAGTCTAGTTCATCCATACCAAATTTCAGCAAAAAATTCAGTCGGGAAGGTCGTTAAATGATTTTTCCAAGTTAACTGGTCCGGTATATGTATTTTCCGGACCAGTTAACTTGCAAAAATCATTTGACGACCTTCCCGATTGAAATTATTTCTGAAATTTGGTATGGATAAACTAGACTTGATGAGGAACATACACAAAAAATCTGAGCAAAAAATACCACCGGGAAGGCCCCCAAAAGGAGGAGGCCGGACGGCGGCTCCGGTCAGGTATACCTGACCGGAAGATTATATATATATATATATATATATATATATATATAAACAGCGCAATCTTTTTCAATTACACGTTTGACTGCCTTCCCGGTTGAATTTTTTTTTGCAATCTTTTTCAATTACACGTTTGACTGCCTTCCCGGTTGACGGATTATTTTATACCATCGAAAAAAGACATTATGATTAATGTTTGAAAATTTTTAAGTTTAAATATATATAGAGGACAATTCATGTCCAGCCGGCCTGACGGGAACTGCCGTCCGGCCGAGGACATTTCGAGACCTTTCTTTTGGAATTTTTTGATGGAATTTTTTAAGTATGTTCTTTAATTTACCCATACCAAATTTCAGCTAAAATTCAATTGGAAAGGCAGTCAAATGATTTTTTGAAGATAACTTCGCTTTATATATATATATATATATATATATATATATATATATATATATATATATATATATATATAAAGCGAAGTTATCTTCAAAAAATCATTTGACTGCCTTTCCAATTGAATTTTAGCTGAAATTTGGTATGGGTAAATTAAAGAACATACTTAAAATATATATATATATATATATATATATAGGGTAAGGTTCAAGTGAGAAGAACCCTTTGGGTGAGAAATGAGAATGAATCTCAGCCATTGGATTCGACTAAGTTGCAGTAAAAGACACTTCATGATGCACTGAAATATGCAATCTAGCACGGTGGCATTTCTGTAAATACTTCTGAAAAATCCGTATTACACGTGTCTAGTGCAACATGAAGCTATTTCGGTGCAACGCCGTCAAATATTAGTGCAACATGAAAAAGTTTTAGTGCAACATGTGCAAAATTTAAATATTACTGCAACATAAAGCCAATTTTAGTGCAACTTCGTAAATCCAATGGCTGAGATTCATTCTCATTTCTCACATTAGATGCATTTCTCACCTGAACCAAAATCTATATATATATATATATAAACAGCGCAATCTTTTTCAATTACACGTTTGACTGCCTTCCCGGTTGAATTTTTAGCTGAAATTTGGTAAGGATAAACTAGATTTGATGAATAACATGCTAAAAAAAATCATCAAAAAACTCCACCGGAAATGTCCCGAAATGTCCTCGGCCGGACGGAGGTTCCCGTCAGGCCGGCTGGACCGGAACGAGATTCATATATATATGCATGATAGTTTTGTTTCTAGGATCTTACGATTCGAGTTACGATATCGAGTTACGATCACCTAGATCCTCTCCGATCCGAGCTAGGATCTCGATTTTAACAACCTTGGCGCGCAGGGGGTGCAGGGAAAGTGGGCTACGGATTGGGATAATGATGGGCAGTGGTGGGACCAGGGGTTGAGGGCAAGGGGCTGGGTAGGGAAGAGGCGATGGCGGTGGTTGGAGGGTGCCAGGGGCATTGCCCAGGCAAATATTGTTGCAGGGGGGTTGGGGCAGTGGTCTGATGGGGTTACAGATTGTAGGCCTTCTCGGAAGGGGGTCATCGGTGGACGGCGCAGGGTTGCCAATGACGGGTCGCAAGTGGCTCACAGGAAAAATAGGACACTATGTTACCGAAATAATTGTCACTGTGTCTGGTGCCTGCACGGTAACTGTCAGTCTGTCACTAGGTTGTCAGTAGTCAATGACTAAAAATTGGTCACTATGGCACCGGGGTGGTGGTCACTGCGATCGAGTGTTGGTAACTGTGACACGTACTTGTCACGGCAGTAAGTCGAGTCGAGGCGCCAGCCTACCGCCATATCGCCTAGGCGATACAATTAGGCGACTAGTCGCCTATATATGTATAATATTGTATATGTATATAATAATATATTTATATACGTAGTATGTAATTATACATTTATATACGTAGTATGTAATTATACATTTATATACGTAGTATATATATAATTATACATTTATATACGTAGTATATAATTATACATTTATATACGTAGTATATAATTATATATTATGTATAATATATAATATATTAATGGTTTAATAGTTTATTATTAAACTAATACAAGCATATCAGTATATCACCATTCACCAGTTCAGCACTTCATTATATATCATATAATAAATAATAAATTAATGGTTTTATAGTTTATTATTAAACTAATAATCTCTCTCTGTGTTTTAGTGTAGGGGTAAGATTGCGTACATCCGACACCTCCTTACCCCACCGTAGGTGGGAGCCTTTGCGGCACTGGGGTAATGATGATGATGATTAAACTAATAGTCTATTACAAGCATATCAGACTATCAGTATATCACCAGTATCATAGATTAATGGTTTAATAGTCTATATCACCATGTTCAACGTTTTTATATAATACCCAGTATAGAAGTATTATAGTACATATATACGTATATATTGATATATATATATATATACATATACTCCCTCCGTCCCGAAAAGGTTGGCCAAATTTCCTTTTTTGGATGTCCCAAAAAGATCTGCCATTTTCATTTAAAGTAAAGAATATGTGGCTAAAATTAATTCTCTCTACTCTGCACAAATTTCAATCACACAGTTTCTACTTTATTAATCCACGTGAAAGTCAACTTTGGCCAACCTTTTCGGGACGGAGGGAGTATAATATATATAATTTTATATACCACTTAATTAATTAAAATATTAAAAAACTGAACCCACTACACCACTACATGAGAAGAGAATAAGAGATCGGCTGGCTTGTAGAGGTCATCTACTTCAAGCCTTCAACGACAGACTGGGGGATTGCGACTGGAGAGACCGGCGACTTCTTCTGCATCCTGAAGTTCTAAGGTTCGTTCGTCGATGCATCTGGTCCTGTGAGTTGTTCTCTACGACTCTGCTTCTTCAATTAGATTTGGGCTTTGTTTTTAATTAAAAGCCTAAAGCCTTAAATCCTTAATTAAATGAGTTTCCTAATAAAATAAATCTTAATCTACTCTTTTTTGGGCCTGCGGAACGCGGACGGCTTTTTGACTGGGCAAAAGCGGCAACCTGTCGCCAACTTCACGCCTGGACGACGCCAACCTCGACAATTCTTCTTCCAGCGAGGCGAGCTTACCCGACAAGCACTCCTCAGTGCATGGACACCTAGTTGGCGACACATAGGTGACGCCGTGACAAGCATGTTATGAGATTGGTCATTGTGACGTTGGTCACTGTGATAATGGATTAAGTGGGAAGGTGTATAATACTCATCTTTCTCCTTTGAGTCTCTTTTTTGGAAGTTAAAAAAGGGTCTCTTTTTGTCCATTTGTTAATTTTTAGTATTTTTTGTCTTAATCCCTGAATAAAATGTAATATTTCTTAAGCGGAACTCAATAATAATTTTTAATTAACATATTTGGGGATACATACGAAGAGAAGGAACCGCTTACACACAAATAATCAGAACAAGTTGGTATTTATGATGTACAACAAGACGCTAAAAATTAAATGAATGAAAAGGTTTCACTTAAAGAAAACGTTCATTCTTAAGTCATGGATGAGATTCCATCATATGATGAATGGGTGGTTGATGAAAATGAAACGAATAATGATAGAATCATGATAGTGGTGATGGCGATAGTGATATTGATGGTGATGGTAGACAGGTAGAGCTATTGTTGAGCGTGCGTGGTCAGGGGCAAGGATGTCACCTCGGCGATGTATGAGGCCACGGACACAGTGGTAGAGATGACAATAGACCAAGTTTTGATAAAGGAAAAGGAAAGCTTCATTTGATTGATGAAGAAGATTGGTGTGAAAGTATATTATAATATACTTTAGAATATGCTTTAGAATATTTTAGGAATATACCATATATAGTATTATTGTATAGCATCTTTTATAGGAATATTCTATCTTTGTAATCTATATTTAAAGGGCCTTACCCTTCAATGAAATACACAGAAAATCCTTTCCTCTCCAATATTATTTCTTAGTTTATGTGCTCTATTTCAACATGGTATCAGAGCATCCAATTCAGTTTAGTTATTTCAGTTTAGTCATTCATATCTCAGTTTCCTTTCCAGTTTCACCAAAGAGCTGATTTCAGTCCAGAACTTTCAGAACCTCCTACCCTTCTCAGAACCTCTTCCAGAACCTGAGTTAACTCCAAAACCTTACACACCCTTTTGTCTGCAGAACCTCTACCCAGACCCTAGAACCAGATTCTTAATCCAGAAAATCAATTAGCTACTAATTTTACAGAAACTCAGTTCAGTTAGCTTTATAGCCCCAGATTCTTCAAGCCAGAATTCGAGTCAAAGCAATACTCAGGAGGTGCGCCTACCTCAGACGACCCAGCAGCCGAAATCCGACATCCAACTGCAAGGCGAGTGTGCTACACGCGCCACCACAAGCCCGGCGCGCGATACCACTTTTCTGGCCGGAGTTTTGACCGGAGCTCTTCGCCTGACACTCGCCTGAAAGTCCTCTGCCAGGTACACTTTTCTTTTCTCGTTCTTTGTCCAGCAAGGGACGGGATCTGTGGACCGAAGGAAGCCTGTGGTTGGTCGCTAGTGTCTGGCATCGGATACTGTGGACGCCCCAGGGTGGGTTGGTCACTGCCTCGCTGGTGTCTGGTCTCGGATATTGGTAAACATCCGCTTGCTCCTCTTGCTCCTTCGCTGATTGTTCCGCACATACTGGGATCTCGCATCAGACCGACAGCTTGAAATTAAGTTTGGAGTCCCACGCCCTGGATATTTTATTCTCCAAATTTTAAAGTCCACAAACGGGAACCTGCTGGGCTGCTGTAAGATTTCAGAATATCTCTCTTTTTCTTTATCTAATTATTGTGTCTTAAAAAAAAAAAAAAAAAAAAAAACATACGAAAAAAAAAAAAAAAAAAAAAAAATATGTCTTGTACGAGTGGATTTGACAGACGAGTAATATGCAATTACTGTAAGAAGTCGGGGCACTTGATCAAAGAATGTAGAAAATTGTTGTTCAAAAATCAAGGAAATCAGCTTGCTCGTGTCGCTTCCGCTACCAGTTCATCCGATGGATCAGTTGCTATTTCTTCAGATGAGTATGCCAAATTTATTTGCTACCAAGAATCTCTAAAGCATTCATTTGTCCCTATCTCGGTAGCCGCAAATTCAGGTATTTCAAACACATGTCTTGTTTCATCATCCTCAAAATGGGTCATTGATTCAGGTGCCACAGATCATATGACCGGTAATCCTAGTCTATTCTCGTCATTTCATTCATATTTACCTACTTCTAGTGTCACTTTAGCTGATGGATCTACATCACCCGTTCTTGGATCTGGTATTGTTGTTCCAACTTCTACATTACCATTATCGCCTGTTTTGAGTCTTCCTAATTTTGCATTTAATCTGCTTTCCATCAGTAAAATCACTCGTACTCTTAATTGTTCTGTAACATTTTTTCCTGGATATTGTGTGTTTCAGGATCTGTTAACGAAGCAGATTATTGGTAAAGGACATGAGTCAGCTGGTCTTTATATTTTGGATACATCCATCACAAAAGGTATCTCTTGTCTTGGGGTTGGGACTTTGTTAGATGCTCATTACCGATTAGGACATCCATCTCTCCCATTAATGAAGCAAATAAATCCCCAATTTAATAAGATGACCTCTTTACAATGTGAGTCATGTCAATTTGCGAAACACCATCGTACTAGCTTAAGCCCGCGAGTTAATAAACGAGCAAATGCTCCATTTGACCTTGTTCACTCTGATGTTTGGGGTGCTTGCCCGGTTGTGTCTAAAGTTGGTTTTAAATATTTTGTTACCTTTGTTGATGACTATTCTCGTATGACATGGTTGTATTTCATGAAACGTCGATCTGAGTTGTTCACTCATTTTTCTTCCTTTTGTGCTGAAATTAAAACTCAGTTTAACGTTCCTGTTCGGGTGTTAAGAGGAGACAATGCCCAAGAATATCTTTCTGCTACATTTAAGTCATTTATGCTTCAACATGGCATTATTCATCAAACTTCATGCGTTGACACACCTCCTCAAAATGGAGTTGCAGAACGAAAGAACCGACATCTGTTAGAAACTGCACGGGCTCTTCTATTCCAAATGAATGTGCCTAAACAGTTTTGGGCAGATGCCGTGTCTACTGCATGTTTTTTGATAAATCGAATGCCATCTTCTGTTTTGAATGGTAAAGCTCCTTATCATTGTCTATTTCCAAACAAAGAGCTTTTTCCTATCCCACCTAAAATATTTGGTTGCACTTGTTTTGTTAGAGATGTTAATCCTCATCTTACAAAGTTAGATCCCAAATCATTAAAATGTATTTTCTTGGGTTATTCTCGAGTCCAAAAGGGGTATAGATGTTTTTGTCCGAGTACTGGTCGGTATCTTGTTTCTATTGATGCATCATTTCATGAAAATACGCCTTTTTCATCATCTAAGGCGGATATTCATGAGAGTAATGATGATATACTCATTTACACGATGACTATTCCTGAGTCCACACTTTCAACACATATTCCACAAGTTACTGTTCCTGACCCTAGGCCTCCCGTACATTTGGTATACACCCGTCGACACAAAGCACCTGATCACCATCCACCGGCGATACCTGTGATTACTTTTCCTGATACTAGTTCGACTCCGATCTCATGTCCTGAACCAGTACCTGCATCTTCAGATCTTGTCTCCACATCAGATCTTGACCTCCCAATAGCACTACGTAAAGGTACACGGTCTTGTACTCATCCTATTTCTTCATTTGTGTCATACAATCAGTTATCTCCTGCTTCATGTTCTTTTATTGCTTCCATTGATTCTATTTCTGTTCCCAAATCTGTCAAAGAAGCTTTGTCTCATCCTGAATGGCGTCATGCCATGGTAGAGGAAATGAATGCTTTAGATCTTAATGGTACTTGGGATTTGGTTGACTTGCCTACAGGGAAGAAATCTATTGGATGTAAGTGGGTCTTTGCTGTTAAGGTTAACCCAGACGGATCTGTTGCTCGGTTGAAAGCCCGATTAGTTGCGAAGGGTTATGCTCAAACCTATGGTGTTGATTATTCTGACACTTTTTCTCCTGTTGCTAAATTAACATCTGTCAGGTTACTCATTTCACTCGCTGCAACTCATGATTGGCACTTACATCAGTTGGACATTAAAAATGCATTTTTGCATGGTGACCTTAAGGAAGAAGTCTATATTGAGCAACCTCCGGGATTTGTTGCTCAGGGGGAGTATGGTAAAGTTTGTCGACTTCGCAAGTCTCTTCATGGTCTGAAACAGAGTCCTCGTGCATGGTTTGGGAAATTTAGTCAATCAATTGAACAATTTGGAATGATAAAAGCCAAATCAGATCACTCTGTCTTTTACAAACAAACAGAATCAGGTGTCACATTGCTTGTGGTGTATGTTGATGATATTGTGATTACAGGGAGTGATAATGCAGGTATTTTGGCCCTTAAGAATTTTCTGCATAGTCAATTTCAGACGAAAGATCTTGGCTCTTTGAAATACTTTCTCGGAATTGAGGTAACACGAAGTAAGAAAGGCATATTTCTATCTCAACGTAAATATGTACTTGACTTACTAGCTGAGACAGGGAAATTAGGGGCCAAACCAAGTACAACACCCATGGTTCCCAACGTGCAACTCACTCAAGAAGGCACACCGTTTGAAGACCCAGAAAGATATAGAAGACTGGTTGGAAAGCTTAATTATCTCGCAGTCACTCGTCCAGATATTGCCTATTCTGTGAGTGTAGTGAGTCAATACATGTCATCTCCAACCATTGATCATTGGGCTGCAGTAGAACACATATTATGTTACTTAAAGGGTGCACCAGGACGAGGTATTGTTTACCAAAACCATGATCACATGAGAATAGAATGTTTTGCAGATGCTGATTGGGCCGGTTCTAAAGATGATCGAAGATCTACATCTGGTTATTGCGTCTTTGTTGGTGGTAATCTTGTATCTTGGAAGAGTAAGAAGCAGAATGTGGTTTCTCGTTCAAGTGCCGAATCAGAATATCGAGCTATGGCACAATCTGCATGTGAGATCATATGGATAAGCCATTTATTGACCGAGCTCGGACTGAAGACATCAATGCCTGCTAAATTGTGGTGTGATAACCAAGCTGCTATACACATAGCAAACAATCCTGTATTTCATGAGAGAACAAAGCATATTGAGGTCGATTGTCATTTTATTCGAGAGAAGATACAAAAAGGATTGATCTCTACAGGATATGTGAAGACTGGGGAACAACTTGGAGATTTGTTCACTAAAGCACTAAATGGAATTCGAGTTGATTATTTATGTAACAAGTTGGGCATGATAAATATCTATGCTCCAACTTGAGGGGGAGTGTGAAAGTATATTATAATATACTTTAGAATATGCTTTAGAATATTTTAGGAATATACCATATATAGTATTATTGTATAGCATCTTTTATAGGAATATTCTATCTTTGTAATCTATATTTAAAGGGCCTTACCCTTCAATGAAATACACAGAAAATCCTTTCCTCTCCAATATTATTTCTTAGTTTATGTGCTCTATTTCAACAATTGGGATCACCATAATTTTCTTGGTGCTAATGAAGATGATTCTTTTTAGGGAAAATTCACGAAATAGGAGTAAAAACGTTTGAGAATTCCAAAATAAGACTGTCATGTTTTTACTCCCTAATTCCTAAATAAATAAGAGTAATTACTGTCAAGCTTATAAAATATTGTCATGTTTAAAGTCTGGTACTGCCCAAACATGGCAGTAACTACTCCTATTTAGGGAATAAAAACATAACAGTCCTGTTTTGGAATACACGAACTTGTTTAGTCCTATTTAGGGCAGTTTCTTTTTATCTTGAACTTGATGAGAATGATGATGATGATGTTAATGGTTTTTATCTTGAACGTACAGATGACTTGCTTTTACACTCAATCTAATAGTCCTAAAATTGTATTAAATTAGAAAATGTTTGCTTTGTGTGTTGTTAGAACATCATACTACTTGGACCTCATTTTTGTTGATTTTCGTTATGGCATTACGTGACTTTTGATAATTCTTTTATTTAATTTTTTATTACATAATTTATATATTTTTATATAGGAATATGTGTAAATTTGAGGCTTACGCAATAGCCAATGCTTAGAAACCGCCACAAACATGGAATACACAATTTTGAACCTTAGGTGGATAAATTAGAAGAGTGCATCAGAATTTTTATATGATCGAAGTATGCATTACTGTATGGAGTGGAGTGTTTGACGGGAAACAATGTCACATTCAAAAAATGAGTGTGGTAGAGATGCAAATGTTGCATTGCATGTGTGGACATCAGAAAATACCGTTTGAGGAATGAGATCATGAGACAAAAAGTGGGAGTAGCACCTATAGAAGATTCTATGCAAGTATGCGTAAAAGATCAAGTTATGCACATGTTAGACGAGTTGAGAGGTAGGGAGAAGAGGCGGGGAGGAGAGGGAAAGGAAGACTCAAACAGACCTGGATTGGAGGAATCAGAAGTGATATGCTTCTTCTTGGGTTGGATGAGAGTATGACTTCAGAGAGAGCAAAATGGAGGGTGAATATTCGTGTGGACTGGAGGATTGATCTCTTTTCTCTCTCTTCTCTCTTTTTTCTTCTTTATCTCTCTTATGTTCTATATACTTTTATTCTTTTTATTTATATATTTTCTTTTTGACCTCTTTATCTTATCATTTTATCTTTATCTTATATTTATCTTTATCTTGTCTTATCTTTTTCTCTTTTATCTTTCTTTTCTTTGACTTTGAATTCATATATCGATTCATGTTAGCTGACCCCAAAATCAATTGGGACTAACACTTGGATGTTGTTATTGTATAGGATTTTTAATGTAGTTGTTGTTGTATAAATATGTCAATTTTAATTTCTCATTCTGATTACAAAATTGTCATGGAGAAGTTTGTTTTATCATCAGTCAAACCTTAAAATCCGAAATGTAACTATCTTTTTAGGGCGGAAGGAGTAATATTTATGATAATATACTTACAAATTACTTGGTTGAACCCAAGAAAAATTCATGTTTATAGTATGAATGAGTATCACAAACACGACTTCTTATGACATGAAGTCAATATTATTTACTTGTATAATGCTTCATTGAAACTATGCTTGGCCCCCCTTCTTTAAGATACCTCAATGAAAAGAGAGCTAAAGAGTGACCTGATTCTGTTCAAAGTAGTTTGGTAACACATTATGATCCCCAAGCAAGATTTCACCCTTGGTTGGGGTCTTTAAACCCATAATCAATTGTAGTAAAGTACTCTTTCCACACCCATTTGGACCGATAATGGCAATTTTTTCTCCTCTTTCAATTGTTAAATTAACATTTTTCAGAAGGACCTGAAATAGATGCATATTTGTAAGACAATACGCTACATAAAGAGAGTAATATAATGATATAAACAGCATGGGTGGAAGCTGGTGACCTCTAATTCATCGATATTAATTAGTAAATATGGCACTAACCTTGTCATCATAAGCAAAGTCCATATTTTTTATCGTCACAACAGATCTTCCACTTCTTCCCCGTTCAGGGAACCTTATTTTCATTTGCTTCCGAATAAATGGCTTATCAACTTTTTCCTCTTCCTCAAGTTTTTCCAGCTTCTGTTTACCATACGAATAAAATGTTAAAATCAACACTCATAAGAAAGTAAGGTGTGCAATATTGAAAAATAATGAGCTCTAGCTGTATTTTTACAGTAATTTGTTGGTTTGACCATTACTTAAATGATTAACGTGTTTGGGACACCTTTTTTGGGGGGAAATACATTAAATATAACAAGATATACTCTTGTTCAATAAAACACTTCTCATGAGACAAAAATAAAATTCTAAAGGTGATTTTTGGGGGGGGTTTGGGTACGCTATATTTAGTATAATTTTGTTATCTATGTACCTTGAGTATACTTCCCCCCAACTAATTTCTGGGTACGAGACACGCTACTGCAATTGAGACAGAGTTTTGCAACAACCATCCAAAAAAATATGATACAGAAGATGATAAGAACAGGAAATAACAATCAACGGTAGCAACCGTCGCCAAAGCTTAAATACACCAATTTTATTAATGAAAGCACACCTTGAATAATTCTCTTATGGGATATAAATAGACTACTCTTCCTAATAATAGAAGACTTCTAAAAACTTATATTAGGAAATAACTTAAACTAGGAAACATAACTCTTACTAGGAAACATATTAAAGCTAATAATTAATAAAATAGGTAGCTAACTGAATCCTCAATTAAATCAGCCCGTCAGCCCACGAAGGTGGGCCCCATCCCGTCCGCGCCTCCTGTAAACAATCCAGGGCCTGGGGCCCTGTTCTCCTTCGTTCGCACCCCTCTGTCGATCCGCAGGACCGATCGGCTCCGTATCAGAAGAAGCTTGAAAAATAAAATATCATGTGACACACATGATGTGCATACCTTTTCATAGGCCTAAATAACATGTAGAAGGTAAGATAAGGGCATACCTTTACAGCAGTAGATGCACGGCCCGAATTCGCTCCTGCGCTCAATTTGTTAATCAAACCTTTTGTTTTCTCTATTTCCTTCTGGTTTTTTTCCCATGCTGCAAACTGAGCTTCAACCCATGCAAGCCTTTCAATAATGTAATTTGAATAGTTTCCTTCAAACGTCCTGGAAACGCCCCTATCAGTCTCCACAATCATTGTACACAGCTGATCAAGGAATGCCCGGTCATGTGATATTATAACCATTGGCACATCTTGCTTATCGAGATAACCCTCAAGCCACTCAATTGTATCAAGATCAAGATGGTTTGTGGGTTCATCCAGAAGTAATATGTCTGGGTCCTGGAAATACCATTAAACATATTAATAATGTTAAATACTTAAGTTACACTTTCCCACATATAAAGATATAAACCATCATGAGGAAGCGGTCCAGCCCAACTGGTCGCCAACTCACTCTCCCTTATGGGAGGTCCTGGGTTCAATTCTCAATGGAGGGAGATTGACCCCAGTTTACTCCAAGCCCCCCAACCCCCCTCCCCCTGGGGTAAAAAAAAAAGATATAAACCATCATACAAGGCCTAAGGTCAATTCTTGTATCAGTTTAACCTTTTAGGATAAAACCTCATAATTATAAGAACCGATGACGCAAATGGAGCGCACCATGAAACGCCAATGGCATTTGAAGCCCTCTTCACCACATAAATGCTCCATGGAGACCATCATACATGTGGCAGTGCCACTTTTGCACTATCACCACGCCATTTGCGCCACAAATCTGAACCGGAATTGTTGCCAGATTTATAATTATCGAAAAACTACGAAGTGTCAGCATTGACTGTCTTAGGAGAAATGCAGCATGCAGGAGATCAATTGTAGTTCATTTTCATGCGTATGAGACATAGTTATTTGTAACCTAGTTCTCAGATCTTTCGAGTTCTTATCCAAAATAGAGATCTATTAAAAGACTAGTCCTCAAATATTTCTACTTCACATCCATAATACAGATATACTTCACACCCTAGTTCTCAAATATTTTTATTTAGTTCATATACACAACAGAGATGCATTTTACAATTTAGTCTTCACATATTTCTACTTCTTATCCAAAATAGAGATCTATTTTACAACTTAATCCTCATACACATATTCAAACTACAAATTAACATATTTTAGAAGACTTAAAACTTTTTGTTAAAAAAATCTTTTATACTATTTGAAGTTCATTGAGTGTGTTTTGGTTAGAAGTTGAATATTTTACTCTTTTACTCACCGCTTATTGGCGGTTTATTTACCATCACTTACTGGTGGTAGAATCATATAGCTATCTATGTTATCCAATCGGAGTACTTGCTACTAGGGGTAGGGCCTTGCGATTAGTAATCTGACTCGCACTATTCCTTTTTTCGAGTAACTCACTGACAAGATTGACTCGCCAAGTTACTCGGCAGCCAGTAAACTGATTATCTTGGGGGTTAAATCTAAAAAATTCAAACCATATGGGGATATTATGGACAACTCCGCCATGAGATCATTTTTGGTATCATGCATGTCCCAAGGCAAGATAAAGGAGGAGGGTGTTGTAATAGGCGCGTGATGTCCGGTCGTCGCCATTTGGGGCGGTTCCCGGTGGAATATTTTGATGAATGTTTTTGAGCATCTTATTCATTAAGTCTAGTTTACTCATACCAAATTTCACCTAAAACTTCAATCGGGAAGGCATTCAAATAAATTCATGAAGATAACTGCGCAGTTATCTTCAAGAATTTATTTGAATGCCTTCCCGATTGAAGTTTTAGGTGAAATTTGGTATGAGTAAACTAGACTTAATGAATAAGATGCTCAAAAACATTCATCAAAATATTACACCGGGAACCGCCCCAAATGGCGACGACCGGACAGAGCCTTCTATATAAGGCCTTATCTGACATTTTTATGTAAGTTTGAGGCCCTATTTGACCCTTTTCCCATATATATATTAGGAAATAGAATATTCCTGTAAGATTCTATAGCATAAAAATATCCTAGAGTACATTCCTAAATATGCTAAAGCATATTCCTACATTCATTCTAATATACTTCACACTCCCCTCGAATAGGAGCATAATATTTATCATGCCCAATTTGTTACATAAATAATCAACTTGAATCCCATTTAGTGCTTTCGTGAATAAATCACCAAATTGTTCTTCAGTCTTTACATATTCGGTAGAAATCAATCCCTTCTATATCTTTTCTCGAATAAAATGACAATTTAATGTGTTTTGTTCTCTCATGAAATACCGGATTATTTGCTATGTGCATAACAAATTAGCAGCCATTGATGTCTTCACTTCAAATTCACTCAATAAATGGCTTATCCATATGATCTCACATGCAGATTGCGTCATAGCTTGATATTCTGATTCAGTATCCAAGATGATTGGGAACAATAACATCAACACGAGACAATCAAAACTTTCACGGTAGACATTAACCAGCGACAAGGATTACTTGAGGCAAAAATTACAGATCCCATGACATTTTTTTGCGCATTTTGCCACCCTAACTAGTACGCCTGCAGGTTCAGGAGCCGACTCCAATAGCAGCCCCTCCCCCTTAGGATCCTAGAGTAAAAATTGGGAGTTTCACGACACCACCATCATCTCCATGGAGAAAATAACATTGTGCCTGCTATTCAACCGACGGCACCCATCACGTGCAAGTATATCCTGAAGCATCTTTTCTGAAAATTGTCTCCTTCATTTTGGACCGCCTTTAAGCACCAACCCTTCGGGAGATTTTTTTTCGACTCAAACAAACTGGAATTGTCGAGGAGAGTATATCAGTTCATTTCAGCAACTATTGACGTGTGTAGAAGGATTACGCAGCCTGTTTGAAGTCAACGCTTTCATGAAAGGACTTCATCAAGACGTACGTTGGAACTTGAGTTTCAAGCTCTGGGAACCTTAGAAGTTGCCATAAACCTGGCAAGGCAAACCCAGCACAACAACCATCTGTGGCACGACTCTAGCCACTCAGCCGTAGCCAAGACAACCCCCTGTGTACATGCATGATTGGTTCATGGACTCGAGTATTATTCCCACAAGGACAATACATTATTTGTGGTGGTGATAAATGGCGAAAAGGACCGTGTTTTGGGTAGCTGCCATCGGTTAACTTTTAAGGTTTTGGAGTTTCTTTCCATGCTGATTTTTATGTTCTTCCTACAACTGGTTTTGATATGATTTTGGGGATCCAGTGGTTAAAATGCTTAGGCTCCATCATGTGCAATGGAGCCAAAGATTCATTATTTTTTGGCCTGAGAATATGATGGAATAAAGCAAAATGGCTCACTTAACTGTCTGCGCTTCTTTGTTATGAAGCAGCAGTCAGTCCATGCAATTTTGGACGCGATTTTCACTACGGGTCATCCGGAAACAGTCTCTTTGTGCTTTAGTACAGGAGTAAGACTGCGTACATCCGACCCCCCCCTTACCTCACCGTAGGTGGGAGCCTTTGCGGCACTGGGGTAAATGAAAATGAATTCTGTTGGCTCAGTGCAATAGTTATATGGCAGACCAAAGCAACCGCCAGAAGCACACTAGCAAACATGGCAGTCCACACTTTGATAGAGCATTCTACCATAGAAGGCATCCTCAGCATCCTCCCTGATTTATTCCAAAAACTGCACGGTCTGCCTCCCCCATGGCCATGCGATCACCGAATTACTTTAATTCCTGGTTGTGGCCCGATCATGGTACAACCCTACTGTTATCCATAATTTAAAAAGGATGAGATCGAGAGACGGTGCACCGCGATATTGGGACAATGGATTATTCAATCAAGTCATTCACTGTCATCTTCTCTAGTGCTCTTGGTCAGGATGCATGATGACTCGTGGCACGCTGTTCTGTTGACTACAGAGAGCTGAATCGTAAACAATATAGGATACAATACCTAATTCCAATTATGGATGGATTATTGGATGAGCTCAATGGGTTAAAAAAAATTACGCAGTTGGATCTCCGGTCAGGCTACCGCCAGATTCCTGTGGCCTAAGAATGTTTTTACTTGGACTGTAATTTGTTGGTCTGGTCTGAACTGGTCTGATTTCTTTGTAATTTTTATAACTACCCAAGTCTGGTCTGGTCTGATCTGGGACAAATTACAGTCCAAGTAAAAACATCCTAAGAGGACATCCCCAAAACGGCTAGTTTGGATTGTTGATTTTCCGGGGGGCTACGTCTGTATCTTACTATATACTTGAGATTTTATATAAAATGAAAGAATAACATAGTAGGTGATCATGTTACCATTAGAAACACTTAATTTATCAAGATCAAGACTAAACCCTCCAAAGCATTCTCCTTCAAAACCTTTAAAAAATCTCAATCAAAACAAGAATTGGATGGAGGGTTTTTAGTTGAATGGCATTGTAGGGCTTAGTTTATATCTTGATATATACTACAAGTGCAAGACATTTACAGTATGAGGAACCAAACATGTAAATCCATATTTGACTAAGGAGCAAAAAGAAAACAGCATATAGACCTGTAGGAGAATCTTCCCAAGTGATATCCTCATTTGCCACCCACCACTGAATGAGGCAACAAGTCTATCAGCATCTTGAGGAGTAAACCCTAGCTCAGGCATCATCTTATTAATCTTAACATCAACTTCATCCAGGTCCACAGCTTGTGCCCTCTTCTGCAGCAAATCAAACTCATCCAAAAGTCTTCCCATCAACTCCAAATCATCAACGGATTCTTCTATCGCTTGCTGGACCTTCTCCAGCTTCGACGCCACCTCCATTTCCTCCTTCAGCACGCTTAAGAACTCTTCCTTTACTGTCCTTGATGCTTCCACCTCAAATTCTTGGTTTAGAAATGCAACTTTCATATTGGGTTTGGCCTTGATCACATTTCCAGAATCTGGTTCTTCTAGGCCAGCAATAATCCGCAACTGCGTCGTCTTACCTGCCCCATTTACACCAACCAGCCCTACTTTCTCGCCCCTCTTCACCTCCCAACTCACATCTTTCAACAAAGTGATCCCTTTATAGGTCCTGCTGATATTCTCCAGCTTGACCCCGGAAGAAATGCCGGACGCACCAGAACCAGATTGCTTGTTCCGGCGGCTCCATTGATCGGATTCACTGCCAGCCGTATTTGAAAATAGACTCTCTATGACTCCTTTCGCATCCGTCTCAGCCGATTCAACGGCAGCAGCCCGCAAATTTGATGGAACTCTGAAGCTTTTCCTCGCATGACAGTTGATTACGGTGGTAGGGGTGCCGAGTTTATGAGGAAGAGATAGGCGGAAACTGGAACACAGAGCGGCTGTTTTATGTGTTGCGCCAGTGAGGGAGGAAGGGGAGCGGAGGTCCATTCTAACCAGGGCGTGCTTGACATCATGAATTGCGGCAAGAAGATAGACTGATCTGATCTGATCTGAATTTTTCTGATCTGATCTGATCTGAATCTTTCTGATCTGATCTGAATCTTTCTGATCTGATCTGATCTGATCTGAATCTTTCTGATCTGATCTGATTCGAATATTTCTATGATTATAATTATAATTATAATTATAATTATTATAATTGCAATTATAAATATAATTTAAATAAAATTATAATTATAATTGTAATTATAATTACAATATTTATCTCTATAATTGTAACTATAGTTATCAATATTATTATAATTACTCCGTAAAATAATTACAATAGTAATAATAATAATAATATTAATAATTATAATAAAAATAATAATTATAATCATAAATTATAATTATAATATAATTATAAGTATAATTATAATTATTATAATTATAATTAAAAATAATTATAATTATATTAACATTAATTATAATATTATAATTTAATAATAGTAATATAAATACAATTAATATTATTATAACGACATTATTATATTAATATTATTATTACAATAATATAATAATATTATTATTACAATAATATAATAATAATATGATTATTATTATAATTAGTATTATATTATTATAATATTATATTATAATTATAATTATAATCATAATTATAATTATGATTGTAATTATAATTATAATTACTATAATTATAATTAATTACAATTATATTTATAATTAATTATAGATATAATTATAATAATTACAATTGATTATACTTATAATTATAAGAATTATAATTGTAATTATAATTATAATTACATATAATTATAATATAATATTATAATAATATTAATCATATTATTATTATTATAATATTGTAATAATAATAATAATAGTCTTCTTAACAATTGCATTTATATTACTATTATTATATTAAAATATTATAACTAATATTAATATCTTTTTTTATCATATTATTATTAATATTAATAATAATAATTATTATATAATAATAATCATAATAGTAATAACAATATTAATAATAATAATTAATATTTAATATAATAATAAAAATGATAAATCATGTTTGAACTTTTCTGATCTGATCTGATCTGAATGTTTCTGATCTGATCTGAATGTTTCTGATCTGGTCTGATCTGATCTGAATCTTTCTGATCTGATCTGAATCTTTCTGATCTGATCTGATCTGAATTTTTCTGATCTGATCTGATCTGATCTGAATTTTTCTGATCTGATCTGATCTGATCTGAATAAAATAAGAATAAGCAATAAGTAATAAGAATAAGACGAACAGAACAGCACCTTAGAAGTTGTTATCCATCTGAATGTTTCTCATTTGAATTTTTTAAGATCTGATCTGATCTGATCTGAATCTTTCTGATGTGATCTGATCTGATCTGAATCTTTCTGATCTGATCTGAATCTTTCTGATCTGATCTGAATGTTCCTGATCTGATCTGAATGTTCCTGATCTGATCTGAATGTTCCTGATCTGATCTGAATGTTTCTGATCTGATCTGAATCCTTCTGATCTGATCTGAATTTTTCTGATCTGATCTGATTTAAATATTTCTAAAATTATAATTACAATTATAATTACAATTATAATTACTATAATTATAAATGTAATTACACATATATAATTTAAATATAATTATAATTATAATTATAATCATAATTATAAAAATTATAATTATAATTACAAACATAATTATAATAGATACAATTATTATTATACGTATTACACTAGTTATAAATATAGTTATAATTATAATTGTAATTATATTTATAGTTATACTTATTTCTATAATTATAATTTTAATTATAATTATAATATTTATTTCTATAATTTAAATTGTAATTACTCCGTATAATATAATAATAACGAAAACAAAACTAATAATAATAACAACAACAACCATATTAGTAGTAAGAATAATAATAATAATAATAATAATAATAATAATATTAATAATAATAATAATAATAATAATAATAATAATAATAATAATAATAATAATAATAATAATAATAATAATAATAATAATAATAATAATAATAATAATAATAATAATAATAATAATAATAATAATAATAATAATAATAATAATAATAATAATAATAATAATAATAATAATAATAATAATAATAATAATAATAATAATAATAATAATAATAATAATAATAATAATAATAATAATAATAATAATAATAATAATAATAATAATAATAATAATAATAATAATAATAATAATAATAATAATAATAATAATAATAATAATAATAATAATAATAATAATAATAATAATAATAATAATAATAATAATAATAATAATAATAATAATAATAATAATAATAATAATAATAATAATAATAATAATAATAATAATAATAATAATAATAATAATAATAATAATAATAATAATAATAATAATAATAATAATAATAATAATAATAATAATAATAATAATAATAATAATAATAATAATAATAATAATAATAATAATAATAATAATAATAATAATAATAATAATAATAATAATAATAATAATAATAATAATAATAATAATAATAATAATAATAATAATAATAATAATAATAATAATAATAATAATAATAATAATAATAATAATAATAATAATAATAATAATAATAATAATAATAATAATAATAATAATAATAATAATAATAATAATAATAATAATAATAATAATAATAATAATAATAATAATAATAATAATAATAATAATAATAATAATAATAATAATAATAATAATAATAATAATAATAATAATAATAATAATAATAATAATAATAATAATAATAATAATAATAATAATAATAATAATAATAATAATAATAATAATAATAATAATAATAATAATAATAATAATAATAATAATAATAATAATAATAATAATAATAATAATAATAATAATAATAATAATAATAATAATAATAATAATAATAATAATAATAATAATAATAATAATAATAATAATAATAATAATAATAATAATAATAATAATAATAATAATAATAATAATAATAATAATAATAATAATAATAATAATAATAATCATAATAATCATCATAATAATCATCATAATAATCATAATAATAATCATAATAATAATCATAATAATAATCATAATAATAATCATAATAATAATCATAATAATAATCATAATAATAATCATAATAATAATCATAATAATAATCATAATAATAATCATAATAATAATCATAATAATAATCATAATAATAATCATAATAATAATCATAATAATCATAATAATAATCATAATAATCATAATAATCATCATAATAATCATCATAATAATCATAATAATAATAATAATAATAATAATAATAATAATAATAATAATAATAATAATAATAATAATAATAATAATAATAATAATAATAATAATAATAATAATAATAATAATAATAATAATAATAATAATAATAATAATAATAATAATAATAATAATAATAATAATAATAATAATAATAATAATAATAATAATAATAATAATAATAATAATAATAATAATAATAATAATAATAATAATAATAATAATAATAATAATAATAATAATAATAATAATAATAATAATAATAATAATAATAATAATAATAATAATAATAATAATAATAATAATAATAATAATAATATAATAATAATAATAATAATAATAATAATAATAATAATAATAATAATAATAATAATAATAATAATAATAATAATAATAATAATAATAATAATAATAATAATAATAATAATAATAATAATAATAATAATAATAATAATAATAATAATAATAATAATAATAATAATAATAATAATAATAATAATAATAATAATAATAATAATAATAATAATAAAAATAATAATAATAAAAATAATAATAATAATAATAATAATAATAATAATAATAATAATAATAATAATAATAATAATAATAATAATAATAATAATAATAATAATAATAATAATAATAATAATAATAATAATAATAATAATAATAATAATAATAATAATAATAATAATAATAATAATAATAATAATAATAATAATAATAATAATAATAATAATAATAATAATAATAATAATAATAATAATAATAATAATAATAATAATAATAATAATAATAATATAATAATAATAATAATAATAATAATAATAATAATAATAATAATAATAATAATAATAATAATAATAATAATAATAATAATAATAATAATAATAATAATAATAATAATAATAATAATAATAATAATAATAATAATAATAATAATAATAATAATAATAATAATAATAATAATAATAATAATAATAATAATAATAATAATAATAATAATAATAATAATAATAATAATAATAATAATAATAATAATAATAATAATAATAATAATAATAATAATAATAATAATAATAATAATAATAATAATAATAATAATAATAATAATAATAATAATAATAATAATAATAATAATAATAATAATAATAATAATAATAATAATAATAATAATAATAATAATAATAATAATAATAATAATAATAATAATAATAATAATAATAATAATAATAATAATAATAATAATAATAATAATAATAATAATAATAATAATAATAATAATAATAATAATAATAATAATAATAATAATAATAATAATAATAATAATAATAATAATAATAATAATAATAATAATAATAATAATAATAATAATAATAATAATAATAATAATAATAATAATAATAATAATAATAATAATAATAATAATAATAATAATAATAATAATAATAATAATAATAATAATAATAATAATAATAATAATAATAATAATAATAATAATAATAATAATAATAATAATAATAATAATAATAATAATAATAATAATAATAATAATAATAATAATAATAATAATAATAATAATAATAATAATAATAATAATAATAATAATAATAATAATGATGATGGATAGTCTACCCGGGGGGGTATCTTATCCGAGGGGTTATTGCGGGAATAAGTAGAGAGAAGTCAGAGCAAATAGGAGGAGAGAGAGTTGATTCTATTAAATGAACTCAGCGTGTGGAGTTGAGATGTAGATGATGTCGATTACAAGGAGAAATGGGCTGCTATTTATAGCAGCAATAAATGCGATGGGAGTACACGTGTCAGTAATCCAACGGCCGAAGGGTCACATCAGCCGGTTGGCACCGGCAGTGGTACGTCCACCGCATTGAATGCGGTTGGCGGACGTGACGTGGCATTAAATGCGGTGGTTGGCTGTCCCTAAAAGGAATATTCGATGATTGAGTGTGCTTGGCCGAGGGCTCCTCGTGTTGCCGAGGGCTCCATGTAGCCAAGGATCCCTGTGTAGCCGAAGGCCCTGTGTGACCGGAGGCATGGTTTAGCCGGGGGCTTCTCTGATGCCGAGGGCTCGATAATGCCGAAGGCTCATGTTTTTCGCCGTTTTCTCCCAGTAGCCTCTTATGCCAGAGAAGGCTACCCTGTGAGGTTTGGAGCCTTCGGCCAAGGAGGCCGAAGCACCCCAGTGCGTATTCTGGGCTACGTTGAGGCTTGGGCCGCTGCATTTTGGGCCTGAGTTGTTCCCTGGGCCCAATGAACTTGTGTAGGAGAAGTAGGAGTCTATGGGCCGGGGGTTCCTGGGCCATATACTCCATCAGGAGTCCCTCACTCCTTTTACCGAAAGGTACTTGAGGGGAAAGGAGTAGAAGTGTTGATTCTTCCGGGGCTTCATCGCCTGTTTGGGTGCCTTTGTTTGAGAATTTGCCTTCTGTTGATAGCCGAAGGCTTCCCTCAGTCCCTCACATGCCGAGGGTTTTCTGAAGGAAGTATAACACTTGTATGAATGCCGGAGCCTCTCCTCAGTCCCTAACATGTCGGGGGTTTTCTGAGGGAGGCGTAAATAATATCCGTATGTGTTGTGATGAAGGCTGTTTTATTATTGTCAGTGACTCTGTGGAAAATTTCTGACATTTTGCTTTGTCGAAGGGTGTAATGGTGTACGCACCCGAGGGCTACATGTGTTATTTGTAGGTTTCTTGTATGTGGGAATTTTTTGTTTTTGGTCATGTGTGATTCCCGGGGGGTGTGTCCCAGTCCCCCACTCCTTTAGGCCGAAGGCGAGTTCGGGCTGAAGGAGTCATGATGTGCTGATAAGTTCCCGAGGGGTGATGACATTTGATAAGCCGGAGGTTAATGCCGCCGCGGGCTTGAAGACGTTTGGTGGAGTTCGTTGTCTGAAGGCTGCGGAAGCGGTAGCCGGAGGCTACCATCCGAGGGCACGCCAATGTTGCCGATATGTAGCCGTTGAAATAGAGCCGTTGCAAGAGGGGTCGACGTGGCCGGCTGCCGTTGGCTGAGGGTGGGCGGTATCCACCTATTGGCTGAACCGGCGGCCCGTAATGATGGGCTTTCGAATCGAGGCCCAGTTCTCGAGGCCCAGTTGCCTATAAATACCCCAGAGCCGAGTTCATTCCTCTGCGCGTTTTAGAATTGAAGCGAAGCTCTGCTGAAATTTCTAGAGAGAGAAAGTTTCACCCTCGATCCAAACCGAATTTTGAGGTCAGTACTTCCTCAGCCCTCCGACTCTCTTAGCATACTTTGCTAGTTTCTCAGGTTTAGTTTTAGTGACTTTAGGGGCCTTCGGTTAAAACGTTTAGATAGTTCCCCTTCTCCTCCGTCAAGATGTCTTCAGGCAGTGACTCCCAAAACATATCGGAGGAGGCCCCGGCGCAATCGGAGAGCTACTCGAGTGTGGAATCATCCAGTGAGCAGCCATCGGCAGGAAACGACGCCGCGATAGCTGAAGAGGTCTAAGGCCAACTCCGCACTGAGCTAGAGGCGGAGGAATTCGAACAGGTGGTGGCAGATGAGGAGATGGCCCTCGCTCTCCAAGTCGCCGAAGAGGAAGAGGAGAAGGAGAGGCAGGCAGTCACGGTTGCGGTGCTGCCCTCCCGCGGCGCCGGTGAAGCGAGCAGTTCCCGGCCCTTAGATCCGGAACCTTTGAATGTTGCCCCCGCCAAAAAGAAGAAGAAGTCGAGGGCTGCTCCCAAGAAGAAGATGGCAGCCGTCGACGCCGGGCAGCCGGTGGGAATTCCCGAGGGTCACTCCTATTTGGACACCGCCACCCTCGAAGTAAAAACGACAGCCTCGGGAGCGGAGTATCAAGCTCTCCAGGTCCTCGTGGGGCCGTCGGCACAAGTGGTGGAACCGGGGCCTGATGACCTGCTATCCCATCCTCCGGAGGGTTGTTTTTTCCGTGCATATGCTGTCGGTGGAGTTGGGCCTTAGGTTCCCACTCCATCCCTTCGTCGTGGAGTATCTAAGATATGTGAAGCTAGCCCCCTGCCAGCTCACGCCGAACAGCCATTACTATTTGGCAGGATTCCTGTCCCTTTGCCGAAGTCGGAAGGTGGAGGCCACACTAGAGCAGTTCTTCCTCTCTTTCAACTTGTGCCGGGGGGGACATTCCCACGCCGGGGGGTACGCTAACTTGCAGCAGGTGCCAGCTTGGAAGCTCTTCTCTGAGACCCCCTCGTCTCATAAGGAATGGAAGGAGAAATTCTGCTACATCCGGGTGGCTGAGAATCCGTTCCCGAGGGTCCTCAATAATTATTTTAAGAGGCACCCGAAGGTGGGCAGCGCGGCTCTGCAGAAGGCCGGCAAGAAGCTTGTTGAGAAGCCTGCGGGTTCGGACAAAGTGATCGCCATCAGGGAGGCTACCCTGCCGGAGGAGTTGTACCAGCTAGGCTTTCGGCGATTTCGCCTTGTCGGCGAGGTTGCAGAGAATTATCCCCCGATTGACCGAGGATATCTGAGCTCCGGAGGTTGTTACCGAGGGCTCTCGCAGTCTTGTACTTAGAAATTTCTTCCTTTGATCTGTTTTGACTTTAACCTTCCTCTTTATTTTTTGCAGGTGATCTCATGGATCCTAAGGCCTTCGCCAAGCTGTCAAGGAAGTTGGCCAAAGCGCCGAAGAAGAAGGAGGGGGCCTCGTCCCTCCAGAATCCTGCGGTCGAGAATCTCAAGGAGGTCGAGGCTCCTAAGAAGCCGGAGGGTGAGGAACCCTCGAAGGAGATTGCTGCCGACGACGACGGTGCTGATGCCGGGGGTTCCCAGGCCGGAGTGTGATGGTCCCGGATAGAGGTAAAAGTCTAGAGGGGGGGGGTGAATAGACTTTTAAATCTTTTTCAACTTTGTCAAGTTTTCCCTCTAGATGAGTTGATCTATAATCTTTTAAGAGATTAATAGATGCACAGCGGAAGTCTTTAACCTCTTTATACTTGGTGTGAGATAACTTTCTAGTTTAGATGATGTTTAGACTGGTGACAAGAGGAAGTAGGCTTGGCAGTAGACTGGTGAGCAGATAACTGCTTAGTCTACTGCTGCACAGGCAGTTTGCTGACTGGCAGGCAACTGCTGAATTGGCAGTTGGCTGGTGGGCAGGTTACTGCTGAGGCAACTGTTAAGAACAGGATGACTCTTGGATGGCTTTTTGTTCTGGCTTGTTATGGCGTTCGGAAAGACACATATAAATGGGCAGTGGGCTCAGCAGGAGGGTGAAGACCAGGGTACTGCTGAGGCACCTTCTGAGTGTAAGATAACTTCTAGTGGAAAACACTCTCAAGGAGAGTGAGTTATTAAGCAGTAGGCTAAGCAGTACAGTCGATGAAGACTACTGCTTAGGATGCTGCTGGCAAACTTCAATCCTTTAGTGAGATGTGTTTGGTGTGTGCTTCTGTATGTATGAAAGTAAATCAACACACGATATATCCTGGTTCAGAGGTGGTGTAATCCTCCTACATCCAGTCCCACCCTATTTCAGATGGATTTCCACTAAAGTATTCAGCCCAATACAATTAGTGCCAATCTAGCCTTGACAACTCTGGCCTAGATTGAAGGTTTTTCACAATGAGTATAACACCACTCAAAGTTACTCAGTCCTTAGACTTTTCTCAATTGATCCAGTGGGGATCAAAAGGTACTCTATCTATCTAACCACACTTTAGGATCCGAACAACTGTTCTCCTAAGTGTTTACAACAACACGAATTGATTCACGAAGTGTCTAACCTCCAACTAAAACCTAAGCTCTATAAATGTTACAATGAATGATCTAGTCTAAGAGCTTAGTGAAGCATGAGTCAAAGCAGAGTGTTCAAGCACTTTTTCTTTTGCTGGATATGCGTAGTGTAATGACTGAACCACTTGCTTTGAACTCAATGACTTGCCTTTGATCTCATGCTTCTGCCTATTTTTATAGGCATCTCCAGTAGATTAATCTCCTCCGTTGGTTAAGAGGATTTAATCCTAGACGTCCAAAGTATTGTACTTGCGTCTTCTTGTGTTGGAGCAGGATAAGGATTTGTCTTTTGAAGACCACTTGCTTTGTACGAAGATAACACCCATACTTTAGGCCTTCTTGTCGCTGCATGCCTATTCTGAAACTCTTCACTATTCACCTAATCAGATGTCTTCTCTCCTCTTGCGTTCTGAGTGTATTAGCCTTGTCTTGCAACTACACTTGTAAAGCTGAGTGCGTGAACCTGCTCAATTTGTATAGTGAAGTAGTAAAATGTGTGACTTTGAATATTTTGTATCAAATAGGTTTTGTACTGGTAGGATCTTTGAAATATCCTATTAAGGTAATAGGATTACCTTATTGCATTTTGTTCTTTCCAGTACAATTTATTTGGTACAAATTTCACAGTAAAATTTGTCACTTATTTTACTAATCACTTTCTTTCTTTAAGTGACATGATTAAACTCATGTACCAAATTAAAGCTATACTGGTTGGATCTAAATATCCACGTAAGGTAAATAATTTTTACCTTATTGCATTTTATAGTTCCAGTATGTTTAATCTGATACATAGTTTGTACATTGGAATTCTTGTCACTTTTAAGTACTTGTGTAGTTTAGAAGGTATTGTGTACAACTTAACTGGTAGGATAACAAATCCTATTAAGGTAAAAGTTAATACCTTATTGCATTTTGTGTTCCAGTTAGTTGTTCACTATTCTTGTTTACTTTTAAGCAATAATGCACGAATTAACTTAGACACAAAATACTAGTGCAAAGTATAGTGGCATCATCAAAATCATCATAGTTGGGTCCTAACAATTTCCCCCTTTTTGATGATGCCAAAACTATACAACACAAGAGAAAGAATATTTGTACTTTATGAGAATGTTGTACATTGGTCTACAGTCTAAAGTACAATAGTTTTTAGTCACTTTCGGACTTGTCTAGAAGTCTATTCTTGTTGGCTTCCTCCAACTTTTTCTTGGCTTCTGCTTCTTTTGCTTTTCTTTGTCTGATCTCTGCTTCTTCTTGGAGGAGCTTGTTCTTTCTTCTGGTTTCTGCCGCCTTCTTTGCTGCTAATGACCTTGTAGAGGAGGGGCCTGCTTGTGTTGATCTTTCCCCCTTTTTGGCAGCATGATCAGTGGATTGGCTTTCTTGGAATAGAGCTTCTATCTCTGGATCAGAGTCAACTTCCACTTGTCGTCTTTTTGGGCGTAGATCACTGACTTCAACTGCCACTGCATTTATAACGTTTCGTAGATCCATGACATCTATTTTGACATCTTCTTTGACTACTCGGTCTAATTTCTCAAGATTTTGATCAAGTTTCTTGAGTTCATTTCCTTGTTTGATGAAAGCCTCTTGAGTAGCTTTGTGAAGATTGGTGAGATGTTTTTCAACATCTGCTTTTGTTTGACCAATTGCTTCTGAGTGCTCTACCTGTTTTGTAACTATTTTCTGGGAGAGTTGAAGAATGGCAGGTAGTTCCTTGGTCTTGAGATATTGTATGAACTCTTCATGTTTTTGAATTGTTTGAAGCGCCTGATCAAGATTAGTGGGTAAAGTAGTAAAAGAAGTTACCTGAGCAGAGGAGCTTGTGGCTTGTGATGTGAGCAGTTGACTGGCCAGCTCATCATTTCTTGTTTTGAGTGCCTCAAGTTCTTGTTTGATTTCTGCAGCCACAGCTTCGTGTTGTGAGGTTTTGATTTTGAGGAGAGCCCTCTGCTCTGTATTGAAGACCTGCTGGATCATGAGGTCATTTCTGATATGCCTGTGGACTTCCTCAAACCTGATATCAAGTCTTTCTTTCATTTGCTTCTGCATTTTGATGAGCCTTTTATGTAGTCTGACCTCTGCTCTGCTAATGAATTTGATAGAAGCTCCCCTCTCTTGTACGAAGAGATTGGCTAGGGATATAGGATCTTCTTCTTTATCAGCTTCTTCGAGACTTGCAGTGGATTGGTCAGTAGTCTGGACAGTGTTATGAGCCAAGGTTGGATGTGTGATCAAGATGGCAGTTGGCTGCTTGTTTGTTGCTTTGGATGATTCTCCCCCTCCTCTTGTTTCATACTTGGATCTTTCAAGAACTTCTTGTAGTGCTTTGTCACTAGAGGATGTAGAAGAGGAGATGATTTTCTTACCTTTGTATTGAGGTGAGGGTTGAGATTGATCTCCAATATTACTATCATCAAGATCATCATCATCATTGTCATCATCATCATTGTTGTCTTCATGAATATCCTTGGCAGTGATTTTGCGTTTCTTGGAGAGATAGATCAGATTCATTTGATGGAGGTTTGTTGCTTTAGCTATGTCATCAGTGCCAAGCCAGGTGAGAGCAAAGTACTCTTCACTGATGAATTTTGTTAGGGTACTGGCTTGGTGGAGAATCTTGGAGAGTTTCCAATCCCTCCAAGCTTTGACTCGAGCCCATTCAGTTTCTAATCTTTCAAGAGGAGTTGGTGAGTTGACTGCTGGTGTGGAAGGTGCCTGCTGAGTGATTTGTGCTGGTGATTGAGGGATGTTGATTGAGAGAGGAGTGGCCGGGATGGCAATACTTGCTCCAGCGGTAGTCTTGCATGTAGAAGAAGATGTCTGCTGCTCCTCTGGATGTTGAGATCCCTCACTTTCTTCATGGATAGTTGGAAGTGAGGATTCTGCTGAGGCGAATGTATTTAGTGGGGAGGCTACTGCCTCCATCTCTGCTTGAAGATTTCGATTGGCAGCCATCTTCTTTGAGGATTTTCTTGACTGGACTTCTTCATTGTCTGGTTGAGCTCTCTTCAGAGATCTGGATTTGATTTTGGTGAGAGTGATTTTGAGAAGATCATTTGAGACTATGGAGTCTCCTTCTTGTGGTATTTGTGGGGTTCCTTGACTTGACTTTTGGGAAAGGAACTTTCTCCAATCAGTTGCCACTTTAATTGAGCAGTTGACTCCCTTCTTCCTTAAGATTTCTCCAATGAGAAATCCATATCCCAGATGAGGGATTGCTTTAGCAATCTTCCTGTCATGAAATTTATTGACATAGGCCACCAGGTTTTCAAATACATATCTGCTCCAGTTATGCGGTGATCCTGAAATGATTGCAGCTAGAGGAATGACTCTTGTTCTGTTGAGCTCATCGAGTGCAGTGTTTTTTGAATCAATGCATTTGTAGAGTATGCTGAGTAGAAGAGCATACTCATAAACCATTTTGTTGGTCTTCAGTTTGAGTGATTGAGCATTTTGTGCAGATGGAATCAGGGCAATTTCTTTGAATGACTGCTCATCAAGCTCGTATTCTGCAACTGATGGGAAATCATGGCTAGGAAGAGTCAGTAGATCTTTGATGTCGTCTTCTTTAATTTCCACCGATCTGCCTTTGACGTTTGATTTAAGGCTATCTTTGGTGGAGTTGAGATAGAACTCTGCTGCGATCTCTGGATAATAGTTTGGATAGACATGTGTGGCCATTTTGAGTAGCCCTGTGGAATCCAATTTTCTTAGAAGATCCCTCATTAGATCTTTGTTTTTGGCTTTCCTCATGATGATGGCTGTGTCAAGGATTGATCCAGTGAAGATCATGTCTTTGATGTTTTTCATGGTTGCCATTTGATCGTGAGGAAGAAGAGTAGTAGGAAGTTCTGGTTGAGAGCTTTTAGAATGCTTGGAGTAAGAATAGAGAGGGAATACTTGTAAAAAGTGAAGGGGGGATGTACGGAGGAGGTATATATAGCTTCTATCGGAAACTAGCCGTTTTATTATAACCGTTGGAGAAGTCGGTTATTAACGCATGGCCTTGATTGCATTTACACCCGGAAAAGCAGAAAACTGCTTTGAGTATATTCAGTTTATACATACCAAGTGCGAGCCTGCTGCTGATTTTTTAAGCCTTCTCCTGCTATAAGTGTTTCGGCAGAGACCTCTGCGGAGACCTCTGCTGAACCTTCTTATTTTGGATCTTGTGGCTTTATTCCTTTGTTACTTTAGAAAGCATTCCCCCTTAGATAATGCTTCTGATGATCAAGATATTTTGAATTAGGTTCCCCCTAAGTTGATGCACCATTAATTTTTTTTGGGATCTTTAAGTATTCTAAGTTTGTTCCCTCCAGAGTATTTGAGCAGCTGCCTTTCTTCCTCTTTCTCATTACTTTCCTCAGATAGACTTTGAAGATTTGGAGCTTCAATTTAGGTGATGATCCTGCTTGATCTGATCCTACTGCTGGCAGTTGTCTCAGTCTGAGTCTTTTGCTAGCAGTAGTCTGGCATCTGAGTCACCTTCTTGAGATGGTCTCAGCTATTCTTCTTCCATCACCTAGGTGGTCCTTCCTTCATCTTTCTTTAAGCACAGTTACATTTCTTGAGGAAGATGTAACAGTTGATCTGGAGTTGGTTTGTGCATTTGATTGAACTTTAAAACCTCAACACAAGGTGTGTATTGGTTTGTAAGTTCCTCATTTGATTGAATCTCCAACTCCTTTGATATCTTCTTCTCTTTTCCTCTTCTGCAAGTGTTTCTTTGGGTTCTTCCTTTGAACAGTTTGTCAGTGGCCTTCTGCTCCTTGTCTTGTGCTTAGAGCAACTAGAATGTATGTACTATTCAGTTGAGTTAGTTGCTCCAGCACCCTCCTGTATTTATCATTGTTGAGTGGTGGTAGCCCACATTGAAGTGGGCAACTTCCTTTGAACAGATTTGGGCATCCATTCCCATTTAGAACTATTTCCCCCTAAGCAGTGTGATCTACAGCCTTTTGAAGTGTTGCATTCAGATGGGGTGGCCGTGTATGTGTTTATCATCTTTCTCCTGTGTGTAGGATAAGAGTGATTTTTTCTAGGTTGATTTAGCTGCTTCTTAGGTGGGTAGTTGGTCTTATTGGTGTTTTGCCAACTGGTTCTTTGGTTTTCTTGTTTGAAAGGAAGTTTTTGTTTGTACAGGGATTTTGATTTTGGTTTAGGAGCAGACATGTTCCTTCTTGAGGGAACTATATGGATGTGGGAGTGTTGGTGGCTAAGAGACTTTGTGTCTTCTTTGAAAGTATGTTTTGTGGTAGAAGAGTATTTGGGAGAGTTTTTCAATGAGTGAGAACATGATGTGTATCCTGTGTCTTTTTCAGTGTGTTGAACTTCCTTAGTGAGTGGGGGAGTGAGGGAGCTTAGCTTTTCTTTCAAACTGATGTTTTCACATTCAAGAAAATCTATCTTTTTGATTGCTTCACCCAATTGTGCATGAGCTACTAAAAGATTTTCTTGAAGTCTACAGTTTTCATTCATTAAGCTAAGGTGCTCTTTTTGGAAGTTTTCAAATTGATGGAGCAGTGCCTCCATATCAACACTGTTTGAGTTGGAATAATATGAATTGCTCGAGGAACAGGATAATACCTCATCATTGTCACCTTCATAGGATCTGGCCATTTCATAGTTGTGAGAGGAGCTATTTTCTGGAGTCATTCCAAAGAAGCAAGTAATAGCCTCCTCCTGCCTTTCTGATGAGCAGCTTTCATCATTTGAGCTACTTTGATCATCTTCTGATTGACTCTCCGTGAGTTCATCCCATACATCCTTTGTTTTCCAGTCATTGGATTTGTTGCTGTTGATCAACAGATTCTTTGCTTGTTGTTCATCCATCATTTAGAAAGTTTTGGGATAGAAGTGGATTTGGATCTTTAGTTCAAAAATAGTCAGAAACTGACTCTAGGAACAACCTGCTCTGATACCACTTGATGGTCCCGGATAGAGGTAAAAGTCTAGAGGGGGGGGTGAATAGACTTTTAAATCTTTTTCAACTTTGTCAAGTTTTCCCTCTAGATGAGTTGATCTATAATCTTTTAAGAGATTAATAGATGCACAGCGGAAGTCTTTAACCTCTTTATACTTGGTGTGAGATAACTTTCTAGTTTAGATGATGTTTAGACTGGTGACAAGAGGAAGTAGGCTTGGCAGTAGACTGGTGAGCAGATAACTGCTTAGTCTACTGCTGCACAGGCAGTTTGCTGACTGGCAGGCAACTGATGAATTGGCAGTTGGCTGGTGGGCAGGTTACTGCTGAGGCAACTGTTAAGAACAGGATGACTCTTGGATGGCTTTTTGTTCTGGCTTGTTATGGCGTTCGGAAAGACACATATAAATGGGCAGTGGGCTCAGCAGGAGGGTGAAGACCAGGGTACTGCTGAGGCACCTTCTGAGTGTAAGATAACTTCTAGTGGAAAACACTCTCAAGGAGAGTGAGTTATTAAGCAGTAGGCTAAGCAGTACAGTCGATGAAGACTACTGCTTAGGATGCTGCTGGCAAACTTCAATCCTTTAGTGAGATGTGTTTGGTGTGTGCTTCTGTATGTATGAAAGTAAATCAACACACGATATATCCTGGTTCAGAGGTGGTGTAATCCTCCTACATCCAGTCCCACCCTATTTCAGATGGATTTCCACTAAAGTATTCAGCCCAATACAATTAGTGCCAATCTAGCCTTGACAACTCTGGCCTAGATTGAAGGTTTTTCACAATGAGTATAACACCACTCAAAGTTACTCAGTCCTTAGACTTTTCTCAATTGATCCAGTGGGGATCAAAAGGTACTCTATCTATCTAACCACACTTTAGGATCCGAACAACTGTTCTCCTAAGTGTTTACAACAACACGAATTGATTCACGAAGTGTCTAACCTCCAACTAAAACCTAAGCTCTATAAATGTTACAATGAATGATCTAGTCTAAGAGCTTAGTGAAGCATGAGTCAAAGCAGAGTGTTCAAGCACTTTTTCTTTTGCTGGATATGCGTAGTGTAATGACTGAACCACTTGCTTTGAACTCAATGACTTGCCTTTGATCTCATGCTTCTGCCTATTTTTATAGGCATCTCCAGTAGATTAATCTCCTCCGTTGGTTAAGAGGATTTAATCCTAGACGTCCAAAGTATTGTACTTGCGTCTTCTTGTGTTGGAGCAGGATAAGGATTTGTCTTTTGAAGACCACTTGCTTTGTACGAAGATAACACCCATACTTTAGGCCTTCTTGTCGCTGCATGCCTATTCTGAAACTCTTCACTATTCACCTAATCAGATGTCTTCTCTCCTCTTGCGTTCTGAGTGTATTAGCCTTGTCTTGCAACTACACTTGTAAAGCTGAGTGCGTGAACCTGCTCAATTTGTATAGTGAAGTAGTAAAATGTGTGACTTTGAATATTTTGTATCAAATAGGTTTTGTACTGGTAGGATCTTTGAAATATCCTATTAAGGTAATAGGATTACCTTATTGCATTTTGTTCTTTCCAGTACAATTTATTTGGTACAAATTTCACAGTAAAATTTGTCACTTATTTTACTAATCACTTTCTTTCTTTAAGTGACATGATTAAACTCATGTACCAAATTAAAGCTATACTGGTTGGATCTAAATATCCACGTAAGGTAAATAATTTTTACCTTATTGCATTTTATAGTTCCAGTATGTTTAATCTGATACATAGTTTGTACATTGGAATTCTTGTCACTTTTAAGTACTTGTGTAGTTTAGAAGGTATTGTGTACAACTTAACTGGTAGGATAACAAATCCTATTAAGGTAAAAGTTAATACCTTATTGCATTTTGTGTTCCAGTTAGTTGTTCACTATTCTTGTTTACTTTTAAGCAATAATGCACGAATTAACTTAGACACAAAATACTAGTGCAAAGTATAGTGGCATCATCAAAATCATCATAGTTGGGTCCTAACAGAGTGCTCAAGCGGAAGGATGCCGGGAAGGGCGTCGCGCTTCCGGAGGCGAAGAGGAAGAAGGGGACCGGGGGGAGGAAGGATGCCCCCTTGGTGATCCTTGATGAGCCCCCCTCTTTTCAGCCATCGGAGTCCACCCCCCTGGAGGATTTTGACGAGGGTGCCTGGCCCTTAGAGACTGTGCAGTTCCCCATCAAGAAGGGGACTGCCCTTATGCACGGTACTCTCGATCCGAGGGAATATCTGAGGGGTGCCACCCCTTCCTTGGATCGGTCCACCCTCAGCAGGTTTGAGGATGAGTCCCTCGAGCTCAAGGCTCTCCAGGCCTCGGTCACTGTAAGTGCTCAGACCCTTTCTACCTTGTGCTTCAGTGTTAGTTCCCCCCGCATAGTTTGACCATGATTGTCCCTTTGCTTGTTTGTAGGCTAGCGTGGCTTTCGGTGAGCTTGTCAGGAGGGCGGAGCAGCACCGCGTCGAGACGGCGAAATCCGACGAGGCCATGCGGAAGCTCATTGCCAATAACACTGAGGCCATCAGGCAGCTGGCTGGTTTGGAGGAGGCCCTCCGGCAGGCTGACCAGAGGCTGGAGGCTGCCAAGAATGAGGCCAGGGCCGAGGGCATTGCCGCAGGGAAAGCTCAGGCAGAAAAAACCGCCGCCGAAGCCGCCAAGGTAGCTGCCGAGGAGGCCGACAAAGCCAGGGCCGAAGCCGTCGCCAAAGCTGCAGAGGACGCTGTCGCTTCCTTCGTTGCTGAAGGATGGAAGGCTGGGGAGCGGGAGCAATGGCTGGCTTCCGTCGTGGAGGCATCGGCGGATGGCTGGGTAAAGGGCCCCGGCGCGCTGTGGATGGCCCGAAAGGGAAAGAGCTTCTTCGAAGGCGGACAGTACTTCACTCAAGCCCTGATTTATCGCAAGTTGGTCCGGCACCATGGGGTGGACCCGAAGGAGTTCGACCCGGCCCCGTTTGGTCTTCCCCCTCTGCTTCCTGACCTCCAAACCCCCATGCCCGAAGGCGAAGAGAGGCCTTTGCTCGAGGACTCGGAGATGGACAAGCTGGCCTCGGATGATGAGGAAGAAGCTGAGGATGATGCAGTCTCGAAACCGAAGGATGATGTCGCCGGGGGGGCCCAGGCTTGAGTTTTTTCTTGCCATACTTTGATGTAATAGCTGTAGGCCTCGGCTTCGGCCACATTTGTAAACAAACATCCTTTTGTACTTTGACAATTTTCTCTGTTGAATGTATGATATGCCTTCGGGCTCTTCACATGAATGTCTCCTTTGTTTGCTTTCATTTGTGTATGAGTGCATGTTTTCTTTCTTTTGCCTGGTTTCCCGAAGGCCACAAGTTTGTGGACTTAGAAAAAGTTTCTAAGTGTAACTTCTTGCCAGCCCCCGGTTGTAGTGTAAGATCACCGGGGGGTTGTTGTTGTGGACTTAGGAAATTAAGTAAAACTTGATTCCAGCGTATGCCTTCGGTGGTGAGGTATTGGAATTGCTCTCGGGTTGTAGCAACAGGACCGAGGGATAAAATGAATTAGACTTAGGAATTTCACTAGGCGAAATCGCATCTTACGGCCCCCGGAAATGCTGGGCCCTCGATTAGCAGTGTAGCCTTAAGCCTTCGGTGAAGAATTGCCCCCGAAGGGTTCCCATCTGTGGAATTGGTAATAATTTTTTACGAAGTTTCAATAGAAGCCGTAGTGGATCCTTCGAGTGTGAGGATTGATTGAGCCTACGGCGTGTAGCCCTCGGTTAGTAACATAGGATCAGGATCACCGGGGGGTTTAATTGCATCTCCTGCTGTTGTAGGTCTCACGAACTTGTCCCACCGATCCGAGGGCATGCCACTAGCTTCCTTGTGTAGTAAGCTTTTGAAAGGGGGGCCTTAGGCGTATAATTAGCTGCTTAGTCTACGCCAAAGTTTGGTGAAGTTCTGTTGGTGTGGCCTCTTCTTGGGCTTTCGGGGGAACTGTTGTATTCCAAGGCTTCTTGTAGTGAAGCCTTCGGCTTTGTAGCCAGATGACTTGTTGTTGGGGGATTTTCTTGTGCCTTGTAGGATCCTTCGGGAATATATGTCCAAAGTGTTGAGCCTCCGGGGAGAATAGTATCCGGGGAGTTCCTTCCCCCCTACACATCTTTTTTTTTATATTTTTTTTATTATTTTTTTTTTTTAAATGATGTAGGAGAGGCATCTAGAAACTTGGTCTCTAGGAAAGGCTTGGCCTATACGGGAGGCAACGGAGTAAACCGTTGGCTCCCCCTTCGGGAATGACCTTCCGATATCCCGAAGGGTTTGAGGGTCGTTTCCTCGGCCCGAGACATCGTCTGTTGCCTGCTTCCCCTTGGGAGATAGCACGGAAAGCGCCTCGGTTTTGAAAGTCGTCCCCTCAGCCCGAGACATGGTCTGTTGCCTGCTTCCCCTTGGGGGATAGCGCGGAGAGCGTTTCGTTTGTGGAAGTCGAATCCTGGGCCCGGGACATGGTCCGTTGCCTGCCTCCCCTTGGGGGATGGCGCGGAAAGCGTTCCTGGGAAGGGTTTTATTTGTGTGTGGAACACAAATAGCCGGGGGCACTTGGTGCCAGCCGGAGCCGAGGGGCGTTGCCTCGTTTTTTTTTTTTTTAGGAGGGTATGTATAAGTATGTATAATGTACGCATGATTGCGTCCTCGTGGGGCACGGCTTAGTGAGAAAACACTTGGTGTTTTCAAAGAGTGATGGGGGTGGCCCCTACACTTGGTACCTAAATTGGTGTTCCCCTTCATGAGAGGAAGAGACCTTGGGCCTATTTTGGTGGAGAGATGAGGGCTTGGCCACTCATTTGTAGGAGAGAAAGGGGCCTTGGGCCGCTTGTACAATATGTAGGTGATGAAGGCTTGGCCTTTTGGTTATTCTTCAAAAACAGATGGGGCCTTGGGCCATTGATATTTACACTTGCTGAGGATGAGGGCTTGGCCGCTCATGTTTTATTGATAGAATTTGACAAGGTGGTGCACATTCCAATGTCTAGGGACTTCCGTCCCATTGGGGCGTTTAAGCTTGTATGTCCCTGGTTTGATGATGGCTGAGATGATGTAGGGGCCTTCAAACTTGGGCGCCATCTTTCCTCCTTCGGTGGGTAGACTGGCCTCCCTTCGTCGGAGGACGTAGTCACCCACTTGAAATTCCCGGGAGCGGACCTTGGCGTCGATGTAGCCTTTGACTTGTCTCCTATAGTTTTCGGCCCTGAGAAAAGCTTGCTCTCGGCGTTCTGAGATGAGATGAAGGTCGAGGGCCATGTTGGCATCGTTGACTTCGGGTTCATATTGTTCAACCCTTCGGGTGGGCAGAGCTACTTCTGTTGGAGCCTTAGCCTCAAAGCCATAGCATAGGGAGAAGGGTGTTTCCCCTGTCGCACGCCGAGGGGTGGTACGGTAGGCCCATAGAATGTTGTGTAGCTCTTCTACCCAGCCTCCCCCTTCGGCTTCCAGCTTCTTCTTCAACCCCTCAAGTAGGGTTCGGTTGGCGTTCTCTACTTGCCCGTTGCCCTGAGGGTAGGCGACGGAAGAGAATGTGTGCTTGATGCCCCAAGCCTTAAGGAGGGCACAGAAGGGGGCTGCCTCGAACTGAGTCCCGTTGTCGGAGATAATTTGTTGGGGGACGCCAAACCTTGTGAGAATGTTTTTGAGGACGAAGTGACGGCACCGGGCCTCCGTGATGCTGGCGAGGGGTTCGGCCTCTACCCATTTGGTGAAGTAGTCAATGGCCACAATGATATACCTATTGTTGGAGGTACCCCTCGGCAGAGGGCCTACTAAGTCAATACCCCATCTGGAGAAGGGTATAGCGGTGCTGATGGGAGCATAGTTGACCGCTGGTCTGCCGGGGGCCTTCTGAAAGTGTTGGCAAGCGGCGCACCTTCGGGCCAGATCAGCACAATCTCTAGCCATCGTGGGCCAGAAGTAGCCCTGAACTATGAGCCTTCGGGACATGGAGAAGGGTCCCTGGTGAGCTGAGCAAGTGCCACTGTGCACTTCCTCCATGGCGACTTCGGCCTCATCTTGGTGAAGGCACCGAAGGAGGGTGCCGTTGTAAGATCTCTTGTAAAGCCTCCCGTTTTCGAGGGTGTAGCTGGGAGCCCTCAGTTTTGCTAACTTGGCGCGGGCTTCGTCTTGGGGCAGTTGCCCTGTGGTGATGAAGGTGATGATGTCAGAGATCCAGTCCTCCGGTGTAAGGAATAAATGTAATTAGATTTTGATGATGCTATAGGATTAGAAAGTTAGAGTACCCCCAAATTAGATTTTATGTATTAGAATTTTCAATTGTAAGTATTAGTGTAGTCGACGATCAGAGTTGCTCTGCTTTGGATCAGATCAGAAGTGCATCAGAATTGCTCGACCAGACTTGCTCTGTGAGAACTGCTTTATCAGAGTTCTCTTATCAGAAGTCCATCAGAGTTGCACCATGAGATCTGCTGATAAATTGGACATCTGATAACCGATGAGAGTTACAGATCAGAGGTACTCATCAGCGGACCTATCAGAGTCAGAGTTAGAGTTCAGTCAGGGATCAGAAAGCCATCAGAACTCAACTCATCAGAAAGCCATCATAATTCAATGCTTCAGAAGAGCCTGATCAGAGCCCGACTAACACTTAGAAGATTTCAAGCAACATCCAACAGCTATGAATCCAACGGGTAAAATCATCCAACGGCTAGAAGACTGTGCATGAAAGGAAAGCATTTAATGCACATTAAATGAGCCTGATACGCTGAAGGATTGATTGCAAATGATTGACCAAGGAATCCGGAAGATATATTATAAAAATAGAAACCTTCCAAAAACGGCGGTCAAGTCAACAGTACGCGCATTTAATGCAGTTGTCTCCTCCTCCAACGGGCAGACAACCCCAGTATATAAGCTACTCACCGAAGAACAGGGATGAACTTTGCTACAACTTTTGCTCATCAAATTTTCAAGCTCTCTTGAGATTCAAACTCCACAACACAAAAACAAGAAAAAGCTTACGTTGGGAAGATTCAATCTCACAATCTCTCATCCCCAACAAGAGCAAAGTTCATCCTGTTCTTCAACACTTCAAGAACTTCAACTACATATCTCTTGTAACGAAGCAAGTTGGAGAAAACTCTGTTTTCAGAACATCTTCTGCAAAGAAGGGCGTCCAAGTAACTGCAGTAGTGAAGTGGTGATACTTCCGGGAAGCTGAGTGAAAGGACCAGTCATCAGGAAGCAGGATTGCATCCCGGGTGACAACTAGACTTGAAGAAGGCGTGGAGAACTTCTTAAGAGCTAGGGACTAAGCTTTGTAACCGATCTACTTCAAAGCTAGTGGAACAGTGGACTAGAGGAACGAGTTGTTCCTTGAACCACTATAAAAATATCCGGTGTCATTTACTTTACTGCAATTTACATTTCTGCACTTAGGATATTAACTGTTAACTCTAAGACTTGGAATCTGTGTTCAGCAGATCTTGTCTTTCAGAGTTATCAGAAAGGCATTTGCCTTAGTGTTTCTGAGGCTACCCGGACAGATCAGAATCCGCTGCCAAGGCCAGTTCTGATATCAGAACCAGCCTTTCTCTGTCACCAGAATCAGACATTCTCTGATAAGTCATTTTGGACTTAGAGAAAATTTGAAAAACTAATCAGTCTATTCACCCCCCCCTCTAGACTGATTACCATACTAAACGGGACCAACAAGTGGTATCAGAGCCTCCTTGTTCTTGTAATCTTTTAGGTTACACCTTGAACAAAGATCCACTTGTTCTTAGCCTCTATTTATTTGTTATTATGGATAACTCTCTTGCAAAGCACCTCATGTTTTCAGATCAGAAGTATGATGACTGGAAGATCAGAATGAAAGCACACCTCTGCGCTCTTCATGACGAAATGTGGGAAGTCCTTGAAGAAGGACCTTTCACCAAATTTATGAAGGTGAATACTGAGCATACTATTGACAGGACTCAGCCTGAGATGATTGAGAAAGCCAGATCAGAATGGACAAAGGAAGAGAGGAGACAGTACAATCTTGACAATATTGCCAAAGATATCCTCTACAAAGCCATTGACAACAGATACTTCAACAGAATCAAGAAGTGTCGAACTGCCAAAGAAATATGGGACAAACTTGATCTCATAGGAGCAGGCGATGAACAAGAGAGAGACAACAAACTGACAATAGCTATGAAGAAGTTTGATGACTTCAAACTTCTACCTGAGGAATGCATAGCTGAGATGCATGCCAGACTTCTGATTCTTACCAGTGAGATATCCGAGCTTGGGAAGGAGCTCACAGTTAAAGAAGTCAACCTGAAGATTCTCAGAGGACTGCCCCCAGTCTGGAAGATGAAGGTTGTTGCTGTCCAAGAAAGCAAGGACATCAAGACCTATCCCACAGAGAAACTGATATCTGATCTCAAAGCTTATGAGTTTGAGATGCATGATGAGAAAGAAGAAGTGCCAGATGAGAGAACCACAACTGCTCTTACTGCCAGCACTTCTAAGGCTACAAATTTTGATCCCTCAACTCTTCTATCTGATGAATATATGGCTGCCTTTGCCAGAAAATTCAGAAAATTTATGAAGAAAGATGGAAGGAGTCCATCTTCCATCAGAAGACCACATCAGAAGACCAAATCTTCTGAAAGCAATGGAGAGCACCTCTGCTACAACTGCAGACAGCCTGGGCACTTCAAAGCAAACTGCCCCTATCCAAGAGTGTCCAAGAAGCAAGGACATGAAGAAGAAAAGAAACCAGATGATCAACACAGAAGAAGAAGAGCATTCGTCTCAGAGCAAGCTGAGAGAGATCCACTCTCTGAATCAGAGTCCAGCTCAGACTCCGACTCTGATGAAGCATTCTGCTGCTTGGATGCAGAAACTGAAGACCTCTGCCTCATGGCACAATCAGATGATGAGGTATGCTCTACTTCTGATTCTATTTCTTCTTCGGTAGGCACAGCCTTAAATGATGATCCAATGTCATCATTTTGGGAAGAGTTCCAAACTATCCAAGCCACTTATTCTTCCGTTAAAGATGAGAACAGTAGGCTGAAAGTTGGTATCTCTGATCTAAGGAAAGAGACTGAGTGCAAACTTAATCTCTTAACTGAGGAAAGAGATAGACTGAAGGCTGAAAATGAGTCTCTTCTTAAAAGAATAAGAGACATTGAAGAACTTGAGAGTAAATATAATAGTCTTCTGAAGATGCAATCTTCCATGAAGAATATTGGTGACTCTCATAACTTCACCTCTGGTCTTGGATATGTTGAACCAGAGTCTGGTGAGCCTTCTGTAAGGCCTAGCACCAAAGTTGCTAAGGCTAAAAAGGTCATAGTGCCACAGACTCTGAGCCCCAATTGTCATGCTAGTACTTCTGGTACTAAAGTTGTTCATGAGAAGGTCATACCAGAGAAACAAACTCTAAAGGCCAAACCAAAACACAGTTTGAAAACTAATGAACCTGGCAGAAATTCTAACAAAAGGAAAAGTTTTCAGAAAAATAATGATCAAAGGCCTAATCCAATCAGACAATCTCATGACAATGATACCAGAAACTGCTATCAGAAAGGCAGATATCAAGAGAAGATCAACTATAGGCAGAAGAGGTTGTCTGGTCAACCTCAGAAGCCTAAAGCTAAGCGCTCCTCTGATCTTGATAGTATATGGGACTTCTTTCCAACTAAGAAGGCTATGCAAAAGTATGCAAACAGAAAGCATGATCCTCACAAACATCTGCCCAAAGTGAATCATACATCTGTTTACTACGACTACCAGGTGGACAATGGGTACCACCCACCAAGGTTTCAGTTGATGAGACCAAAATGGTACCAACTACCAAGACTGCATTACCCCCCAGGACCCAACATTGCTTGGGTACCTAAACCTTCCTTTTAATCTTGCAGGAACTGTGTGCTGGAGCTATCTCAGAGCAAGAATGGTATATTGACAGTGGATGCTCCAGGCACATGACAGGTGACAAGAGTTGCCTATCAGAGCTCCAGAAAATCAATGGACCCAGAGTCACTTTCGGTGGAAATGACAAGGAAGGGCAAACAAAAGGAAGAGGGAAGCTGATCAAGAACCAGATAATCATTGAAGATGTCTCTTATGTCAAAGGTCTGAAGTTCAACCTCCTAAGTGCTAGCCAGTTCTGTGACAAAGGCTACACAGTTGAATTCACCAAGACCTTATGCTATGTCAAGCATGAGACAACCAAAGAAGTGGTTCTTACAGCCAAAAGAAGAAAGAACATCTATGTTGTCGACTGGCAAACAGCAAAAGATGGAACCTGTCTGATAGCAAAGGACAATTCAAAGCTAAGCTGGGACTGGCACAAGAAGCTTAGCCACTTGAATTTCAAAACTATCAACAAACTGGCAAGGGAACACATTGTAGATGGCCTGCCTGACATTGTCTACAAGAAGGAGACCCTCTGCAGTGCTTGTCAGAAAGGCAAACAAGTGAAGACCTCATTCAAACCCATAGCTGGAGATCTTTCTACTTGTCCTCTAAATCTAATTCACATGGATTTATTTGGACCAGTTGAAACTCCCAGTGTTGGTGGAAAAAGATATACACTGGTTATGGTTGATGATTACTCAAGATATACTTGGACTGTGTTTCTGACCAAGAAAAATGAAACTCTTCAGAAGTTGCCAACTCTGCTAAAGCAACTTCAGACTGAGAAGAACATGAAGGTCAGGACAATCAGATCTGACAGAGGAACTGAATTTGTCAACAAGGTGATCAAAGACTTCTGTGATCAGAATGGCACATTCCATCAACTCTCTGCTGCCAGAACACCCCAACAAAATGGTGTTGCAGAAAGAAGGAACAGAACACTGAAGGAAGCTGCAAGAACTATGATTGCAGAATCAGGGTTGCCCATCAGATACTGGGCTGAAGCAATCAACACTGCATGCTACACTCAGAACAGAAGCATGATCCACAAGAATCATCAGAAGACCCCCTATGAGCTGTGGAAAGGAAGAAAGCCAAACATCAGCTACTTCCATGTGTTTGGATGCAAGTGCTACATTCTAAACAATGGAAAGGATAATCTGAAAGTATTTCAAGAAAAAGCTGATGAAGGTGTATTCTTAGGCTACTCAAGCTCAAGTAAAGCCTATAGAATACTTAATAAGAGAACTATACAAGTTGAAGAATCCATTCATGTCAAATTTGATGATGATACCTTTGCAGTAGAATTATCAGAAACCCTGCAAAAAATCAACCTTGAAGACAAGGGTTCAGAACCATCAGAAGAGGCCATCAACAATCCTATATTATCAATTCCTCCTGCCAATCCAATTCTGATAGTCAAAGATGAAGATGAAGAATCAGAAGATGAACCATCAGAGTTGCCTAGACAGCAACTATCAGAACCCGATCTAACTTGGTTAAGAGATCATCCTCCTAATCAAGTAATTGGTCAAGTCACCAGTGGTGTTAGGACCAGATCTGCTTCTAGAAGAGAAGCCATGTTCACCTGCTGCATATCTCAGATGGAACCAATGAGTGTAGAAGAAGCTCTAGAAGATTCAGATTGGATCAATGCAATGCAAGAAGAGCTGACACAGTTTGAAAGGAATGAAGTGTGGAAACTTGTTCCCAGACCAAAGCATCAGAATGTCATTGGAACCAAATGGGTATTCAAGAACAAAGCAGATGAAGAAGGCAACATTGTAAGGAATAAAGCAAGGCTTGTAGCAAAGGGATACTGTCAAGAAGAAGGCATAGATTTTGATGAGACCTTTGCACCTGTTGCAAGACTGGAAGCAATCAGGATATTCCTAGCCTATGCTGCTTACAACGACATCAAAGTATACCAGATGGATGTCAAGAGTGCATTTCTGAATGGAGAACTTGAAGAGGAAGTCTATGTTGAACAACCTCCAGGTTTTGTCATTCCTACTCAATCTTCTTGTGTCTACAAGCTCAGAAAGGCCCTTTATGGTCTTAAGCAAGCTCCCAGAGCTTGGTATGACACATTGTCCCTATTCTTAGTGAACCATGGGTTTACTAAAGGAAAGGTTGACAAAACTCTATTTCAGATCTCTGTTGCTAATCATATTCTCTTAGTGCAAATTTATGTTGATGATATTATATTTGGAAGCACTAATCCAGAATTATGCAAGAAATTTTCTCAAGTTATGCAGAAGAAGTTTGAAATGAGCATGATGGGAGAACTCAGTTACTTTCTTGGATTACAAGTCAAACAAGTACCAGAAGGCATCTTTATCAACCAAGGAAAGTACACCAGAGATCTCATCAAGAAGTTTGGAGTAGATGGAAAATCTTCAGTCAAGATTCCAATGAATGCATCTCAAGGCATTAGACCAGATGATGAAGGCAAAGATGTTGATGCAACAACTTATAGAGGAATCATTGGATCCCTCCTCTATCTGACTGCAAGCAGACCAGACATAGCTTTTGCAGTAGGAATCTGTGCCAGATACCAATCAAAGCCCAAGGAGAGCCATCTAGTTGATGCTAAGAAGATTATCAGATATATCAAAGGAAATCCAAATGCAGGCCTATGGTATCCCAAGGGAGGTAATTTTGAACTAATTGGTTATTCTGATTCAGACTTTGCAGGTTGCAGATTGGACAGGAAGAGTACTTCTGGTCACTGTCAATTGCTAGGTGGGAGACTTGTCTCCTGGTTTAGCAAGAAGCAGAATTCAATCTCAACTAGCACTGCTGAAACTGAGTACATTGCTGCTGGAAGCTGCTGTGCTCAATTACTCTGGATGAAGCAACAACTCAAGGATTATGGAATTCAAGCAAAGGAGATCAAGCTGCTGTGTGACAATACAAGTGCTATTGCCATCACTCAGAATCCGGTGCTGCATTCAAGAACAAAGCATATTGAGATCAGACATCACTTCATCAGAGATCATGTGGAGAAGAAGCATATCTCAATTGAGCATGTACCAACTGAAAACCAACTTGCAGATATCTTAACCAAACCTCTCTCTGAAGCAAGGTTTAACAAGCTAAGGGAAGAACTGGGAATGATGGATGATCTTCCCAGAGATGCATGAATCAGAGTTGCAGAAGTATCAGATGTGGATTCATCAGAACACCCCATCTCTGATACCCGAAACTCTTATCCATCAGAAGCTTCGATCAGAATTGCAGAAGCATCAGATGTGGATCTATCAGATTTCACCACCTCTGATACGCTTATTCATCAGAGGACCCTATATCAGAATACCCCTTCTCTGATATATGGACTGATATTCATCAGAGTGCCTGTGGACTTAGCAAAATTCTCTAAATTTCGGGCGAGACTGTTCAATAAACCAGAAGTTACCATATTACCCCCGGTAGTTATTACCATTTTTGGAAAACGGCTTTCCGCCCACAATCCATTTAATGCGACCTCGAAACCGCAAATTATATCAAACGTCCACTAACCCAAAATCATATATACTCTTTCTGAAACCTAAATTGCTACTGCAATTTTATTCTTCGTCCTCAAACTTCCAATCTTCAGACCCTCTCAATTCTCTCAAAGATGAAGTTCATCAACATCACCGATCTCTCAGAGTCTGAAGCCAAGGCGCTTGTAGCTAACATCGCCACCGGGATGAAGGTTGACATGTCCTCCCTGCCATTATTGGCCGAGAACTCTAAAGTGATGAAAGCGGTCATTGCCGGGATGAATGACTCGCAACTGACCAAGATAGTGGCTCATCCCTATGAGCACTTCAGCAACGTGGATGTAGCTGAGTTTTATCTCAACGCTTACATTGCTGACAACACCATCCACTCCCAAGTTCAGGGAAAGAACCTGAAGATCGATGCTGACTCTCTCAATGAGTTCTTCAACATCAAACTCGACTCTCAGGACATTGACACCCCCAATCTCATTGAACTCGATGATGTGGACATCTCAGTCACCACATTTGTGCAGACCTACTGCCGAGAGGATGCAACAGGCATAGAGACCCTGTATATGAAGAAAAATGCTCTCAAGAAGGACTTTGAGAGGCTGATGAGCATAATGCACAGGTGTTTGTGGTGCAAAACAAGTTCAACTGATCAGATGAACCACGCCAATTCCAAAGCTCTATATGCTGTTCACAGAGGAATGAACATCAACTGGGGTAAAGTATTGTTCCAATCCATCTCTGAGTCCATCTCAAAGAAGGACAAAAAGACTGGTATGTTCTCTACGAAGATGGGTCATGGACTTCTGATCTCCAGACTCATCTCTAACTCCAAAACAGCTCTCAGAGAAGCCACCTCTGTGGACCACACAAAGACCATCTTCCTCACCATCTCTCCCAAAGTCAACGTGGCCATTGCTGCTGAGTTGAAGAAAACCAGCAAGCAAGAGCAGAACAGGAAGAAAATGGTCGAAAAACCCAAGGCTACCCCCAAGAAGGTCACAAAAAGGGCTGCAACCACCTCTGAGCAGCCTAAGGCAAAGCCTGTTCAAACCCCTAAGAAGAAGCATACTCAGAGTTCTAAGATTGTCTCTTCTGAGAAAATTGCATCAGAGGAAGATACATCAGAACAGGACGGATCAGACTTGGCGCCTAGATCTTCTCCCCAAGGGAAGCAGAAGCAGAAGAGGAGAAGAAGAGCAATCATCAGAAATGACTCTGATGACTCTGCCTCTGATCACGTGCAAAGGAAGAAGAAGAAAGAAAACCCTTCTCATAAGAAGTCAGACACTCAGGGGGAACCTGAATCAGAGTCCCATTTCTCATCCCTACCAGACATACATCTGATAGCTCCATCAGAAGATCATCAAGCATCACCTATCAGAGAATCTCCCACAGAGTTTCATGCAGTTCTGGATAGGCAGTTTGACCGTGTGCTAGCCTGGAGAAAATGGAGAATGGGTCCTCTACAACAAATTCTTCAATTCTTCCCCTACTATGAAACTGAGGAAGCTGAAGTTCTCAAGTGGGTAGGAACAGATGATGTCTCACAGTGCTTTGATGTTGATTTCCTCGAAGCTGTTCTAGAGAAAAAGAAAGCCAACTGCAAAGGCAAGGCTGTTCTGATATCCCGCTCACCAGAAGAGCATGTCAAAGCTCTGGAGGATCATGAGAGAGATGCCTTTGATGCCTGGCTGATGGAGAAGAAAAGGCAGGAATCATTGATCAAGATGAAACCCATTCCAGGTGCAGAAGGTGAACCCTCTACTGCAAATGATGTGTCTCTGGCCATAATGAATCTGATCAGAGAATGGAGAACCTCTCAGTTTGAAGAAACAGTTCTTGAGGTAATTCCTAACTCTCCATCTCCACCTCTTCAAATTGCACCAGAACCCCATACCTCACCTCCCAAATCTCCATCCCCTACACCCACAACACCTGAATACACTCCTCCACCTTCACCCCAACCTCCATCACATTCACCCACTACCTCACCCAAGAAAACCCCATCTCCAATCCATCAGAAAACCTCTTCACCTAAGAAGCCCTCACCCAAACAACCATCACCATGTAAACCCCCATCCCCCATCAGAAACCGTTCACCATCACCACCACCATCTCCAAAACAACCATCTTCAGAACCCCTATCCTCACCCCTGCATACTCCTCTTCAAATTTCATCATCAGAGCCATCCCCTCAGGCTCCTCCTCAATCCCCTCCCAACTCTGTTCAAGTTCTGGCCACCACTCAGGCTCCTCAATCCTTCATAGCTGATATAGAGCAGGTTGGACGTCAAATCGCCAAAGGCATGGAAAAGATTCTGGATACTGAATATGAGACTGATACTCATCTCACCAGAGTCAGTGAACATCTCTCCAAAGGGATCAATATGCTGCTAAAGCATGTAGGCATCATTGCCACAGCTTTTGAGGTCCACAAGGATAAAACTGCAGAAAATCTGAGCAACATTGCTAAAGAGGTAGATGGAATCTCAGCAGTGCTATTCCATCACACTAAGGTCCTAGAAGAGCAGGACAAAGTCATCAAGGGTATCTCTGACTCTGTTGATACTCTACAGTGGTCTACTGACAAGGCTAGAGAAGAGATTACTGATGTTGAAGGCCTATGCAAGGACTCTAAAGAACTTGCTATCAAATTGATCAATAGTGGAAAGGACAGAGATCACAAGCTAACTCTCCTTGAAGCTACTACCAAAGATATTCAGAGTGCTGTAGATAAACAGAAGGAGCTTATTGAAGGTCTGGCCTCCGTAACTCAGACTCTGCCAAGTGCCCTTGAAGTTATTAAGGAGAATCAGGCCACCGAATTCTCAAAGATTGAACTCCTCCTTGGTGATCTTGCTGATGCCAAAAAGGGGGAAGATGTAAGAAAACCTGCTAAAGCTATCAGAACTGCAGAAGGACCAAGCACCAGTGCTCCTGATCCTGCTATATACTTTGAGAAGACTAGGCAGAAGCAGATTGCCGCTGGTATCCAAAGACCAACTCCTTCTCGCTCTAAGAAAGGAAAGAAGACAGGCTCCACTTTCACTTTAGCCCAATGGCTCAACAGTGACTTGGCTAAACCTGATGCTGCTCAATTCAGAGAAATGAAGAAGCATATGACCCCTATTCAACAAGAGAATCTAATCCTAGATAAAGACGGGCTGATAATCATTAATCATGGTGGCTCTATGCAAGAAGCAGAAGAATGGTGGCGAATGAAAGTGATCCCTGGCAAGGACCTTTCAGAAGCCATCAGAAATTATCTGGATTGCAAGCTTGAACCTGCTTGGTCAGGATATCAGAATCCCAGGAATCTTGCTACAATTAGAGCTAGGGTAAATGCTGATCTGAAGGAAATTGATGCAAAGGAAGCTCAACTAGAAGAGGAAGACTTCTAAACTCTATCCTCTTGTTGCTTTAAATATCTTTCATTAATAAGATAACCAGCTTGCCTCGATTTTGCATGGCAATTTCAAATTATTTCTCTATTGCAATTCTGATTATTTATGCTCTGATACCTTGTGTTATGTCTTATTTTATTTATCTGATTGATTGTATCTTACTCTTGCTATCTTCCTATGCCAAGTGCCCACCAAGATTCTAAATGAAAGTTTATTTTTAACTTATTTTCCTTCATGGTGTAAGGCACTTCTCTGGAGATAGTTTAAGGGTTTTGGCATCATCAAAAAGGGGGAAATTGTAAGGAATAAATGTAATTAGATTTTGATGATGCTATAGGATTAGAAAGTTAGAGTACCCCCAAATTAGATTTTATGTATTAGAATTTTCAATTGTAAGTATTAGTGTAGTCGACGATCAGAGTTGCTCTGCTTTGGATCAGATCAGAAGTGCATCAGAATTGCTCGACCAGACTTGCTCTGTGAGAACTGCTTTATCAGAGTTCTCTTATCAGAAGTCCATCAGAGTTGCACCATGAGATCTGCTGATAAATTGGACATCTGATAACCGATGAGAGTTACAGATCAGAGGTACTCATCAGCGGACCTATCAGAGTCAGAGTTAGAGTTCAGTCAGGGATCAGAAAGCCATCAGAACTCAACTCATCAGAAAGCCATCATAATTCAATGCTTCAGAAGAGCCTGATCAGAGCCCGACTAACACTTAGAAGATTTCAAGCAACATCCAACAGCTATGAATCCAACGGGTAAAATCATCCAACGGCTAGAAGACTGTGCATGAAAGGAAAGCATTTAATGCACATTAAATGAGCCTGATACGCTGAAGGATTGATTGCAAATGATTGACCAAGGAATCCGGAAGATATATTATAAAAATAGAAACCTTCCAAAAACGGCGGTCAAGTCAACAGTACGCGCATTTAATGCAGTTGTCTCCTCCTCCAACGGGCAGACAACCCCAGTATATAAGCTACTCACCGAAGAACAGGGATGAACTTTGCTACAACTTTTGCTCATCAAATTTTCAAGCTCTCTTGAGATTCAAACTCCACAACACAAAAACAAGAAAAAGCTTACGTTGGGAAGATTCAATCTCACAATCTCTCATCCCCAACAAGAGCAAAGTTCATCCTGTTCTTCAACACTTCAAGAACTTCAACTACATATCTCTTGTAACGAAGCAAGTTGGAGAAAACTCTGTTTTCAGAACATCTTCTGCAAAGAAGGGCGTCCAAGTAACTGCAGTAGTGAAGTGGTGATACTTCTGGGAAGCTGAGTGAAAGGACCAGTCATCAGGAAGCAGGATTGCATCCCGGGTGACAACTAGACTTGAAGAAGGCGTGGAGAACTTCTTAAGAGCTAGGGACTAAGCTTTGTAACCGATCTACTTCAAAGCTAGTGGAACAGTGGACTAGAGGAACGAGTTGTTCCTTGAACCACTATAAAAATATCCGGTGTCATTTACTTTACTGCAATTTACATTTCTGCACTTAGGATATTAACTGTTAACTCTAAGACTTGGAATCTGTGTTCAGCAGATCTTGTCTTTCAGAGTTATCAGAAAGGCATTTGCCTTAGTGTTTCTGAGGCTACCCGGACAGATCAGAATCCGCTGCCAAGGCCAGTTCTGATATCAGAACCAGCCTTTCTCTGTCACCAGAATCAGACATTCTCTGATAAGTCATTTTGGACTTAGAGAAAATTTGAAAAACTAATCAGTCTATTCACCCCCCCCTCTAGACTGATTACCATACTAAACGGGACCAACATCCGGCCTCAGGTTAATGCTCATGACGGGGCTCGCGTGGATGCTTGAGAGGCTAAGTTCCTCAATTCTTGCAATTTTTGAGAGGTGTTCGGGGGATTCATCCGAAAGCTTGGATAGAATGTCGGCCTCGGAGTTTTGAGCCCTCGGTATTTGGGTGAGAGAGTGTGCCTCAAACACCTTGAGCAACTCCTTAGCCGCTTCTTTGTATTGATTCATCCTTCCTTCCTTGGCCTCGTACTCCCCGGAGATTTGACCCACGACAAGCTTGGAGTCACACTTGACGTGGACCATCTTGGCCCTCAGATTTGCTGCCAGCCGAAGGCCACAGAGGAGGGCTTCGTACTCGGCCTCATTGTTGGAGACTTTGAAGGATTGAAGGAGAAGCGGATGACATAATAGGCGCGGAAGCCTTCGGGTGTGATCAGAACTACTCCCCCTCCGCATGCTTTGGTAGCCGAGGAGCCATCGGTATAGAGGGTCCACCACTCATCAAGGGGTGTCGAAGGCTCCTCATCCACCGCAGATCTCGCGGTGCATTCCGTTACGAAGTCTGCCAGGGCTTGGCCCTTGATGGCAGGCCTCGGACGGATATCTATGCTGTATTGGCTGAGAAAGATGGCCCATTTCACCATTCGGGAGGAACTTGTGGGGCTCCTCATGAGGGCGCCGAGGGGTTGATGTGTGAGCACTTGGACCGGATGAGCTTGAAAGTAGTGGCCAAGTTTCTTGACAGTCTAAACGATGGCTAGCACCGTCTTCTCGACGGGAGAATACCTGAGTTCGGCTTCCCGGAGGGTCTTACTGACGTAGAAGATGGCACGTTGGATGCCGTCTTCCTCTCGGATTAGTACTGAGCTGATAGCCGCAGGGCTAACACCGAGATATAAGTACAAAGTCTCCCCCATCTTGGGTTTGGAGAGCACTGGGGGAGAAGAGAGGTACTTCTTGAGTTCGTCGAAGGCCTCTTGACATTCAGGTGTCCATTGAAAACCCGTTGTCTTCCTCATGATTTGGAAGAAGGGGAGGGCCCTCTCAGCTGACTTGGAGAGGAAACGGTTGAGGGCTGCCAGGCGACCCGTCAACCGTTGAACTTCTTTGACGTTGCGTGGAGGCTCCATATTGATGATGGCCTGAATTTTCTCGGGGTTGACCTCGATACCCCTTCGGCTTACCATGTAGCCCAAGATTTTTCCACCTTGTACGCCGAAGGTGCATTTTTGGATTCAACCGGAGGTTGAATTTTTGCATGATGGCGAAGATTTCCTGGAGGTCCTCGGCGTGAGTGCCGGCCTTCTTGCTCTTGACAATCATATCGTCAACATAGGCCTCCATAGTGCGCCCCAAGACAGCTTGAAAGACTCTGGCCACCATTCGGGTGTAGGTGGCGCCTGAATTCTTGAGGCCGAAGGCCATCACAAGATAACAGAAGATGCCTTCGGGTGTCATGAAGGCAGTTTTTCCAGCGTCTTCCTCATGCATGTAGATTTGATGATATCCGCGGAATGCGTCGAGGAATGACATAATCTCGCATCCCGCGGTCTCATCCACAAGTTGATCAATGTTCGGCAGGGGGAAGGGGTCCATAGGGCACGCCTTATTCAGGTCCGTGTAATCCACGCACATGCGGAAAGTAGGAGGCTTCTGTGCAAGGACTACATTTGCTAACCAAGAGGGGTATTTCACCTCCTTGATATGTTTGATGGAGAGGAGCATGGCTACCTCCTTCTTCACGAACTCCCTTCTCTCGGCCGAGAGGGGTCTTCTTCGCTGCTGTATCGGTTTGGCCGAGGGGTCCACCGCTAGGCGGTGGGTGATAACCCTTCGGTCAATTCCTGGCATATCCTCCGGCCCCCATGCAAAAACAATGGAGTAGGCGCGGAGGGCCCTGGTGATGCCAGCCTTCAAGTCTTCGGGGAGCTTGGCTCCAATCTTCAGGATTCTCTCCGGCTTGGCCGGATCGAGTATCAAGTCTTCGGTCTCCTCGGCAGGCTCAGCCCTCGGCCTGCCTTCTTCTTCCTCCAAGGCCTTGGTGGTGATGGTGTCAACACGAAACTCAGTTTTACTAACCTTCTTGGTAAGCTGAAGGTAGCAGGCCCTGGAGAGTTTCTGGTTCCCCTCGAATAGCCGATGCCGGTGGGTGTGGGGAATTTGAGGCAAAGGTGTTTCATGGAGATGACAGCTTCTAAGTCCTCGAGGGCAGGCCGGCCGATGATGATGTTGTGCGCGCAGTCGAGGTTGACGACGACGAATTCCACTTCGAGCTTGGCTCTATGGGACCCGTCGCCGTATTCAACCACTAGGGTGACGACGCCTTCGGCGTCTACGCTATCCCCCGTAAATCCGGAGAGGGGGGTGTTGATGTGCCGAAGGGACCCCCTGTCGAGTCCCAACTCTTGAAAAGTGCTGAGATACATGACGTTGACAGAACTCCCCGTGTCGACGTAAGTCCGGTGGATGATGGCGTCATTGATCTCAGTGCGAATGACGAGGGCATCCCTATGCGGCAGAGAACCCGAGGGGAGGTCCGCATTTGTGAAGAAGATGGGATCCGCCCTGTAAGGAATAAATGTAATTAGATTTTGATGATGCTATAGGATTAGAATTTTAAAGTACCCCCAAATTAGATTTTATGTATTAGAATTTTCAAATTGTAAGTATTAGTGTAGTCGACGATCAGAGTTGCTCTATTTTGGACCAGATCAGAACTGCTCGACCAGACTTGCTCTATGAGAACTGCTCCATCAGAGTTCTCTTAGCAGAAGTCCATCAGAGTTGCACTATGAGAGTTGCTGATAAACTTGGACATCTGATAACCGATGAGAACTACAGATCAGAGGTACTCATCAGCGGACCTATCAGAGTCAGAGTTAGAGTTCTATCAGAGATCAGAAAGCCATCAGAACTCAACGCATCAGAAGGCCATCAGAATCCAACACGTCAGAAGAACCTGATCAGAGCCCGACTAACACTTAGAAGATTTCAAGCAACATCCAACAGCTATGAGTTCAACGGGTAAAAACATCCAACGGCTAGAAGACTATGCATGAAAGGAAAGCATTTAATGCACATTAAATGAGCCTGATACGCTGAAGGATTGATTGCAAATGATTGACCAAGGAATCCGGGAAGATATATTATAAAAATAGAAACCTTCCAAAACGGCAGTCAAGTCAACTGTACGCTCATTTAATGCAGTTGTCTCCTCCTCCAACGGGCAGACAACCCCAGTATATAAGCTACTCACCGAAGAACAGGGATACACCCTTGCTACAACTTTTGCTCAACAAAAGTTTCAAGCTTTCTTGAGATTCAAACTCCACAACACAAAAACAAGAAAAAGCTTACGTTGGGAAGATTCAATCTCACAATCTCTTATCCCCAACAAGAGCAAAGTTCATCCTGCTCTTCAACACTTCAAGAACTTCAACTACATATCTCTTGTAACGAAGCAAGTTGGAGAAAACTCTGTTTTCAGAACATCTTCTGAAAAGAAGGGCGTCCAAGTAACTGCAGTAGTGAAGTGGTGATACTTCCGGGAAGCTGAGTGAAAGGACCAGCCATCAGGACGTGGAATTGCATCCTGGGTGGCATCTAGGCTTGAAGAAGACGAGGAGTGCTTCTTAAGTGCTAGGAATTAGCTTTGTAACTGATCTACTTCAAAGCTAGTGGAACAGTGGACTAGAGGAACGAGTTGTTCCTTGAACCACTATAAAATATCCGGTGTCATTTACTTTACTGCAATTTTCATTTCTGCACTTAGGATATTAACTGATTAACTCTAAGACTTGGAATCTGTGTTCAGCAGATCTTGTTTTAAGAGCTATCAGAAAGGCATTTGCCTTAGTGTTTCTGAGGCTACCCGGACAGATCAGAATCCGCTGCCAAGGCCAGTTTTGATATCAGAACCAGCCTATCTCTGTCATCAGAATCAGACCTTCTCTGATAAGTCACTTTTGACTTAGAGAAAATTTGAAAAACCAACCAGTCTATTCACCCCCCCCTCTAGACTGGTTACCATATTAAACGGGACCAACAAGTGGTATCAGAGCCTCCTTGTTCTTGTAATCTTTTAGGTTACTCTCTGAACAAAGATCCACCTGTTCTTAGCCTCTATTTAGTTGTTATTATGGATAACTCTCTTGCAAAGCATCTAATGTTCACAGATCAGAAATATGATGATTGGAAGATCAGAATGAAGGCACATCTGTGTGCTCTTCATGATGAAATGTGGGAAGTCTTGGAGAATGGACCCTTTATCCAGTTCATGAAGATCAATCCTGCTCACTCCATTGATAACTCTCAGCCCCAGATGATTGAGAAAGCCCGGTCAGAATGGACCAAGGAAGAAAAGAGGCAGTACAATCTAGATAATATAGCCAAGGACATCCTTTACAAGGCTATTGATGAAAGATACTTCAACAGAATCAAGAAGTGCAAAACTGCCAAAGAAATCTGGGACAAGCTTGATGAGATTGGAGCAGGAGATGAACAAGAAAGAGATAACAAGTTGACCATTGCTATGAAGAAGTTTGATGACTTCAAACTTCTGCCAGAAGAATGCATTGCTAAGATGCATGAGAGACTGCTGATTCTCATTAGTGAGATTTCTGAGCTTGGAAAGGAGCTCACTATCAAAGAAGTCAACATGAAGATCCTGAGGGGACTGCCTTCAGCTTGGAAGATGAAGGTGATTGCTGTCCAAGAAAGCAAGAACATCAAGACCTATGCCACTGAGAAACTCATTTCTGATCTCAAAGCTTATGAGTTTGAGATGCATGAAGAGAAGGAGGAAGCTCCTGATGAAAGGACCACCACTGCTCTCACTGCCAGCACCTCAAAGGTAAGTGACTTTGACCCTTCTACTCTTTTATCTGATGAGTATATGGCTGCTTTTGCCAGGAAGTTTAAGAAGTTTATGAAGAAAGATGGAAGGAGTCCATCTTCCATCAGAAGACCTCATCAGAAGACCAAACCTTCTGAAAGCAATGGAGAGTACCTCTGCTACAACTGCAGACAGCCTGGGCACTTCAAAGCAAACTGCCCTTATCCAAGAGTGTCCAAGAAACAAGGACATGAAGAAGAAAAGAAACCAGATGATCAACACAGAAGAAGAAGAGCATTCGTCTCAGAGCAAGCTGAGAGAGATCCACTCTCTGAATCTGAGTCCAGCTCAGACTCCGACTCTGATGAAGCATTCTGCTGCTTAGATGCAGAAACTGAAGACCTTTGCCTCATGGCACAATCTGATGATGAGGTATGCTCTACTTCTGACTCTGTTTCTTCTTCGGTAGGCACAGCCTTAAATGATGATCCAATGTCATCATTTTGGGAAGAGTTCCAAACTATCCAAGCCACTTATTCTTCTGTTAAAGATGAGAACAGTAGGCTGAAAGTTGATATCTCTGATCTAAGGAAAGAGACTGAGTGCAAACTTAATCTCTTAACTGAGGAAAGAGATAGACTGAAGGCTGAAAATGAGTCTCTTCTTAAAAGAATAAGAGATATTGAAGAACTTGAGAGTAGATATAATAGTCTTCTGAAGATGCAATCTTCCATGAAGAATATTGGTGACTCTCATAACTTCACCTCTGGTCTTGGATATGTTGAACCAGAGTCTGGTGAGCCTTCTGTAAGGCCTAGCACCAAAGTTGCTAAGGCTAAAAAGGTCACAGTGCCACAGACTCTGAGCCCCATTTGCCATGCTAGTACTTCTGGTACTAAGGTTGTTCATGAGAAGGTCACACCAGAGAAACAAACTCTAAAGGCCAAACCAAAACACAGTTTGAGAACTAATGAACCTGGTAGAAACTCAAACAAAAGGAAGAGTTTTCAGAAAAATAATAATCAAAGGCCTAATCCAATCAGACAATCTCATGACAATGGTATCAGAAACTGCTATCAGAAAGGCAGATATCAAGAGAAGATTAACTATAGGCAGAAGAGGTTGTCTGGTAAACCTCAGAAGCCTAAAGTTAAGCGCTCCTCTGATCTTGATAGCATATGGGACTTCTTTCCAACAAAGAAGGCTATGCAGAAGTATGCAAACAGAAAGCATGATCCTCACAAGCATCTGCCCAAAGTGAATCATACATCTGTTTACTACAACTACCAGGTGGACAATGGGTACCATCCACCAAGGTTTCAGTTGATGAGACCAAAATGGTACCAACTACCAAGACTGCATTACCCCCCAGGACCCAACATTGCTTGGGTACCTAAATCTTCCTTTTAATCTTGCAGGAACTGTGTGCTGGAGCCACCTCAGAACAAGAATGGTATATTGACAGTGGATGCTCCAGGCACATGACAGGTGACAAGAGTTGCCTAACAGAGTTCCAGAAAATCAATGGACCCAGAGTCACTTTCGGTGGAAATGACAAGGAAGGGCAAACAAAAGGAAGAGGGAAGCTGATCAAGAACCAGATAATCATTGAAGATGTCTCATATGTCAAAGGTCTGAAGTTCAACCTCCTGAGTGCTAGCCAGTTCTGTGACAAAGGCTACACAGTTGAATTCACCAAGACCTTATGCTATGTCAAGCATGAGACAACCAAAGAAGTAGTTCTTACAGCCAAAAGAAGAAAGAACATCTATGTTGTTGACTGGCAAACAGCAAAAGATGGAACCTGCCTGATAGCAAAGGACAATTCAAAGCTAAGCTGGGACTGGCACAAGAAGCTTAGCCACCTGAATTTCAAAACCATCAACAAACTGGCAAGGGAACACATTGTAGATGGTCTGCCTGACATTGTCTACAAGAAGGAGACCCTCTGCAGTGCTTGTCAGAAAGGAAAACAAGTGAAGACCTCATTCAAACCCATAGCTGGAGATCTTTCTACTTGTCCTCTAAATCTGATCCACATGGATTTATTTGGACCAGTTGAAACTCCCAGTGTTGGTGGAAAAAGATATACTCTTGTTATGGTTGATGACTACTCAAGATTCACATGGACTGTATTCCTAACCAAGAAAAATGAAACCCTTCAGAAGTTGCCATCTCTGTTAAAACAACTTCAAACTGAGAAGAATATGAAGGTCAGAACAATCAGATCTGACAGAGGAACTGAATTTGTCAACAAGATAATCAAGGACTTCTGTGATCAGAATGGCACCTTTCATCAACTTTCTGCTGCCAGAACACCCCAACAAAATGGTGTTGCAGAAAGAAGGAACAGAACTCTGAAGGAAGCTGCAAGAACTATGATTGCAGAATCAGGGTTGCCCATCAGATACTGGGCTGAAGCAATCAACACTGCATGCTACACTCAGAACAGAAGCATGATCCACAAGAACCATCAGAAGACCCCCTACGAGCTGTGGAAAGGAAGAAAGCCAAACATCAACTACTTCCATGTGTTTGGATGCAAGTGCTACATTCTAAACAATGGAAAGGATAATCTGAAAGTATTTCAAGAAAAAGCTGATGAAGGTGTATTCTTAGGCTACTCAAGTTCAAGCAAAGCCTATAGAATACTCAACAGAAGATCTCTACAAGTTGAAGAATCCATCCATGTCAAATTTGATGATGGTACCTCTGCAGAAGAATTATCAGAAACCCTGCAGAAGATTAACCTTGAAGACAAAAGTTCAGAACCATCAGAAGAGGCCATCAACAATCCTATATTCTCAACTCCTCCTGCCAATCCAATTCTGATAGACAAAGATGAAGATGAAGAATCAGAAGACGAACCATCAGAGTTGCCTAGACAGCAACTAACAGAACCTGATCTAACTTGGTTAAGAGATCATCCTCCTAATCAAGTGATAGGTCAAGTCACCAGTGGTGTTAGAACCAGATCTGCATCTAGAAGAGAAGCCATGTTCACCTGCTGCATATCCCAGGTGGAACCAATGTGTGTGGAAGAAGCTCTAGAAGATTCAGATTGGATCAATGCAATGCAAGAAGAGCTGACACAGTTTGAAAGGAATGAAGTTTGGAAACTTGTTCCCAGACCAAAGCATCAGAATGTCATTGGAACCAAATGGGTATTCAAGAACAAAGCAGATGAAGAAGGCAACATTGTAAGGAATAAAGCAAGGCTTGTAGCAAAGGGTTACTGTCAAGAAGAAGGCATAGATTTTGATGAGACCTTTGCACCTGTTGCCAGACTGGAAGCAATCAGGATATTCCTAGCCTATGCTGCTTACAACGACATCAAAGTATACCAGATGGATGTCAAGAGTGCATTTCTGAATGGAGAACTTGAAGAGGAAGTCTATGTTGAACAACCTCCAGGTTTTGTCATTCCTACTCAATCTTCTTGTGTCTACAAGCTCAGAAAGGCCCTTTATGGTCTTAAGCAAGCTCCCAGAGCTTGGTATGACACATTGTCCCTATTCTTAGTGAACCATGGGTTTACTAAAGGAAAGGTTGACAAAACTCTATTTCAGATTTCTGTTGCTAATCATATTCTGTTAGTGCAAATCTATGTTGATGATATTATATTTGGAAGCACTAATCCAGAATTATGCAAGAAATTCTCTCAAGTTATGCAGAAGAAGTTTGAAATGAGCATGATGGGAGAACTCAGTTACTTTCTTGGTTTACAAGTCAAACAAGTTCCAGAAGGCATCTTTATCAACCAAGGAAAGTACACCAGAGACTTAACCAAGAAGTTTGGAATTGATGGAAAATCTTCAGTAAAAATTCCTATGAATGCATCTCAAGGAATTGGACCAGATGATGAAGGAAAGGATGTTGATGCAACAACTTATAGAGGAATCATTGGATCTCTCCTCTATCTGACTGCAAGCAGACCAGACATAGCTTTTGCAGTAGGAATCTGTGCCAGATACCAATCAAAGCCCAAGGAGAGCCATCTAGTTGCTGCTAAGAAGATTATCAGATATATCAAAGGAAATCCGAATGCAGGCCTATGGTATCCTAAGGGAGGTAATTTTGAACTAATTGGTTATTCTGATTCAGATTTTGCAGGTTGTAGATTGGACAGGAAGAGCACTTCTGGTCACTGTCAATTGCTAGGTGGGAGACTTGTCTCCTGGTTTAGCAAGAAGCAGAATTCAATCTCAACTAGCACTGCTGAAGCTGAGTATATTGCTGCTGGAAGCTGCTGTGCTCAATTACTCTGGATGAAGCAACAACTCAAGGATTATGGAGTACAAGCAAAGGAGATCAAGCTGTTGTGTGATAACACAAGTGCCATTGCCATCACTCAGAATCCTGTGCTGCATTCAAGGACAAAGCATATTGAGATCAGACATCACTTCATCAGAGATCATGTGGAGAAGAAGCACATCTCAATTGAGCATGTTCCAACTGAAGATCAACTTGCAGATATTCTAACCAAACCTCTCTCAGAGGCAAGATTTAACAAGCTAAGGGAAGAATTGGGAATGATGGATGATCTTCCCAGAGATACATGAATCAGAGTCGCAGAAGTATCAGATGTGGATTCCTCAGAATATCCCATTTCTGATACCTAAGCCCTTATCCATCAGAAGCTTGAATCAGAATTGAGAAGGATCAGACTTGCAAAAGTCAGAGTTGCAGAAAGGATCAGACTTGGTGTTCATCAGAGGTCCTTATATCAGAATATCTCTTCTCTGATACAAGGGCTAATACTTATCAGAGTGGCTGTGGACTTAGAAAATTTTCTAAATTTCGGACGAGGCTATTCAATAAACCGGATGTTACTATTTTACCCCCGGTAGTTATTACCATATTTGGAAAACGGCTTTCCGCCCACAATCCATTTAATGCAACCTCGAAACCGTAAATTATATCAAACGTCCACTAACCCAAATTCATATTTACCCCTTCTGAAAACCTAAATCGCTACTGCAATTTTATTCTTCGTCTTCAAGCTTTATCTCTCTAAACTCTCAATCTTCAGAACTCTCAAACTCCTCACTAAACTGAAAATGAAGTTCATCAACATCACCGATCTTTCTGAATCTGAAGCTAAGATCCTAGTGAGCAACATTGTCACAGGGATGAAGGTAGATATGTCCTCACTACCGCTGTTGGCAACAAATCAGAAGATCATGAACGAAGTGATCCAGGGAATGAGTGATTCCCAGTTGAACAAGATCGTTGCTCATCCCTATGAGCATTTCAGCAACATTGATGTCGCAGAATTCTACCTCAACGCGCATATCTCCAACAATACTATCCACTCACAGGTTCAGGGTCAGAACCTCAGAATCGATGCTGATGCTCTCAACGAATTCTTTGGCGTCAATCTGGAGCCTCAAGAGGAGGGCACCACTGACTTCATCGAGCTTGATGATGTGAACATCACAGTTCAAAACTTCGTAGCAACCTACTGCCGAGAGGATGTAACAGGCGTAGAGACCTTGTATATGAAAAAGAACGCTCTCAAGAAGGATTTTGAGAGGCTAATGAGCATTATGCATCGGTGCTTGTGGTGCAAAACAAGTTCAACTGATCAGATGAATCACACCAACTCCAAAGCACTATATGCTGTTCACAGAGGGATGAACATCAACTGGGGTAAAGTGCTGTTCCAATCCATTTCTGAATCCATCTCCAAGAAGGACAAAAAGACTGGTATGTTCTCTACAAAGATGGGTCACGGACTTCTGATCTCCAGGCTCATTTCTAACTCCAAGATAGCTCTCAGAGAAGCCACCTCGGTGGACCACACGAAGACCATCTTCCTCACCATCTCTCCCAAAGTACACGTGGCCATTGCTGCTGAACTAAAGAAATCCAATAAGCTTGAGCAGAACAGGGAAAAGGTGGCTGAGAAACCCAAGTCCAGCCCCAAGGAAGCACTACCAGCTCCCAGTTCTGAGCAACAGAAGAAGAAGAAGACTGAAAAGCCTAAGGCACAGAAGCCTCAGTCTCCACCAGGTGCATCAGAGAAGGATGCATCAGAGAACGAAGTTCCAGTAATAGCTGAAAGAGTCACTCCCGTGAAGAAACCAAGAATGAAGAGAAGAAGGAGAGCTGTCGTTCACAGTGACTCTGATGCCCCTGCCTCTCCCATCAGAGAAATAAAGAAATCAAAGACCAGCTCACCCCCAAAGGAGTCAGAACCTCAGGGGGAACCTGCCTCAGAATTGGTTGATGATCAAGCAGCACCTACATCAGAGACTCCTGTTGCAACTTCAGAACCTGCACCAGAGGCTGAAACTCAGGGGGAACTGGTGATTTCCTCTCTGCCTGTTGCTGAGGAATCAACTGTGATGCCTCCTCCTTCACCAGCAACCTCCTCTGCATCTGATAAGGAGAACACTCTCACTACTTTGAACAAAGAGTTCAACAGAGTTCTTGAATGGAGGAAATGGAGATTGGGCCCTCTATCCAACATATTGCACCAGTTTGGATTCTACTCTGCTGAAGAGAAGGCGGTATTCAAATGGACTGGCACTGATGATGTCTCAAAGTGCACAGATATTCTGTTTCTGGAGCACATTCTGGCTACAAAGAAGAAGAGCTTCAAAGGGAAAGGGTGTCTATCAACTTCGGCTATGGAGGATGTGGCTTCAATGGTATCTCCTCTATCTGAGCAAGAGGTTCCACTCTTTGAGGCATGGCTGACAGAGAGGACGATGAAGGCCTCACTTGAACCAATTCAGCCAGCTGGTGGACCCTCTGATGCAAAGCTTATCCTTGCAAATCTCATTGCTGATTGGAGACAATCCCAGATACAAGAAATTGAGGTAATCCCTGACTCTGACACTCATATTCCTCATCTTGCTCCATCCATTACATCAGAGTTACCTCCACCTCCTCCCAATTCACCCTCACCAGCACTTACTTCACCAAAATCCACTCCACCACCATCTCTTCCATCCTCACACATTTTACCCTCTCCCTCACCCAAGAAAACTCCATCCCCACCTCATCAGAAAGCCCCAACTCCCTCACCTCAGAAATCCCCAACTCCTTCACCCAGAAAGCCTTCACCCAAACAACTTTCACCCTGCAATCAACTTACCCCCATAAAAAACCGCTCACCATCACCACCACCTTCTCCAAAACAACCAGCAAACCAACCCCCATCTTCTCCCCTGCACCCACCTCTTCAGATCTCATCTTCAGAGCCCTCTCCCCAAGCCCCTCAACAATCAGCCTCTCCTCCAACATCTGTGCAAGCCCTCACCACAAGTCAGGCAGCTCCTCAGAGCTTCATGGCTGAGATAGAGCATGTGGGACTCCAGCTTGTCAAGGGTATGAATAAAATCCTGGATGCTGAGTATGCTACTGATAATCATCTCACCTCATACTGTGAGAAGCTAGCAGAAGGGATCAATGCACTGCTCAAGAATGTAGGCATTATTGCCATGGCCTTTGATCAGCACAAGGATAAAACAGCTGCGAAACTGGATGAAATCGCTAAGGAAGTAGATGGTGTCAGTTCTGTACTGTTCCATCACACTAAAGTTCTTGAAGAGCAAGAAAAGACCATCAAGAAGCTAACAGATGCTGTAGATGAAGTTCAATGGTCCGCTGACAAGGCTAGAGAGGAAATTCAGGGTGTAGAAGGAATGTGCAAGGATACAAAGGGGTTTGCCATCAAGCTTCTTAATTCTGGCAAGGAGAGAGACAACAAACTCACCCTCCTTGAGGCCACAACTAAGGATATTCAAACTGCAGTGGATAAGCAGAAGGAGCTAATGGCAGGACTGGCCTCTGTCACTGCGACTCTGCCAGGAACCCTTGAAACACTGAAAGAAAGTCAAGCCACTGAATTCTCAAAGGTTCAACTCCTTCTTGGTGATCTAGTTGATGCCAAAAAGGGGGAAGATAGCAGAGAACCAGTTAAAGTGATCAGAAATGCAGAAGGGCCAGCAATCAGAGCTACTGGAGGCTCAACCTCTAAAACCACTATCTCCCCTGCTATATATTTTGAAAGAGCAAGGCAAAAGAGGCTAGCTGCAGGCATTCAGAGACCCCCTCCTCGCTCCAAGAGAGGGAAGAAAACTCCCTCATTTACTCTGGCTCAATGGCTTAACAGTGACTTAGCTACACCTGATGCTGCTCAATTCAGAGAGATGAAGAAGCATATGACCCCTACTCAACAAGAGAATCTCATTCTGGATAAAGATGGGCTAATAATAATTAACCATGGTGGGTCTATGCAAGAAGCAGAAGACTGGTGGCGATTGAAAGTGATCCCTGGCAAGGACCTATCTGAAGCCATCAGAAACTATCTAGATTGCCAGCTTGAACCTGCCTGGTCAGAATATCAGAATCCCAGGAATCTTGCTACAATCAGAGCTAGGGTCAATGCTGATCTGAAGGAAATTGAGGCAAAGGAAGCTGATCTAGAAGAGGAAGATATCTAAACTCTATCCTCTTGTTGCTTTAAATATCTTTCATTAATAAGATAACCTGCTTGCCTCTAGTTTGCATGGCAATCTCAAATTATTTCTATTGCATTCTGATTATTTATGCTCTGATATTTTGTGTTATTTCTTATCTTATTTATCTGATTGATTGTATCTTACTCTTACTATTCTCCTATGCCAAGTGCCCACCAAGATTTCAAATGAAAGTTTTTTTTCTTATCTTCTTTATGGTGAAAGGCACTTCTCTGGAGACAGTTTAAGGGTTTTGGCATCATCAAAAAGGGGGAAATTGTAAGGAATAAATGTAATTAGATTTTGATGATGCTATAGGATTAGAATTTTAAAGTACCCCCAAATTAGATTTTATGTATTAGAATTTTCAAATTGTAAGTATTAGTGTAGTCGACGATCAGAGTTGCTCTATTTTGGACCAGATCAGAACTGCTCGACCAGACTTGCTCTATGAGAACTGCTCCATCAGAGTTCTCTTAGCAGAAGTCCATCAGAGTTGCACTATGAGAGTTGCTGATAAACTTGGACATCTGATAACCGATGAGAACTACAGATCAGAGGTACTCATCAGCGGACCTATCAGAGTCAGAGTTAGAGTTCTATCAGAGATCAGAAAGCCATCAGAACTCAACGCATCAGAAGGCCATCAGAATCCAACACGTCAGAAGAACCTGATCAGAGCCCGACTAACACTTAGAAGATTTCAAGCAACATCCAACAGCTATGAGTTCAACGGGTAAAAACATCCAACGGCTAGAAGACTATGCATGAAAGGAAAGCATTTAATGCACATTAAATGAGCCTGATACGCTGAAGGATTGATTGCAAATGATTGACCAAGGAATCCGGGAAGATATATTATAAAAATAGAAACCTTCCAAAACGGCGGTCAAGTCAACTGTACGCTCATTTAATGCAGTTGTCTCCTCCTCCAACGGGCAGACAACCCCAGTATATAAGCTACTCACCGAAGAACAGCTACTCACCGAAGAACAGGGATACACCCTTGCTACAACTTTTGCTCAACAAAAGTTTCAAGCTTTCTTGAGATTCAAACTCCACAACACAAAAACAAGAAAAAGCTTACGTTGGGAAGATTCAATCTCACAATCTCTTATCCCCAACAAGAGCAAAGTTCATCCTGCTCTTCAACACTTCAAGAACTTCAACTACATATCTCTTGTAACGAAGCAAGTTGGAGAAAACTCTGTTTTCAGAACATCTTCTGAAAAGAAGGGCGTCCAAGTAACTGCAGTAGTGAAGTGGTGATACTTCCGGGAAGCTGAGTGAAAGGACCAGCCATCAGGACGTGGAATTGCATCCTGGGTGGCATCTAGGCTTGAAGAAGACGAGGAGTGCTTCTTAAGTGCTAGGAATTAGCTTTGTAACTGATCTACTTCAAAGCTAGTGGAACAGTGGACTAGAGGAACGAGTTGTTCCTTGAACCACTATAAAATATCCGGTGTCATTTACTTTACTGCAATTTTCATTTCTGCACTTAGGATATTAACTGATTAACTCTAAGACTTGGAATCTGTGTTCAGCAGATCTTGTTTTAAGAGCTATCAGAAAGGCATTTGCCTTAGTGTTTCTGAGGCTACCCGGACAGATCAGAATCCGCTGCCAAGGCCAGTTCTGATATCAGAACCAGCCTATCTCTGTCATCAGAATCAGACCTTCTCTGATAAGTCACTTTTGACTTAGAGAAAATTTGAAAAACCAACCAGTCTATTCACCCCCCCCCCCTCTAGACTGGTTACCATATTAAACGGGACCAACACGCCCTCGGCCTTTTAGTTGGGGGCATGTGATTGACTTCTCCAATGTAAAGGGACTGTGCCCACTTCTTCCTTTGGCTTGTTGAATCGCCTCCGGTGTTGCCGCCGTTAATCATGTGAATGTGGCGCTTGTATTGTTGATGGGAGCCCTCTCCCTCGTCGTCGAGGCCCCCAATTTCACGTTTCTTCCCCTGTGGGTTTCCCAAGGGGATGGTGTTGGGGTTCACCCACTTGTTTGCCTTCGGCGGAGGGCCTTGATGATGTGGGGGGCCCTGGGGAGGAGGGCCCCGGATAAATTGAGACAAGTGGCCCGCCTGTATCAGCCTCTCGATGGCGTTCTTCAGCTGATGGCAGTCGTCGGTTTTGTGTCCATGGTGGCGGTGGAAGCGGCAGTAGAGCTCATCAGGACCGATGGCATAAATCTCGAGGGGTGTACGGGAGTCTCGCTCAACGAGCCCCCGCTCTTCTGCATGATCAAGAATGACGCTGACGGGATGCGTCAAGGGAGTGCGTGGGTGCTCAAGGAGGACGGGTTGCGCCCACGCCTTTGGATTGTTCTTGTAACCGCCCCCGGTTCTGGCTTGGCCACCTCGGGGGCGATCATTATATTGGGCCTCGCGGTTGGCCGGAGGGGGAGGCCCTCCGGGCCGATTCCTGCCTTCATTCTTCTGAGAGGGGTCCGCGTTGCGGCGGTCCTTCTCGATCTCCTCCGCCTCAGCATATCGGTCCCCCCGCTGAAGGGCCTTTGTATAATCGCGGGGGGGATCAGTGATAAGGCTCCGGGAAAAATTACCGTTGCGGAGGACTGTGTGGAAGAGGGCCATCAGGGTCCTGTCATCGGCGCCCTCGACCTCGAGGGAGGCCTGCCTCCAGCGTTCTAGGAAACTCCGAAGGGTTTCCTCCTTCTGTTGTCTCACGTTCAGGAGGTGGGAGAAGTGCTTCTTTGAGCGATGCCTCCCAGCAAATTGCGTAAGGAAGCGGTGGGCAAGCTCTTGCCAAGAATCAATGCTGCCTTCGGGCAACCGGTTGAACCACTCATACGCGGGTCCCTCCAAGGTGGAAAGGAACCAACGGCATAAGTATTCATCCGAGGCCCCCATCATCATCATGCTATTTTGATAGCGGCTATAGTGTTCTTGGGGATCCGTCTTCCCTTCATACGGCTTGATAGGTTGCCCCCGATATTTGTGGGGGATTCTGGCCGCCAACACCCTTGGGGTGAAGGGTGTTCTAGTGCGGAGTTGAATGAGGGGCTCGCCTGAGCCTTCGGCAAGCTTACGCTTCATTTCCTCCACTTGCGCCCGGAGGTCAGCGTACTCTGGATCTGGCCTCACCGTGGACGCCGTCGGGGGTACCTGACGATTCTCCTCAAGTTGACGGAGGAGGGCTTCAATGATCTCGTCCTTGGGATCCTTCGGGGCAACCCCTTGGGAGTTGGCCCGGAAGGACTGCGCCTGATTGATTTGGTGCCTGGCGTCATCGGCATGGAGGAGGGCTTTACCTTTGCTTCGGGGGGAAGGCACGCCCTCGGCTCCCGAAGCGGAGGCACCACTCTCCTGTGGCCTACTATATTCTTGCTTGCCGAGGCGGTCTTGGACCCCTCGGCGGCCGGGAACTCCCCCAAGCCTCTCAAGTGCAGAGGTTCGGGGTTTCTCCTTCATCATGGGGCGCTTGTCCCTGGACTGGGCCTCCTGGGAGGCGGTATCCTGTGCTATGACCCCCTCGGCGTTGCCAATCCCCGGGGTAGGATTGTTGAACAGAGGAGGGAGTGGTGGCAATTGAATAATATTTCCCCCAGCGTAGGGCTGAAAGGGAGCCTGAGAGACGAGGGCTCCGGAATTGAGAGCCATGTTTTGGACAAAAGGCCGCAAAGGCAGCCTGAAGATCGATGGCCGGGGCCGGAGGGGGAACTTGGTTCTCACTCCGATCCCTCCTTCGATTATCAAGGCCAATGCGGGCATCAGGGGCGTTCTTCTGCACCTGCTGCCGGAGGTCAGCGGTAGCTTGCTCCAATTCAAGGATGATACCACCCTCGGGTACCAAGAGCCTGTTGGAGGCCTCGGCCCCGTTGGTTTCGCCGGGGGCTACGTGGTTCTCCTCAAGGGTTTTGGACTGGGCACGGGTGGTTCTTCCCATTTTTGGTAAGTGTTTTGTGTTTGGTAGAGGGGGAGGGTTTCTTACTTGATTGTTCAGACCTCTCAACGAGAGCACCAAATGATGGATAGTCTACCCGGGGGGTTTCTTATCCGAGGGGTTATTGCGGGAATAAGTAGAGAGAAGTCAGAGCAAATAGGAGGAGAGAGAGTTGATTCTATTAAATGAACTCAGCGTGTGGAGTTGAGATGTAGATGATGTCGATTACAAGGAGAAATGGGCTGCTATTTATAGCAGCAATAAATGCGATGGGAGTACACGTGTCAGTAATCCAACGGCCGAAGGGTCACATCAGCCGGTTGGCACCGGCAGTGGTACGTCCACCGCATTGAATGCGGTTGGCGGACGTGACGTGGCATTAAATGCGGTGGTTGGCTGTCCCTAAAAGGAATCTTCGATGATTGAGTGTGCTTGGCCGAGGGCTCCTCGTGTTGCCGAGGGCTCCATGTAGCCAAGGATCCCTGTGTAGCCGAAGGCCCTGTGTGACCGGAGGCATGGTTTAGCCGGGGGCTTCTCTGATGCCGAGGGCTCGATAATGCCGAAGGCTCATGTTTTTCGCCGTTTTCTCCCAGTAGCCTCTTATGCCAGAGAAGGCTACCCTGTGAGGTTTGGAGCCTTCGGCCAAGGAGGCCGAAGCACCCCAGTGCGTATTCTGGGCTACGTTGAGGCTTGGGCCGCTGCATTTTGGGCCTGAGTTGTTCCCTGGGCCCAATGAACTTGTGTAGGAGAAGTAGGAGTCTATGGGCCGGGGGTTCCTGGGCCATATACTCCATCAAATAATAATAATAATAATAATAATAATAATAATAGTAATAATAGTAATAGTAATAGTAATAATAATAATAATAATAATAATAATAATAATAATAATAATAATAATAATAATAATTTATAATAATAATAATAATAATAATAATAATAATAACAATAATAATAATAGTAATAATAATAATAGTAATAATAATAATAATAATAATAGTAATAATAATAATAGTAATAATAATAATAATAATAATAATAATAATAATAATAATAGTAATAATAATAATAATAATAATAATAATAATAATAATAATAATAATAATAATAATAATAATAATAATAATAATAATAATAATAATAATAATAATAATAATAATAATAATAATAATAATAATAATAATAATAATAATAATAATAATAATAATAATAATAATAATAATAATAATAATAATAATAATAATAATAATAATAATAATAATAATAATAATAATAATAATAATAATAATAATAATAATAATAATAATAATAATAATAATAATAATAATAATAATAATAATAATAATAATAATAATAATAATAATAATAATAATAATAATAATAATAATAATAATAATAATAATAATAATAATAATAATAATAATAATAATAATAATAATAATAATAATAATAATAATAATAATAATAATAATAATAATAATAATAATAATAATATTAATAATAATAATAATAATAATAATAATAATAATAATAATAATAATAATAATAATAATAATAATAATAATAATAATAATAATAATAATAATAATAATAATAATAATAATAATAATAATAATAATAATAATAATAATAATAATAATAATAATAATAATAATAATAATAATAATAATAGTAATAATAATAATAATAATAATAATAATAATAATAATAACAATAATAACAATAATAACAACAACAACAATAATAACAATAATAACTACAACAACAACAACAACAACAACAACAACAACAACAACAACAACAACAACAACAACAATAATAATACTAATAATAATAATAATAATATCAATAATAATATTAATTATACTAATTACAATAACAACAACCAGAATAATAATAATTATAATTATTATAAATATTATAATTATTATAATTATTATTATAATAATTATTATTATTATAATAAAAAGGATAAATCATGTCTGAACTTTTCTGATCTGATCTGAATCTTCCTGATCTGATCTGAATGTTCCTGATCTGATCTGAATGTTTCTGATCTGATCTGATCTAAATCTTTCTGATCTGATCTGATCTGAATTTTTCTGATCTGATCTGAATAAAATAAGAATAAGTAATAAGTAATAAGATTAAGACGAACAGAACAGCACCTTAGTTTTAAAGAAGGTAACGAACTTTTAAATTGACAATTGAATTATATTACTCCGTAAGAGTTTTTGCCACTTTTGATCCTCTCAGTATTATGTCAGTGACACTTTTAGTACACGACTTTTAATTTTTCCATTTTTAGTCCACCGCTATTATGCGAGAGACACTTTCATGTTTCCCACATTTAGTCCTTTAATTATTATCAAATTGACACTTTTAGTCCTTCTACTATGATTTTGACACAATAAGTGGATGACTCCATTGCAATAGTTGAAGGACCAAAAGTGTCACTTTTACAAAACCCGAAGGACTAAATACGGAAATTTTCAAAGACGGGTACCAAAAGTGTCTCTCGCACAATAGTCGAAGACTAAAAATAGAAAAATTAAAAGTCGAGTACCAAAAGTGTCACTGACACAATAATCGGGGACTAAAAGTGGCAAAAGTTCTTATATTAACTTTTAATTCAGCGATTTTATCAAGTTATCATATCGCATGCGCAAGTTATTACTTGTGCGCAAAGTCTTATTATTAGTATCACGTACTACGTATATACAAGTATTTGGGAATTGGCGGAGTTTTAGCTTCTTTGACTAAAATCAGCTTCTTTAACTACTCCAACAGTCAATAATTTCGTTTGGCAATTAGATGTTCTGGTGAGGCTCAAGAAGCCGAAAGTGAAAACGATGGGGTGACCAGCGTTTTGGTATTCATTAATCCATTTATGCCCTTCAATCATTATTTCCGAGCTTTCAATAATCTGGCCTCTAATTTTCCCTTCACCCATAAATCACCACCGTCACTATTTCCTCAGGGAAACGGCAAACTCATGGCATCACACCAACAACTAGAAAATTTTCGAGATTCTACTATATGGTTTCATTCTTCAATAGGAGCAAAGAAAGAAAAACATGGAAAGAATTAAGGTGCGACCAATAGATCGAAGAAGGGACTGCAATCACCGCACTTTTAAATGTTTTCTAATAGAGCATAAAGTTGCCATCGAAAATTAAAAGATTCGAACAAAAGTGCAGAATGAGAAAAACAAACGGGGGAGTGGAGAGGTGCTGGAATAGAGACGCGAGGGATAATCAAACGAAAGGCAAAAAGTTAAAATCAAAACAAAGAAAAAGAGAAAAACCAATTATATTTATTTTAATTTGTTTGATTCTTATTTTTATTTTATAAGTAATTTTATTTATAGCATGGTTATTATAAACAATTAAACAAAATAATAAATACATACTAGTGTCCTTGTATGTCATTTTACACTCTAACAGCTATTCATAAACAGCTAATTCATAACAAGCTAACATCATCAATCAATCAAAACATCTAATAGAAGCAGCTAATGATAAACAGCTAACTCAGTCAGCTAACATCCAACTTTAACATCCATTTGCCAAACAAGGCTTATATTTAAGTTTGAAAAGTCAAACTCCCCCTATAATATATTTGCTATATTTTTTAAATGCAACTGATAACCGCTTTCGCGGCGTTGTAGTAAAACGGAGTCTAACCTTTCGGTTTTTCCCCGAGTATCGTGTCTCTCGAGGAATGGCGGAGGAGCTTCTTGATTTCAAGTCCAGTCACAGGTTATCGCAAATTATTGGAAGCTTTCCAAATTAAAACTTTTGATTGATTTTCTAAACTACTTTTTGGAAAAGAAAGTAAATTAAATTGTGCAAATACTAATGATGGCTCAAAAATAGACTAAAGGAAAAAATATAATATTAAACTTAAATGGATTGGTGCAAATAAGGGCAATGAATTGAGTAATTAGAAATGGATATATTCTTGGACCTAGTAATTAGGGAAATTAAAACTAAAATTGGACTAATAATTTCTTTCCTCATAGACAAGAATAGAAACTATTTTCATTAATTTATCCTATTTCTAGGTGTCATTAATGTGTTCAAAAATGGTTGGCTTGAATTAAATTCTAACCTCATAGACCAGGTAGAAATAATTCTCCAATATTTTAATTAATAAAAATAGCCGAATTCATTAACTAGTTAAACTCATTATTTAAGCAATTGAATTTATCTCTCATAGACAAGATGTAAATCCCTTTCATTAAATTATCCTATTTCTAGGCCTTATTAATGTGCTTGAATATGGTTGGCTTAAATTATTTTCTAATCTCATAGACAAGTTAGAAATAATTTTCCGAGAATTTAATTAATGAATATGGCTAACAATTATTAATTACTATTTCATCATTTCAAACAACTAGTCCAAATTATTAATTTTAATCCCTAATTTTCGGTCAACAAGTCAATCCATATTCCTTTAGTCAATTCATGCCCAAAACCAATTAGCTAATAAACATCATTTTTTCATTTAACAATACAATGAATAAATTCAACATTAACAAGGAATTAAGCATGTATAATAGCAAAAATTAAACAAAAATAACATTCTTCCAAAATAAACATGTAGAACTAAAATATCACCTTCTGGAATTTTTCCCGAATTTTATAACCTAAAATCCAATTTTAACAACTAATTGATAATTTTCCCAATATTAACTAGAAAATACAAAAAGCAACTACAAATATTCTAAATTCGTTCTAAATTTTATATTGAATACTCGGAGTGATATTACTGTGAATTTAACTGGAATTAGGACAGAAACTAATTTTTTTCCTTTTTTGAGTATTTAATTTAATTTATGCAATAATAACAACTAAATGCCGGAATTAATTAAAATTTACTTCTACTTCATAAAAATTAACTTTGTTTTGATAAATAACTACCTTGAGGCTAGTAAACAACTATATAATTAATTGGAATGGATTTAATGTCAACAACTATTTTATTCAAATTTAAGACGAAAATGCGAAATAGTTGAATAATTTTCTGGAAATTTTAGAAGCACAGATAAAAAAAACTAAGTACAGATTCAGATTCTACTCATTGAAAGGATGAAAATACATATAAAGAACTCACAATTTGGAGCTAAAATGAGAAAGATATGAAAGATTGAAGTTGAAGGTGCAACAATGGTGGAAATCCGAGCTTTGAGGAGGAAGAAGACGCCCTTTTTGATCTGATTTGGGCTTGAAATTGGTGTGTTTGAGATGGGGAAAAAGCCTGCTATTTATAGCAGAAATTTCACCGAAGGCGCCCAAGACGGCGGCCGCCTTCCGTCGGAATCTGGCCGCCTTCCGTAGGCGGCCAACCAGGCGGCCGCCTTTGGTCTCATTTTGGCCGCCTTCCGTCCCATCGCCGACAGCGGATCGTGGCCGGTCTCGTCAGCCGTAGGCGGCCACAGAGGGCGGCCGCCTTCCGTCACAAATGGCCGCCTGCCGTCTTTTCGTTGGCAGATCGGATCCCGGCGGATCCCGGCCGCCGCAGGCGGTCCAACAGGCGGCCGCCTGCCGTCCTGTCTGGCCGCCTGCCGTCCTGTCTGGCCGACCGGTGGTTGGTTTTGTCCCCTTGTGCCGCAGGCGGCCACCGTAGGCGGCCGCCTTCTGCCCAGTGTCGGCAGCCTTCGGTCTTTTTCTGGTCTCGAGTCAAAGCGAGGTTGACTTCTGATTTTTCCCGTAGGCGGCCGCGAAGGCCTCCATTTTGGGCGCCTATTTGGGCGCCTTCTGCCACTTTTGTCTGGCAGATGCGGCTTTTCCTGCTCTTCATTTTTGTCTTCTGAATCACCTTGATAAAATGCCTCCTTCTTTCGGTATGATATCATTTGTTGCTCGAATTGGCTCATTTTGTGCTCAATTGACCCGAAATTCCGACAAACATACGATGAATGTGGTTTTCACCTGATTTCATAAAATTTGAACCAAAATATCTAAAACATGCCTTTTCTTTCTATTTTCAATCAAAAATCGCTTAAATTTGATAAGAAAAATAAGTACAAAAATGGACTTATCAATCTCCTCACACTTAAGCGTTGCTTGTCCTCAAGCGACGAATTAGTTGGAAACACACTCAAAAAGGGAAAACCTGACTATATCACAATCGAATTGCTATTAAAGAAGTAGAAACAAAAACCTCTTCTTTTTATTCTCAATCTTTAAACATTTTAGAAAAATCACCCAAAATACAAGAGTTTAAAATTAGTATTACTTACGAAAAACTATTTATTATGTTAAACCACCAATCAATTCCTTATCCCAAGATTTTCATTATTCTAATTTGGACATTCATCTTGTTCACCATTCTTTTTTTTTTTTTTTTTTTTTTTTTTTTTTTTTCACTCTTGTTGGCGGTGTTATCCCATGGTAAATGCATATTTCATTCTCACAGACTGTGATTAGCGAATGAAACAGAGCCCCTTTTCGGAGATGGAATTGTCCTATAACAATGAGTTTTGAAGAGGTTTATTAATAGTAACATTTTTTTAATGAATAAAATGAATGTCCAATTAAAACAAATTCAGACCTTTACATTCGCAACCAAAAACCCATAACAATTTTAAGTTTTCAAAAATAATAATAATAGTAAATTCTTATAATAAGGGTGATTTTCTAAACTATTTTGTGAATTGATAACAAATTGAGAAATTAATGTTTCATATCAAAAATAGTAAAAAGATTGTTCTAAAACAAGGTTTTGACTTTTGAGTGTAAAACGCAACCTCCTCACACTTGAGCTGGACCTCGCCCTCGAGGTCTTCTCTTGAGGCACAAAATTGGGAAATAAAGGCACATAATATATTTTTTTTTTTTTTTTTTTTTTGGTTCTTTCCTCACACTTGAGTTTTGCAAAGATTTTGTGAAGAGGAATAATGAAACAGGAGAAAAAATGGTTTTAAAAATCCTTACATCATCCATAGTCAGTTTGTAAGAGCATTCAAGTCAAAAGAGCAGCGCAATGTCCAACCTGAAGAACAAACAAACATGATAAAAATGTTAAGGAAGAAGCAAATCTAAACATCGCCTGCGCCATCCTGGGGGCCATAGTGTGGCCTAAGCCAATCTCTCATCTCATCAATATCTAGCCTCTGGGTCTCTAGCTCCGCCTGCATATCCTGGGTGGCTCTCTCCTGAGCTAATCGAAAGTCTCTGAACTCTCCCAGGGCCGTCTCATGCGCATCTCGCATCTCCTGGAACCCTCTGTCCTGTGCAACCCGCATCTCTGAGACTGAGGTCTGTAGACTCCTCATCCCATCCATCATCGCTCTCCAATCTGTGGCGCTAGGCATGTATGAAAAGGGCTTGCTAGATCCCTCATGTCCTGAGGGTCGAGAAGAACTACTCTGCTGGGTCGGCTGCTCAATACCTGGGAGCTCCTGAGTATTCCGCTTCTTCTTGATCCTCATGTTGGTAAAGGATGAGGATCGAAGAACGCGGATGCTCTCCTGTAAATGTGATAGCCCTGGAATGTCTAGATCTGGGTAGAATGATCTAACGAGGGTAGTGATGAAAGGCCCTGCCTGGATAGTGCGCCGCACAGTCTTCCCCTGGCTCCGGAAGAAACGAGCCATAAGGACAGCCATATTCACCGGGATGCGGTGAATCAAACTCCAAAAGAATAGTATGTCCTTTTTGGACAACCTGTTTGTGTTGTTAGGTCGTCCAAAAAAACCACAAGAAAGTACGAACGAGAGTATGTACCAGTGAGTCTCCCTCCATTTGTTCGAATGGGGGTGCATCCGGAGAAATGATCTGGTGTCTGTGGAGTGTCTGTGCCAGAACTCATCAATGTCAAATGCCTCGGGTAAGCGGGTCGGAAGAGCACGGAACTCCTCAGTCTGTGTGTATGCTGGGGTATAGAGCCCCATCCTCCATCCGAGCTCAGCCACAGTGATGGAGTGCTCCATGCCTAGAATAGTAAACCTCATCCGAGACTCTGACCCAATAACAGCACCCTCCTGCACAGCCTGTCCGTAATGAGTGAACTGAACGGAGCACAGAAACTCCATCGTCAATGGAAGGCTGGCCCTCTCCTGAACGAATAGAATCCTCCGCCATAAAGAGTCTCCTAGCAGGGCATCAATGTCATCCCAGTACCCCCATTCCTCTAGCATCGTCGGGTCCAGGATCATGGGAGGAAGGAGTGTGCGGTATTGCCCCCATGCCTGGAAGCGTCTGCGATCAGCAATAGTAGCAAATGGGATATCAGGCTGAGGTGGCGGGTCTTCCCGTCCTAGTGGTGGCTCCTCGAAAATGGGATCGTCACGTCTTCCTCCAGACATCTGCAAGAAATAAACAAAGTAAAATATTTTTGGGTTAGTTTTTTTTTTTTTTTTTCTTTTTTTTTTTTTTTTTTTTTTTTTGGGTGGGTTGCCTCCCAATGAGCGCTTCTTTAACGTCACTAGCTTGACGAATGTCCTCCCTTGGTTCAAAATTTTTGGAGATAGAGAATCTCCTTGCTTTTTTCAATCGGGCCGCCATGGTAAAGTTTAAGTTGGTGGCCGTTGACTTTAAAGGGAGCCCCATTAGCATCTTCAATCTCAACAGTTCCGTAGGGGTAAGCTTTTATGACCTTGAATGGTCCGGACCATCTTGATTTAAGCTTTCCTGGAAAAAGCTTCAACCGGGAGTTGAACAACAGCACTTTATCTCCAGCATTGAAATCACGAGCTTTGATGTGTTGATCATGGTAGAGTTTGGCTCGTTCCTTGTAAAGTTTGGAATTATGAAAAGCTTGCGCTCTCCATTCTTCCAGTTCATTCAGCTGGTAAAATCGTTCCTTCCCTGCAGTATCCAGTTTAAAACAGACATTTTTCATCGCCCAAAGTGCTTTATGCTCGAGTTCGACGGGTAAGTGGCAAGACTTCCCGTATACAAGGCGAAAAGGTGTGGTTCCGATCGGGGTTTTGTAAGCAGTCCGAAATGCCCAAAGAGCGTCGTCAAGTTTAGTCGACCAGTCTTTCCTGGTCTGGGCAACAGTTTTCTCCAGAATGGACTTCAAATCCCTGTTAGCGTTCTCCACTTGTCCTTGAGTCTGGGGGTGGTACGCTACTCCGCTTCGATGTTGGACTCCATATTTGGCCAAAATTCTAGCCATTGGGTCATTGTGGAAATGAGTCCCTCTATCGCTGATCAAAACCCTAGGCACACCAAATCTGGTAAAGAGCTTTTTCAGAAAATTCACGACTACTCGAGAGTCGTTGGTGACACAGGCCTGGGCTTCAACCCATTTAGAAACATAATCAATGGCCACAAGAATGTATTTGTTTCCTCTTGAGCTTGGGAAAGGTCCAACAAAGTCGATGCCCCAAACATCAAATACCTCACAAGGTAAGATAAAGTGTTGGGGCATCTCATTGCGCCCAGAAATGTTCCCGATTCGTTGACAGTTATCACAAGAAGAAACAAATACATTAGCATCTTTAAAAATCGTGGGCCAGAAGTACCCACAGTCCAAAACCCGCCTTGCGGTTCTATTCCCTGAGAAGTGGCCCCCAGTAGGACCGCTGTGACAATGCTCCAGAATGTCCTTTGCCTCAGCTTCAGTAACACATCTTCTCACCACCTGGTCAGCACAAATTCGGAATAGATATGGATCATCCCAAAAATAGTGCTTTGCTTCTGATAGGAACCGCCTTTTCATGTGCCTTGTCAGTTCGGTAGGCTCGACTTTACCAACAAGGTAGTTGGCAATGTCGGCATACCACGGTGTTTGCTCCTTGGCGGAAATCGCCATCAATCTCTCAGCAGGAAAAAGCTCCTCAATTTCGCATTTTCCGAAAGTTTCTGCTAACTCGGCATCTAACCTCGAGAGGTGATCAGCTGCCTGATTAGCAGACCCTTTTCGGTCCCTGATTTCAATATCAAATTCCTGCAACAAAAGAACCCAGCGTAACAGTCTAGGCTTAGCATCATGCTTTTGGAGGAGATATCTAATGGCCGAATGGTCGGTATAGATAATAACCTTCGAAAGAATGATGTAAGTCCTAAACTTCTCTAAAGCACAAACAATAGCAAGGAATTCTTTTTCAGTGGTGGTGTAGTTGAGTTGTGGCCCTGACAGAGTTTTGCTAGCGTAGTAGATTGGGTGGAAGTTCTTGTCCTTCCTTTGACCAAGGATGGCCCCCACTACTAAGTCACTAGCGTCACACATGAGTTCAAAGGGTAAGCTCCAATCTGGGGCCACAAGCACAGGTGCATTGATCAGTTGTGTTTTAAGTGCTTGGAAAGCATGGTGACATTCATCAGAGAATATAAAAACCGCATCTTTTTCAAGTAACCGGGTGAGAGGTTTTGCGATTTTAGAGAAATCCTTTATAAAACGACGATAAAAGCCCGCGTGTCCTAAGAAGCTGCGGATGGCTTTTACCGTGGTTGGTGGAGGAAGTTTCTCTATTGTCTCAATTTTTGCACGGTCCACCTCTACCCCGTTACTTGACACTTTATGTCCAAGTACTATACCCTCTTTCACAAGGAAGTGACATTTCTCCCAACTTAGGGCTAAATGGGTTTCCTTGCAGCGGATAAGTACTTTTTCCAGGTTTTCAAGGCATTTTTCAAATGTTTCCCCAAAAATAGAGAAGTCATCCATGAATACCTCCATGAAGTGGCCAATGTATTTTTCAAAAATGGCAATCATGCACCTCATGAAGGTGGCAGGGGCATTACAGAGACCAAAAGACATCCTACGAAAAGCAAAGGTCCCAAAAGGGCATGTAAACGTAGTTTTGTCTTGGTCTTCCGGGTTGACATGGATTTGGAAGTATCCACTCATGCCATCCAGGAAACAGTAGTGACTATGGCCTGCCAACCTCTCTATTAATTGATCGATGAAGGGAAGGGGAAAATGGTCTTTCCGGGTGGCTTCGTTCAGTTTGCGGTAATCGATTACCATTCGCCACCCGGGTAACAGTTCGACTGGGTAGAAGTTCGCCCTTTTCATTTTTCATGACGGTCATTCCCCCCTTTTTGGGGACAACATGAATAGGGCTTACCCACTGGCTATCAGAGATGGGGTAAATGATACCTGCATCCAGCAGTTTGACAATCTCGGCACGCACTACTTCCATCATGTTTGGGTTTAAACGTCGTTGTGGTTGGACAACTGGTTTAAACCCTTCCTCAATTTTGATGGTGTGGGTACAAAAGGTGGGGCTAATTCCATTGATGTCCTCAAGTTTCCAAGCAATTGCTTGCTTGTGTGTCTTAAGGACTCCAAGTAATTTCTCCCTTTGTTCCTCACTTAAGTGTGCGGCGATGACGACAGGGCATTTGCCTTCGTCATCCAAGAATGCATATTCTAAGTGGTCGGGCAGTTTCTTTAGTTCGAGGGGGTGGTCGTTTTTCAAGTTTTGTTCATTTTTCTCCCCTTCAAACTCAGTCAATACTTCGTTAGAAGCTTGATCAATCAGCGCATCCTCACAACTCTCACATGCATCACTCACATCACTGTTGGCCTTTTTTAACAGACATGCCTCATCAGTTACATGTCCATTTTCTTCCCCAAACAGATACCCTTCAATAGACTCAAAGGTATCAAGAAAATGACATCCTTGAAAGGAATCCGTGGGGTGTTTCATAACATCTGAGAGTCGGAAGGTGCATAGATCATCTCCGACTCTTAGAGTTAATGAGCCATCAGTGACATCAATCAAGGCCCTGGCGGTAGCCAGAAATGGCCTTCCCAGAATAAGAGGTGTTTCCCTATCCTCTTCCATGTCCATTACTACAAAGTCGACTGGGAAAATGAATTTGTCAACCTTGACCAGGACGTCTTCAACAATTCCTTTCGGATATTTGACTGAGCGATCAGCCAGTTGAAGACACATCCTGGTGGGTTTCATTTCCCCAAGTCCTAGCTTCTCGACTATAGAGGAAGGCATCAGATTGATACTTGCCCCTAAGTCAGCTAGAGCATTATTGAAGTTGAAATTGTCTATAGAGCAAGGGATAGTGAAACTACCTGGATCCTTTAGCTTTTCGGGTATTGACCTCAGAACCACGGCCGAGCATTCTGCGTTTAAGTCCACGACTGAGAGTTCCTGCAGCTGCCTCTTGTTTGTCAGCAAGTCTTTGAAAAACTTGGCATATTTGGGCATTTCCGCTAGGGCATCCATCAGCGGCAGGTTGACGTGGAGTTGTTTGAGTAGGTCCAGGAATTTGTTGTACTTCCTGCTATCGTCATCATTTCTAACCCGTGAAGGAAACGGGAGAGAAGGTTTGACGATAGTGACCTTTGTGTTAGGGCGTGTTGGTTCCATGCTCTTCTCAGTTGGAGCATCAGTTTGTTTCTCAGGTTCCATGGTTGGGGTACCTTCCTCTTCCTCGTCTTTCTGCTCAGCCACGGTTGTTTGTCTCCCGCTTCGGAGAGTGATGGCTTGCACATGTTCACGGGGGTTTGGTTCCGTGGTGCTAGGCAAGTTGCCTGGCTGACGACCGGGAACATTGTTCTGATTAATTTGCATCATTAGATTTTTGATCTGATTGTCAGTGCTGGCCTTGTATCTTGTTATTTCCTCCCGTGTCCTTGCCAGTTCTGCTACCAACAAGCCTATCTCTGATGGCTGGGCAGCCTCCGTTTGTCGTTGGTGTGGAGGCACATAAGCTTGGTTGTTCTGTTGGGCTGGTGCACCTCCCTGGTTCCGACTCTGGAAGTTGTTCCCTTGATTATTGTTGGGGTAGTTTTGATTACCTTGATAACCGCCGCGAGGAGGACCATTGTTGTAATCCCCCCGCCATTGGTTACCTTGGTAATTCCTTCCTTGGAAATTCTGAGGAGGGTAGTTGGAGTTACCCCCCCGGTTGCCTTGATTCGCCCATGGCCCTTCTTGTTTTGTTCGGCCATACTCCAGCAGGTTCACCTCCCTGTTGTTGCTTAGATTACATTCATCAACTAATTGACATGAATTGGTCAAATGTGGACCAAAACATATCTCACAAGAGAGTACAAGTTCAGTTGAATGGGAAACAGGTGAAAAAGTATTAAATTGAGATGACTGTGGAGCAGAGCTTGAGTTCCCGAAGTATCGGGATGATTGTTGATTCGGGACAGCACCGATGTTGTTGACTTGGTTGGTGTGATTGTTTTCATTCTTCAGATTCTTTACTTCCACGACCAACCCTTCAATCTTTGCTGTTAAGGCCGTGAGTTGGTCAACTTCAAGATATCCTGGTTTTGTTGCTGCTGGAGTTCTTTCGTCATACCAGTATCTTGCATTTGAAGTGACCTTCTCCACCAGAGCTTCGTTGGTGTTGGGTGCCATGTCAAGGAATGATCCCACCTGAGAAGAGAAATCAAGTTCTTTTTTGCTACTAACTTGAAGTCCATTGTAAAAATGGAACATCAAGCTACTAGAATCCATCAGTGTGAGTGGACATTTGTTTCTCATATCCTTGAAACGATCCCATGCTTCACTTAAGGACTCCATCGGGAATTGCCTAAAGTTCTGGATTGCTGTTTTAATTTTAGCAACTGCCGATGGAGGAAAGTATTCTTGCATGAATGCTTGGTGCAGTGCCGCCCATGTTGTGAAGTGACCCGTTGGAAAGCTATTCAGCCACAAAGATGCCCTATCCCGTAATGAGAAGGGAAATAGGGTCAACTTTGCGGCGTCGGAGGTCACTCCGTTAAAGCGGAACGTTTGGCATGCTCGGGTGAACCACAACATGTGGGCCCTAGGGTCATCTTGCTTGGACCCGCCAAATTGATGGTTGGACATCATGTTGACAATGGCGGGTTTGATCTCGAAATTGGCTACCTCGATTGCCGGTGCGCTGATACTATCATCCTCGATGAAGTTTGGCGTAAGATTTTGCAACACCGTCCTTTCTCCCGCCATGCTTGGTTTCTTGTGGATTGAAAGATTTTTCCACAAAGTTCGTTCAGGTTCAGGATCAAGTTCAATTAGACCTTCCACTCCTTTAGAGCGGGTGTGCATTCATTTATCCTGAAATCTTTATACAAATTGTCGCAAGGGCGAAAAAGTCTCCCTAACTAGAATTCACCTATGCTAGAATTAAATCAAGAAATAATCGTGCCATTCCCCGGCAACGGCGCCATTTGATAACCGCTTTCGCGGCGTTGTAGTAAAACGGAGTCTAACCTTTCGGTTTTTCCCCGAGTATCGTGTCTCTCGAGGAATGGCGGAGGAGCTTCTTGATTTCAAGTCCAGTCACAGGTTATCGCAAATTATTGGAAGCTTTCCAAATTAAAACTTTTGATTGATTTTCTAAACTACTTTTTGGAAAAGAAAGTAAATTAAATTGTGCAAATACTAATGATGGCTCAAAAATAGACTAAAGGAAAAAATATAATATTAAACTTAAATGGATTGGTGCAAATAAGGGCAATGAATTGAGTAATTAGAAATGGATATATTCTTGGACCTAGTAATTAGGGAAATTAAAACTAAAATTGGACTAATAATTTCTTTCCTCATAGACAAGAATAGAAACTATTTTCATTAATTTATCCTATTTCTAGGTGTCATTAATGTGTTCAAAAATGGTTGGCTTGAATTAAATTCTAACCTCATAGACCAGGTAGAAATAATTCTCCAATATTTTAATTAATAAAAATAGCCGAATTCATTAACTAGTTAAACTCATTATTTAAGCAATTGAATTTATCTCTCATAGACAAGATGTAAATCCCTTTCATTAAATTATCCTATTTCTAGGCCTTATTAATGTGCTTGAATATGGTTGGCTTAAATTATTTTCTAATCTCATAGACAAGTTAGAAATAATTTTCCGAGAATTTAATTAATGAATATGGCTAACAATTATTAATTACTATTTCATCATTTCAAACAACTAGTCCAAATTATTAATTTTAATCCCTAATTTTCGGTCAACAAGTCAATCCATATTCCTTTAGTCAATTCATGCCCAAAACCAATTAGCTAATAAACATCATTTTTTCATTTAACAATACAATGAATAAATTCAACATTAACAAGGAATTAAGCATGTATAATAGCAAAAATTAAACAAAAATAACATTCTTCCAAAATAAACATGTAGAACTAAAATATCACCTTCTGGAATTTTTCCCGAATTTTATAACCTAAAATCCAATTTTAACAACTAATTGATAATTTTCCCAATATTAACTAGAAAATACAAAAAGCAACTACAAATATTCTAAATTCGTTCTAAATTTTATATTGAATACTCGGAGTGATATTACTGTGAATTTAACTGGAATTAGGACAGAAACTAATTTTTTTCCTTTTTTGAGTATTTAATTTAATTTATGCAATAATAACAACTAAATGCCGGAATTAATTAAAATTTACTTCTACTTCATAAAAATTAACTTTGTTTTGATAAATAACTACCTTGAGGCTAGTAAACAACTATATAATTAATTGGAATGGATTTAATGTCAACAACTATTTTATTCAAATTTAAGACGAAAATGCGAAATAGTTGAATAATTTTCTGGAAATTTTAGAAGCACAGATAAAAAAAACTAAGTACAGATTCAGATTCTACTCATTGAAAGGATGAAAATACATATAAAGAACTCACAATTTGGAGCTAAAATGAGAAAGATATGAAAGATTGAAGTTGAAGGTGCAACAATGGTGGAAATCCGAGCTTTGAGGAGGAAGAAGACGCCCTTTTTGATCTGATTTGGGCTTGAAATTGGTGTGTTTGAGATGGGGAAAAAGCCTGCTATTTATAGCAGAAATTTCACCGAAGGCGCCCAAGACGGCGGCCGCCTTCCGTCGGAATCTGGCCGCCTTCCGTAGGCGGCCAACCAGGCGGCCGCCTTTGGTCTCATTTTGGCCGCCTTCCGTCCCATCGCCGACAGCGGATCGTGGCCGGTCTCGTCAGCCGTAGGCGGCCACAGAGGGCGGCCGCCTTCCGTCACAAATGGCCGCCTGCCGTCTTTTCGTTGGCAGATCGGATCCCGGCGGATCCCGGCCGCCGCAGGCGGTCCAACAGGCGGCCGCCTGCCGTCCTGTCTGGCCGCCTGCCGTCCTGTCTGGCCGACCGGTGGTTGGTTTTGTCCCCTTGTGCCGCAGGCGGCCACCGTAGGCGGCCGCCTTCTGCCCAGTGTCGGCAGCCTTCGGTCTTTTTCTGGTCTCGAGTCAAAGCGAGGTTGACTTCTGATTTTTCCCGTAGGCGGCCGCGAAGGCCTCCATTTTGGGCGCCTATTTGGGCGCCTTCTGCCACTTTTGTCTGGCAGATGCGGCTTTTCCTGCTCTTCATTTTTGTCTTCTGAATCACCTTGATAAAATGCCTCCTTCTTTCGGTATGATATCATTTGTTGCTCGAATTGGCTCATTTTGTGCTCAATTGACCCGAAATTCTGACAAACATACGATGAATGTGGTTTTCACCTGATTTCATAAAATTTGAACCAAAATATCTAAAACATGCCTTTTCTTTCTATTTTCAATCAAAAATCGCTTAAATTTGATAAGAAAAATAAGTACAAAAATGGACTTATCAGCAACGGTCCACTTTTCACGTTTACCAACGCACAAGTTTGATCATTAATATTTTTCATACTTTATTAGTTATTTTTTTTAAAAAAAAAATAGATTTTGAAACTTTTAAATGAGAGGAATTTAACAATATTTTTTTAAATTAATTTATAATATGTTAATAAATAAAATAGAGTCAAATTAGAACATTTGAATATTGGAAAAAGTTCAATGTTGCATTTAAAAAAGAATTTAGATTAGTTGGGGTGTGTCGTAGTGTACAGTACATTATTCGTATATGTATTTGTACTTTTAATGCATAAGGTATTTTTGTACATACTAATTTTAACCCTATTATTTATTTTTAGTGTATAACCACCACACGTATATAAATGTTTAAGTCAAACTTGTGACACTTCCAAAGAGGATGTCACATGTTCGAATCTCATCCCAGTTCAAAGATGTTAGGCTTAACAGAACAGATACTATAATAGGTTAGAAAGTTTTGCCAAAATAAAACCATCACACGTATAAAAATGTTACTTCTATTATTTAAGTCAAAATTATTAATTTGGTTATAAAAATGTCACTTCTATAAATAAATATTTTTATCCGACTAAAAATGTCACAAATGTTAAAACTTTCATAAATGTCACTTTCGTAACGTCTTATTTGATAATAAAATTATATATTTTATTTTATTTAATTTTTTTGAGGTGTCACAGTATGTGTCACCCCGGAATTCACGCTGTTTGCTACGATAATAATCGAGCCGCTGCGTTTTAATCTTAATATATATAAGTCAACTATGTATTGCTGAAAGAGTCGGCTAGAATGCATGACAAACGAGGGGTTCTCATGACGTAATTGCAACTTGTATGTGTAATACTGCCGACAAGAAACTGAATGCCTTTTCTTGTCCGCATTAAGCAATTGTTCCTCTCCCGATATCAGCGATTCGTCTATTTCAAAACGGTTGCAATTAATGGAAAGTGAGTTTGCAGGGGCTGAACCACCTTGAAGCATGTCAAAAGTCAACGGGGCCTTTGGGAATCCCTTCGGGCCAGCCCACTTCCCCCCGCGGGAACAAATGCAGATATTGCAGGGGGTCATAACAGCCATAGTAGTACTGGATGTTGTGAGACCTTGCGCTGTGGGCGTAGACACGAATGTTTTTGCTCGAACCCACACCTTCATGCCCTTCCTCAACCCAGGCAGCAGCAACCTGAGATGATGTTGTGCGATTGTAAACACGTTGACCAAGACGAGGATTACCGTTAAGGATAATGGGAAATTCGCCCGTCTGATCTACATCAGAAAGTGTTTTAAAGAATTGTGCATACGAGTTTGCACACATCGCTTCCATCAATACCCAAACCACATCTTTGTCTAGCTGATCCGTTGAGTCCAGCCTGCTAGCAAGGGCGTGGTCTGTGTTGTAAAAATATAGTTGAAGATTTCGAGGTGGACAGCCATCAGGGGGCAAGTAATTTATGAAGTGGTATATCTGACCCTGAACCCTAAACGTATATATCCCTTGGTTTCGTCGACAAAGACTCTTATCGTAGTTGTAGATCTCAATGGATGTGAAAGCAAAAGTATTGTTGTACGTGCGCACACATGATCAAAAGTGTTTTGATAAAGGGTCATGCACCGTGAATAATCGAACCAGTTGCTCTGGCATTTCAGTTGAGGTCAGAGCGACCTCATCCCTGTTGCAGCACATACTTGCAGCCTCATAGTGAAGACGTTCAGCGCCACAAAACAAACAATCAGGAACATCCTGCAGGCGGTATGCGTCAGTATTAACAGGAGGCAATCTGCTGCACACCCCCCCCCACAGAGGTCTGCACAAAAACTAGCGTTGTCATCCACACACAGGTCAAGATGCCACCAAGGGAAAGCCAATTACGAACACGTATAATATACCAGCGATAGGATAACTAGTTTGGAAGTGATTTGGGTATAAATCGAGATGTGCATGGAAGTAATAAGCAGGTGGAGAGATGACCAGAACAATATGGTACACAGATAAAGGATGGGCAAGGAAGGGCAAGGAAGGGAAATATAAGTCGGATGTTTGTAGATTTGTGGACAATTATTTCAAGAGCACATGAAAGGCACGCGAAATACATTCCACCAAGGTAAAGAGAGAGTATTTCAAAGGCACAAATAAACATCAACAATGACAAGGCAACATATGTTTGGCAGGTTGTTTAGGTTGCAGAGAAGGGGTATTTGAGAAACAACAAAGAATAACAAGTTAGAACGTATCAGCAATAGGGGTTGGAGAATTGTGCATATAAAGAACCGCGCATATGTGGGGATAGACCTGAAGGAATTGCGCTGACGCAGACCCGATCACCACAGACAGCGGTACAAGTAAAACCACCACGACTACCCGCAACCCGTGTACTGTATGCCTGACGGCGGCATTTCAAATAGTAAAAAGGAAAAGGCGTACATAGATCATACGATGGAGCTTGAAGCCGTGCCAAAGATATTTTTTGTGTGTCAATCAGGCCGAATCCGGTCGTTTCATCTGCTTGGATTATTTTTCCAAGGAATTTGAAGTTCCGTTAGCCGAAAGAGAGGGAAGAAAATGGAAGCCTGTTAGGTCCCTGTTTTCTAGTCTATAATGTAAATGTATGGAAGATAGATCTGTGTATGAAGCTTTCCATTGATGTGAAGGTTTTACAGAATGATATGAATGTTTCAGCGTAAAAACCTTACACGGAAATAGGCTCTGCGGCACTAGGAAAGTTTCGAAAAGCTTAACCTAGCCTTTCCCTTAAGGCATATATATAGCCTGACGGGAAAGGTAGGTTTTACAATCATTTGGGCTCCTTTTTCTAGGAGGCCCATACCTAAAAAGGTATAAAACCTTTTATTACAAATTGCCTTAAAAGGCCTATTCATTATTCTAGCTAGTCTATTTAATTAAAATGCTAAATACAAAGAGCTAAGAAACATTGATCACAATATAATGAAAATATCTCTAACAATCTCCCCCTTTGTGATCAGATGTTCTTGCTTCTTCTTTTCTTCACTTCTGAGCTTTAAAATAATGCTTTCTGAGATTTAGTGCATGCTCGTAATTTCTGAGAGACCTTCTTCTGTCAAGTTGTTTTTCGATAGCTTTCAAGATTTTATTGACTCTTTCCAATTCTTTGATTTCTTCCTTCGAGGCTTCATTCTGTCTTTTATCTAACTCTTCTTTCCTTGGCTGGAGCCGTTCTCGGATGATTTGCAGGGTCCCATCACAGTATTTTTGAATGTCTTCAACAATCATCAGACGCTTCTCTTCTTTGTGATTCAGATAGATGACTGAGATGGGCTTGTCAAATGTATAATATGCTGTAAAGGTTTCAAGCCCAGGTCTATCCAAGTCCGGTCGTGTAAGATTCGCCTTTGAATAATTGTGCTCTAGAGTCATCTGGAGATCATGGGAGGCGTAGAACCGAACTTGTCTTGTCATGAATCTCTTTATGGCCTCAAAACCTTCTCTAGCAAGTCTGTCTTTGTGCACTGGGAGCTCCCTACATCTCATGAACATTTGATAAATATCATCCATGTGCAGTAGGAAGAAGTCATTCTCTTGACTGGTGAACTCCGAGCCATCGGTACGTCGTAGACGAAAGATCAGGAACTTAATCGTTTCTAAGTAGTCTTCTGTGATATCCAGGATTTTCGATATAGGACATCCACTTGTTGCAAGATTATGATTTAGAACTTGTCTTCGTTCCCCTGTGGATCTGTGTCCTAGCATATACAGGTTTCCTCCTCGGTATTTTCCTTTCAAGTGATTGATTCCTCGCATCTTTAATTCACTGAACTTCTTGATTTTTTCAGGTTGTCGCCAGATTTTCTCTCGGATTTCTTCTAGGAAGGGGGCTTTGATTCTAACAATTTCCCATTTTTCTTTGACTGGTTCTGGTGCCTTGGGATTTTCTTTATGATTCTCCCCTTCCTTGAGTTCATCTTTATCGAGTCCAATCATTTGTGCATGATATTTGTTGAGAAATTCTCTGAGTTGCCAGCTTCGACACATTTCGTACTGTTCTGCTTCCACTCTAAGATCATCCCACTCTGTCCACTCGCGAGGCCACTGATCATGAACTAGAAGGTCTTCCAGTTCATCTTGTATTTGATTACCAGAGGGCTTAGAGTGAGCTTGTTGTTGTGTCGAAGGCGACCTGTCATGTGAAACACCGGGATCCTCAGGATTGCCCGTTATCATCAGATTAGAACTAGGTTCTTTCTGATGGCCCGAATAAAATGGTGTACTCGACGTAGCAACCTCAGGACTTCCACTCCATCCTTGGTCTACATCTATGAAAGATGAGCCTAGGAGTGTTGTTTCTAGCTCGACCGGGCTAGATGTGGGTTGATTGGCTGATTGGCTTTTGTGTTGAGTGGATGGTGGGGGCTGATTGTTCGAGGATTCAGGTTGGTTGGATTGCGTAGAAGGTTGGCTTGTTGACGCATCACGCTCAAGTATCCTTTGTCTCTTGTTCTCCCCCTCATGAGGATCCGAGTCATCGGGGTCCTCATGCGAATGTTTGTGACCAAGGAAACTATCACGGCATGAGCTGTCAGGCTTAAGGATCCGAAGAAGGTCTTTTTGTTTCTGGGTTAGGTTGCCTTCTTCGGTGGCTAGTAGTTGATCTAGCATTAGGTTCTCGAGTACCTCGAACGGTAAAGTTTTAGGGTCAGGAAAAGGTGTGGTCGAAGTAGGGGATGACACTAGTTCTGTATCCTGGGTTCCCCTTGAAGCAGTAGGTGAGTGGGGTAGGGTTGTGGATGGTTCAGAGGTTTGTTGGGTAGGTATGATGGGAAGTGGTTGGGTTTGTTGGGTATGTGAGGATGATGGTTGGGATTGGATGATGTCATTAAGCAACGCTGGGGTGTTCCTGAATTCCTGTGCCCGAGCGGTTATTGCTTCGTGCACCCATGGCTTAATGGTGGAATCCAAGAAACGCTGCAGAATGACAGAAAGGTCGGTAGGGTTAGGGTTACCGGTTACAGGGGTAGTAACCGTTGTCACAGCATCAGTAAAGATTACCGATGTGTGGCCTGCAGATAATGATGGAGATATCTGTTGAGTGGCAGGACTTCCGATCATCATCGACGTATCTCCGATCGTTGAGGACAGGTAGAGTGCACCTGTCGTGTGCGGTGGTGTGAGCAGTGTATGTGTCCTAGAAAATGTTGAAAATGTTGGGAAGGTGGAAACTAGACTCAATGTGCTAGAAGGAGGGGTAGTGGTCTGGGGCGGAAGACCACAAAGAATGTCCTCAACTGCGTCGTAAGGAGGCAGTGAGGTGGGTATAATATCCCCTATATGTGAAACTACTACCTGTTGGGAGGCAGCAGAGTGGCTAGGTGAGGCTTGTGCATGCGCAGTTGGGCTAGATGCTGCGTCTTCTACCCGGAAACTGAAAATATCAGTTTCTGCACCTATGGGGTTAGCCCGGTTTATGGTGTCTAGGTCAGAGCAGCTGTCATACAAAGCTAACTCTTCTGCCAGGTTGCTCGCGGTTTGCACTCTTTGCATAGGAGTAGATGATGAGGCAAGGTCGTGACGCACCTTGGAGCGAGTCTCACTGATGATATTTCTTCGAGTGTCCTTGATTTGGTGAGACTGCTCTTGTGTTGTAGTCCGAGAAAGCCTGATAACGAGTCGTCCTTTCTTAGCGCGGGCTTTCTCGACTTTCTTGCCCTTTGCATTGGCGTTGTTGTCATCCTCATCATCATCATCGTTATCGTCCTCAGCCTTGCTCCCAGAGCCCTCATCGTCAGCGTCTTGTGTTGTGGCTACGCTTGGCGAATCATGGGTAAACTCTTCAGCACGGGTGTGGCCCTCAGCAGACATAGTCTGATCATCATGGGGCCGGCTTGCCACTGGTCTCTGTGGCCGGGTTGAACTCTCAGGACCCTCACTTACTCTCGGCTGACTCCCCGGGGTAGGCTCAGGGGGGTTTATCTGAGCCATATGGAGTATGATACCGTTCTCCTCGCTGTAGCGTATAACATGTGGATCAGTGCGACCAGCTAACAGGAGGAGAGGAACAGGAATAGGTAATGGTACCAGTGAGCGTACCTCTGGCATTTGCGCTGACATTCTCAGATGTTTTGCGTCTTTGAATCGTTGGAATTGTTCTGCAGAAGTGTCGCACCAGCAGTGAAAACCATCTCATATATGGTAGATGTTTGATCAGATCAGTTTCAAATTTCCTTCTTCGCATTTCCAGAATGTCACCCCAGATTAGTGAGGCGAAGTCATAGTTCTTCATGAAAGCGATGCCGTGAAAGATGTAGACGAGGTAGCCGCTGCATTTGTCGAAGCCACTGTGCTTAGATGTGCAGCACTTGTTCAGCGTGGCCATAAGTGTCCTCCATGGTCGTGGAAATCTTGCTGTCTTGATCGCGGACATCAACCGGAGGGGCTCAGCGTGGCCTAGAGTGATCATGTCTTCAAATATTTGCGCTTCTGAGGCCAACGCATCATAATGTTCCTCCTCCGGGATCTGTAGCACTTGTTGGACCAGCTCTTTGGTGATGGTGACTCTTGTGTTGCAGATTGTGGCAGCTAGGACGTCATCAAGTTGTCTGCCATTCGCATCAACGTCCTTGTCAAGTGTACCCCAGAATTGTTGGAGATACACCTGAGGAACGTCAGCGTTTGCGTTCAGTGCCTTCCACAGCTTGTGGCCTTTCAGAATGGAGACGACCACGTCATCTTGACAAGAGAACACTTCGGGGTCCAACTGTGAGTTGTTTTCCTTGATCGGGATCCAGTGTTCCCTAGCGCAGATCATGTTGATTGGAGTGTTGGCAGCCATTTCAGTCTGAAAATGATAAGGAGATTAGAGCATATGATAAAAAATGGCTAAGTCCACAACTTATTTCTCACTTGGGCCCTTAAATGTTTTTTTTTTATTTGAAAGTGGGGCCCAATTTAAGAATGGATATTGCACTTGGTCTGATTTGGGCCTGGACTTAATTATGTTTTGGCCCAATTAAAATTTCCACTAAGGGTTTGGTCCAGGTTGGGCTGACTTAAATTCGTTCAGCCCATCACAATTGAGCAAGTGTGATCGCGCAGGCCCCCTAAATTGCGCAGCCTCCTCAGATCGCGCAAGGGGATGGATCGCGCAAGGGTATGGATCGCGCAAGGGTAGTCTCCCAATCGCGCAGAGGTCAAAGATCGCGCACGTAGTTGGATCGCGCAGGGGTATGGATCGCGCAAGAGTTCGGCCTATCGCGCAGAGGTTCGAGATTGCGCAAATATTTAGGGATCGCGCGAGTGCTCGAATCGCGCAAAGGACCTGTTCGTCGTCTTCCTCTGAGAGTGAACCTGTTCATCACCATTATTGAAGAGAAACGAAGAAAATAATCGAAGAAAAGCGAAAAGATTTTACCCTTTGAAGTTCGAGGAGGAGGAGATGGAAGATGCAAAGGAAATTTTGAGCTCTTTGGAGTTCGAACGTTTCGCGCAAGTGTGGAGAATGGGGGAGGAGTTGCGCGTTTCATGCGTTTAAATAGGCCCGGGAGATTTTTCAAAGTTTTAACGGGCCCAAATCAGTCTGATTTCAATTTAAAAATGTTCTCCCTCAACACTTGTTTTTCTTTAAGAATGACAATTTTAGCAAACTCCCCCTCAAATTTTATACAATTTAGAAAAGCTCCCCCTCAATTTATGAACAGTCTAGAAATACTCCCCCTCAACATATGAACAGATTTTGAAAAGCTCCCCCTCAATTTATGCATTGAAAAAAAATGATGCATGAAAAATAAAAGGAAAACATGCGATAAAAAAAATGATGCATGAGAGAGAGGAAAAAATGTGATGCAAAGATAACAAAAATGCAAAACATGAAAGCACACGCACACACACAGTTCAGATGTTACTCAGTTGTTCAGGTTCAACATCCCCAGTTTAGAGATCAGGAAATTGAATCTCTTTTCATCCAGGGCTTTGGTGAATATATCAGCCAGTTGCAATTCCGTAGACACAAAGTACATGTCCACGGTGCCTTTCTCAACGTGATCCTTTATGAAATGATATCTGAGATCAATATGCTTCGTCCTTGAATGATGGACCGGATTGCACGTGATGGCTATTGCACTTTGAGAGTCGCTGTAGATCGGGATGTGTGAGAATGTGAACCCGTAGTCTTTCAGCTGGGTCCTCATCCATAATATCTGTGAGCAACAGCTAGCAGCCGCGACATATTCTGCCTCAGCTGTAGAAGTGGACACACAATTCTGCTTTTTGGAGGACCAGCACACCAACTTATCACCAAGAAATTGAGCACCGCCAGATGTACTCTTTCTGTCCAATTTGCAACCCGCGAAATCAGCATCTGAGTATCCAACAAGGTCAAAGCCTGATTCTTTAGGATACCAAAGGCCCAGATTGACTGTTCCTTTGAGGTATCTAAGTATTCTTCTAACAGCATTCAGATGTGATTCCTTCGGATTTGCTTGAAAGCGGGCGCATAGGCAGGTTGCAAAAACAATGTCTGGTCTGCTAGATGTAAGGTACAGCAAGGAACCGATGATAGCCCGATAATTGGTAGCATCGACTGGTTTCCCGGAAGGGTCAGAGTCGAGCTTCTGTGAGGGAGACATGGGGGTTTTCATCGTCGACTTGCTGTCCATTTTGAAGCGCTTTAGCATATCGTGGATGTACTTGGACTGATTTATGAATATTCCGTCTGGCATTTGCTTGATCTGAAGCCCTAGAAAGAAGTTCAACTCTCCCATCATACTCATCTCGAACTTGGTGCGCATCAGATTGCTGAACTTTCTACAGAAATTTGGATTCGACGAGGCAAAAATGATGTCGTCAACATAAATTTGTATCAGCATGATGTCACCCTTGTGCCTTTTGATGAAGAGAGTTGGATCTATCTTTCCCTTCGAGAAGCCTGATTCTACAAGAAAATCTGACAGTGCTTCGTATCAGGCTCTCGGTGCTTGTTTCAGACCATACAAGGCTTTCCTCAGCTTATATACATGGTTGGGGCGTTCAGGATCAAAAAAGCCGTCAGGTTGTGCAACGTAGACTTCTTCTTTCAAATCTCCATTCAGAAATGCCGTCTTTACATCCATTTGATACACTGTGAAACTCTTGTGTGCAGCATATGCTAGAAATAGTCTGATGGCCTCAATCCTTGCCACTGGTGCAAAGGTTTCATCGTAGTCGATTCCTTCTTGTTGATTGTAACCTTTTGCAACTAGGCGGGCCTTGTTTCTCACGATCACACCATCCTCATCCTTCTTATTTTTGAATACCCATTTGGTGCCGATAATGGTTTTCTTGAACGGCCTTGGCACCAGGGTCCACACTTTCAATCTTTCAAACTGATTCATTTCTTCCTGCATTGCAATTACCCAGTCCGGATCAGCCAATGCGTCAGTCATCTTTGTTGGTTCTTTCTGACTCAGAAAACATGAGTATAAGCATTCATTGACTGATGCCGTTCTGGTTCTGACTCCTTGAGATGGATCTCCAATTATCAGTTCTGGCGGATGTGCTCTAGTCCACTTTCTCTCGTGCTGTAGAGGCTGTGGAGTTATGATTGGATGATCAGGGTCAGAATATTCTTGCTCTGGTTGTGCTTCTGGGGTTTCTTGCGTTGCAGCTTCTTCAGTTTGATCATTAACAGGAGTGTTTGGTTCATGTTCAGCTTCATTATCTGTATGCTCATCATCAATCTGAGTAGGAGTGTTGGTTTCTTCAGCATTTGGAGCAGGTAGCAGGGGGTTCTGAGTGGTTGTAGCATTTGTAGTTGGTGCTGCACGTGGTTGGCTGTAGAAGTGCTCAAAAAGAGAATCCAGAACCACATGCTCATCTGATCTTGTCTCACCTCCCTGCCCTCCTACTCCAGAAGATGATGGAGTTTCATTATTTGCAGAGGTTGATGGTTCAGAATGAAAATGTTCAGAAGCCAAGTCCGCCATTTCATAGAAGCTCACATTGATGCTCTCCATGACGGTTCTTCTGTCTTTCAAGTATACTCTGTACGCCTTGGAATTGGTAGAATACCCAATGAATATCCCTTCATTTTCTTTTGGATCAAGCTTCCCCCTAGCATCCCTGTCATTCATAATGTAGCATTTACAGCCGAAGACGCGGAAGAAGGCAATGTTAGGGAGCCGCTTGAACACAATCTCATAGGGCGTCTTGTCAAATCTTCTGTGGATTACCGTCCTGTTCTGTGTGAAGCAAGCCGTGTTGATAGCTTCCGCCCACATGAAGTGAGGAAGCTTTGACTGTATCAGCATAGTTCTGGCTGCTTCCACTAAGGTTCTGTTCCGTCGTTCTACAACACCGTTCTGCTGTGGTGTCTTAGCTGCAGAGAACTGTTGAGTGATTCCCTGAGCTTCATAGAATTCGGTCAGTTCCTTGTTCTTGAACTCCGTCCCGTTGTCAGTTCTGATGATCTTCACATTCTGCTGTAGATAGTTCTGTATGGTCCTGATGAACGTCATGATTAAGTTTGCAGTTTCGTCCTTGGAGCGCAAAAACTTGGTCCATGTGTAGCGTGAGTAGTCATCCACAATTACCAAAGTATATTTGCGTCCACTAATGCTATGCACGCGCATCGGACCACACAGATCCATATGTAGTAGCTCCAGGGGACGAGATGAGGAGGGAAATTGTTTTGACTTGTGTGATGCTCTCCTCATCTTTCCCAAATGACATGCAGAACAGTGATGGTTGGGGGAGTTCTTCAGAACAGGCAATCCTTTCACCAACTTCTTTGAGGAGAGGGAACTGATGGCTGGCAGATTCAAGTGTGAGAGACGTCTGTGCCATAGATTACTTTGTTCTTCAGATGCTTTGGACAGGAGACAGATGGATATGGGGGATCGTACCGATTTCAGATCAATGGTGCAGAGATTGGTTTTCCTCTGACACCTTAATAATGGTGTTCCACCCATATCCATCACACAACATTGCCTAGCATGGAATTTCACTTCCATTCCATTATCACAAAATTGGCCGATGCTAAGCAAGTTGTGCTTCAGTCCCTGCACATACGACACATTTCTGATTGTGACGCTCTCACAGATGACATCTCCTATCCCAAGTATGGGCGATGAAGCATTGTTCCCAAACCTCACATTTCCTCCAAACCTTTCAGAATAGTTGCTCAGTAGTTCAATCTGTCCAGTCATGTGTGACGAGCAACCCGAATCAAGATGCCACACATGACTGACCTGCAAAACAGATTAGTTTCGCTTAGGTACCCATCGCCAGATGGGTCCTTCCTTATCAACAGTGAGCAATTGTTTCAACTTCTTTTGATTTGGGATCCTAGGCTGGTTGATTGAGAAGAATTTTTCATTTTTAATCGTTCTGCTTCAGCCTTAGGAACCCATTTTTGTTTTATTTGATTGATTTTTGGAGCGAGGGAACTTTCATTTGTCCTAAGTGATTGTTCACATAAATGGTCTTTCAAGATTGGTTCGCGTGATAGCCTTCTCAGATGTTTGACTGAGTGAATCTTGAGAGGATACCTTAAAAATGGCAATTTGACCTCACTCTCAACATTCACCCTATCAATCTTGGGCTTATTTGCAACATTCTTAACAATCACAAGATCATTTGGTTTGCGAGAAGAAACAGACTCAAGACAACAACATTTCATTGATTTAATGCAATTCAGAGAAACACATTTAGTACAACGATTCGAGACAGAAATCTTAGAACTAGAAGACTTAGGAGCTACTCTCTTAGCATAACTAGTAGATGGTTCACTAATGCTAGAACTAGACTTATGTTGGTCCCGTTTAGTATGGTAATCAGTCTAGAGGGGGGGGGGTGAATAGACTGATTGGTTTTTCAAATTTTCTCTAAGTCCAAAGTGACTTATCAGAGAAGGTCTGACTCTGGTGACAGAGAAAGGCTGGTTCTGATATCAGAACAGGCCTTGGCAGCGGATTCTGATCTGTCTGGGTAGCCTCAGAAACACTAAGGCAAATGCCTCTCTGATAACTCTGAAAACAAGATCTGCTGAACACAGATTCCAAGTCTTAGAGTTAATCAGTTAATGTCCTAAGTGCAGAAATATAAATTGCAGTAAAGTAAATGACACCAGATATTTTTATAGTGGTTCAAGGAACAACGCGTTCCTCTAGTCCACTGTTCCACTAGCTTTGAAGTAGATCGGTTACAAAGCTTAGTCCCTAGCACTTAAGAAGTTCTCCACGCCTTCTTCAAGTCTAGTTGTCACCCGGGATGCAATCCTGCTTCCTGATGACTGGTCCTTTCACTCAGCTTCCCGGAAGTATCACCACTTCACTACTGCAGTTACTTGGACGCCCTTCTTTGCAGAAGATGTTCTGAAAACAGAGTTTTCTCCAACTTGCTTCGTTACAAGAGATATGTAGTTGAAGTTCTTGAAGTGTTGAAGAAACAGGATGAACTTTGCTGTGTGTTGGGGTTTGAGGTTATGGATATTAGAGTCTTCCCAACGTAAGCTTGTCTTGTTGAAGATTGTGGAATTTGAATCTCAAGAGAGCTTGAAAATATGATGAGCAAAAGTTGTAGCAAAGTTGTATTCCTGTTCTTCGGTGAGTAGCTTATATACTGGGGTTGCCTGCCCGTTGGAGGAGGAGACAACTGCATTGAATGCACGTACTGCTGACTTGACCGCCGTTTTGGAAGGTTTCTATTTTTATAATATATCTTCCCGGATTCCTTGGTCAATCATTTGCAATCAATCCTTCAGCGTATCAGGCTCATTTAATGTGCATTAAATGCTTTCCTTTCATGCACAGTCTTCTAGCCGTTGGATGTTTTTACCTGTTGGATTCATAGCTGTTGGATGTTGCTTGAAATCTTCTAAGTGTTAGTCGGGCTCTGATCAGGCTCTTCTGATGTGTTGGATTCTGATGGCTTTCTGATCTCTGATGGCTTTCTGATGAGTTGAGTTCTGATGGCTTTCTGATCTCTGACTGAACTCTAACTCTGACTCTGATAGGTCCGCTGATGAGTACCTCTGATCTGTAACTCTCATTGGTTATCAGATGTCCAAACTTATCAGCAACTCTCATGGTGCAACTCTGATGGACTTCTGGTAAGAGAACTCTGATGGAGCAGTTCTCACAGAGCAAGTCTGGTCGAGCAGTTCTGATGCACTTCTGATTTGATCCAAAACAGAGCAACTCTGATCGTCGACTACACTAATACTTACAATTGAAAATTCTAATACATAAAATCTAATTGGGGGTACTCTAACTTTCTAATCCTATAGCATCATCAAAATCTAATTACATTTATTCCTTACAATTTCCCCCTTTTTGATGATGCCAAAACCCTTAAACTATTTCCAGAGAAGTGCCTTTCACCATGAAGGAAAATAAGAAGAAAAAAAACTTCATTTAGAATCTTGGTGGGCACTTGGCATAGGAAAATAGTAAGAGTAAGATACAATCAATCACGCAATAATCAAATAAGGATAGAAAGCAATAAATAACACATTATATGATATAGCCATGCAAATTAGAGGCAGAGAGGTTATGTTTATTAAACAGAGTTTTTCAAACGAGAAATGCAAAAGAGATAAAGTTTAGAAATCTTCCTCTGCAACCTCTGCAAGAACAGCCTCTTCTTTTGCCTTGGTTTCTTGAAGCTCCGCATTTACTCTTGCTCTGATGGAAGCAAGGTTCCTGGGAATCATGTATTTCTTCCAGAGTGGAGTAAGCTGGCAATCAAGATAATACCTTATTGCATCCTTCTCATCCTTCCCAGGCAGAATCCTCAACCTCCACCATTCCTCAGCTTCTTCTATGGATCCTCCATGAGCAATGGTGATGATGCCATTCTCATCTTGGATCAGATTCTCACGCTGCAGGGGAGTCATATGCTCTTTCATCTCAGCAAATTGGACTTTGTCTGGTTTAGACAACCCACTGTTCAGCCATTGGTTCAATGTGAAGGATGGAGATTTCTTCTTCTTTGAACGAGGAGGAGGAGGTCTCTGAATGCCAGCAGCTAGCCTCTTTTGCCTTGCTCTTTCATAGTATCTGGCAGGGTTAATAGTTCTTGAGCTTGGGCCTTCTGCTTCTCTGGGAGGTGGGACAGGTTCTCTGCTATCTTCCCCCTTTTTGGCATCAATAAGATCACCAAGTAGGAGTCCAATCTTGGAGAATTCAGTAGCATTGTTGTCTTTGATTGCATCAAGGGCTCCAGGAAGAGTCTGGGTTACAGAGGCTAACCCTTCTATCAGCTCCTTCTGCTTGCCCACAGCCGACTGGATATCCTTGGTAGTAGCTTCGAGGAGAGTCAGCTTGTGATCTCTGTCCTTTCCACTGTTTATCAGCTTAAGACCGAACTCTTTGGTTGTCTTGCAGATTTCCTCCACATCTGTCAGATGCTCTGCATTCTTGTCATGTGACCATTGTAGGGTATCAACAGCATCAGAGAGTTCTTGGATGGCCTTGTCCTGGGCTGTCAGAGTCTGAGATTGTGAGAACAGGACAGTATGTAGGCTAGCTACCTCTGTGGCTATGTTATCAACCTTGTCACTAGATGTAACACCCCGATTTTTATGAGCTAGTTATATTAATCATTATTATTTATTTTAGTCAGCTAAATAAGCTTCTTCTATGCATAATGTGATTTATTGTTTGATCATGTGTTGTTCTGGCAGGTAACGTTGACCAGTAAGCTCTAAAAATGTTAAATGAAGAAATAAGTAATGTTTTAAAGATTAATCACTTTATTTTGAAATGGAAAATACTTTTAATGTGTTAGAAACATTTTTTTTAAAAAGAGCTGATTAGAAGCCCGATTTTGTTAACTTGGCCCAACTAAGCATGTTAAAGTCTATAATCCCTAGAGAGAGTTAATCTATACGGAGTATTTATTATGAGTATTAAGACCTCAAGGCATCAGCTCTCTCATCTACCATCGTTCTATTTCTTTTGCGCGGATATTCCCCTGTTCTAGTGTCGAAGCATCCAGCCTTTAGCCTTCCATCCATTTTTCGTCTTATCACCAGTAAGTCTAATACCTTTGACTCCTTTGGACGCGTTTAGGTTTAGAAATCTTTTCAATCTAGGAAAGCTCTACTTTTAATAATTATGCTGCAAAGATTTGATGAGGGACTTAGGGTTTAACTCATGTTTTCCATTTATGAAACTTCTAGCGTGAGAAACTATTGTCAAATTGAAAAGAACGGTTTGTTTGTTTGTCTTAGAAACTCATGTTTTCCTCCCTTAATCTGTCAGTGCAGCTTATAAAATTGTAAATTTAGTGTGTTGTCAGATTGTGATGTTCTGATTTTTTTGAATCAACACAGCTTGTAACCGTGAGGCTATGGTAATTCACTTGTGAAAACAGTAGGTCCTGTTTGTTAGTTCAAAACTACGGAAGCTGTGAAATTCCTCTAAAACCCATCCATTAGAAATGTAATCACTGGGTTTCAGTTTTATTCAAATTATTTGGACCAGTTTGTAAACCACAAAAATGGGAGCCTGATTTCTAAGTCGGTTCACTGCGTTGCTGCTCTGCTTTCTTTTCGTTTTAGCAATAGGGATTAGTGCTTCTCTGCAATAGATTCTAATTACATATATTTTAATATATAACTAACACGGCTGGAACTCATGTGCTATACGTATATTATTGAGCTAGCTTAGCCTTTCCACTTTTAATTATAGTAGTTATGTATGAGTAACAGATCCCTATGGCCAATTAGTATATTTGGGAGATATGATTCTTATTAGATTATCTTTAATTAAAGATTTAAGAGAAGAGCTTACTGGGAGACGTTATCAAGGTGCCACACTTATCTGAATATTTTGAGTTCAGCTGCTAACAGGTAAGTTCACTACCACCTGTACATGTTTGTTCAACCAAATAAAAGAAGGAAGTCTGGTTGATTTTTAATAGATAATTTTAGACTATTTGCTATTATGTGAACTATGTGAATTATGTGATGAGTTATGTTATTTGCTAGATTAAGTTATGTTTATTATCTGGCATAGTCAAGATTTGTCAGTACTTTTGTTTCAGAATTAATGATGTTTTTAGTCAAACGTCACCATAAAAAGAACTAATACTTAAAGTGAAAGATCAGGTGATATGTACTCGGGAACAAGTTCCCTCAGTTTATCAGTTATCAGCTTATCAGTTTCAGAGAGTCCGATATGTTTAGTGGGTCGCTCCCCTGAGCTGTCGGATTGGCGCCTTTGAGTACATATCACGGGCCCACAGTTAAAATTAGCCACAAAGAGTTTTACAGAAAGTTTATGAGATCCCCTTCAGAGAGTTTTACAGAAAGACGTTTTTGAGATCTCTTTCAGAAAGTTTTACAGAGATGTTTGAAAAAGATATTTTGAGATCTCTTCAGCAGTTTTGAGAAATTATTTTAGAAAAATATTTTCCTTTTGAGATCTCACTCAGAATGTATTTGAGAAGTTATGTGTTAGTTATTTGTTCAGTGCATGCTTATAGCCTAATTTATCTATTGATAAATTGGCCTAGACTTCTAGATATTTTTGTGGAGCCATAGTGACTTACTAAGCGTAAAGCTTATCAGTTTTCTTTCTTCGCATGTACAGATACTAAGGGTAAGGCCAAGGCCTAGGAAGATGACGAGGGAGTGGAACGCGTGCCAAGATGAGTTAACGGGAACGACCTTGGTGGCTTCTAGCTAGATAATATTTGGTTTCAGTATTTCAGTGTTATAATAAAGTGACTTATATTACTTTATTTTTTTTATTTGAGGATTTGAAGTTTTAGCAAATTCCTGGATCCAGGTAGTTATCACATGTGCTGGTGATAACTATATTTTATTGAGTTTTTATCAAGAGTTATACTTTAATTATATTTGAGATTTTATCAGGGTTATTTCTTAAACAACGGCCGTTATATTGCAATAATTTTTTAAAAAAGTAGTATGCTAGTGTAACGTTCTCTTTAACCCTGAGAGGGGCGTTACACTAGATGTCTTCATGTAGCTCAAGAAGGTAGTTGCCAAGGTAGAGAGTGTTGTGGATATCTTGGCAAGTTCTGACTCAATGTTGTACTGAACCAAATCCAGATGAGCATCATGCTTCTGATTCAGTACAAGCATCTTGTTGAGTCCTGCAACCATCTGATCTCCAAAGTCTTCAGCTGATTCCACAAACTCCTGGAAGGGGATGAGGACAGCTTTTGGAAGTTCTGGCTGAGGTATTTCATTGACCTGGGGTTGAGGTTGAGCAGAAGATGGAGGGGGAGTAGGTGTCTTCCTCTTGTTAGATTGGAGATCACCAGCCATTGAAGCTGTGAGAAAACCATCATTGTCTTCAGAGGAAGATAGAATCCGTACAACATGTTCTCTCTTCTGAGTGGAGGCAGCAGAATGTTGTGGAGAGAGAGGTTCGGAGGATTTCTGATGAGGAGCAGATTTGGATCTCTGATTGGCTGAGCTCTGATGAGGTTGAGCGTGTAGAGCGGGGGTACTCTGATGTTGGGGTGAAGGAGGGGGTGATGGTGAGCGGCTTCTGATGGGGGTTATCTGGTGGCAGGGTGATGGTTGTTTAGGTGAGGATGATTTCTTAGGTGATGGAGAGGGTGATTTCTGAGCTTGTAGAGGAGAAGGAGTTGTGGTTGGTTTGGGTGAGGGAGATTTTGGTGGAGATGGAGTGAGTTGAACAGTGGTAGGAGGAATAGGGGATTCAGGTATTACCTCAAGTACTGTTTCGTCAAGAGGGGAGTTCCTCCATTCTTTGATTAGATTCATCATTGCCAGAGCTACATTGTTGGCAGTTGATGGTTCACCTTCTGCACCTGGGATAGGTCTCATTTTGATCAGAGATTCCTTCCTCTTCTTCTCTAACAGCCACTCCTCAAAGATTGGAATCTCATTCTCAGCAAGAGGTTTGACATGCTCTTCTGATGGTGAGACAGTCGTTTTTCCTTTCCCTTTGAGGTTGCCTTTCTTCTTGTCAAAAATAGAGTGGAGGAACTGAAGGTCGAAGCATAGGGATACATCATCAGTTCCTGCCCACTTGAGGACTTCAACTTCTTCAGATTCAAATTCTGCAGCCTGTGCAAGTATCTGATGCAGAGGTCCCATTCTCCACTTTCTCCATGTTAACACCCTTTGAAATTGTCTCTCAAGGGCAAAGATGGGATCTGCTTCAGGAACACCACCAGATGTGGTTTGGACCCCTGGTGAAGAGATGATGACCTGCAGTTCTGGTACAGAGAGAGGTTGGACCTCTGATACAGGTTCCCCCTGAGCGTCAGAGATCACTAGTGCTCCAGCCAATTATGATGCTGGTTCCCCCTGAACCTCTGATTCCCTTGGGGGAGAGTTGAGCATCTGCTTCTTCTTTATGCTGATAGGAGAAGTAGAAGTATCAGAATCACTCTGAATCGTGGCTTTCCTTCTTCTCTTTTGTCTCATTTTCTTGACAGGAGTGACTTTGGGAGCCATAATAGATGCTTCCGGTTCTGATGCATCCTCTTCTGATGCGTTTCTCTTAGACAAGGATTTATGCTTCTTCTGAAGTTTCTTCTTCTTAGCCTTGGGCTGTTCATCAGCAACCTCAACTGTGGTGGCTGGTTTCTCCCTCAGTTGCTCAAGCTTGCTAGTTTTCTTCAGCTCTGCAGCAACGGCTACATGTAGTTTGGGGGAGGCGGTGAGGAAGATGGTTTTGTTGTGGTTTACTTCATTTGCTTCTCTAAGTGCAATGTTGGCATTGGAGATGAGCCTAGATATCAGAAGTCCATGACCCATCTTGGTGGAGAACATCCCTGTCTTTTTGTCCTTTTTGGCAACAGACTCAGAGATGGACTGGAGCAGTACCTTTCCCCAGTTGATGTTCATACCCCGATGAACAGCATAGATGGCCTTAGCATTTGTGTTGTTCATCTGATCAGTGGAGCCGGTTTTGCACCACAGACAGCGGTGCATAATGCTCATCAGACGTTCATAATCCTTTTTCAGCTGGTTTTTCTTCATGTAGAGTTTATCGACTCCGGTTGCATCCTCCCGGCAGTAGGTGTCCACAAATGTTTCCACAGAAATCTCGACAGACTCCAGGTCGATGAGTGTAGGAGTGTCAATGTCTTGAGAGTCGAGTTGGATGCCGAAGAACTCATTGAGAGCGTCAGCATCGATCTTCAGGTTCTTACCCTGAACTTGGGAGTGAATAGCATTGTTGCTGATGTGAGCGTTGAGATAGAACTCAGCCACATCAAGGTTGCTGAAGTGCTCATATGGGTGAGCCACTATCTTGTTCAGCTGTGAGTCATGCATTCCAGCAATGACTGCTTTCATGACCTTCTTGTTCTCGGCCAGCAATGGCAAGGAGGACATGTCAACCTTCATCCCGGTGGCAATGTTAGCCACAAGTGCCTTGGCTTCAGATTCAGAGAGATCGGTGATATTAATGAACTTCATTTTTGAGGTTTTGGAAAGATTTGAGAGGTCTGAAAATTGGAAGTTTTAGAGTGATAAAGCTTGAAGACGAAGGTAAAATTGCAGTAGCGATTTAGGTTTCAGAGAGTGTATAAATGGGTTTGGGTTAGTGAACGTTTGATATAATTTGCGGTTTCGAGGTCGCATTAAATGGATTGTGGGCGGAAAGCCGTTTTCCAAATATGGTAATAACTACCGGGGGTAATATGGTAACTTCCGGTTTATTGAACAGTCTCGCCCGAAATTTAGAGAATTTTGCTAAGTCCACAGCCACTCTGATGAATATCAGTCCATATATCAGAGAAGGGGTATTCTGATACAGGGTCCTCTGATGAATAAGCGTATCAGAGGTGGTGAATTCTGATAGATCCACATCTGATGCTTCTGCAATTCTGATTCAAGCTTCTGATGGATAAGAACTCAGGTACCAGAGATGGGGTGTTCTGATGAATCCACATCTGATACTTCTGCAACTCTGATTCATGAATCTCTAGGAAGATCATCCATCATTCCCAGTGCTTCCCTTAGCTTGTTAAACCTTGCCTCAGAGAGAGGTTTGGTTAGGATATCTGCAAGCTGGTCTTCAGTTGGAACATGCTCAATTGAGATGTGCTTCTTCTCCACATGATCTCTGATGAAGTGATGTCTGATCTCAATATGCTTTGTCCTGGAATGCAGCACAGGATTCTGAGTGATGGCAATAGCACTTGTGTTGTCACACAGCAACTTGATCTCCTTTGCTTGTACTCCATAATCCTTGAGTTGTTGCTTCATCCAGAGCAATTGAGCACAGCAGCTTCCAGCAGCAATATACTCAGCTTCAGCAGTGCTAGTTGAGATTGAGTTCTGCTTCTTGCTAAACCAGGAGACAAGTCGCCCACCTAGCAATTGACAGTGACCAGAAGTGCTCTTCCTGTCCAATCTACAACCTGCAAAATCTGAATCAGAATAACCAATTAATTCAAAATTACCTCCCTTGGGATACCATAGTCCTGCATTTGGATTTCCTTTGATATATCTGATAATCTTCTTAGCAGCAACTAGATGGCTCTCCTTGGGCTTTGATTGATATCTGGCACAGATTCCTACAGCAAAAGCTATGTCTGGTCTGCTTGCAGTCAGATAGAGGAGAGATCCAATGATTCCTCTATATGTTGTAGCATCAACATCTTTCCCTTCATCATCTGGTCCAATGCCTTGAGATGCATTCATAGGAATTTTGACTGAAGACTTTCCATCAATGCCAAACTTCTTGATGAGATCTCTGGTATACTTCCCTTGGTTGATAAAGATGCCTTCTGGAACTTGTTTGACTTGTAATCCAAGGAAATAACTTAGTTCTCCCATCATGCTCATTTCAAATTTCTTCTGCATCACCTTAGAAAATTTCTTGCATAAATCTGGATTAGTGCTTCCAAATATAATGTCATCAACATAAATTTGCACTAACAGAATATGATTAGCAACAGAAATCTGAAATAGAGTTTTGTCAACCTTTCTGATAGAGTATATAGACTCGGACCCTGGGTATCACGACTATTGGGCCCAGACAGCGGCCCGGACAGCGGCCCACATATGTTCAGTAGATAGCATTTATTTCCTTGTACACTATATTTATTCATATGTACCCATTAAAATAGATTAGATACTATTTATTAGCCATTTATTGGCCTTTTATTGTAGTTGGGCCTTCTAGGCCCAAGCCTGGAAGCCCAACCCTCTTTTCTCCTATAAATACTCCCTAGGGGAGCCATGTAAAGAAGAGGTTGGTTGGAAATTCATTATACACATATCACTTTATGTGACACCGCACCCGAACGTCCTTGAAAATTCGATTTAAAAATTCCAAAGTGATGTATTGAATTTCCGATTTCAAAACAATGGAAGAAACGATTAATATTTTACGAAGTATATGATTGAATATTGTATTGTTCAAACCCGCATTCGTTTGTAATTTTCATAATGTAAATTATTGGGATGAGCCTACACATATTGGAGATCAATAATGTGATTTAGGAAGTTGACTTGTTCTAAATAAATTAGGATGAGTACAAAAAGACATCTTTTGACAAAGATAAAACAATAGGACCCATTTTCCCCATTTTTGGAAGTATTGGTAGATAATTTGGATCCCAAATTAATTGGGATCAATTGGGAACCACTCCACATGATTAGAGTACCTACAACACAAGAAAATTAAGTGAGGAGACTTACCTTGGCCGCACCAGCTGGAGGAGGGCTGCACAAGACTTGATTGGAATCAACCTTGAGACCCACCTTGTCAATTTCCGCACAAAATGGTGTGCTGTTTGTCTCCACTCATTATGGGAGTTATACTCGACCAAACAACGTGTATAAGGTGTCTTTGGATAGCTTTTGAAGTCTATTTTCATATTTGAGTGGCCACAGTTCGAGAGGAGAAGTCAATCATCCAAAAATCGATCTGGAACGAGCAGAGGTCTGTGAACTCGAGCTGTGAGAGTGCGGAGACTGTTTGGCCGATATCTCGAGTTTTACCAATCCAATTAAGGCGTGTGAGATACCAAAAGAAAGCTCTCAAGACGAGGAATCCGTGAAGGTCTGGTTTGCATCAATCGGAGTAGAGGAAGGCTTCCAAATCGTCCGAGCAGAACGAGACCTCGCAGGGACGGATTTACTCTTCTAAGTGAGTTGTTAATCCCAAAACCTTTCCATTCATTTTCCAAATGATATGAACGATTGGTGGGACTATTATACACTACTCCAAGTGTATAAAACATCCCTATTAAGTTATTTTATTGATGTAAAGGTTAGATACTAACCTAGATGCAAACATTGGAAAACTAGGAATCGAGTTAGCCGGAAAACACCCGTTCTAGGGGCTGTTTTAGTATCAACGATTCGGGGTTGAAATAGCAACTTGAGGAGGCTGTTTAGCACCCATTTTCAAGCAAGGAACTAGTTTCCAATCTTCCTTGGCCGAGGCTTTAGCCATTGGATCGAGAAGGAAGGTTTTAAAGCTCATTTGAGGTGAGGATCGACATCTAGTTGCTTACAACTTGTAGGTTAAGCATGAGATTACCTAAATGCTTAAATAATGTTTTCCATGGATTATGATGATAACCTATTGATGGAATATTGATCTATTTTCCAAAGAATGAAATAAGAAATGATTTGGTAAAGTATTGATGAAAATGGAGCTAAATGAACTATTGTGTGAAATAGGCATTTTACTCATGTGTGAATTGTGTAGATACATAAATGATTATTTATGTATTACATTGAATGATTAAGTTGCTGCTACATATCTCTAAATATGTAGGGTTTTACAAATGGAATATATGATTGATAAGAATAATCTTAATAGTATTGAAATACTAGTTAATGATTGTTGAAATTGTTGAAGAATTGAATCTAAGGATTTGATTGTAATTGATGAACTTGATTGTGATGCAAGTGACTAAATTGATGTAATGTGATGCTAAGACCATGGTTGGGCAGTCCGTAGGGATGTCCCAAGATAGATTATTGATATTACAATTCTAGGCCTAGTGAGTGCTTAGGAATTGGGGTCTATGCCAATGTAAGGAGATGTACTTGAGCCCGTGCTCATAGAATTGCATTGGGTAGACATGATGAGGTGATTGTGTGCATGGGGATGTAGTCGAGTTGGACTCGAGAATGCACGGTGGAGTAGTTAGCTTATGTTAATAAAGGTGCATGGTGATGTAGTCGAGTTGGACTCGAGAATGCAAACATATGTGTTAGGGTTGGACCCTATGTATTGTTGTGACTAGGGGTCACGGGATTTTGGAGTATGTTTGATAAACAAACCTTGGGCCTACGGGCCGACTACTTGACTTTATATATAAAGTAAGTATATTTTAAAACGGGGTAACTTGGGGTTACGGCCTAGATTATATTATCACCCTATTTGAGGGTCTTGTGTTTGAAATACTTGTTGTATATCTATTAGATGCCTGCCACACCAGCACTTTATAGCCCTATAGAGTGCTGACCCCTTCGGGGGCGTCCCACCACCATTTTTCAGGTTGAGGCTAGAGCTTGCTTCCTGTGCTCGTTGCTCGAGGGATCATCTAGGAGGGAAGACTTGGTTCGTGCTTCCTCCATTCAGTTTTAAACATTAATAAACATGCTCATGGATATTTACTTTAGAGCCTGCGTGCTCATGTTAGCCACGTGTGGCATTTGTTTTCAAACTATGTTTTCCGCTATGTATACGATTACTTATTATGTTTGTTTATGGATGGCTTACGTGTGAATGATATTCGGGACGCCTTGTATAATATGAATGTGTTGGACTGCGGTTGACTATTCGTATTGTACGGCGGGTTGTTGGCGTGTCCGGGGAGGTCCGGGGCGTGACAATTAAGTTGGTATCAGAGCCTTAGTCCATAAACTTCATAATGAAGTCTCAAAATTCTCTTTTTGAAAAAGATTTTGAAAACCATGAGCATAGGAGTTTTGTACTTGGAGAGCTTTTGGTACTTGGGTTGCAAGGTCTCTAATTGTTAAGATGGTACCCTTAGCAATTGGTATGGCGGTGACTCGAGCCAAAATGTGTCTTAAGTACCTATCCGTCAATTGACATTTGATACGAGTCTAATGACTCTTTCCAAATTTCTTTCAGAAATGGACGGTGGTGGCAGGATTACTAGGAGAAACCCGACGGGCCGTGTACCAGTGGAGACTGGACAGGGCAGTCGAAGGACCTCTAGGGCGTCTAGGGGAGCTGGCCGTGGAGGCCGATCACAGACCGTGAGTGACGGTCATGTTGACACAGAAAGTGAAACCTACTGGTCCTATGAGGACTCAACTTACCAACCGGAGACCGAGCCGGTTGAGACCCCTTACGAAGGGGATGACGATGATATAAGTGATGAAGGAGGGGAGAATGACTCCCTAGCCAGAATCGAGGCGCTGCTCCAACAATATCAGCGGGAGCGCGAAGAAAGGAGGGAACGCCGAAGGCGCCGGGGAGGGCGAACTTTGGGTGGGGCTTCAAGAGGAAGAAGCCAAGGCGACTCTAGGGCCCACATTGAACCACATGGGGGCCGGGGTGATGGAGGTCCGATCATAAGGATCTCAAAATTTCTCAAAGAGGCGAGAGACTTGGGGTGCAAACCCTTCAACGGAGCAGGTGACATCTCGGTTGCCGCGGAATGGATCAAGAGGCTGAACGAAGCAGCCCTTGATATGCAACTCACCCCCGAGTTTAAGCTAAGGGTGGCGGTGAGGTTGCTTGAAGGGATGGCATCCACATGGTGGGACGGAGCCAAGGGAAAGTATGGCAACACGGTGACTTGGGAGAATTTCCGACAGGAGTTCTTTGCCCAATATTATTCTGATTTTGAGGTGAACGCCAAGAGGAGAGAGTATACCCTCCTGACCCAAGGGGGCAAAATGACGGTGAGGCAACTTGAACACAAATTCAGGGAGCTCGCGGAGTTCATACCGGAGTATGTGTGTGACGAGAACCGGATGGTAAATCACTTCTGGGATGCCTTAGACCTGGAGGTGCGTGAGAGGGCAACACAGTTGCCTAACATGACTTTTAGCCAAGTGGTCGAGCAAGGGTTAAAAGGAGAGAAAGAATGGGAGGAAAGAAAGTTGAAGAACGCCGAAGAGGCAAAGAAGAGGAAGTGGGAGAACCATGGGCATCAAGGTCCTAGCAAAAAGGGGAACCATGGGGGAGGGGGATCTTTTCGGACACCCCCACTGCCACCTAGGGGAAGTCATGGCCCGGGCGGGCAATCACAAGCCTCGGGGGTGACTCGTTGTAAGAATTGCAAGAGGAACCACCCGGGGAAATGTCGTGACCCTCCTAGATGCTACCAATGCGGGAGCACCGGTCACATGAAGATGAGCTGCCCACAACTGGGCGGGACGAGGGCATCAGGGCCAAGTAGTGGTAATACCGGGACACGGAATCAAGCCGGGACTTCACAAGCGTCCAGGGGGCAAGGGGGAGCAAGCGCAAGCAACGCGCCGTCCGTGAATCAAGGAAGGACTCAAGCTAGGGTCTACGCGATGACGGAGGCGGATGCTCAAGCTAACCCGGATTCCGTTGCAGGTATTGCCTCTCGTATACTAGTGTTTTATCCTTAATTAGTCCATAAATTGAAGTTATAAATCCTAGAATCCAGGTGGGAGCAGACGTAAGATTGAAATGGGAAAGGAGAGCAAAACCATGCTACTACCCGATCGGGTAGGGCAATAAACCCTACCGGGTGGGACGAGTTTTTGCCCTCGTAAACCTTCTGGATCGCATACCCGATCGGGTTTGGTAATGAACCCGACCGGGTAGGACAAGTTTTTGCACTCATAAGTCCACTGGAACACATACCCGACCGGGTATGGTGGTATACCCGACCGGGTTTGTCAAAAATTTCTGCCCGACACCTTCTGGAACACATACCCGACCGGGTATGGTGGTATACCCGACCGGGTTTGTCAAAAATATCTTCCAGACACTTTCTGGAACACATACCCGACCGGGTATGGTGGTAAACCCGACCGGGTTTGTCAAAAAAAAAAAAAAATTCTGCCCGAACCCACTGGAACTTATACCCGATCGGGTATAGTATGTTACCCGACCGGGTACACCTCGAAGTGTTCGTCAAATGAAAAAGTTGTCTTCATGAAAGTTGTAGATATTTTCATTGTCTAAATGATGGAATTTGAATCGAACGATTTGGTTAAGTATGTGAAGAGATATGATCAAAACGGTGAGACAGTGTCAATCTATATCTCAACTGCGAACGTCAACCATAATTGGGGGATTTTGCCCACTTTAAGGACATGATTTCGCATTATGTTCTTCGTAGGATTGGTCGGTATGTTAGAGAGGTATCTTACATGGTTTATAAATGTAGGAACACTAAAGATTAATGGGAGATGTGCGAGAATCCTCATCGATACCGGGGCGCAACGATCATTTGTGAGTGAGGCATTCGCCGGGGGATTCAACGCACCCCTGGTACCGATGGCTCAAGCCCTATTGGTATCCACACCCCTAGGGGAAGACATCGAGAGAGATAGCCACTATCCATCGTGTGAGGTGGAAGTGGAGGGCCAAAACTTGTCGTGTGATTTCGTGCCGCTGAGTATGATTGAGTTCGATGCAATCCTGGGGATGGATTGGCTTGAGAAGCATCATGCTAGGGTCGATTGTTACACGAAAGTACTTGAACTCGAAGGCAATGAAGGGGTAACCTTACGCTTCGAGGGGGATAGGGCAAAATCCAATAGTTGTATCATATCCGCCGTGAGGGCTAAGAATATGATGAGGAAGGGGTGTCACGCATATCTAGCGTATGTGGTGGACAAAACCAAAGAAGATACGAGCATTGATGATGTTAGGGTAGTATGCAAGTATCGGGACGTCTTTCCTAAAGACTTACCGGGACTTCCACCCGATAGGGAGATTGAGTTCGTGATCGAGGTCGAGCCCGGCACCAAACCAATCTCCATACCGCCATACCGTATGGCACCCGCTGAACTTAACGAGTTGAAAACCCAATTGCAAGAGCTTTTGGATAACGGTTTCATTAGACCAAGCCACTCCCCGTGGGGAGCACCAGTTCTTTTTGTGAAAAAGAAAGATGGGACACTTCGAATGTGTATTGACTATCGTCAACTGAACAAGGTCACAATCAAGAATAGGTATCCTTTGCCTAGAATTGATGACTTGTTTGACCAACTACGAGGGGCAACCGTGTTTTCAAAGATCGATTTGAGGTCGGGTTACCATCAATTGAAGATTAAGGAAGACGACATACCAAAGAGTGCTTTCCGCACAAGGTATGGACATTTTGAGTTCCTTGTTATGTCGTTTGGGTTGACAAACGCCCCAGCGGCATTCATGGACTTGATGAACCGAGTATTCCATAAATACTTGGATCGATTCGTGATTGTGTTCATAGACGACATTTTGATTTACTCAAAGAGTGAGGAAGAGCATGAAGAGCACTTGATACTCGTTCTTGAGACACTACGGGAGAAGCAACTTTATGCCAAATTTTCTAAATGTGAATTTTGGCTAAAGGAAATTGGCTTTCTCGGGCATGTGGTTTCGGGATCGGGAATTGCTGTTGATAATAAGAAGATAGAGGCCATTACCGAATGGGAGAGACCAAGGAATGTCAAGGAGATTCGTAGTTTCCTTGGATTGACAGGCTATTACAGAAAGTTCGTGGAAAAGTTCTCTGTTTTGGCGTCGCCGTTGACGAAGCTCACTCGAAAGGGAGCTAAGTTTATATGGGATGACAAATGTGAGAAAGGATTCATCGAACTAAAGAAGAGATTGACCGAGGCACCGGTACTTGCATTACCCAAACAGGGTGTGGGGTACGATGTCTATAGTGACGCGAGCATCCAAGGGTTTGGGTGTGTGTTGATGCAGGAAGGGAGGGTAATTGCCTATGCTTCACGACAGTTGAAGAAGCATGAGGTAAATTATCCTACCCATGATCTGGAGCTGGGAGCAGTGGTGTTTGCACTGAAGATATGGAGACATTATCTCTACGGGGAGACATGTCACATATACACTGATCACAAGAGCTTGAAGTACGTGTTTACTCAGAAAGAGCTAAACATGAGACAGAGACGGTGGATGGAGCTGATAAAAGACTACCATCTAGTGATAGAGTACCACCCAGGCAAGGCAAATGTGGTGGCAGATGCTTTGAGCCGGAAGAGCTCGTCTGGGGCATTGCTAGCTAATTTGAGGGCATTAAGAGCCCAACTGGAGGTATCCAGCGATGGTGCCTTATTGGCACGATTTGAGGTGAGACCTACTTTACTTGATGAGATCAAGAAGGGTCAGGAAACCGACGAAGAAATTATGAAGATCCGGGAACGCATGCAAGCGGGACCGGTGGAGGACTTCAGAGAAAGAGATGACGGTCTCTTATTATTTCGTGACCGAGTGTGTGTACCGGCAGATGAGGAGCTCCGAAAGTCCATCTTAGAGGAGGCTCATTCATCGGCGTATGCCATGCACCCGGGGGGCACGAAAATGTACCGTGACTTGAAAGAAAGTTACTGGTGGTCTGGGATGAAGAGGGAAATAGCCGAATACATTAGTCGATGCCTTACTTGTCAACAAGTTAAGGCGGAACATCAGCATCCAGCAGGCTTATTGCAGCCACTTTCCATTCCTGAATGGAAGTGGGAACACGTGACTATGGATTTCGTGGTAGGTTTACCACGGACAATCAGGAACTATGATGCAGTTTGGGTCGTTGTGGATAGGCTCACAAAGAGTGCACACTTCTTGCCTATCAACACTACCTACCCACTTGAGAGGTTAGCCAAATTGTATACGGATGAGATCGTGAGGCTGCATGGGGTCCCAGTGACCATTGTATCCGATAGAGACCCACGATTCACATCACGTTTTTGGCCGAAATTTCAGGAGTCTATGGGAACGAGGTTGAAGTTCAGTACTGCTTTCCACCCACAGACGGATGGACAGTCTGAAAGAGTCATACAGATCTTGGAAGACATGTTGAGGGCTTGTGCATTGGAGTTCCAAGGAAGTTGGGACAACCACTTAGCACTTGTGGAGTTTGCCTATAACAACAGTTATCAGGCAAGCATCGGCATGCCTCCATACGAGGCATTGTATGGGAGAAGGTGTCGTACACCGTTATGCTGGGACGAGGTTGGCATGGCCAAACTCGAGGGTACTGAGTTGGTTGAGGTCACCAAATCAAAGGTGAAGTTGATTCGAGAGAGACTCAAGGCGGCTCAGGATAGACAAAAGAGTTATGCAGATAAGCGTCGAAGAACCTTAGAGTTTAAGGTTGATGACGAGGTATTCTTGAAAGTTTCTCCTTGGAAAGGGATCATTCGGTTCCAAACCCGAGGAAAACTTAACCCACGATATATAGGTCCATTCAGAATTATAGAGAGGATTGGGGCCGTTGCATATCGTCTACAGTTGACTCCTGAGTTAGAGAAGATACATAATGTGTTTCATGTATCCATGCTTAAGAAGTATGTGCACGATCCCTCTCACGTATTGGAGAAGCCACCTGTAGAGGTACGTGAGGATTTGAACTACGCTGTTCAACCTATCAAGGTCACCGATAGAAAGGTGAAGAAGCTGAGGAGCAAAGAAGTCCCAATGGTTAAAGTCCTGTGGAAGAGCGATCGGGTCGAGGAAGAGACATGGGAAACAGAGGCTTTGATGAGGAAGCAGTATGCTTTCTTATTCGAGTAGAGCTGTGAATTTCGGGGACGAAATTCCTGTTAAGGGGGGGTGAACTTGTGACACCGCACCCGAACGTCCTTGAAAATTCGATTTAAAAATTCCAAAGTGATGTATTGAATTTCCGATTTCAAAACAATGGAAGAAACGATTAATATTTTACGAAGTATATGATTGAATATTGTATTGTTCAAACCCGCATTCGTTTGTAATTTTCATAATGTAAATTATTGGGATGAGCCTACACATATTGGAGATCAATAATGTGATTTAGGAAGTTGACTTGTTCTAAATAAATTAGGATGAGTACAAAAAGACATCTTTTGACAAAGATAAAACAATAGGACCCATTTTCCCCATTTTTGGAAGTATTGGTAGATAATTTGGATCCCAAATTAATTGGGATCAATTGGGAACCACTCCACATGATTAGAGTACCTACAACACAAGAAAATTAAGTGAGGAGACTTACCTTGGCCGCACCAGCTGGAGGAGGGCTGCACAAGACTTGATTGGAATCAACCTTGAGACCCACCTTGTCAATTTCCGCACAAAATGGTGTGCTGTTTGTCTCCACTCATTATGGGAGTTATACTCGACCAAACAACGTGTATAAGGTGTCTTTGGATAGCTTTTGAAGTCTATTTTCATATTTGAGTGGCCACAGTTCGAGAGGAGAAGTCAATCATCCAAAAATCGATCTGGAACGAGCAGAGGTCTGTGAACTCGAGCTGTGAGAGTGCGGAGACTGTTTGGCCGATATCTCGAGTTTTACCAATCCAATTAAGGCGTGTGAGATACCAAAAGAAAGCTCTCAAGACGAGGAATCCGTGAAGGTCTGGTTTGCATCAATCGGAGTAGAGGAAGGCTTCCAAATCGTCCGAGCAGAACGAGACCTCGCAGGGACGGATTTACTCTTCTAAGTGAGTTGTTAATCCCAAAACCTTTCCATTCATTTTCCAAATGATATGAACGATTGGTGGGACTATTATACACTACTCCAAGTGTATAAAACATCCCTATTAAGTTATTTTATTGATGTAAAGGTTAGATACTAACCTAGATGCAAACATTGGAAAACTAGGAATCGAGTTAGCCGGAAAACACCCGTTCTAGGGGCTGTTTTAGTATCAACGATTCGGGGTTGAAATAGCAACTTGAGGAGGCTGTTTAGCACCCATTTTCAAGCAAGGAACTAGTTCCCAATCTTCCTTGGCCGAGGCTTTAGCCATTGGATCGAGAAGGAAGGTTTTAAAGCTCATTTGAGGTGAGGATCGACATCTAGTTGCTTACAACTTGTAGGTTAAGCATGAGATTACCTAAATGCTTAAATAATGTTTTCCATGGATTATGATGATAACCTATTGATGGAATATTGATCTATTTTCCAAAGAATGAAATAAGAAATGATTTGGTAAAGTATTGATGAAAATGGAGCTAAATGAACTATTGTGTGAAATAGGCATTTTACTCATGTGTGAATTGTGTAGATACATAAATGATTATTTATGTATTACATTGAATGATTAAGTTGCTGCTACATATCTCTAAATATGTAGGGTTTTACAAATGGAATATATGATTGATAAGAATAATCTTAATAGTATTGAAATACTAGTTAATGATTGTTGAAATTGTTGAAGAATTGAATCTAAGGATTTGATTGTAATTGATGAACTTGATTGTGATGCAAGTGACTAAATTGATGTAATGTGATGCTAAGACCATGGTTGGGCAGTCCGTAGGGATGTCCCAAGATAGATTATTGATATTACAATTCTAGGCCTAGTGAGTGCTTAGGAATTGGGGTCTATGCCAATGTAAGGAGATGTACTTGAGCCCGTGCTCATAGAATTGCATTGGGTAGACATGATGAGGTGATTGTGTGCATGGGGATGTAGTCGAGTTGGACTCGAGAATGCACGGTGGAGTAGTTAGCTTATGTTAATAAAGGTGCATGGTGATGTAGTCGAGTTGGACTCGAGAATGCAAACATATGTGTTAGGGTTGGACCCTATGTATTGTTGTGACTAGGGGTCACGGGATTTTGGAGTATGTTTGATAAACAAACCTTGGGCCTACGGGCCGACTACTTGACTTTATATATAAAGTAAGTATATTTTAAAACGGGGTAACTTGGGGTTACGGCCTAGATTATATTATCACCCTATTTGAGGGTCTTGTGTTTGAAATACTTGTTGTATATCTATTAGATGCCTGCCACACCAGCACTTTATAGCCCTATAGAGTGCTGACCCCTTCGGGGGCGTCCCACCACCATTTTTCAGGTTGAGGCTAGAGCTTGCTTCCTGTGCTCGTTGCTCGAGGGATCATCTAGGAGGGAAGACTTGGTTCGTGCTTCCTCCATTCAGTTTTAAACATTAATAAACATGCTCATGGATATTTACTTTAGAGCCTGCGTGCTCATGTTAGCCACGTGTGGCATTTGTTTTCAAACTATGTTTTCCGCTATGTATACGATTACTTATTATGTTTGTTTATGGATGGCTTACGTGTGAATGATATTCGGGACGCCTTGTATAATATGAATGTGTTGGACTGCGGTTGACTATTCGTATTGTACGGCGGGTTGTTGGCGTGTCCGGGGAGGTCCGGGGCGTGACACTTTATCTCTCTAGCTCTCCCTTCTCTCTAGAATTAATACTCTATCATTTGGTGCTTTCATTGAGAGCTAGAACATATCAAGTGAGATCCTCCCAACCAATAACTAAATAGAGTTCTTCGGCCCCAACGGAGTAAACATGCACCTCACCTCGTATGTCATGTACTCCTCGGCCTAGGTGAATAATTCCCACACCTACCTGCTTGGCATCGCATCGGCTCAAAGGAAGCAAACTCAAGGAGAGTGGGGAAATCCTGGAGTGAAAGCCTCAAATTGCCAGTGAGTCAAAGTTGACCCCCTCGGCCAAAAGCCTCCTGCTGTCCTTGGGTCAAAATAAAAAAAGACCAGTCAACGGAAATTAACGCTTCGGCCAAACGAATAAGGCCCTTCATCCACCCCACAAACTAGCAAGAGGTATCACCATCGTCCCAAAACTGTGAGGTGTTTTTACGTCGGCCCAAGTCAGGAGAGCCGCATCCAAGCCAACGGCGAACAACAACACCATCGGCCGGCAACGCATCATCCGGTAATACTATCGGCCGGCGACGCATCGGACGGCCACACACCGGGTGGCAGCACACCGGCCGGCACGCATCGCCCGCCAATCCATTAGCCGGCAACACCTTCGGCCAGAACACTTCGGCCGGCCGCTTCGGCCAGCAACACTTTAGCCATGACACATCGGCCGGTCACACGTCGGCCATCACACAGCGGCCATCGACCCCATCGGCCGACACCCCATTGGCCGACATCCCTTCGGCCAGATTACTTCGGCCGTCACACATATCGGCCGGCGACGTCGGCCTGCAGCACACTGTCGGCCAAAAGACACACAACGGCCAACCAAGAGAGGAAAACAGCTCATCGGCCAAAACTAGGCGGAGGATAGAACGGCACCCCATCGGCCGCGACGCATCGGCCGGCGACACTGCCAGAATCCATCGCCACCAGTGTGAACGCATCGGCCAAAATCATAACTCACGGAGACCTCTATCGGCCGGCACACCATCGTCCGGTCCGCATCGTCCAAAACAGGGCTCACCTCGGTCAAACATCAAGGAGGACAACCCACTCGGCCAAAGGAGGGGACCGACGGCCAGAGTGGACCCCTCGTCATTCCTTCGTCCCTGGCTGCCATCGACGGACTCTCGACCGGAGCAGGTGACAAAGAAGCAAAGAAAAGCCGGTGACAGCCCCTCGTCCAATGACCGGCTGAGTAGTGAACCATCGAGCACTCCGGCCAAACAATGAAAGAGCACCTCCCAACTCTGCCAAGCGGGATGGACCCTCCCCCTCGAGCAGCAGGTGGTTATTGGTTATTCGTCGGCCAAGCGAGAGAAGAACCCATCGGTTCGAATAAAGTTGACGCAGTCTCTTCGGCCACGGAGGGCCCCAAAGCTAGTCACAATCTTATCAATAACGGCCCATCTCGGCTCGCCTATGCAGAATAGAACAGGGCAACCCATGGGCCGGCAACCCATCGGCCGGCAACCCATCGGCCGGCAACCCATCGGCCAGCACCCTATCGGCCGTCACACATCGGCCAGAGTCCATCGGCCAGAACCCATCTGCCGGTAATATCATCGGCCGGCCTCACATCTTGTCTCCACGACGGCTGATACGGCTGGACCTCCTCGTCTCTCTTTCACGCTCCTCCCTGCGAACAAGCTTCCAGAGTTCCAGATATTAAAGGGAGTGGGCTAACATATGGGCCAGATATTAATCTCAAGGGCTGGATTATTAAAGTGCAGGCCCGATCTTATATTTCCCTGCTTGAATTCCAAGCAGGGCAGGCTTCGGCTCAAATACAAGTAAGTCTCACAAACTTTTCCTCCTATTTTATGCATTAAATATGGAGCAAAATAGTTTTACCACTATTCAAAAACAAATATAAATATAGTTTTACTACTATTCCGAAAAAATAGTTTTACTACTATTCCAAAGAGGAAAAGAAAAATATAGTTTTACTACTAATCAAAAAGGAAAACAATAATAATAATTGCTACTATTATTATTATCTTCACCACCATTGCTAGCGGATTGAAATCCCCAATTGGTGCGGGCCAAAGCCTTAGCCTTCCGAACATCTTTATTTGATGATTCGGATCATATTTGGGTCCATTGACATACCATGGTCATCTTTATTTGATGACCCGGGCATCTAGAAAGAGAGCCATCAACGGCCGCACACGACATTATGCCTAGAAGCGGTACACCTCATTCCCCTACACGCTAATTGCGTCATCCAAAAGCCGTTGCAATAAACAACGCACCTAAAGCCGTCGCAATAAACGACGCACCCAAAGCCGTTGCAATAAACAACGCACTCAAAGCCGTTGCAATAAACAACGCACCTAAAGCCGTCGCAATAAACGACGCACCCAAAGCCGTTGCAATACACAACGCACCTAAGGCCGTTGCGATCCACAACGCGCCTACAAAGCCGTTGCAATAAACAACGCACCTAAATATCGTATCGGCACAAGCGGTGAAACACCCAAATCGGCCGGCGATATGCAGGACGAAGGACCTGTGTGCATGGTCCAACGTCTTCAAACGGAGAAGCATACCGCGTCGTCCGCGCGGAAACCGCAGGACGACAGGCCTGAATTAAGGCTGAGGTTACAAAAACTCCACCCGTCAGTAAAATTTCGCTCATGACCACAAAGGGCGGCCGTCAAAAGACGATGCCTAGTCCGGTCCCTCGTCGCCGATAGACGTGGAAAGGCAAAAAAGGATGCCACTGACACACCAAGCCGAGGGCGTATTTACTCCCTCGCACTAACACACGCGAAAAGCGTAGCGGACAAAATACCGCACATGGACGAAGGGACAGTAACCCTTCGGCCATCCAAAAAAAAAAAAAAAAAAAAAAAGAGGGAAGCCGACGGACCGCGCACTTGCCGGCCTCGAGCAATAAAAATAAATAAATTCCCCAAACTTATTATTCATCTCAAGACCGGCTCCCAACGCCGAAGCTCTTGCTCCATCATCTCATGAACGGCCTCCCCAACGCCGTCATACTTCTATATGACGATCGGCTTCATCATCGCCTCGTCATCATTATCCGGATCGGCTCATCATCATCGCCATCCGCTCATCACCACCGCCCCCCCGGCCTCGGCGTGATGCTTTATCTCAAGACCGGCCTCCCCAGTGCCAAGTGTCTTGAGCTAGCGACCGAGCTAGCTATTCCCTTCCGGGATAGCAACCGTCGCCTCTATATGACGATCGGCTTCATCATCGCCTCGTCATCATTATCCGGATCGGCTCATCATCATCGCCATCCGCTCATCACCACCGGCCCTCCCAGCCTTGGCGTGATTATTTCTCCTCAAGACCGGCTTCTCATTGACAAGTGTCTTGAGTTGGCAATCGGGCTCGCCGTCCCTTCCTGGATGGTGACCGTTGCCTCTACATGACGATCGGCTTCATCATCGCCTCGTCATCATTATCCGGATCGGCTCATCATCATCGCCATCCGCACATCACGACCGGCCTCCCAGCCTTGGCGTGATTATTTCTCCTCAAGACCGGCTTCTCATTGCCAAGTGTCTTGAGTTGGCAATCGGGCTCGCCGTCCCTTCCTGGATGGCGACCGTTGCCTCTATATGACGATCGGCCTTCACATCGCCTCGTCATCATATGTTGGACCGACTCATTATCGCCGTCGTCCTTACATCGCGTCCGGCCTCTCGGCTAAGGCGTGATACCTTATCTCAAGACCGGTCTTAGTCATCCCTTCCCGGATGGCGACCGTTGCTTGGATCTTCGGATCGGCTCATCATCATCGCCATCCGCTCATCACCACCGCCCCCCGGCCTCGGCGTGATGCTTTATCTCAAGACCGGCCTCCCCAGTGCCAAGTGTCTTGAGCTAGCGACCGAGCTAGCTATTCCCTTCCGGGATAGCAACCGTCGCCTCTATATGACGATCGGCTTCATCATTGCCTCGTCATCATTATCCGGATCGGCTCATCATCATCGCCATCCGCTCATCACCACCGGGCCCCCCGGCCTCGGCGTGGTGCTTTATCTCAAGACCGGCCTCCCCAGCGCCAAGTGTCTTGAGCTAGCGACCGGGCTCGCCATTCCCCTCCTGGATGGCGACTATCGCTTCTACATGACGATCGGCTTCATCATCGCCTCGTCATCATTATCCGGATCGGCTCCTCATCGCCATCCGCACATCACGACCGGCCTCCCAGCCTTGGCGTGATTATTTCTCCTCAAGACCGGCTTGTCATTGCCAAGTGTCTTGAGTTGGCAATCGGGCTCGCCGTCCCTTCCTGGATGGCGACCGTTGCCTCTATATGACGATCGGCCTTCACATCGCCTCGTCATCATTATTCGGATCGGCTCATCATCATCGCCATCCGCACATCACGACCGGCCTCCCGGCCTTGGCGTGATTATTTCTTCTCAAGACCGGCTTCTCATCGCCAAGTGTCTTGAGTTGGCAATCGGGCTCGCCGTCCCTTCCTGGATGGCGACCGTTGCCTCTACATGACGATCGGATCATCTCCGCCTCGTCATCATTATTCGGATCGGCTCATCATCATCGCCATCCGCACATCACGACCGGCCTCCCAGCCTTGGCGTGATTATTTCTCCCCAGAGACCGGCTCCTCATCGCCAAGTGTCCTGAGCTAGCGACTGGGCTTGCTATTCCCTTCCGGGATAGCAACCGTCACCTCTACATGACGATCGGCTCATCTCCGCCTCGTCATCATCATTTTTCGGATCGGCTCATCATCATCGCCATCCGCACATCACGACCGGCCTCCCAGCCTTGGTGTGATTATTCCTTCTCAAGACCGGCTCCCTCAGCGCCGAGTGTCTTGATCTAGCGATTGGGCTTGCTATTCCCTTCCGGGATAGCAACCGTCGCCTCTACATGGCGATTGGCCTATCATTGCCTCGTCATCATACATTGGACCGGCTTATCATAGTCGTCATCCTCGCATCGCGGCCGGCCTCTCGGCCAAGGCGCGGTACCCTATATCAAGACTGGTCTTAGCCATTCCTTTACTGGGTGGCGACCATTGCATGGATTTTTGGGTCGGCCCCTCAGTGCCGATCATGGCAGGCCCTCGGCCTCGACGTGATCATATTCCCCAAGACCGGTCTCAGTCATTCCTTCATCGTATGGCGACCATTGCTTGGACGTTTGGCTCAGCCTCATAGTGCTGACGACCTCGCATCACGATCGGCCCCCCGGCCTCGACGTGATGCCCTATCTCAACACCGGCTTTATTAGCGCCAAGTGTGTTGAGCTAGCGATCGGGCTCCCCATCCCTTCCTGGATGGTGACCGTCGCCTCTACATGACGACCGACTCATCTCTGCCTCGTCATTGTTATTTTGGATCGGCTCCTTATCACGGCCATCCTCACATCACGATCGGCCCCTAGGCCACGATGTGATGTCCTATCTCCGAGACCGGCCTCTCATTGCCGAATGTCTTCGGTTAGCGATCGGGCTCGCCATCCCCTCCTGGATGGCGACCGTCGCCTCTATATGATGATCGGCTCAGCATTGCCTCATCATTGTATCATCAGACAGGCGTCCCACGCCCCGTCCTCATATTCAGACAGGCGTCCAGCGCCTCGTCCTCATATTCAGACAGGCGTCTAACGCCTCGTCCTCATATTCAGACAGGCGTCCAACGCCTCGTCCTCATATTCAGACAGGCGCCCAGCGCCTCATCCTCATATTCAGACAGGCGTCCAACGCCTCGTCCTCATGTTCGGATCTAGCAAACATCTTGCGGTCTCCGGCTCAGAGACTAAAGGATCTCAGATCTCATCTATAGGCCCCTCGGCCACATCTTGCTCTAGCATCTTTATTTGATGACGAAGGGCTCTCATACAGGCCCATCAGCCATATATCTTGCTCCGTCATCTTTATTTGATGGCGAAGAGCTCATCTACAGGCCCATCGGCCATATACCGCTCTGTCATCTTTATTTGATGACGAAGAGCTCATCTACAGGCCCATCGGCCATATATTATTCTGTCATCTTTGTTCGATGACGAAGAGCTCATCTACAGGCCCATCGGCCACATATCGTTCTGTCATCTTTATTTGATGACGAGGAACTCATCTATAGGCCTCTGAGCCATATCTCGCCCCGTCGTCTTTATTTGACGACGTGGAGCTCTTATGCAGGCCCCTCGGCCATACATCGCCCCGTCGTCTTTATTTGACGATGTGGAGCTCTTATCCAGGCCCCTCGGCCACACATCGCCCCTTCGTCTTTATTTGACGACGTGGAGCTCTCATATATGCCTCTCGGCCACTACTCCCAGTCATCTTTATTTGATGACGTGGAGCTCACATCGGCCCATCGGCCTCATATTCTGGTCATCTTTATTTGATGAACCAGACATCATATTATGGACGGTCGCTCGACCCATCCCTTAGTCATCTTTATTTGATGACTAGGACTACTGATCATGACGAGCTACCCACATCTATGGATCGGCCTCGGCCATCCCCTCGGCAGACGGACACCGCTGCAGCTCCACCTCTAGGCCGAAGGGCTCGCACCTTTTGCTTCGTTCTGGGGGCATCCGATGTACTCTTTTTCCCTCATTAGGATTTTTTCCCACAGGGTTTTTCCTAATGAGGTTTTTAACGAGGCATCGCCCCATTGTGGATCAAAAGGTGTCAACCCTCGGCCCCCTGTTGCAGACATCATCAGACATGCATTACTCTACTCCTCTTCACCTCGTTACACTCGCCTCAAGGAGTGGGGGACTGGGAGAGCGGGGGACTTAGCGCCTTCGCTACCAAAGAAGCAGAAATTCAAAATTTTTGCAAGGATTGCCACTCGCACCGACGACATCATCATATCACATACATATTCAGCTGCCACATCGGCCAGTACATATACATAGCTCCCCGGCCTCAGGACCGGTGGTGATGGTCTCTGGCCTGCGACCTTCGGCTGAGGATTTTCCCACAGGGTTGCCTCAGCCAGGGCTCACCAGTGGGATCGGATCATCAGCTTGGGAATCCGGGCGAGGCGCTTCGACGACGACAGCAGTTTACTCACCGGACGACGACAGATCAGCACACAGTTCTACTCTCTTTTCGCCTCGAGTACTCTCGACTCAGAGAGTGGGGGACTCCTGATAGAGTATATAGACTCGGACCCTGGGTATCACGACTATTGGGCCCAGACAGCGGCCCAGACAGCGGCCCACATATGTTCAGTAGATAGCATTTATTTCCTTGTACACTATATTTATTCATATGTACCCATTAAAATAGATTAGATACTATTTATTAGCCATTTATTGGCCTTTTATTGTAGTTGGGCCTTCTAGGCCCAAGCCTGGAAGCCCAACCCTCTTTTCTCCTATAAATACTCCCTAGGGGAGCCATGTAAAGAAGAGGTTGGTTGGAAATTCATTATACACATATCACTTTATCTCTCTAGCTCTCCCTTCTCTCTAGAATTAATACTCTATCACTTTCCTTTAGTGAACCCATGATTTACTAAGAATAGGGACAATGTGTCATACCAAGCTCTGGGAGCCTGTTTAAGACCATAAAGGGCCTTTCTGAGTTTGTAGACACAAGAAGATTGAGTAGGAATGACAAAACCTGGAGGCTGTTCAACATAAACTTCCTCTTCAAGTTCTCCATTCAGAAATGCACTCTTGACATCCATTTGGTAGACTTTGATGTCTTTGTAGGCAGCATAGGCTAGAAAAATCCTGATTGCTTCTAGTCTTGCAACAGGTACAAAGGTCTCATCAAAATCTATGCCTTCTTCTTGACAGTATCCCTTTGCTACCAGCCTTGCTTTATTCCTTACAATGTTGCCTTCTTCGTCTGCTTTGTTCTTGAATACCCATTTGGTTCCAATGACATTCCGATGCTTTGGTCGAGGAACAAGTTTCCATACTTCATTCCTTTCAAACTGTGTCAGCTCTTCTTGCATTGCATTGATCCAGTCTGAATCTTCTAGAGCTTCTTCCACACACATTGGTTCCATCTGGGAAATACAGCAGGTGAACATGGCTTCTCTTCTTGATGCAGATCTGGTCCTTACTCCACTGGTAACTTGACCAATCACTTGATTAGGAGGATGATCTCTTAACCAAGTTAGATCAGGTTCTGGCAGTTGCTGTCTAGGCAACTCTGATGGTTCATCTTCTGATACATCATCTTCATCTTCATCTTTGTCTATCAGAATTGGATTGGCAGGAGGATTTGAGAATATAGGATTGTTGATGGCCTCTTTTGATGGTTCTGAACCCTTGTCTTCAAGGTTGATTTTCTGCAGGGTTTCTGATAATTCTTCTGCAAAGGTACCATCATCAAATTTGACATGAATGGATTCTTCAACTTGTATAGTTCTCCTGTTAAGTATTCTATAGGCTTTGCTTGAACTTGAGTAGCCTAAGAATACACCTTCATCAGCTTTTTCTTGAAATACTTTCAGGTTCTTCTTTCCATTGTTTAGAATATAGCACTTGCATCCAAACACATGGAAGTAGCTGATGTTTGGTTTTCTCCCTTTCCACAGCTCGTAGGGGGTCTTCTGATGATTCTTGTGGATCATGCTCCTGTTCTGAGTGTAGCATGCAGTGTTGATTGCTTCAGCCCAGTATCTGATGGGCAAACCTGATTCAGCAATCATGGTCCTTGCGGCTTCTTTCAGTGTTCTGTTCCTTCTTTCAGCAACACCATTTTGTTGGGGTGTTCTGGCAGCAGAAAGTTGATGGAAGGTGCCATTCTGATCACATAAGTCCTTGATCACTTTGTTGACAAATTCAGTTCCTCTGTCAGATCTGATTGTTCTGACCTTCATATTCTTCTCAGTCTGAAGTTGCTTTAACAGAGATGGCAACTTCTGAAGAGTTTCATTTTTCTTTGCTAGGAACACAGTCCATGTATATCTTGAGTAGTCATCAACCATAACAAGAGTATATCTTTTTCCACCAACACTGGGAGTTTCAACTGGTCCAAATAAATCCATGTGAATCAGATTTAGAGGACAAGTAGAAAGATCTCCAGCTATGGGTTTGAATGAGGTCTTCACTTGTTTGCCCTTCTGACAAGCACTGCAGAGGGTCTCCTTTTTGTAAACAATGTCAGGCAGACCATCTATAATGTGTTCCCTTGCCAGTTTGTTGATAGTTTTGAAATTCAGGTGGCTAAGCTTCTTGTGCCAGTCCCAGCTTAGCTTTGAATTGTCTTTAGCTATCAGGCAGGTTCCATCTTTTGCTGTTTGCCAGTCAACAACATAGATGTTCTTCCTTCTTTTGGCTGTAAGAACCACTTCTTTGGTTGTCTCATGCTTGACATAGCATAAGATCTTGGTGAATTCAACTGTGTAGCCTTTGTCACAGAATTGGCTAGCACTTAGGAGGTTGAACTTCAGACCTTTGACATATGAGACATCTTCAATGATTATCTGGTTCTTGAACAGCTTCCCTCTTCCTTTTGTTTGACCATCCTTGTCGTTTCCTCCAAAAGTGACTCGGGGTCCATTGATTTTCTGGAACTCTGATAGGCAACTCTTGTCACCTGTCATGTGCCTGGAGCATCCACTGTCAATATACCATTCTTGTTCTGAGATGGCTCCAGCACCCAGTTCCTGCAAAATTAAAAGGAAGATTTAGGTACCCAAGCAATGTTGGGTCCTGGGGGGTAATGCAGCTTTGGTAGTTGGTACCATTTTGGTCTCATCAGTTGAAACCTTGGTGGATGGTACCCATTGTCCACCTGGTAGTTGTAGTAAACAGATGTATGATTCACTTTGGGCAGATGCTTGTGAGGATCATGCTTTCTGTTTGCATACTTCTGCATAGCTTTCTTGGTTGGAAAGAAGTCCCATATACTATCAAGAGATGAGGAACGTTTAACCTTGGGCTTCTGAGGTTGACCAGTCAACCTTCTCTGCCTATAGTTAATTTTCTCTTGATATTTGCCTTTCTGATAGTAATTTCTGATATGGTTATCATGAGGATGTCTGATAGATTTTGGCCTTTGAATTTTATTGTTCTGAAAACTTTTATTGTGATTAGGTCTTCTGCCAGTTTCATTAGTTTTCAAAACTTGTTTTGGTTTGGCCTTTAGAGTTTGTTTCTCTGGTGTGACCTTCTCATGAACAACTTTAGTACCAGAAGTACTAGCATGGCAAATGGGGCTGCAAGTCTGTGAAACTATGACCTTTTTGGCTTTAGCAACTTGGGTGCTAGGCCTTACAGAAGATTCACCAGACTTGGGTTCAACATATCCAAGACTAGGGGTAGAGTTGTGAAAGTCATTGATACCCTTCATAGAAGATTGCATCTTCAGAAGGCTATTGTATCTGACTTCAAGATGTTCAATCTCTCTTATTCTCTTTAGAAGGGACTCATTTTCAGCTTTCAGCTTACTGTTCTCTTCTTTAATAAAGGAATAAGATCCTTGGATAGTCTTGAACTCTTCCCAAAATGATGACATTGGATCATCATTTAAGGCCGTGCCTACCGAAGAAGAAATAGAATCAGCTGTAGAACATACCTCATCATCAGATTGTGCCATGAGGCAAAGGTCTTCAGTTTCTGCATCCAAGCAGCAGAATGCTTCATCAGAGTCGGAGTCTGAACTGGACTCTGATTCAGAGAGTGGATCTCTCTCAGCTTGCTCTGAGACGAATGCTCTTCTTCTTCTGTGTTGATCATCTGGTTTCTTTTCTTCTTCATGTCCTTGCTTCTTGGACACTCTTGGATAGGGGCAGTTTGCTTTGAAGTGCCCAGGTTGTCTGCAGTTGTAGCAGAGGTACTCTCCATTGCTCTCAGAAGACTTGGTCTTCTGATGGGGTCTTCTGCTAGAAGATGGACTCCTTTCATCTTTCTTCATAAACTTCTTAAACTTCCTGGCAAAAGCAGCCATATACTCATCAGATAAAAGAGTAGAGGGGTCAAAGTTACTTACCTTTGAGGTGCTGGCAGTGAGAGCAGTGGTGGTCCTCTCATCAGGAACTTCCTCCTTCTCTTCATGCATCTCAAACTCATAAGCCTTGAGATCAGAAATGAGTTTCTCAGTGGCATAGGTCTTGATGTTCTTGCTTTCCTGGACTGCAATCACCTTCATCTTCCAGGCTGAAGGCAGTCCCCTGAGGATCTTCATGTTGACCTCTTTGATGGTGAGCTCCTTCCCAAGCTCAGAAATCTCACTGATGAGAATCAGCAATCTCTCATGCATCTTAGCAATGCATTCTTCTGGCAGAAGTTTGAAGTCATCAAACTTCTTCATTGCAATGGTCAACTTGTTATCTCTTTCTTGCTCATCTCCTGCTCCAATCTCATCCAGCTTATCCCAGATTTCTTTGGCAGTTTTGCACTTCTTGATTCTGTTGAAGTATCTTTCATCAATAGCCTTGTAGAGGATGTCCTTGGCTATATTATCTAGATTGTACTGCCTTTTCTCTTCCTTGGTCCATTCTGACCGAGCTTTCTCAATCATCTGAGGTAGATTGTTGTCTAAGGTATGGGCAGGGTTGACCTTCATGAATTGGATAAAAGGTCCATTCTCCAAGACTTCCCACATTTCATCATGCAGGGCACAAAGATGAGCTTTCATCCGGATCTTCCAATCATCATATTTCTGATCTGTGAACATTAGATGCTTGGCAAGAGAGTTATCCATAATGACCAATAAATAGAGGCTAAGAACAAGTGGATCTTTGTTCAAGGTGTAACCTAAAAGATTACAAGAACAAGGAGGCTCTGATACCACTTGTTGGTCCCGTTTAGTATGGTAATCAGTCTAGAGGGGGGGGGGGGTGAATAGACTGATTGGTTTTTCAAATTTTCTCTAAGTCCAAAGTGACTTATCAGAGAAGGTCTGACTCTGGTGACAGAGAAAGGCTGGTTCTGATATCAGAACAGGCCTTGGCAGCGGATTCTGATCTGTCTGGGTAGCCTCAGAAACACTAAGGCAAATGCCTCTCTGATAACTCTGAAAACAAGATCTGCTGAACACAGATTCCAAGTCTTAGAGTTAATCAGTTAATGTCCTAAGTGCAGAAATATAAATTGCAGTAAAGTAAATGACACCAGATATTTTTATAGTGGTTCAAGGAACAACGCGTTCCTCTAGTCCACTGTTCCACTAGCTTTGAAGTAGATCGGTTACAAAGCTTAGTCCCTAGCACTTAAGAAGTTCTCCACGCCTTCTTCAAGTCTAGTTGTCACCCGGGATGCAATCCTGCTTCCTGATGACTGGTCCTTTCACTCAGCTTCCCGGAAGTATCACCACTTCACTACTGCAGTTACTTGGACGCCCTTCTTTGCAGAAGATGTTCTGAAAACAGAGTTTTCTCCAACTTGCTTCGTTACAAGAGATATGTAGTTGAAGTTCTTGAAGTGTTGAAGAAACAGGATGAACTTTGCTGTGTGTTGGGGTTTGAGGTTATGGATATTAGAGTCTTCCCAACGTAAGCTTGTCTTGTTGAAGATTGTGGAATTTGAATCTCAAGAGAGCTTGAAAATATGATGAGCAAAAGTTGTAGCAAAGTTGTATTCCTGTTCTTCGGTGAGTAGCTTATATACTGGGGTTGCCTGCCCGTTGGAGGAGGAGACAACTGCATTGAATGCACGTACTGCTGACTTGACCGCCGTTTTGGAAGGTTTCTATTTTTATAATATATCTTCCCGGATTCCTTGGTCAATCATTTGCAATCAATCCTTCAGCGTATCAGGCTCATTTAATGTGCATTAAATGCTTTCCTTTCATGCACAGTCTTCTAGCCGTTGGATGTTTTTACCTGTTGGATTCATAGCTGTTGGATGTTGCTTGAAATCTTCTAAGTGTTAGTCGGGCTCTGATCAGGCTCTTCTGATGTGTTGGATTCTGATGGCTTTCTGATCTCTGATGGCTTTCTGATGAGTTGAGTTCTGATGGCTTTCTGATCTCTGACTGAACTCTAACTCTGACTCTGATAGGTCCGCTGATGAGTACCTCTGATCTGTAACTCTCATTGGTTATCAGATGTCCAAGCTTATCAGCAACTCTCATGGTGCAACTCTGATGGACTTCTGGTAAGAGAACTCTGATGGAGCAGTTCTCACAGAGCAAGTCTGGTCGAGCAGTTCTGATGCACTTCTGATTTGATCCAAAACAGAGCAACTCTGATCGTCGACTACACTAATACTTACAATTGAAAATTCTAATACATAAAATCTAATTGGGGGTACTCTAACTTTCTAATCCTATAGCATCATCAAAATCTAATTACATTTATTCCTTACAACTTATTCTTAACATAAAATATGGCGCTCGACCGCTGACACTTATTTCTTAATCTCGACTCTTCTTCTCTCTTCTTCCTTCTTATTTTGTCTTCAATCCACTCTCCTTTCTTCTCGACTCTCTTCTTCACATCTTTCCCTGTCGGAGAATGAGACTTGGGGTGAGAAGGAGAAGTCTTAAAACTATCGCTTGAATTTTCAGAAGAGTTTTTAGATGTAGAAGGGGAAGAGGATTGAGAAGCTGTATTAGACTGAGAGGCGGTTTTCAAAGAGGTTATTTCTTTTAACAGTTCATCCTTTTCCTTTTCTAAAACCTGCTTTTCCTTTTCAAAAGAATATTTTAACTCAGCAAACTTTCTCACCAACGGTGGAATGTAAGCTGGTTTCTCAATTGGTTCAGATGTGGAAGCCTCCTCTCCGTCTTTCACAGCTTCCTTTTCAGGAGGATAGGTCAAGATTTCTTCAGCAGGGGTCAAAGGGAGTGCTTTGGTTTTGTAGCTCTTGTTTAATTCTGTGTAGTCAAAAGGAACCTCTACACCAGCCTTTGTCTTTCTCTTTTCATCCTCAAGGGCATTCGTTTCTTCAGCACCAGTGAAGGCCATGAGTTTGGTCAATCCTATTTTCATGTATCTAACATCATAGAGTTGTCTACAGTTGACCTTTTTCAGGTTCTGAGGATTGGTCAAACCCAAGCCTTCTTTGGCGTTATAGAAACGAGTGTCCTTAGGCTGGTTAAGGAAAATAGTCTGATCTGTTTGGTCCCTTTTGGCTAACAGATCCTCAAGTTCTTTGATTTTAGTATAAAGAGCACCCCTTCTTTCCATTAGCAAATTATTGACACCAAAAAGCCTAATTCTTTCCTTTTCAGTTGTTCTAAGTTTCTCTGTCAACTCTTTCTCACTAGCACTAAGTCGCTTATTCTCAGTTGTGAGCTTAGTGATTGTTTTCTCTGAATTGATTATCTTAATGTTTGAGCATGTCTGTTTTTCACGCAGTTGATTATATACCTCATACAACCTTTTGTAATTCACCTCTAGCTCCTTAAATTTATCATGCATATCAGTTCTAGAGCAAGTATGGACATATGAATTAGAGGTACTTACTTCATTGTCAGCATTCCTGTTCTCAGCAGACAGGGCAGTCATTACATCAGCATTGGTTGCAGTAGGCAGGTTCTTCTTCTCCTCAGCTTTGTCTTTCTCCTTCTTTTCCTCAGCAGCAGGGGTTGACTTCATCTTTCCTTCCTTCTCAGCATCTTTCTCTTTCTCTTCTTCTTCAACAACCGCCATCAAGGCCAGATTCTCTTCCTCATCAGAATCATCCATCCAGTGATCCTTTTCAGCCATGAGGGCACTCTTCTCACTGCTTTCTTCCATTGCCAGCAACATCTTCTTCTTGTTCAGATTCATCTTCTGCTTATAATATTCAGCATCCTTCCTCCTCTTTGGCATCCTGCAATCCTTCATCAGATGTCCAGTCTTCCCACAATTGAAGCACTTTGGAGCATCCTCAGCATTTCCATTCTCTGAAGAATCAAAAGATCGCTCTTTTCTTTTGTTGTTGCTGGAAGAGGACTTGCGGAGCTTGTTGTTAGAAGAGTTCTTCTTTTTCTGCATTTGATTGTTGAACCTGGAGGTAAGAAGGGCTATCTGCTTCTGGAAGTCACGAAGCTCATCATCATCAGAATCATCCCAAAATCCGATGTCACTGTCAGCACTTTCACTTTCATCAGCTATCATCTTATCTTTCTTGGAACCAGACTTCGATGGCTTGTCAAGCATCAGGGCAAGGGTGTCAGCTAGCTTGTCCACCGCTCCCTTTCCTTTATCAGCCGTCACAGTGGCAACCACAAAGTCTGAGAAATCTTCAGCGTATTGGTCAAGTGTGTTGTACACTGCATGAATGTCCATTTCATCAAGGTCTTTCGTGTGCCTTATCTGTGAGCTCAGCTTCTTCCAGTCAGCTCCAAGAGAAGATAGAAATCTCACGTTCAATTCCATATTGGACTTATGCACGCCAATCTTTCTCATCTCATTTATCAATTGCAGGAATCTGAGGTAGGTGTCTTCGAGTGATTCTCCAAGCTTGGCTTTGAACGAGTCGTAAGCAGTGAATGTGCTAGCTTTCTTCGCCTTTACTCCGATCTCCGTGCCTTGCATGATCTTAAAGATCTCATCCCACATCTCTTTTGCAGTTGACATGTTGTCAATCTGCATGTAGATGTCGTTCGGGATGGCCTGCAACAGATAGGTCTTGGCAATGAGATCTGCACGGAGTCTTGCTCTGTCCTCATCATCGTACTCATCGACAGTCTTTGGTCTCCATTCTATCTCAACTGGCGCGTTGTTCCCGTTGTCTCTCTCAACAGCTATCATCAATTGAGCAGGTCCGTTTGTGATAGAGTCAAGAAGACCGGAGGATTGGTCCTTGCTTTCAAGAAAATTTAAGAATCTGTTCTTCCACACATTGTACTCACCCCTTCGTAGGATTGGGGGTCTTGTATCATTTCCAATTGATAATGCGTCCATGTTAAAATTGATCGGGCTGATCAGTTGATTGATTTGATTCTGTCTTGTTGTTTGAGTCTTCAGCAGATGTCTTTGTTCTGGTTGCAAAGTGTCTAAATCGGGCAAGGTGTTGAAGGATCGCTCAACTTCACTAAGATCGCTCAACTTTACAAACAATCTCTCAACTTTACAAACAGATCGCTCAAGTTTACAAACAATCTCTCAACTTTACAAAAAGATCGCTCAAGTTTACAAAAGATCGCTCAACTCTTTGAAAAGATCGCTCAACTTACTAAAAAGATCTCTCAACTCATAAAAAGATCGCTCAACTTCAAAAAAATTCTAAGTCCAAATCGCTCAAGTCCAAAATGGCGCAGGAGTGATTGCTCAACTTCTGGATCGCGCAAAGAGGTGTGAAGTCCGAAATTGCGCAAGTCCGAGGATCGCGCAGGAGGTGTTTTGCGCGAAACTGGGATCGCTCAATCTGCTGGAAATAACGCAACTCCGAGATCGCGCAAGGAGGGTTGCGCGAAGCTCAAAATCGCGCAGATGCTCAGTTGCGCGAACCTGTTCTTCGTTCTGAGAGGTTGCGCGAAAATGCAGGATCTCTCAAATCTGGCTTAACCTGTACGCCAAATTTCAGATAGAGGTTTTCTCCAGGAATGATCCTAGCAACAGTAGAAACCTTATCCTTCAGCCATTTTCCTGTAAAAACAACAATAAAAATAGAACAGAAGATCGCTCAAGTGCGAAACTTCAACGATGAAGAATCGCGCAGGAGTGTTTTTCGGCCTTCAATCGATCGATCAGCTCCGGCTCTGATACCAAATGTTAGGTCCCTGTTTTCTAGTCTATAATGTAAATGTATGGAAGATAGATCTGTGTATGAAGCTTTCCATTGATGTGAAGGTTTTACAGAATGATATGAATGTTTCAGCGTAAAAACCTTACACGGAAATAGGCTCTGCGGCACTAGGAAAGTTTCGAAAAGCTTAACCTAGCCTTTCCCTTAAGGCATATATATAGCCTGACGGGAAAGGTAGGTTTTACAATCATTTGGGCTCCTTTTTCTAGGAGGCCCATACCTAAAAAGGTATAAAACCTTTTATTACAAATTGCCTTAAAAGGCCTATTCATTATTCTAGCTAGTCTATTTAATTAAAATGCTAAATACAGAGAGCTAAGAAACATTGATCACAATATAATGAAAATATCTCTAACAAAGCCTTCCGTTAGTTAAGCTTCGCGTAGGATGAAAACCTCCGTGTGGGTTGTAACAACGGAAATAGGCCCAAAGTAACTTCCTTACACATTTTATATATAAGTAGATACGGAGTACTAATTTAAGTAATATACGAAGTATATTGTGTAATTTGTGTTACAGTTTTATTATTTACAGGGAAGGTATGTGTAGGTATGTAATGTAGTAGGGTCAACATTTATATGTTTATTATTAGTATTATTATTTATGGTCATTTATGATAAGTAACGTATGAACGTATTATTAGTAGTAGGGCGTCCTCATACATGAGTTTTTTATAGGATCATTTTGATGATGTGGATAATATTTTTAGAGATTATGATTATTCAAGATTATTCCCAATATCTACGTCCATCTCACAATTTTCGAAACATTCTCACGGTTGCCGACTTTTGCAGCATTAAACCCATGTAACCTGTTAGTTTTACTTTAGTTTCCGGATTGTAAAATACAAAAGCTGTAAACCATTTAATGTTTAAAATTTTCTAATGGCTGCAAAGTATAGAGAATGGTTATCAAAAATTATTGAGAAGTGGCTTACATTTCAAATCTAAAACACAATTTAAAAACTAAATTGAAGTAAATTAAAATAGCAGAATATATTCATTATAAATACTCAATTGCCTTAATGGAAAGTGACATTCATTTGATTGGTACACTCAATTATCTTAAATACAATCATTACAATAATGTTATATAAATTACTCGTAAAATATACTCCGTATGTTATTACATTCAAAATTAAATATAGCGCGTATAATATTAATAAACAGTTTTTTAACGTGAGTGTGTATATATATATATATACACATTATAGCAGTGGACTGAGTGGATATTAAAAAAAAGTGGTAGCCTATGTGTGTTTTGTATTTACGTGTTTGTATAAATATACGTCCATATGCATATACATTTTTTGCGTTTAATGAAAAGGCTCACAGAATATACTTATATAGTACTTCGTAATTCGTACTTATATTACTCCGTATGTAATATATAATATGTGGTATCAAGAATGATCAGGTCCCCACGTTCGGACAGGACCCTCCGTCTGAACATCCTCGTTTGGGGTTCTTCCCGGTGTAATTTTTTGATGAAATTTTTTGAGCATGTTCCTCATCAAGTCTAGTTTGTCCATACCAAATTTCAGCTCAAAATTCGATCGGGAAGGCATTCAAATCATTTTTTGAAGTTGACTGCGTTTTTATATGTATATTTTGACGCAATCAACTTCAAAAAATGATTTGAATGCCTTCCCAATCGAATTTTCAGCTGAAATTTGGTATGGACAAACTAGACTTGATGAGAAACATGCTCAAAAATGTTCATCAAAAAATTCTACCGCGAAGGGCCCCAAACGTCCATGTTCGGACGGTGTTCGGACCAGGAATGTTCGGACCTGAACATTCCTCTATGTGGTATATATATAGTGTGTGAGAATGCATATATATAGGGCTTGTGAATGTGTGAGTGTATTTAAAGTAGAGATTTTGAAATTGAGTGAATGTCTCCAAAAAATCTGGTTTACTAAAGACCATGGTTGAGGTGAAGTTGATTGGTTTAGAGAGTATTTAAGATTTTCTTATGTGGAAGTGACATGGTCGAGCTCGGCCCACTCAAGGTCGGTCCAACATTTGGCGCCCAGATTATCGAGATAAGGGCAAAACTGCATCCGAGGCCGAGGTTGACCCTCGCCGAGGTCAACATCAAATCTAGCGTCATACCCGGGCTTGAAGTCAAACTTGTGCTTCTAGAAAGTCAACGGAACAAGCAAATCACCTTCACCACACAAACAACGAGCTGAAGTTGTTTCCTCGCAGATAAGCGTGTCATGCCCGAGCTCAACCTCATCTGCTGAGATCTGGACCTCATCTAACAGTTGTGGACTTAGGCAATTTCAACGATCAAGAATCACACATAACTGCGGCCACGTCACCCGAATGACAGCTGTCCAGAGCTTATGTCACCCTGTCGGTTACTACACAGAATATTCCAGATAGCGCACGTGTGGCGCGCACATGCATTCTGGTACGCAAAGGACAATTATGTTTCGTACAATACTAATGTGCTAGTTGTCCAAGATATCTCTTCAATCAACTTTACACGTGTCACCACACAATTAGACTAATACATTCCTTCTTGTTAGCAATTAGTAATACGCGTGTCTTCACCACAATAGAATATTAGAATATCATCTTTTTACTTGTTGGTCAAGCATTTTCTCCATAGTATAAATATCACCTTCCAACACGTGGAAAGAGATCCAATTTTTTTCTGTGCAAACCTGTTGTTACTCTGCCCAAATTCTTACTCACTTTTACTTATGAGCACTTTTCAGTCTTTCTTACTCTGTATTCCGGTTACCCCCTAGGTCGGAATTCCATCACATGTATCAAGTCATAAATTGTAACACCCCCAATTTCCCTCCCAAAATAATATTTGAAATAATAGATTTATTGATAATAAACTTGATTTATTCATTCAAAATAGATAAAAAGTTTTGCAACGGAAATAATATAAAATGGGAAATGGGTGTTACCGCCACATTCGGTCATCTCTCAACCGAATGCACAGACAATCAAAAAAAAGTAAAACAAGTGTTCAACATAATTAAAGTGTTTATTCTCGACTAAGTTTGATTAAGACATCTCTAAACCGCTCTCGTGGTCATACAATCATCAGTCTACATAAGCATCATCACCTGCACAAATAAAGCGCAGAAAACAAAACAAAGAAAATGAAACAAAAATTAGCTTGAAATGCTAAGTAAAATAATCATGTTTGATACATATATAATTTTGTCAAAATACATGTCAAAACCTTTTTTTAAGGCATGTCGAAACCTTCTCAAAATACTTTACAATTCCTCAAATGCAACTAAAATATTTAATCTCATAAATACATAAATAAATACACACAATAAACTGGGGTTCGTAAAAATTATTCCATCTCATATCATAGCACACCTTAAGTAAAATAATGTCTTAATATCTCATAGTCTCCAAAAACACTTTCTCAAATCTGTGTACTCTCCAACATACCAAATACATACATAGTAATAATTTTCGAATGGCATTCATAGCTTAAAATTATGTTTATAAACATTGAATAGTTCATATAGTAGTAGGAGTAAGATATTACTTTCCAAAATACTTAGCCTCCAAAATAACTTTTGAAATTCCATCACACATCTCATATTCGTAAATAAATCCGATCTAAATGGATTACTTGCTTTACCAAAATCCTTCAAAAATCCATATCCAAAAGTATTGTTCCAAAACTAATGCCAAACATATATTTTCCAAAACCAATATTCAAAAGTGTTTGTAATATTTGGTGGTAAGTATCATTCTCCAAACAGTAAGATTTCTTCAACAACCCTTATAAGTATTATAAGGAATAATTCTCCACAATAGTCTCAGTGGTAATAAACATATTTAATGCCCCAAAAATATTTAATCATCCCAAATATCCAAAATTATTTAAGGTCTCAAAATAATTCATCCAATAGATATTTCCATTCTTAATTCCAACCAAAGTAATACTTTAGAATTCTTTTAAGAGTGGGCGAAACTCAAGATTCCTCGAGTCCAATGAGTCGTTGTTGTCTACGACTCATCCCGGAAATCCGGCTCCCACCAACCACCAATAGGAAGCTGAATTTCTACCTTAAGTGTGCACACCCTCTAAAAGAGATTCCAAGCTCTACGAGTAGTAAGAAATCCAAGTAGGCAGGATGTTTTCTACCACCTACTCACAAGGGACATAGTCCAGGAGTAAATTAGGTAACTATTACTACGACCACCAAAGGATCTTTGATCCTCAAATAAAAGCCTGGGATGTCTACCGGAGCATGTCATTGCCGGACTGGTTACCGACCCAATAAATTACACCAAAAGTAGTAGTAGCCCTAACCACCCACGCCTCGTGTTTCTCTCGAGACGTAAAAATATATAATGAAAACCTTAAGTTTTCCCCAAAATCATTCTTGTCACACTTCCAAAGATATTCTTTGTAATAAATATCAATCCACCAATATTCTTTAAAAAGAATATACATTTAATCCTCCATTGAAAATACTCCACCAATACTCATATATTCCAAAAATTCAATCCATGTAAATCATAAAATTTCCAAGTCATAAATAATTCCCATACTTCAAATATTGCATACACAAAAGCATGTGGTAAATCATTTTTTATTGGCATCGAAACCTACATTACTATAAAAATAAGTATTAGTTATACTCATATATAAAAGTGTTTATTTTATATATTGTACCAAGATCTCTTAAAATCATTTGTAGCTTATAATAATTTTGATAGTCAAATGCTCGTAAGTATCAAATTTTTTAAATAAATATTTTTACCAAACATCCCAAAAATTTGTTAATGAGGTAAAATAGTAGATTTTGGTATACATAAATTTGTACCATAATCATATATTTAAAAATAATAATTTCAAAAAGATATTAGTCTCACATACGTGTATAATTTTATTGAAGTTCCTTCAATTATCGAAGAGTAAAAAACATAAACAAATTTTAGAAAACTTAGGTAGTTGTAACCATATCTTTAATATCAATTAGCTAATAAGTATTATATATTTACCAAGCCCCCTCAAAATCATCTATAATTTATAGATTCAATACTAGTTATGATTATACATTCAAATGTAGTGGTTTAAAATATATTTACATATATATCGTAATTTTCCAAAAGTGTCTGAGATTGAAATATTAATCTAAAAATATATAAACTCTTGTATATATATTACTAGTCTCACATACATATAATTTCATATCAAAGCTTTTGAAATAGTAATCATATAATGAAATCTTTATCAAAGCGCCATGAACTCCTGGGACATCTGCTCATAGTTGTCGATGGATCCGGGCCTCAGCTGCCCGAACCACTCTTGTGTCGGGACCCTTAAGGTGCTGAAGAAGAGCCTGCAGATAGCCTCGTCCGATGCCCCCAGTATGGATATGTTCCCTTGGAAGCTCATCAGATGAGCCTTGGAATCTCCGATCCTGTTGTACACCAACCCTCCAGGCGTTCTGCAGTCCCGGGAGATCTCTACGTTCATGACCCGCGGGGTGAATGGTGATGTGAGGGAGAAGCGTGGCGTAGTCGGGGTGGCCTCCGCTCGTCTATCCATTTCGGCCATTCGCCGTTCCATCGCCTCTAGCCGGGCCTCCTGTGCGGCCCTTCCGGGGGACACAGGAGGGGCGGCCTCGAGCACGATGTTCCCTTCTAGCGCAACCGCTCTGGTTTGCCTTCAGGTGATATGGGCGCCTCACCTTTGGAAGTGGCGCCCAATGTTGCTGACGGCAGGAGTGATTTCTGTGCCCTGATGCTCTAGGGGGACGTCCGGCGTGCAGCCCCGATGATCGTCCTGTCACCCATAGCGGGGGGGTATTGGCACTGGTATGCCCCCTGGTGCTCTGAGAGGGCGGAGTCCGGCCCAACCTTGTATGGACGGACGTATGGTGTCCAACGGATTCCGCCGTTTTGTCCAGGGACTGCATGTGATGGATGGGTGATATGGGTGTCCAGATTGTATTGGCTGAATACACCTCATCAGCCGCCTCCTGTTCGTCTGCCATCTGGCGCATGGTTTCCGCCAGTTCCCTCATGAGCCGAGGGTCGCGTCTGGCCTCATGGGGGATGAGATTGGTGAGGCCACCATCGCCACCAGCGGTCTCCAGCGTCTCAGAACGCTCCGTGGTTTGCCCACGGCTCCTTCGCTTGCGAGCCAGTTGCTCCGAGAGGTCGCGTTGTTGGTTGTTGTTGTTTCTTGCCATCGTGCTTGTTGTGGGTAGGTTTGGTAACTGTTTTTGGGAGAGCTTTGGAAACTTTTAGTTCAGTTTCCCACAGACGGCGCCAGTGTTGAGGTTTATTCCTTCGACCCTTGGGTTCAACACGTAAGCCCAAAGATCTCGAGTGGCGTGGTGTATATGTGTATTTGTAAACTAGCCCCAACAGACAATTAAGGTGGATCAAGAAACAATAAGTAGCAAGTAAGAGTTTAGGTATTATCAATCAGTCAATAACTCCCCAATACAATACGCTTGCTAAGGCTCGTCGTTCGTTCGTCTTACAAGGCAGTAGAAGAGCTGCGAGTAAGAGAAGTATAAGCTAGAGTGTTATGTATAGTAAGTTGTCAACCCTTTACAATGAAATAAATGCTGCTATTTATACTACCAATGGGCAGTTGGCTGTGCTGACGTGGAAGGCTGTGTGTGGCTAATGTCCCAACCACCAAATCTCCGGCATTAATTGCGATTCCCGCCAGAATCTGGGCTTCCAGCCTAACCCGTGGAGACGGACGTCCAGCTGGAAAAGGGGGCTGCTCCTGGTGATACTGCAAAGGGTAATGGGCCGTTCGTATCCTGACCCTTAGATGATTTGTCACATGGATTGGACTGGCTCCAAATGTTAGTGGCTTCCAGAGGCGACGTTCGTCGCCGTTGTGTTTGTCTGTGGATTTGATCCACTTGTCTTCGTATGGACGTTCGTCGGGGTGGGCTGCCCCGTTGGGATAGACGCTCATCTGGATTGGGGGGTGAATGGGTCGGACCCTTATTTGGGCCATTATCCCAACACAGTCCAATTAAGGATTTTCGGCCAATCCGAATAATATCTGTTGAGATATATTATCCTGACCTATTATTGTTCAGGAACCCAAGACTTACGTAGTACGGAGCCCAATCAGTGAGGCCCAATTTAGCCTATCAGGCCTGTTTCGGCCTTTGGGCCCATTTCGGCCCATTCGCCCTGTTAGGGTGGAGAGCCCCCCTTCCCCCCTTTATCTATAAATAGGAGGAGTTCCCTCCTTATGATCCCCCTTCTTCTTCTCCCTCTTCTCCTTAGTTAGCTTGCAAGACTCCATTAATGAGAGCTCAAAATGTACTATGTAATGGTGAGGAGAGTCCTAATGAGAAAGAGAGGGCTTGGACATTAACCTAAAAAGTCCCCTTGTTTTCTCCCTTTCGGGTTTCCACGTAAAAAGAGCTTGTTCATACACATTTAGGGTCCCACACATTTATACATATATTTACCATATCGTGTTGGATTAAACTGAACACTGACGCCGTCTGTGGGAATCTATCCAAAAAGATTATGTGTTCTACACAAAATTGATATGGAAATATACTGTTTCCAACAAAAGAAAAAGACAAGGTCCATAAGAAGATCTGGTTTTCAAGCAAAGAATGGAAGCAGAAGCCAAGAAGCTACGAAATCTGGGAAGCCCAAATCTGGATTTTTACCCAGATCTGTTTTTGAGGTCGCTGGAACCGTCGTAACCACCCATGCCGCAGTGGACCTCCGGTGAAGTCATCTGCGTCAGGAGAAGCTCGTTGCAGCATCCCAGCTGTTTCCGGCGGCCACCGCCTGAGTCGCACACCACCGTTCGTCGCCAGCGGTCTGAAGCTGACGCGACCCGAAGGAACTTCCGCCATTAATGGCGGTTTGGAGCTTGAGGAAGGTACACCTGGAGTTTAGTGGACCTCCCACTGAAAGACCAGAACCGGTAGCCACCTTGTTTCCGCTGCAACTACCCGTACCGGCGTACTGCCGCCGGCAGGTGACGAGCGCATGCGGTTGGGCATTAGATCTATCTGTCAGCGCGTGCTTCATCTGCCTCTCCAGGAGATTTCCTCACAGGGTTGTAAGTGAACCACGTACCAAGGGCCAGAACCTCAAAGGGGAATAAAGCACCTTGTATTATTGGGACGGTCAACAAGCTAGTGTTGACTTCTACCACTTGTAGTACTTTGGACGAGCTGCTCAAGGAAATAAGGAATAAGTATTTATTTACTTGGACTGCAATTTTCTGGTCTGGTCTGGTCTGAACTGATCTGGTTTGGTCTGGTCTGGTATCTTTGTATTTTTATAACTACCCAAGTCTGGTCTGGTCTTGTCTGGTCTGGACTGGTCTGATCTAGTCTGGGACAAATTACAGTCCAAGCAAAAACATCCTAACTCTACATAAGGCTCCAATTCCTATTCTCCTAAAGATAAGTCCCGTATAAACTCCCTCATTTTTTTATTAAAATGTTGAATGGTAGAAATTTCCCTATTAATTATTATCACCATTATTTAATAGGGATAAAAATATCCCGGAATTAAATGATGTCGAGCAAGTCTCAAGTGAGTAAAACTTTAGTGATAATTATTTTCACCGTCATTTAAATTTAATGACTGGTTGTTGTGGTCCCGTCGGCCCGCTCCTGATCGGCTTTAATTAGCGGTCAAAGTTATATCCGAATGACCTATGATAGGATGACTTTAGTATTATTACCCGTTACATTACTATTATTTATTAGGGATAAAAATGTCCCGAATTAAATAATGCGGAGCGAAGCTCTAGTGATAGTTAGTTCGGCCAGTATTTTATTGAATATTTAATTTTTTGTGGGGCCTGTTGGCCCACTCTCGATCGGCTTTGATTAAGCGATCCGAGCGTCTCCAGAGGGCGGTGCCCTGACGACACATTTTAATTTGGGGATTACGCATTAGTCCGCGCGGCACCAAGTGCCCGATCGACGATCGTACAATTATACCATCCGCGCCGCTAGGCGCGAGGTGACTGTTGCCAAACGCGGCCTATGGGGCCCGAAGTCACCAAGAGTGCTCAACCTCGGTTTCCGAGGGCAACACGTGTGGCAGGAGATTGAATTCCCGCTCTTGCAGACCAATGATTTTCTAGGTGACGTCCGGCAGCCGCTAGGTTGTCCCAACGCGAATAGCTACGCCCAATAACCCCGCACGATGAGCCGGGCTGAGGGTCACAATAACCCATAGGTCGGCAATCGCGAGTATGGGGAAGAAAGCCACGTAGATGGCTATATGTGTATATATATTGTCGGGCCGAGCTGCCCGTTACCATGTTAGTTATGCAGACAAGGTCGCACAATGCGCCCGAGCAGAAGATTAAATGACGCTCGACATGAGTTCCGAAGACGTTCCAAACCGGCTAAAGTTAAGGGCCGCGAGACGTTCATACTTCCCCAAGAGGCCGAGGGCTAGGAGGAGACAATCGCGGGCAATAACCGTAAGACGAACATCTCCACCCTAGAGGTCGAGGACCGAGAGGAAACCGTCACGGCTGAGAGCCGTGATACGAGCATCTCCACCCCAGGAGCCGATGGCCTAAAGGAGACCATCGCGGCCGAAGGCTGTGAGACCATCCTTACATCGCGACCGACATCACGACACGACGTGGTTATCTCTCTCTCTAAAGACCGGTATCATCTCTGCACTGCGCGGATGAGAGCCGTTGCATGGATACACTTGATTGGCCCCTCATGGCTGACGTACGTATATCACGACCGGCCTCTCGGCACGACGTGATTTCCTTATTTGAAGACCGGCCTCGTCCCCGCTCCCCGCGGATGAGGACCGTTCCTAGATCCTTTCAAGTTGGCCTCTCATTGCCGACACCATTATGTCATGACCGGCCTCTCGGCACGGCGTGTTACCATATCTGAAGACCGACCTCGTCCCCTCTCCTCGCGGATGAGGAGCGTTGCTTGTTTCTTTCCGATCGGCCCCCGGTGCCCACATCTTTACATGGCCACCGACCCCCTGGTACGGTGCCATCTCCATATCTGAAGACCGGCCTCATCCCTGCTCCTCGCGGATGAGGACCGTTGATCGTTTCCTTCTGATCGGCCCCCAGTGTCGACATCTTTACATGGCCACTGACCCCCTTGGTACGGTGCCATCTCCATATTTGAAGACCGGTCTCATCCCCGCTCCTCGCGGATGAGGACCGTTGCTTGGTTCTTTCTGATCAGCCCCCAGTGTCGACATCTCTACATGGCCACCGACCCCCTGGTACGGTGCCATCTCCATATCTGAAGACCGGCCTCATCCCCGACCCTCGCGGATGAGGACCGCTGCTTGTTCCTTTCTGATCGGCCCTCAGGGCGACACCCTCACATGGCCACCGACCCCCTGGTACGGTGCCATCTCCATATCTGAAGACCAACCTCGTCCCCGCTCCTCGCGGATGAGGACCGTTGCGTGGTTCTTTCTGATCGGCCCCCCAGTGTCGACATCTTTACATGAGCACCGACCCCCTGGTACGGTGCCATCTCCATATCTGAACATCGGCCTCGTCCCCGCCCCTCGTGGATGAGGACCATTTGCTCTATTCTTTCAGGTCGGCTTCTCATTCCCAACACCATTATGTCACGACCGGCCTCTCGGCACGGCGTGTTATCATATTTGAAGACCGGCCTCGTCCCCGCTCTTCGCGGATGAAGACCGTTTGTTTGATTCTTTTAGGTCGGCCTCTCATTGGCCGACACCTTTACAGCATGACTGGCCTCTCGGCACGACGTGTTTATCCTATTTGAAGACCGGTTTCATCCCCACGCTGCGCGGATGAGAGCCGTTGCTCAGATGCTCGGCCTGACCCGACATCATTGTCCTCTTCTTATCAGGACCGACTGCTCAGTGACAACATGATTATCTGTAGATTGGCTCCCAAAGCCAACCTTTCTTGAGTTAGCGATCAGGCTCGCCAATCCCCTCCCGGATGGTGACCTTCGTCTTCGCTTGACGGTCGGCTATTACATCGCCTCGTCATCATATTCGGTTCGGTATCCCACCACCATCAGATTTGACATTACTTGTACTCATTCAGGGAACCGACGAACATATTTCCCCCCTAAAAAACACACAAAAAAGGAAAAAAGCAAAAAAAAAATGATAGAGGGAGACGGGCATAGAGCCCGAGACTTGGGAATCCTAGCGGGATAAACCAGTTCTTTACCAAACTCATCTGTGTACCGAGTGTACACCGGCTAGCGGAAGTGCATAGGACTGCAGATAAGGTAGTGGGGCGAAACTCTCGGGAACCCTAGCGGGGTAAACCGGTCCTGTGCTGAAATCTGTTTGAGTACCGAGTGCACACCGATTAGCGGGACGTGCATAGGGCCGCAAATAAGGTAGTGGGGCGAAACTCAGAGGCCGAACATACGCCATCAAACGGGACGTACGTAGCACCTCGACAAAAACCAGGGGGAAGGGTGCGCCATAAGCGTTCTGGAGATCAAAATTGGGCAACCTTAATATTTCCCAAGTGGTAGGGTGCGCCATAAGCGTTCTGGAGATCAGAACCAGGCAACCTTACTATTTCTAAGGAGATAGGGTGTGCCATAAGAGTTTTGGAGATCAGAACCGGGCAACCTTAATATTTCCCAAGTGGTAGGGCGCGCCATAAGCGTTCTGAAGATCGGAATCGGGCAACCTTATTACTTCCCAAAAGATAAAGTGCGCCATAAGCTTTTTGAAGATCAGAATCGGGCAAACTTACTACTTCCCAGGAGGCAGGGTGCGCCATAAGCGTTCTGGAGATCAGAACCAGGCAACCTTACTATTTCTAAGGAGATAGGGTGTGCCATAAGAGTTTTGGATATCAGAACCGGGCAACCTTAATATTTCCCAAGTGGTAGGGGCGTTGGGCGCGCCATAAACGTTCTGAAGATCGAAACTGGGCAACCTTACTACTTCCCAGGAGATAGGGTGCGCCATAAGCGTTTTGGAGATCAGAACCGGGAAACCTTAATATTTCCCAAGTGGTAGGGTGCGCCATGAGCGTTCTGAAGATAGGAACCGGGCAACCAACTACTTCCCAGGAGGCAGGGTGCGCCATAAGCGTTCTGAAGATCAGAACCAGGCAACCTTTACGACCAGCACGACCGAGGGCCGAGAGACGATTACCATTCACCAGCACGGTCGAGGGCCGAGAGACGATTATCATTTATCATGACGGTCGAGGGCCGAGAGACGATTATCATTTATCAGCACGGCCGAGGGCCGAGAGACGATTATCATTTATCAGCACGACCGAGGGCCGATAGACGATTATCAGTCACCGACAGGCCAAGGTCCATGACATGATCACGACCATCTTATGCAGCATGATTGACCCCTCAGTGCCATCGTGTCTCGCTCACGGTTCGGCTCGCCCATCCCTTCCAGGAGGGCGACGACCATCTTATGCAGCACGATCGGCCCCTCAGCGCCGTCGTGTCTCGCTCACGGTTCTTCTCACCCATCCCTTCCAGGAGGGCGAAAACCATCTTATGCAGCACGATCGGCCCCTCAGCGCCATCGTGTCTCGCTTACGGTTCGGCTCGACCATACCCTTCCAGGATGGCAACAAACGTTTTATGCAGCACGATCGGCTCATCAGCGCCATCGTGTCTAGCTCATCTCCGGCTTGACCATCCCATATAGGATGGTGAAGGACGTCTTATGCAGCACGATCAGCCCCGCAGCGCCGACGTGTGTAGCTCATCTTCGACTTCGCACATTCCCTCCAGGATGGCGACGGCCGTCTTATGCATCACGATCGGCTCATCAGCGCCATCGTGTATGGCTCATCTTCGGCTTCACTCATTCCCTCCAGTATGGCGACGACCGTCTTATGCGGCACGATCGGCCCCTCAGTGCCATCGTGTCTGGCTTATCTTCGGCTCCGCTCATTCCCTCCAGGATGGCGACGACCGTCTTATGCAGCACGATCGGCCCCTCTGTGCCATCGTGTCTAGCTCATCTTTGGCTTCACACATTCCCCCCAGGATGGCGACGACTGCCTTATGCAGCACGATCGGCCCCTCAGTGCCATCGTGTCTAGCTCATCTTCAGCATCGCTCATTCCCTCCAGGATGGTGACGACCGTTTTATGTAGCACGATTGACTTGTCAGCGCCATCGTGTCTAGTTCATTGAAAATAGAAATGGGGTGTCTGTTGGTCATACTTGGAGAGAAGCTAACTGGACGGACCACAACCTCGCTTCTACTTCTATGGACCACATTCAGCTTTTTAACAGGCCCAAAGATTTGCCTATTAAGGCCCGTCAAGCTTATTTCGGTGATTTATTTGGGATTCCTTCACTCAGATTTATTTAATTGTTATTTGTTTGGGTGAGGTTTAGTATCTCGAATTTTTATTTTACTTTGTATGATTTTTTTGGGTCCTTTACCGGGTCAGGTCTAGCCCCCATGGTTTCTCCTTGTATCTTCTATCCTATCCTTAATAAAACTCTGGTAAATGATCCCTCGACATTTACCCCACTGATTTTGGTGGTTTGCCTTCTGGGGTAAAAAAAAAAGCTCGCCCATACCTTTCAGGATGGCGACGAACGTCTTATGCAGCACGATCGGCCCCTCAGCGCCATCGTGTCTAGTTCATGTTTAACTCGCCCATACCTTCCAGGGTGGCGACAAACGTCTTATGCAGAACGAACGACCCCTCAACGTCATCGTGTCCGGTTCTTGTTCGACGTAAGACCACACCATGGCAAAGTAAGACCACATGCCTTGGCAAAGTAAGACCATACTGTGGCAACGAACGTCTTATGCAGCACGCTCGGCCCCTCAACGTCGTCGTGCCCGGTTTACCGATGACATTCACCGCGTTGTATCACATCTTACATGCCCTTTCTCATACATTGCACCCATACATTACATGCATTCATAAATTCATGCATCATCTCTCATACATCCATACATACATATACATCATATCGAGCCAATTCCGCGTCGTCAGCTTATATTGTGCAAGGGCCTGTAAGCTTCTCCATTGGAAAGCTCGAGTCAGAGTCCTCTACTCCCACCTGATACATTCAGGGGGAGAGTGTCCGGGGAAGAGCATCCCTTGCCCGACCCCGTCGGGAGGGGAGTGCCTTACCGGCAGGTTATATTCAGAGGGTCAGACACCCACTCATATATTATGATTATTTGAAGACACAGTTTCCAGCAAGACAGAGGAAGAGCACAGGCAAGAGTATATTTTCTCGAGCAGATTCGCACGCTCACTACTAGAGAAACTGGGGGACTTGTGTTGGGATATATTATCCCGGCCTATTACTGCTCAGGAGCCCAAGATTTACGTAGTACGGAGCCCAATCAGTGAGGCCCATTTTAGCCTACCAGGCCTGTTTCGGCCTTTGGGCCCATTTCGGCCCGTTAGGGTGGAGAGCCCCCCTTCCCCCTTTATCTATAAATAGGAGGAGTTCCCTCCTTATCAAGGACCCCCCTTCTTCTTCTCCCTCCTCCTTCTTAGTTAACTTGCAAGACTCCATTAATGGGAGCTCAAAATGTACTATGTAATGGTGAGGAGAGTCCTAATGAGAAAGAGAGGGCTTGGACATTAGCCTAAAAAGTCCCGTGTTTTTCTCCCTTTCGGGTTTCAAGTAAAAAGAGCTTGTTCATACACATTTATACATATATTTATGACCGGGCTAAACTTGCAAGTGTATAAGTGCCGATATAGTAATAAATTCCGGTAAAATACCGGGTCGAATCCACAGGGAAACATTGTTTAATTTAGTCCGAGAGTAGATGACTTTAAATAAATAAATGAGTAAAGTGCAGGGATTTTGAGTTGTGTGTTGTTGTGAAAACAACAACTTGGTTCTTCTTTTTAATTTTCAGAGATATAACTTAAATTAATTTGATTAAAGTGATTGATAACAACAACTAAGGCTTCGGGAATCACTTAAATGCTTTAATAGGGTTGAATATTAGTTCTTTACCAACAATTATGAATACGATGTCGCTAATATATTCTCAACTCCGGTTAAGGCAGCGAGAGCGTGGTTTTCGTTACGTCTAAGTCCCGTTACGACTTACATTCATCTACCGAAACCCCGTTGAATATCAAGACATCACACCCGTATCATATAATACCGGATATATTTCTATTCTCGGTAATATATATGTTTATCCTTTAATGTTCATAGTTTAGACCTCAACGTTAATTGCAAGCATAAACTAAGTTTAACATACTTTTATGTTGTACACCATAGTCATAAACAATCAAAATGTAAAAGATAAATCACAATTTATTGGTTTAGAACTTTTATCAAACACCTAGTGGGCATAAAAGTTCATCCCTAGGCTTAGCTAAGAACTTAGCCTCTAATGCTCATATTAATTACAAAAGTGTAACTAAGAACAATGAAATACTATAACATACAAGAAATAATACCTAGAACCAATTGTAGAGGAGAGAAATAGCTTCTTCTTCAACACTTCAAGAGAATGCAAAAGTAAAATATAAAAAGTGAATTTTTTGCTCCAAAGATGGAATAATCATCTTGTTTGATGAATTGAGGGCTTTATATAGGTTAAAGATTGGCATCTTTTAGTCTATTCAAGCCCAACAATTAGGCATGGGAGATATATTTGCTACACGTCTTTGCGTTTTATGCAGAATCAGACCTAACCGGCACCGGTTTCAGACCTGACCGGTGCCGGTTCTTCACTGGGCGCAGAAATAGCTGAAAAAATGGCCTAACCGGCGCCGGTTATAAGGGCAACCCGGCGTCGGTTAAGCTACTGGATAGTGATGTGCGAAAGAAACCGACGGACCGGCGCCGGTTATGGGGTGGACCGGCGCCGGTTAACCCCATTTTGTGTTTTCTTCGCTTTTTGCTCCGTTTGACGCCCGTTGTTGACCCCGAGGTGCCGGTTCTTGGTCCTCTTTTTCCCATTGACTCTCGTTTCTTCATTTTTGACGTCTAAGTGCGGTTTCGCTCAAATTGGGATTTTTATCTGTTTTATCTTTGAATATTTGTACAGATAATCATAATTACCTATATAAAATATAGATAATTGTTGTGCTTATCAAAATCCCCCACACTTGAGCGTTGCTAGTCCTCGAGCAATGTTGTCACCTTGTATGCTTTGGGTTAGTTTCAACAGAGACATATACAAAAATAAATTTAATTTTAAGGTAGGTAAAAATGACATATAAACTCTTTTATCATTCTCGGTCCAAAAACCAATTTTTTTTTTCTAATTAAACACAAAAAGTATCATTTAGATTTAGAAAACTACTAATACTCTTGAGAATAAAGGAGTGGTTTGTGACTGACTGAGTGAGATGGCTTTTTGGAGTTTTTGACTTTTCAGTTGTATGAATCAATTGAACTTCCTAGTTGAGATCATGAGTTATTTAGCTAATTTTTGTCTCTTTTCCATTTTTCTCTTTGCTCCATTGTACAGATGATTATGATTATGAAGATTGATGTACTTGCTGCCCGAGGGTTCCGCTAGTTGCACACGTTTGATTATTTATTGTTGTTTAAATTTGTAACCCATAAACTTGTTCAAATTTTATCCGATGGCTATTTGAATTTATGGTGGATAGCCTGTGCACTCAATCATATACGGCTTCCTATTTTTACCGTTTTTCACCCCTCCAACCTTCTTCTCGCTTCTCTCCTCCGTCTTTACTTTCTCTTTCTCCCCTTTTGTCGTTCCAACGCAGGAGCTACAAGGACAACGGAGGTCTTCCACGAACGAAGTCATCCACGAACGGAGGGCATCCACCAGGTACAGTACGCCTCAACTCTTTCTCCCTTCTTTCATTCTGCTTCATTTTTTGCAATCCTGTTCGATCGATGCTTCTCTCCTATGTCTCTACTTTCTCTTCCACCCTTTTTTTCGTTTCCAACGCAGGAGATGTAGGTCTTCCATGAACGGAGGTCATACACGAACGAAGGTCATCCACCAACAGTGCGCCTCAACTCTTTCTCCATTTTTTCCTTTTTCTTTCACTCAATCATATACAGCTTCCTATTTTTACCGTTTTTCACCCCTCCAACCTTCTTCCCGCTTCTCTCCTCCGTCTTTACTTTCTCTTTCTCCCCTTTTGTCGTTCCAACGCAGGAGCTACAAGGACAACGGAGGTCTTCCACGAACGAAGTCATCCACGAACGAAGGGCATCCACCAGGTACAGTACGCCTCAACTCTTTCTCCCTTCTTTCATTTTGCTTCATTTTTTGCAATCATGTTCGATCGATGCTTCTCTCATATGTCTCTACTTTCTCTTCCACCCTTTTTTTCGTTTCCAACGCAGGAGATGTAGGTCTTCCATGAACGGAGGTCATACACGAACGAAGGTCATCCACCATGAGCGGACTCTTTACTTTCTCTTTCTCCCCTTTTGTCGTTCCAACGCAGGAGCTACAAGGACAACGGAGGTCTTCCACGAACGAAGTCATCCACGAACGGAGGGCATCCACCAGGTACAGTACGCCTCAACTCTTTCTCCCTTCTTTCATTTTGCTTCATTTTTTGCAATCCTGTTCGATCGATGCTTCTCTCCTATGTCGCTACTTTCCCTTCCACCTTTTTTTCGTTTCCAACGCAGGAGATGTAGGTCTTCCATGAACGGAGGTCATACACGAACGAAGGTCATCCACCAACAGTGCGCCTCAACTCTTTCTCCATTTTTTCCTTTTTCTTCATTTTTTAATTTTTTGTTATTTATTTCTTATTTCGTGAATAATACTTTGTATATCTTGTCACGTTGAATTGATTATTTTGTGTTAGGGTGAAGATTTGTAATGTTTATTATTGTAAATTTAGTCCAATTATTCTATGTCATTAGTATGTCCATAACATGTTTGTTGAAATGATTCAATGAATTTTTTTTATATCATCTTATTTGATGATTTTTGTTTTATAAATTTCCAGTTTAAATTGTGCATAAAATTGTTTGTTTGAGTACTTTATTTTATTGTTTTGAACTTGCTATGTTTATTTTTGAAGTTTTAGTGTTAAATTTGAGTGAAATGAGGGTTTTAGCATTGGAAGCATTGCTTGGATGCTCTCTTATCCTCATGAAGAGTAAAAGAGGGTTGCACTTCTCATGGCAGTGGCACAATTTGAATGGAGCCTCAATCGGTCCTCTAATTGAGGTTGCCATAGACTCTGAATACAGTGGCACTTCACATCCTCCATCTTTGGTGGTTCTATAGTCCTTTTCAACTTTGAGTTTTATTTTGGACTTTTAATTTTCATTGGATACATAGTAGTTGAACACCTGATACGAAATGTCTGTCATAGACAAATGTTATCTGTTAGATAGAACTCTTTAAAACATCATATAAATAATTTCAAGTGGCGTGGATCATGACTGAAGCTATTTCTGTCATGTTAGATTCACTAAAGTAAATGGCTTCTATTTTGAACTAAAATTCTTCTCATTTGGGTCGTTTGTTTAACTACTATGTGTACTTATCACGAAAGGATTATAATGATTGAATATACTGTAAATACAATTCCAAAGTAGATACATTTATTTAGCTCTTGCTGTTATTTTTTAAATAAAATTTGCTTATAGTAGTTTTATTTCACGATTTTTTTAAACATTTCTTGCTAGTTCAGATTGCCTTGAGTTTTGCAATATATAGATTTTATAATCCAATATGTTATCCTGTTATGAAATTCTTATGGAATTTCACAATTGACTATTGCAGTGCACTTTCCCTGGTGTATACATGTTGGAAGTTTGTTGAATGAAGATTTTTATGAATCTAAAGAGGCACATTTGACTATGACAACCTTGTTTTGTTTGTCATTATGGATTTTGCATTTTTCGCAAGATGATGAATGCACTTGACAGAAATAAAAGAGGCTCTTTTCAAGAAAGAGAGTTTTTTTTAGCAAATTTTAACTAATATTTCACTCTTGTAATTAGTTATATTGTATAGCTAATGTTCTTGTAGAGGCGAAATAAATGAATGTACAATGTGATTATGCTAATGAAGGATTGAAGTTATCTTTATGTATGTATTGGCCACCTATTTGTCTGTATGGTATGGATTTCATTATGAGAGACAGACAATTAATTCAACAAGACAGACAATAATTCTGCCAAATAGACATTTCATTAAATGAAATTATCTATTTAATTGACAAGTGTCCCGTCACAAACATTAGCCACTAGAACGAGCTAGTATGCTATGTAGAATTTTGTCTACCAGAGAATATTTGTTTGTGCCAGACATTTCGTGTCAAGGCCTAGCAAAAGAGTTTTGTCTAACAGACAATATTTGTCTGTGCCAGACATTTCGTGTGAAGGCCTAGCAAAAGCGTTTTGTTTAAGAGACAATATTTGTCTGTGCCAGACATTTCATGTCTGAGCCTGATAAAATAATTCTATCTAACAGACAACATTGGTCTGTGCCAGACATTTTGTGTCTAGGCCTGTTAGAAGAGTTTTGTGTAACAGACAATATTTGTCTGTGCCAAACATTTCATGTCTGAGCCTGATAAAATAATTCTATCTAACAGACAATATTTGTCTGTGCCAGACATTTTGTGTCTAGGCCTGTTAGAAGAGTTTTGTCTAATAGACAATATTTGTCTGTGCCAGACATTTCATGCCTGAGCCTGATAAAAAATTCTATCTAACAGACAATATTTGTCTGTGCCAAACATTTTGTGTCTAGGCCTGTTAGAAGAGTTTTGTCTAACTGACAATATTGTTGTGTGCTAGACGTTTTAAATTTGTGTCTGGTAGAAGAATTGTGTCTAACAGAAAATAATACAATCTGCCCAAACATTTCATGTCTGGAACTGGCAAAACAGTTCAGTCAAACAGACAATATTTGTCTGTGCCAGACAATAAATGTTTGACAATTTTTTTATTGGTCACAGACCATTGTTCTAAAACTCGCTAGGCGCTAGTCGGGCAGTTGGGGGCGCCTAGGCGGCCGACTAGGCCGATTTTTTGGCCGACTAGGCCGATTTTTGACCGACTAGGCCTCTACAATTAGGGCCGCCTAGGCCGCCTAGACCGATTAATCGGTCCGACTAGGCCGATTTTTAGAACAGGGTCACAGACTATTCACTTCAAAAATCGAAAAAACTTGTATGTACACAGTTTGTATCAAAGAGACTAATTTATTCATAAATCAATTTGTATGTTTCCAAACAAAATATTTCTATCAAGTAAACATGTCGCTAGCTATCATATCATGTAATTACCAAAACTATCTATCAAAGTTTACAACATCACAATATCACATACACTATACATTAGTGCAAGTGCACACACAATGTATTGTAACAATGAATTTAAAATGACATAAATTTATTGCTAGTCTTTAATTATGACCCCCCCACTCATCGTTTTCTTCAATGGAGGTTCCTATCATTGTTTTCATCTGATCTTGTGTTTTGCCTTGGAAGTAGACATAGTGATGTGAAAACCATTACTTTCTAGCTGTTGTCCCCGACTGTTATTACCTCTTCCTCACCAAACTGTAAAGAATCAACACAAATTAGAATAAATAGTAGGATAACTATGAATAAGAATATGACTAATATGAATAGAATTATTTACACGCTTTAAAGGGTATTTGGTCAAACATTGAAAAAACGTATCCTGACCTCATTTGATTTAGCCGAACTTTTATTCTTTGTTCTGGAATCTTTTAAGCCAAACTGAATTACATGGAAAATCATGATTCAATAGAAATCACAATTGCATAAATCTGTAATGAACTTCCTTCCTGGTAGTTTCATAGCTGTTGAATGTGAATGGGCACAATCAAATAGTATAATGATGAACACGGGCACCATGAAATCCATTAAAATACCTTCAGTACTTCAAGTTCAACTTTTGTAATTTCACGGCCATTCATGTAAACATTTGTGTTTCCATTACTTGCATCCAGCTCAAGCTTCCCTCCTACATTCAGTTTAGAGCTTATAAGCTTCCCTTCTTGCCTTCCTGTCCATCCAAAATAATCACAATGATCTCAAAAGTTTTCATAGCTATAACAAACACACTAGAACTGCTTGTGTTTGATTTTTACACAGAAACTATAAAGGCAAAAAAATATAATGTGAATAGCAGAAACTAAATTTCAAAGATGAGTTTCTCAAAACCTTACACCCAAACAGAGGCTTACATGAGAAGAAACTAAGTTCATGGACAACAATTCCAACTTTATCTTTTCCCATACTTTTCCTTTTATCTCAATTAATTTGTATCTGTCTTACCAACAAAAAAGCCAATTTGTAACTCTTTTGGTAAAAAACCTAAATTCACTAAGTTTTAACACTAAAAATTCAAAATTAAAAACAGCAGATTTATAATAGTAAAGTAAAATAGTAAAACAAAATGACACTACATGTTTTATATTGGAAAAGTACAAAACAAATCTAAAATCCATAAAAAATGAGATATCATAAATAAAAAAATTTCATTGAATCATTTCAACAAGCATATTATGAGCCTAGAAATGACATAAAATAGTTGGACAAAATTTTCAATACTAAACATCACAAATCTTTCACAATGACACAAAATAATCTAGTATTCAATATTACAACACTGCTGGAAGCAAGTGGAGATAACAAAACATGAAGATTAAAGAAATAAGGAAGAAAGTGGCCTACTGGAAGCAAAGAGTGCAGGACAGAGATGTGGAAGAGATTGCAGATGGTGCAGACCTTCACTGCTTTTACACTTGGCATATTACTCCGATAACCCTTAAAATCCTCTCTACGGGGACGCCTCTTGTGGTGGACTGGTGGTGGCTACTTGTTCGAACTAGGGCTGAAGGGCGGTGAATTCGGGCGGTGACTAGTGGTGGTCAGACTGGTCTGGAGCCGGGCTAGGTCTGGGAATACGCAGACCGGGCGAGGTTATCTACTATAGAGCTTTGAGAGATTGAGCTCAGCGAGAAAGAGGGGGGCGAACAGATTGTACGAGAAGGGAGGGGAGTAGCTGTGAAGGAGAGGAGGAAAAAAGTTGGGGTAAAAATATGGGGAAAATGGTGTGCAAAGGTGTACACAATTTGTGCTAGCAAAATTCATCATGTATAGGTTGAGTGTCGCGGTGACACACCTGTTTTTATACTCCGTATTAAAGTCTTCCGCTGTACTCTAAATATGTTTTATTATAAAGATGTTTTCATTTCAAAATGTTATTTTATTTTGGTGGGAAAAATGGGGATGTTACATGCCACTTGGAGTGGCGGCTTTCATACGCAGTATAAAAGCCGTCACTCCAAGTGGCGGCTCTTGTGAAGCTATACAAGAGTCGTCACTCGGAGTGACGGCTTTCCTTAACTGTGATTAACTTCAAAAGTATTTTGGAAATTATTCTTAACCCGACAGTAATTTGGGAATTATTTATTTAATTAACATTATTTCGGGTAAAATCTCGTGTTTTCGTGAAAATCAATATTTTGTTTGCTGCAATCCATATTTGACGAGTTACATCTGATGGTTATATCTTTCTCGGGAAACTTCCCGAAAATGGGACTAAAAAAGTTCAAAAATCCCAAAATAGGACTGTCATGTTTTTATTTCCAAAATAAAACTAATTATTGCCAAATTTGGAAAATACTGTCATGTTTGAAGCCTGGTACTGTCAAAACATGGCAGTAATTAGTCCTAGTTTGGGAATAAAAACATGAAAGTCCTATTTTGGAATTTTCAAACTTTTTTAGTCTTATTTTGGTAATATCTCATCTTTCTCCTGTGAGAGCCCCGGCTCAGGGTGGGCTGCTCCGACTCGAAAAACAGAACACACTCGTTTATAGTACGACGAGTAGATTTTAACTGCGGTTTCAGTCAAACAGTAATCTTTCAAGAGATTTATCGAGGCAGAGGCGGCAGATATGGAGGTGCAGTGGCTTCTGTTGTTCCATGGCCTGGTGACCCTTCTGGTGGTGGTGTCCTTCCTCTGTGGCCAATGGCCTATCTTCGACGACACTTTCGTTCAACGAATCCACATCTTCCTCACTTTTGGAGCATATGATCATCTCCGGTGACTCTCTCTCTTTATGTTGACACACATCCACACACATGTACACCGGAATTTGAGCCTGTTTCTGAGCTTTTGCTTCGTTGCCTATGCCGGAATTTGATTCAGGCGATTAATTGCTGCTATTTGTGGCCGCAAAGGCAGCCAAGCCCTCCTCTCCCTTGAGTACTACTGCTGCGATCGTCCTAACCCTACTTTACAGGTCCACAATCTCTTGCCTAATTTACCCAATTAATTCTTCATTGCTCGGGATATGGTAAAACTAAAGTTTCTTATCCTGCAATTCCTTTTGCTTATTCGATGAATCCAGTGATATCAGTTAAGAACTCTCATATAATATCCTTACATATTCTACGGAACATGGCCTCTAATTTTCATTCTTATTTTGTTTCTCAATTTCTTTTCCATATGAATAAAGTTATTGAGCCTGTTTTTTTCTTACTAGCTTATTTTTTATAGCTTATTTTTTAATCTTTATTTTCTTTCTTTTCCTTTTGGTGGTGATATCATGTATCGATTCATGTTAGCCTACCCCAATATCTCCCCAATATCTTTTGGGACTAAGGCTTGGATGTTGTTGTTATGAATAAAGTTACTACAGAGAAGTGTGTTTCTCAAACACACAAAATTACGTGAATAAGTTTACCTATGCTCAATCTTTTCACAATAAACACAAATGATGCACGCAAAGAAGTATTCCAAAATTTGTAGTTGGTTTGTGCGTGTAGGCTGTTATCTCATACTTTGATAAGACAATTAATTATTTTGTTATCTCAATTTGTTCATAACTGATGTGGTGTAGTTCTTAATAAAGGAATTATAAAATGTCTAGAATATATAACTTTAATATGATTGAATAAAGCAAAATGACTCATTTAAGTGTCCGCGCTTCTTTGTTATGAAGCAACCGTCAGTCCATGCAATTTTTGACGCAATTTTCGTCTCAGGTCATGAGGTCATCCTGAATCAGTCTCTATGTGCTTTAGTACAAGGGTAATACTATGTATACCCGACCCCCTTACCCCACCGTAGGTGAGAGCCTTTGCGGCACTGAGGTAATGTTGTTGTATTGTTGTTATATTAATTAGTCTTTACATCAACTACATTTGTTTGCTGTGTTCCTTTTTAAATAGAAATTTAATATTTAATGTTTCAACTTTCAACCGTGCAATGCACAGCCGACGTATTCATCATCATCATCATCATTACCCCAGTGCCACAAAGGCTCTCACCTACGATCGGTAATGGGGGGTCGGATGTACGTAGCCTTACCCCTGTACTAAAGCACAAAGAGACTGTTTCCAGATGACCCATAGTGAAAATCATGTCGAAAACTGTTTCCAGAAGCGCAAACAGTTTGGTCAGTCATTTTACTTTATTCCATCAATCCATCATATTCCCAAGCCAAAAAATAGTGATTCTTTTGGCTCCATTTCAAATGATGGAAAAACTGGCGTATTGCCAAGTGAAAATTTTAATTATTCCTTGTGCTCTTTACTTTTTGAGTTCGGTTTTCATTTACATCATTTGAAATGTGACTTTTTTCTATGATTTTACTTTGAATGTTAAAAGAGCTTATCTGGTATATCTTTGAATTCTCAAATGCAGCTATTATACATGGCAATACTTGGAGTTACTTATTATATTATTGTACAGACCACATTCCAGTACATTCCTGGTTATTACCTTGGTTCAATGCACAGGTAGGGAGAAGTTTTTCTTTTTCTCATTTTCTTGTCGAAGTATATGCATCAATTTAGGTATGTGTGTGTATGTGTGTGTATTTATAAATATATATACATAGGTGCACTTGTGAGTGTGTATTATCTGAGAATGAATATGCATTTGTAAGGGTGTATGAATTTCCATCAACTTTATGTGCTTTTGCAGGTATACAAGCTTGTTAGCAGTTGCTGTGGGTGCTATACTGTTTTTATTATCTAGCTTTTCTGACCCGGGAACTGTCAAGGCTGATAATGTATCTCAGTATCTCTCTGCTTATCCTTATGACAATATCATTTTCTCAGAGAAAGAATGCACAACTTGCAAGATCCTAAAGTGAGTTCTTTTTTCTGCCCCAAAGTTTTAGAAGCATTGCTGGCCAATCAGGATTCTATTTCCATTCAAATATTAGTTTTGTGAGTCAACTGTGAAATCTTCTGATTCAATTGAATCTTTCAGGATTAGAAACACATTTTTTAAAAACTTAGATTGCAATCATGACACTTTCAATGGAAGTAGTGGTTTCCTCTGAAAATAACTCAAATTATCCGAACTCAAAAATGAATTTTGAAGAATATTTATTAGAAACTAAAATTTTTATAGGAAAGTGTCAGCATTTGATAGTCACACGACTGAATATTTTAAAAGAGTCTATCAAAGGAGGAATAAGAGGGTAGTTAGTCACTTACCAAATTAGTTAGTTAACTGTTGACATCCCTGCGTGGATGATAACTGTAAATAGAAGGTGGATAGCTAAATAAAGCAGACTGTTATTTCAGTTGAGACTTGGCTTGGAGATTAGGCATCTCGAATTGTCTGTGGCACTGTCTACTTTCTATGATCTATCCCTACTTCAGTAAACACTTGTTGATCTGTTCTTAGATTGATTGCTCTAGATTTTCTACTGTTCTATATCGATCTCTACCGGTTTTCTATCATTGGTATCAGAGCAATCGTCTCTGGTGATCGGAAGTGTCGTCGCTACACCAGAAGATTTTCGTTCCAGTTGTGAATGGTCTGGACGAGAGCCTAGATGGAGCATCGCATGGAAGCCATGGAACGTAGCAAGGTCGCGATGGAAAAAAGTACGATACAAATAAAAATGATGTTGGAAAACATCGCTGGAAGGATGGATGCTATGAGCGAAGAGTTTCAGACAAGAGGAAGATCGCGATCTCATCATCGTCACCATACACGACCTCGAACAGTCCAACAGCCCCAGGAGGTATTTCCGAACACTCGATTTCTATTAATCACCGGCGGCATGATGAGTATAATAGATTTCCGGTTCACACGGGTAGAAAGGTTGATCTACCTTTGTTTAATGGGGATGGGGCTTATAACTGGCTGGTGAGGATGGAGAGGTATTTTAGATTAAATCAAATTGTGGAAGAGGATAAGGTTGAGGTAACTGTAGTAGCTATGGAGGATAGAGCTCTCAACTGGTTTCAATGGTGGGAACACCAAACGGAGGAGAAGAATTGGGAGACTCTTAAGGAGTCAGTCATTCGTAGATTCCAACCTATTTTAATGCAAAATCCCTATGGACCTATGTTGGGTTTGAAACAGACAGGAACTCTGAGAGAATACAGAGATGAATTTGAGATGATAATAGCACCTCAGAAGACTATGGATAAAGAGATTTTGAGAGGAGTCTTTATCACAAGACTTAAAGAAGAGATAAAAACTGAACTGAAACTGTATATTCCCAGATCATTATCTGAAATTATGGACAAGGCTTTATTGATTGAACAAAGGAATGAAGCTTATATTCGAAAAGGAGGAAAATTCTGAAAATGAAGAAGAAGATGAGGTGGTTGATTTCATAGCACCAGCAGAAGAAGAAATCATTATGGAATCTAAATCCATGCAGTTATCCCTTATGAGCAAAGAGGGAATACCTTCTATGAGGGCTTTCAAGGTAAAAGGGTGCCTAAAATGGGGTCAAGGAAAAGAACCGGTAGATAAACTGAAAATACCCTATAACACCATTTTAGGGTATAAGGTTCAAATTAGTAATGCAGAGAGAATTTCTAACAATGGTAGGTGTGAAAAACTGACCTTATGCTTACAAGATACTGAAGTACAGTAGGATTTCTACATCCTGAATTTGGGAGGTACTGACTTGGTACTTGGAATGGAATGGCTGACTAATTTAGGAGATGTAGAGGTCAATTTCCAAAAGCAAAGTATCAAATGGAGGGCCCAAGGGTTGAATAAAATGATTCAAGGGGATCCTCACCTAAATTCCCTTGAGGTTTCCTTGAAAACCATGACTCAGATTATACAAGATGCTGGTGATGGATACTTTGTTTTTTGTGAAGGACAATCAGTTGACTTGAAGGAAGATAAAGTGCTGGATGAAACCTGGAAGCAAATTTTGGCAGACTTTCCAGAAGTGTCTCAGCCTATGAAAAATTTACTGTCTTATAAGACATGTGATCATGCCATCAACATCCAAGAAGGAGCTTGTATCCCAAATATAAGGCCCTATAAGTATCCACAATATCAGAAAACTGAGATAGAAAGGATTATAAAGGAGATGCACAATGATGGGATCATAGATACATAAATCGCACAAACAACCACGAATTGCGTTCCGAACGCCGCGCACTCAAACGTGGTACAAAAGCGCTCCAAACGCTACTCGGATTGCTCTGTAAAACGCTGCTGCAGTGTTAGATACCTAACTAATTTCAGAGTGATTCAAGAAAGTAGATGAAGAAGAGAAGATTGCGTAACAATGGCAGTAGTCGTATAACAGAAAAGAGAGAGAATTACAGGAGGCAGTTTAAAGAGAGCCACTCTCCATGTCCCAAGTCCCAGCCCAAATGAAACAATACAAGCCTGCCTTATTCTGTTATTAGCTATCTATTTATAGAACCCCCCTTTCCGTTTCCCCACATACAATTCCAGCTACTTCTTATTTCTTCTAACATACACTTTGTCAACGTAGCTAATATTATTATTAAATGGCTGGCTACCAGTGGCTCTAACATGCAGTCGTTCGCGATCGCTTCCCAAATCGTTCCCTATCGCTAGCCAGGTCATTCCTAAACGTAACTGGAGTCGCCCGCGACGACATACAGGTCGCGCTAAATCGCGAATCTGAACAGTAATGATAGCAGCCTTACCAATCGCGAACAGTCTCGTCGTTTCATGTGCAGTTAACATAAATATGCACGTTCGTTTGAAACTTTGAAACGAGTTGGCCTCTTCGATTTCCACTCCAGGTAATCAAATTATGAAGTACGAACTCTTCATTCTCGTCGTTTCCTGTGCAGTTAACATAAGTAGGCGTGTTCATTTTTTTCGTGGAATATTTTTTTTTCTATTTTGTTTAATGCTATGACTTATGATTATGAAATCTGTTTTAGATTAATGTTATGACTTATGAAATCTGAAATTCAATTTTATTTTATTACTAAAATATAGGGTACACCGTACCGAACATGTGGTACAGCGTACCGCAATGAATCTATCCCCCTTCGAACCGGATACGCTAGATCTAGCGAGCCGCGTTCCCGTACCGAAGCGTTCCGCGAACTATGTGACTAATAGTCCCCACAGTAGCCCAATATTGCTAGCAAAGAAGAAAGGTGGTGGGTGGAGGTTTTGTGGAGATTACAGGGCATTAAACAAGATTACCATCCTTGATAAATTTCCTATACCTATCATAGAAGAGCTTGATGAATTAGGAGAGGCCATTATTTTTTCTAAATTGGATCTGAAGTCTGGGCACCATCAGATCAGGATGGAGTGTGATAGGCACAAGACAACTTTTAGAACTCATGAGGGGCATAATGAGTATTTGCTGATGCCTTTTAGTTTGATAAATGCTCCCTCTACCTTTCAGGCACTAATGAACAAGTATTAAGGCCTTTTTTTAGAAAGTTTGCCTTAGTATTTTTTTGATGATATTCTGGTCTATAGGAAGTCTAAAGAGGAACACGAGGAGCAATTAAGAAGAGTTCTATCAGCCCTAAGGAGAATCAATTGGTGATAAATGTGAAGAAGTGTTCTTTTGGACAATCTTAGTTTGTGTATTTGGGTCACGTTATATCCGGAGAAGGAGTTTCACGACTTTCAGCTAATCCAACCAAAATAGAAGCTATGCTCAACTGGCCAGAACCTAAAGATTTGAAGGGATTGAGAGGTTTTCTTGGACTGACCGAATATTTTAGAAATTTTGTAAAAGGATATAACAAGATTGCTTTTCCCCTTGCACAACTTCTTAAAAAAGACAGCTTCTACTGGGATTTGAAGGCAGGCCAGGCTTTTGAAGCATTGAAAAGAATCATGACTACTCTGCCAGTAGTAGCAACACCTGATTTCAACAAAATGTTTGTTGTGGAAACAGATGCATCTGGGATAGGCTTGGGAGCAGTCCTAATGCAAGATGGTCCTAATGCAAGATGGAAGGCCTGTTGCTTATATGAGCAAGGAATTATCACCAAGAAATCTGAATAGATCAGTCTATGAAAGGGAACTCATGACAGTTGTCCTAGCAATTTAGAAATGGAGGCCCTATTTGCTTGGTAGAAATTTTGAGGTCCGCACTGATCAGAAAAGCCTGAAGTTCCTTATTGAACAAAGGCTAATGGGGGAGGAACAACATAAGTGGTCATCCAAATTATTAGGCTACAATTTTACAATCAAATACAAGCCAGGAGTGGAGAATAAGGCTGCAGATGGTTTATCAGAAAGAAGGCATTGCAGTCTTTTGTTATTGTCAGTTGTCAGGAATGGGAAGGAATGGGAGGGATTGGAAGAAGAGTTAAGCAAGGATCCTAAATGTCAATTCAGAAGGTGATTTCTTATCCAGATAAATATGATGATTTCCAGATTATTAAGGGTCTGTTATACTATAAAAGGAGGTTGGTGCTACCCAAAGAATCCCCCAGAGTCATCAAAATTTTGAAGGAGTATCATGATTCAGCTTTGGGTGGACATTCTGGGTACTTTAGAACTATGAAGATGGTAGAGAACTTGTTCTACTGGCCTGGTATGAGGAATGATATAAAGAAATATGTTGAGGAGTGTACTACTTGCCAAACCAACAAATATCAGGCCCTTAAACATAATGGTTTATTACAACCATTGCCTATTCCAAGCAGTATCTGGACAAATATCGGTATGGACTTTATTGGAGGGTTGCCTAAGTCTCAAGGGAAAGATACTATCTTAGTAGTTGTTGACAGGTTTACAAAATTTGCTCATTTCACGGCCCTATCTTACCCTTTGAATGTCAAAGAAGTGGCAGAAATATTCACCAAGGAAGTGGTTAAACTACATGGTTTCCCTAAAACCATTATTAGTGACAGGGACAATGTTTTTTTGAGCTCATTCTGGTCTGAACTTTTTAAGATGGCAGGAACTCAACTCAGGTACAACACAACATACCACCCTCAGACTCAAACCAAGCATTCCAGTCCAGCTGGTTGTGAGGTTACCGTGCTTAATGGGAGGTATCGAGTTCGAATCCCGCTAGGCACACAAGGGTGTGAAACTCAATGGAGTGGGTTTCAGCCCTGATTACTCCAGGCTCCCCCCAGCCCCCCTCCCCCAGACCCCCTGGAGTAAACAAAAAAAAAATCAATGAAAAAAAAAAACCACCCTCAGACTGACTAAGGTGGTCAACAGATGCGTGGAGACTTACTTAAGATGCTTAATGGGAAGAAAGCCTAAACACTGGAGTCAATGGCTACATTGGGTTGAATTTTTGTATAAAACAAATTATTATACATCTTTGAAACAAACACCTCACAAAGCATTATTTGGACAAGACCCACTTGCAGTAATTATAGGAGATGTGACATTAACAACTGTGGAGGAAGTGTCTAGACTCACTGCTCGGAGGAATGCTATGTTAGATGAATTAAAAGGGAACCTTGTCAAGGCTCAGCAGCAAGCTAACAAGCATAGAAGGGATGTACAGATGAACATTGGGGATCAGGTGTATTTGAAAATCCAACCTTACAAGCTCAAACTGCCATACATGTCATGGTGTTGCCTAGGCGTCGCCTATTTGCCGACTAGGTGTCCTGGCGCTAGGGAGTTCTCCCCGTCTTTAATCGCCTCGCCAGAAGAAGAATAGTCGCGATAGGCGTCCTCCCGGCATTGCCTAGGCCGTTAGATTAATTGTTTTGTTTAATCTTTTTTAAATTTCGGAGAGGGCTATCATGTCATTTTAGTGTTCTTTCCATCTTACACGTTTCTTTCCAAACCAGTTTTCCATATTATGGCCGCATTAATTTCATTCTTTATATTTTGGAATGTTTCATTAATTTCCATCATTTCCATTCTCCGGTCGAATTCATTTTTCATCTCTTTGTTTTTCTTTATCTTTGCCTTGATCCTTTTATTGTAATTTAAATATTAAAAACTTTTCTCTCCTGCGTTTTCGCATTCGAGAAGTTTGCATCATGGATTGAAAGTTTGCAGTATACATTTCAAAAACATATATGATGTACCCAAAACTCAGTTCAAATGAGAAAATGATCTGAGGAGAGAAATAAGAATGAATCTAGATCGTTATATAGTATTACGTAAATTGAATGTGCATTAGGTGAAGCTGGAAAGTGCATGTAATGAGATTGAAATGTGCATCATAAAGTGCATTACATAATGACATTATGTGAAGTTGAATTTTGCATTAGGTGAACCGAAATGTGCATTAGGTGAAACCGAAATGTGCAGAATAAAATGTATGATGCGGTGACATTTTTTTCCCTTTTATTCTGCACATTTAAATTTTACCTAATGCACATTTGGGTATTACCTTCTATTATGCACAATTCAGTCCCACCTAATGCAAATTTCAGTTTCACCAAATGCACAACTCATTTCACATAATACACCTAGTTTCTCATTTCTCTCCTAGGAGTGCTTTCTCACCGGAAGGGCTCCTGATGTACCCATTTAGATAAAAAAAAATATTCTTTTTTAATAAAAAACTATGCACTTTAACATTTTAAATGTGATTTTTCTTTTATCTAAGAAATTATTAAATTTGGAAAATAATTTACCATGATAGGTGCACAAATTTAATTATTATCTCTAGTGCACATCCATTACATATTGATGCAAAATTAGTATTTAAAAAAGATCTCAATCATTGCACTTTATAGTGTATATTGTGCACAAATATAAATTAAGATATTTAAGTTAAATACTAAGTATATTATAGTGCACTACTAATGCAGTAATGCATAAAATAATGATTCATGCACTATTTAAAAATAGTGGATTCGTAAAGACTATTTAGGAAGCATTTAATGATATAAGTAAATTAAATATCCTAATAATGAGAGAAGAGATAATTATCCTAATTTTTAGGAGAACCACAAACGGTGCAACGGTTTTTCATATTATTTATGACAAAAATACCCTGCTGAGTTAATGACATGGACACGTTCCTTTTACCCAACATTCATGTGGCCGAAAATAACACCTTAATCTACATTTATAATGTCCCTTAGATCATAGATATCTATGGCTTGATTTCATTCTTATTTCTCTCCTGGGACTCCATTCTCACCCGAACCGCTCGTCCACTCCCTAGATATTATGGGCCATTTGAAATCATTGGGAAGATCAATTCTGTAGCTTTCAAGCTTAAATTGCCAGAAAACAGTAAAATACACTCTGTATTTCATGTCTCCGTACTTAAGAAAGTGATCTCACATTCTCACCTACTATCTCTTATCAACCTCTACCTAAATGGCTAAATGAAGAATTGGAGCTGCAGGTCACACCTGAGAAAGTGATGGATGTTAGGGTGAATCAAGAAGGAAAGGTAGAAGTTCTGTTACATTGGAAAAATCTACCAAGTTTTGAAGACTCATGGGAACATGTGCAGATGATGAAAAAGCAATTCCCAGATTTTCACCTTGAGGACAAGGTGAATTTCCAGGGAGGGAGTATTGATAGACACGCGACTGAATATTTTAAAAGAGTCTATCAAAGGAGGAATAAGAGGGTAGTTAGTTAGTTAACAAATTAGTTAGCTAACTGTTGACATCCCTGCGTGGATGATAGCTATAAATAGAAGGTGGATAGCTAAATAAGGCAGGCTGTTATTTCGGTTGAGACTTAGCTTGGAGATTAGGCATCTCGAATTGTCTGTGGCACTGTCTACTTACTTTGATCTATCCCTACTTCAATAAACACTTGTTGATCTGTTCTTAGATTGATTGCTCTAGATTTTCTACTGTTCTATATCGATCTCTACCAGTGTTCTATCAGCATTTTGTGGTTTTGTCTTAGGATCAACCTGATTTAGGAATAAACAAATTGAACAGAAGCAAAATAGTAACTAGTGATGGTTCTCCTTGAATTTACAGAACTTTAGAAACACCGCACAGCTTGTTCTGTTTTCCTTGAATCTCACGTATCATTCAGACTTTGAGCCTATAGCATATACTGTATTCACCAACTAGGTGATCACATGATGAGGTGACCTTTTGCATCGCACCTTGTAATTAAGATCGTTATTCCTCCACTGCTTATTCCAGGCCTGCTAGATCAAAGCACTGTAGCATATGTGACCGCTGTGTTGCTCGGTTTGACCATCATTGTGCATGGATGGTTTGTAACGCATGCCATTGGCTATATTGATTTTTATTTTATTTTGTACGTTATTCATGTCTTATTTCTTACTACTCAGAATAATTGCATTGGTGAGAAAAATACAAGATACTTCATGGCTTTTCTTTTCTGGTGAGTAAATAATATTTAATTTATAAATATTAAATTATTAATAATTGGTCTTATTTATTTGTTTGGATTTATGTTAACATTTATCCTCCTTTCGAGACATGTCAGATCTCCTTTTCCTTTATTAATAAAGAGGACCAATGTAATTGGCTTGGATGTTGTAATAAAGAGGACCAATGTAATTGGCATTCTGTCACTGAATGCGTATAAGACTTTTTGTTTCACTAGTTTTTCCTGCAACTGTTATTTTATTTGGCTTCTTAGTTTTTAAAGGCGTGAGGTGGCATGAGGCTTTTTGGGTCAATTTACCTGAGGCACGAGGAGAGGGCATGCGCCTCACAGAACTTAATCATATAACTTTGGTAAAATATATTTATACTACTTCTACATGAAGCCATCTTCCGAAAAATGATTACATCACAAAAATACCTTAAGCCATAACCAAGTTTAATAAACACATTAACTCCTTAAGAGAAACAAACTATTTATTCAAAAAGTAGCAAGAAACATATTAAATGCCAAACTATTGGAGATGTCTATACTCACAAACATTCAAGTTTCTCTAATAATATTGGAGGAGAAAAAATTTAAAGAATATGCTATGATTGGAATATTTAAGGGCTACTGCCTAACTAATTAATAGTAATCTAATATTAAATTGCTATGTAATTAACTGTTAATAGTAACTTTTATAAAATTAATAGTAATTGTTTTAATAAACTGTTATACAATCAATTGTTCATGATAATAAACTGTCATATATGACTTTTATATAATAAAATATAAAATAACACACAGTTAAGAGTAATTTTTAACAATTTGTTATATATTAAACTGTTAATAGTTATTTTTAAAAAATTAATAGTATATGCTTCAACAAACTGTTATGTAGTAAATTGATAATTATAAACTCTCACATATAACTGTTATACTACCTCCGTTCTTAAATAAATGCAACATGTGGAATTTTACACTGTTCACATGTTCTACTTTGACTACGTTTTATTTATTAATGTATTAATATTATTTTATGAAAAAAATATTGTTAAATTTGTCTCATTGTAAATTTTCAAAATCTATTTTTTTTAATTTTTTTACTGATACAAAATTATATATATTAATGGTCAAAGTTGTGTCTCGGCAAGTGTGAAATGTTGACTGTTGCATTTATTTAAGAACGGAGGAAGTACAATAAATTATCACATGATACACGGTTAATATTACTTTTTTTATCAAATTGTTAAAATTAAAAAATTTAAACAATCTGATTGTAGAAACCATCTTTATTACTCCCTCCTTCCCCCTATCTTTGTCCCATTTTACCTTTTCCGTTCGTCCCACTCAGTTGTCTCATAACATATTTGGTAATATTTGGATGGTTGCAATTCATTTTTACTTTATTCACTTTTTACCAATTCAATATCAATCACACAATTCCACTTTTCTTAATAACCGCACCACTCCATTTTGTCCCAAACTTAGGGGGACGTAGGTAGTATTATTTAAAATTGTTAAACTTTCTGATCGGGATTAGGTTTTATGGAAGATTATTTTATGTTTATATATTTAAATAATTTCAAGGTCAACTATTTGATAAATTTAAAAATTTGTAATATAAAAAGAAAAGAGTAGAGAGGACTATATGATAGGCATTGATAGCTGACAAAATTTCTGGAACTAGGTACGTGAAATTGTGAATTGCCAAAAGTCTCTTAGGAAAGATAGTCAACACCCCAGAGGCAGACCCCTCCTAGAAGTGCAGAAAGCGGCAAAAGGCAAGGGATAGGGTGTGCCTATGGGTATTTACTGCGCCTGAGACTAATCAATGCAATATTCCCATTGCACAGCGGCGGTGCATGCCTCCAGCACGCTTTTTAAATTAAGTTTAGCTTAACACAAATAAAAAAGAAGTTGCGTCTTTTTGACTTTCCAATAAATCTTTTTTTAAGTGAGAACCAGTTGCTATGGAAAAAATTCAATACATTATCCACATAATATGCTTACCGTATTTGGTGACAGCATGACATTGAATTTGCATGAGTGTAACTTGTTTTTGGAAATATTTTAGTCCTTATCTTGGACATAATTACGATGGAGATAAAATGAAAATCATCACAAGTTGTGGCATGAAAGAGTCATTTTAAGCCCCCCCGTGTGGGCACACTTTAATGTGACCACACTATTACGCTAACAAATGTGGAAATAAAAACAAGTGGTTCTATTAAATTCGTGGGGGACCGCGTAGACTGATATAACTGATGACTCAATTTCCATATTCGGTGGTGTAGGCGCATTAGAATGCTACCACACGGGCTCCTTTGAATTATTAGGGATTTAGGGATGATATATTGAATATATTCTCTATATTAGTGTGCTGTATATTGAAGCTTATATTGAGCATTTAGAAGATTATTTTGTAATTGAGCATTTCTTAAATCATCCTAAATAAACTTAGAAGAAAAACATAAGTGTCACATTTTTTTACTTTTCATAAATAGTGTATCTTTTTTTAAAACTGAAATTCAGCTCTCATAGTCTCAAATACCCCCAATACTTAAAACCTACACCATTTTTATTTTGTTACATATTATTTTTAATGTTTAGTATCTAAGACTATTTGAAACTTCAAGTTTGTATATTCTGTCATGTGTAACATTGAATGAAAGAATAGGATTCACATGAGTGATTAACTGAATTTGGGTTAAGACTTATCAGAGTTGGTCATTGACACGATCTTTTGTGTGATTGTTGATCTCTCTTCAGGCATTTACTACTTTGTATCTACGGATCTGTTGCCGTTGCACTTGTTCTAGCCGGTCAGTTAAGAGAACTACAGGTTGTACATATTCTTACAGGTAAATTTTAATAATGGACTATTCCAAGCATGTTATTATACTTAGTTGCCGAGTACCACTTAGCAAAAACTGAAAATCTGTGGCATTGTTGTTATTACAGCCTATTACGGCATTGAAAGATCATTCAGGAGTTTGGCTCCATATGTTGTACAGGTAAACCAGATGTGCTCTAGGATTACGTGTCATGAGACTCATGATCTATGCATCTTTTTCTTTCTTTTTTAAAAAAATTATTCCAATTCCTATAGTCTTAAAATAATAATACCTCCGTCCCGTAATGTAAGATGCATGTAGATTTGGTGCGGGTTTTAAGAAAATAAATGATAAAGTGGTTGTTTTACAATTCCAACCTCCAAAAAGTAAGAAAGAAAAAAAAAGATCCACAAAAGGTAAAGGGTGAAATGATAGATAAAGAGATAACGTGGGAAATTAAAAAGTTAGTGGAGTCCAATTAAGGAAAGTGTTCATAATTTTGGGACAACCCGAAAAGGAAAGTGTATCTTACAAAATGGGAGGGAGGGAGTAGTAATTTGAAAGTTCAACGAAGTGCATTGTTGGTCCAGTTCGTAATTAATTTTTTTGAGCCACTTTGTTATTTAAATCCTGGAAAATGTCATAGTGTATAAGTGTTGGAGTTGATACCTAATTTATTGTCTGGACTGTATACTATCACTCCATTTAGTCCTCAATGTTTTTGGTAATCAAAGTTTTTCCTTGACTCTGTAATTTGGATGCGGTTTAGTAATAGGAAAAATCTTCATAGTTAGATTAAAATATGTGTGAGGGTTAAATTTAGTCTGAATTGGAGTCGACCCCCAGATTGAGTCCAAAAGGAAGTTGTTGACCAATTGAGTGATGTTATATCCTCTCTAATTGTCGACTAAATAAGGTATTAACTCTTAGTGTTGCTCCTAGAATGACGCAACTGGTTTAGTTGTTCCCCTTGTCTCTGGGAGAGTGGGAGGTCTGGGGTTCAAATCTATCCTTGCAAAAAGCAAAAGGAAGGTGACATAGATTGCCCTCTTCCCCAGAACCCCACTCCCATTTTTATTCTCTTTTACTCTGACGTGGTAAACATTTTGTTGTTGTTGTGTAGTCATTCTCTTTTAATAGTAGTATTTATGCGTGTAACAGTGGCTGATGGGGTCATATGACACACAAATACTTATTATGGTTTTCCTGGCTATAGTATCTATGCTGTTGGCTGGATTCCTCGCATACCATTCAAAACTATGTCTCACAAATACCACCACAAATGAGGTTCACTTTATTCTTCATTCTTCATGTGATTATTATACGCCCCCCAACTTTTCATGAATTAATAATAAGACCTAATACATCGACCTTAAAACTAAACATTGCAACTTGTAACAAAACAACTGAATCATGTTTACCTGAGATAACATGTACTACCTCTGTCCCCTTTTAAATGTCCCGTTTTACCATATTGGGATGTCCCTATTTAATTTTCCCATACCTTATTTGGTAAAGTTTGTGTGGCTCAAAATCATTCTTACTTTATTCTTACTTTATCAATTAATATCAACCACACAAACTCACTTTTCTTAAAACTCGTGCCACCCTCTTCCGGGACATTTAAAAGGGGACGGAGGGAGTAGTCATTAGCTCACCGCAGTGTCGTCATGAGGTGAGGTGGGCAGTTCAGGTGAGGCGCACACTTTTAACAGTGACGCAAGGCGGGCACTAGACACTAATTGCATCTGGTCTGTTTACAATTATGGATTAGTCTACTTCTTTGGTTTATCATTGCTATCATTGCCGCCATCGTCTTAAAAATATCCATACTATCTACTACCTTCGTTCTTAAATAAATGCAACATGTTGAATGTTACACTATTCACGTGGTGTACTTTGACTACGTTTTATTTATTAATGTAGTAATATATATTTTTGAAAAAAAATATTTTTAAATTTGTCTCATAGTAAATTTTCAAAATCTATTTTTTTTACTAATTGAGAATTATATATATTAATGATCAAAGTTGTGTCTCGACAAGTGTGAAATGTTGACCGTTGCATTTATTTAAGAACGGAGGAAGTATATTATAGAATGGGTTAAGAGAGTTTTGGTAGTGAGAGTTCAATAGTTCTTTTTTGTTGGGTTGGGATGTGGAGTCGGAAGATCTTGGTGTTTAATTGTTGAATCGTGAAAATTTTGAGGGTCTGTTTCATCCTTTTACCTTTTAAATATTGATAGGAAACCATAATCTCTTGGCATATCTTTAAATACAATAACATAGACATCCAAGCCTTATTCCCAAAAAATTTTGGGGTCGGCTAACATGAATCAATCCATGTTGTTGGAGCCAAAAAGAAAAGAAAAACAAGAAAAGTAAAAAGATAAGGTAAGATAAAAAGGATAAGATAAAGATAAATATACAATAAAAGAATATAAGAAAAATAAAAGATAAAAATAACATAAGAAAATAAGAAAGATAATCTACAAACCTTGGACGGACTGTGAAAGGTATATGCCTGGAAGATTAAGTCAAATATTTTTTGAATGCAACTTGAAAATGTTATATTTACATAAAATTTGTATTCTGATAATATTATATATGTGAAAGTACAGACTTTAAAATGGCAAGATTACTTGGGCTGGCAAAGGAAGGTGAAAGAAGCGAAAGCGAATGCTGTGGCTCTAAAAGCAAGCGTGAATGAAATAGGCTATGAAAAAAAGCAGCAAACAAACAAATGGAAGGCCCTGTGTCGCAGATCTCGTCTAGAGGAAGTTGAGGTTGTGAAAACCAACTTGTATGACAGAGGGTTTTTGCAAAATTCACTTCAGATCGTCATCCCACTCTCAACACGGCACTCATTTCACAATGCAAATAAATCAAAAACAGGGTAATTTTGCAGTTTAGCCTATTTACTAATTAATTAATTGTTTGCCACTGGCTTGGCTTGCAAGATAGGCAAGTCCTCGGTGCGTTGATACTTTGGCATGGGGCGGGCTGATTACGGTTCCCAAATTGGCCGTTGCATAGTTTTGGGGAGGGGGGCAGGACTGTACCGAGGGTCGGCCGGTACTTGGCGGTCACAGTTAACCGATCAGTTGTCGCACCGATTCCCTGGCCCAATTCTGATGGTTTGGTTCCTCAATTTTTATGTATTCTTCTTGGAAAGCTATGTATTTGTTCTAGTAAGATTTGTATCGATTCTAGTAAGATTGACTTGGATATGTAAGTAATGAGAAGGAACTTCTCTTCTTTCTCAGGTGTGGGAAAAGTGAAAAGAAGCAAATAAGAATGGATTAGAATTTGTTATTGCATGAAATTAGATTGGATCTCCGATACTAAACATTGAATCTTTCATAATATCACCTTCAAGGTCAATGGGAAATAGTTGATTTTAAATACTTCCCCCGTTCCTTTTTAATTGCAACAGTCAACATTTCACGTTTGCCAATGCACAAGTTTGACCATTAATATCTTTTATTTCTTATTAGTAAAAAAATTAAAAAAATTCATATTTTGAAAATTTAGAATGAGAAAAATGTAACAATATTTTTTAAATATTTAATTTATTATACATCAGTTAATAAAATGTAGTCAAAGTAGAACATGTGAATAATGCAAAAAGTCCAATGTTGCACGTGGAGTGGTTGGCCAATGGTATTAGCCCCGAAGGGCGACACATGGCGGATGTGCGTCGATTACTCAGACCTCAACAAAGCCTGTCTGATGGATCCATATCCGGTGCCAAGAATCGACCTGCTAGTGGACGAGACAGCAGGCTGCGAGCTGCTCAGCTTCATGGATGCATTCAGAGGCTACCATCAGGTGTTTATGCACCCGGATGATGCAGAGAAAACGGCGTTCGTCACAGACTCACAGCGGATGGCGTGTACTATTACATAGTCATGCCGTTCGGCCTGAGGAACGCCATGGCTACTTTCTAGAGGATGATCGGGATGTTATTCAAAGACGTACTGGGCAAAACCATGGAGGCCTACGTGGATGACATCCTGATCAAAAGCAAGAAGAAGGAGGACCACATCCGGGACATGGAGAGAATCTTCAGCATCATGGAGAGGGCTAGCATGAGGCTTAATCCAAAGAAATGTGCCTTCGCCGTCAAGGGTGGCAAGTTCCTCGGCTACATGATGAGCGAGCGCGGGATCGAGCTTAACCCGGAGAAGGTGAAGGCAATAGTCGACATGGAGGCCCCGAAGAACCTGAAAGACGTGCAGCGGCTCACCGGACGACTGGCAGCCCTGAGCCGATTCATGTCTAAACTGGTTGATAAGACGATACCTTTCTTCCAGATCATGAAGAAGGCAAATCCCTTTGAATGGACACCGGACTGCCAGGCTGCCTTTGAGGATTTTAAAGTATACCTCTCCTCTCCGCTCGTCCTCACCAAGGCGGACCCAGGGGAGCAATTGTACATGTACCTGGCGGTAGCAGACCTGGCTGTGTGTGCTGTACTGCTGAAAGAGGCAGAGGGCGTTCAGCGGCCAATATATTTTGTAAGCAAGGCGCTGAACGGCCCAGAGACCAGATACACGCTGATGGAGAAGACGATCCTCGTCTTGATAGCATCCATCAAACGCTTGGCACCATACTTCCAAGCACACCCAGTGACGGTCTACACGACACAACCTCTCGCCACAATCCTCAGGAACCCCATGGCCAGCAGGAGAATAACCAAATAGTCCCTGATGATCGGCCAGTACAATGTGGAGTTCAAGCCAAGGCCGACGATCAAGAGACAGGCACTTGCGGATTTCATTGCTGAATGCACTGCGCGTACCGAGGACGAACCCCAAGACGACAATGAAAAATTATGCAGAGCGACGAATCAGAATCTCGCACACAAATACAGGAATGAAAAGAAATGACAAAGTGAAAGAATACGAACGTCAAGACAATCATAAAGCAAAATGTGTGTATTCCTCAGCACTACCGGCTGGAATTTACAATGATATCAAGCAAGCAAGTAAAGTTTTACATCAAACAAAGTAGGGAGAGCCGGGCCGGGACCCCCCAGGATTGGCATCTTCTTCTTCTTTTTCAAGCTCGGGCTCAGGCGACGGGGGCTCCGGGACTTTGCCTCTGGTCTTGGCTTCCTCCCGACGAGCGTCCCGCTCCAAATTGCCCAGAGCTCGGATCAGCTCGGCATCAGTGGTGTGCTGGGCTAGGTTGAAGTCAGGACCATGAAGAGCGGCAAAAATGGGCAACGTGGCCTTCACCCCCTCATTGAAGCCAATGACAAAAGAGCTGTCCCCAACATCATACAGAAACTTGTCAGAAAGAGGGACGCTCTCCAAGATCCGGACCCCAAACTTAAGGCGGTCCTTCGGCTTTTGCTTCCCCAGCTCAGCCGAAAACACATCACCAAAAGCCCCATCCACAATACCTCTGGGCAGCGATCATAAACTGTAACACCCCCATTTTCCCTCCCAAAGTAATACTTGAAATAATAGATTTATTAACAATAGACTTGATTTATTCTTTCAAAACAGATAAAAAGTTTTGCAGCGGAAATAACATTAAATGGGAAATGGGTGTTACCGCCACATCCGGTCATCTCTTAACCGAATGCACAGGCTATTCCAAAACTAAATGGAGTAAAACAAGTGTTCAACATAATTAAATTATAATTCTTGACTAGGTTTGACTAAGGCATCTCTAAACCGCTCTCGTGGTCATACAATCATCAGTCCACATAACCATCATCACCTGCACAAATAAAGTGCAGAAAACAAAACACAGAAAAGGAAACAAAAAAAATTAGCTTTAGAGCTAAGTAAGTACTACCCAACCCCGTAAAATAATCAGGTTTGACTAAAAATAGTTTTTCATATAATACTATATAAAAATGACACACTCCACCAAAATTCTTTTCTCTTTGATATTTTCTCAAAATCACTTCTTTAATAAAGTCCTCAACTTTTCTTTGAAAATACTATAGTAACTCTTCTCTTAGAATTTCTCAAAATTCACTTCTTCTCTATCTTACTAGTAATTTAGAAGGGCGGTGCTCAACACTCTGGTTGAGCCCGGTGGTTACGTTGTTATGTACGGCCACCCCGGGACTTTTGCCGGTACCACAACTGCTAATGGAAACGAAACGACTACCTTAAGTGTGCACACCCCCTAAAAGGGATTCCAAGCCCTCCGAGTAGTAAGTCGTCACGAGTAATCGGGACTCAGTCTACCAACTACCCCACCTTTAAAATTCTTGAATGATTAGGGACTACTACTACTATAACTTCTTCTTAAAAGGGATCATAGATCCAAACGTCACTTCAAACTCAAACTGTACTTCTTAGTAGTAGCAGCCTTAATCACCCTCCACATTTATCCGGATGTGGAAAACCGACACCACGGATTTCTCCCGGGTGCTCACCTCTTATGAAATCCTTAATTTTATCTTGAATTAAGTATACTTCAAAAATATTTCTCAACCTCTCTAAATAGTCTCAAAAGTATTTAAAATATTTAATACCCAAAAGAACTTCGTTTGCACTTCAAAAATACCTTAAATCTAATATCTCCTCAAAATCACATACACATAATTCAAAATTCACTCTTTATCACAAAATGCATAATAAGCATATAGTACGAGGAAATCATTTTGGATCGGCAGAGAAACTTACCTCGATTCGTGTCACTCCTATTCAAGTTGTTATTGTGATCTTCACCGCAACCACCTTTTAACTATTAAAGTCCCACAATCAGTATTTTATTCTATTTATGCATTTTATCCCATTTCTCCTAAGCCATTATTATTATTAGGGATTTCTTATTATTATCATTATTTTTATCTTAGTCCAACTACTCAGTTTAAGGGCGACGCCCTGTTTAAGGATTATATCATCGACCAACCCAAAGCATACTAATGTCCAGGTGTACCAAAGAGAATAAAAGACGCAGAGGACTTACGTACTCAGACGTCTTCCTCGTTGATGAAGTTCGACCGGCGACGCAGAGTACGTTTACTCTTCCTCCGACGGCAACGGCAATGACAAGCCATCATGAGACGGCGTGACGGACCGGCGGCGTGGCCTGGCAGCTACTTCTGTCGGTCTCCTTCTTTCGGCATGAACCTAGTCCGGTGAACTATGGCGTCTAGTAGCGGTTTCCCACGCTCCCAGAGACCTCCGTTCCTACGGTGACGGACTGATGGAGTGTAGGTCGGACCCCAGTTCCGTAGTCACCCCGGCGGACTCTTCTACTCTGGCGGCGAGGATAATACGTTCCGGCAAGCTCCTTTGTTCCCCGGCATCGTTTCTCTTCTCCTGCGAGCTCCTTTATTCTGGTTTTCTGGCCGGGTGTAGCGTAAGCTAGGTGAATTGAAAGGTGACATACGTATATGAGTATATACATATATGCAGTTGCTTTTGTGTTGTGTGAGGTAGGTAGTGCAGCGCAGCAGTGTGAATTCGTATGTAATTAATCTATTTTTGACCTTATAAGATTGGTTTGACATAATCATGGGCATTGAAATACATTGAACTTGTTTTATATTGGGTATGCTATGTATCTACCTGTATTATTGTCATCTACATATTATTGTTCTATCGCAGGTATATTATTATTTGTATATTATCATTCTTATGTACTCTTTGGCATTTTCCAATTACCGATCTAGCATGTGCGGTTGTTGGTTGTTCGCTGGATAGCAGGCAAGTGGTGTGCAGGGTTCATTGTATCATACTGGCTGGCTATATTATTACTTCGCACAAGCTGTATTATAGTTGGAAGTGTGTATGCATATTATTGTGTATATTTGATGAATAATTAGATATGGGTACGTATTTATTAGATTCAAAAAGTCAACTATTTTAATATTGTTACTTTTGTATAGTGTATATTTGTACACATATTACTAATCCATTAAAATTGTTAAAATGTCACTTTTATTATTTATATCAGATGAATAATTATCATTTCTTACAAAATGTCACTTTTTTTATTTAAATCAAGGTCCTATTTGGTCAACATAATTACTATAAAAACGTCACTTTTATTATTGAAACATTTTTATCTGATTAAAGTTGTTACCAATGTTAAAATTTTATCTGATTCACTTAATTATAAAAATGTGACTTTCGTAACATTGTATCTGACTAGTAATTTTTTTTTTTTTTTTTCGGGGTGTCACATTCTACCCTCCTTAAAAGATGTTTCGTCTCGAAACATAAACTAAAGAAAATTTTATCCACAAATGAATACCACATCTTAGTTAATATTAAATTTTATTTTATTAAATTTATGGAGTGTCACATTCTAACCCCCTTAAAAGAATGCTTTGTCCCCGAAGCATAAACTATTATCCAATTTCTACTGTATAAAATTATGAAGTGTCACATTCTACCTCCCTTAAAAGAATGCTTCGTCTCTGAAGCATAATCCTAAAATAAGTCTCTTACGAATACTCCTATCCTATAACTCAACAAAACAACAAACAACAGTCAATACCACTACGCATATATAACCCCTAATATTAAATCTTTCCTAGGGGAATATAACACCATTATGCCCATTTCAAGCAATTATTAATATTTACATAATCATACACAATCAAATAATCAAAATCTCACAAGCTCTCCGATCCACAATCTTAAATATACTATTTCTTTAGTTCAATTATTATTCCTAAGTTTCTTTTCTTTGAAAAGCATTTAGAAAACCGGTATCAGTTTTTAGAAAACATTTGGGAAAACTTCTTGGAAAATTTCAATACGTTTAGGAAATAAAAGTATTTTTTTTTAAAAGATAATAGCCACTTAAAGGAAACTTTTATCTGAAAATTTCCAGTTTGAAAATCCTACGCTTTGATACCAACTTGCTGGTATTACTCATTCAAGTTTTAGAAACTCAAAAAAAAAAAATGTTCGAAACTATTTTTTTTAAAACCAAAGTCACTTTAGGAAAAACTTTTATTTGAAAACCCCATTTAAAAAATCAAAGGCTCTGATACCAATTTGTAACACCCCCATTTTCCCTCCCAAAGTAATACTTGAAATAATAGATTTATTAACAATAGACTTGATTTATTCTTTCAAAACAGATAAAAAGTTTTGCAGCGGAAATAACATTAAATGGGAAATGGGTGTTACCGCCACATCCGGTCATCTCTTAACCGAATGCACAGGCTATTCCAAAACTAAATGGAGTAAAACAAGTGTTCAACATAATTAAATTATAATTCTTGACTAGGTTTGACTAAGGCATCTCTAAACCGCTCTCGTGGTCATACAATCATCAGTCCACATAACCATCATCACCTGCACAAATAAAGTGCAGAAAACAAAACACAGAAAAGGAAACAAAAGAAATTAGCTTTAGAGCTAAGTAAGTACTACCCAACCCCGTAAAATAATCAGGTTTGACTAAAAATAGTTTTTCATATAATACTATATAAAAATGACACACTCCACCAAAATTCTTTTCTCTTTGATATTTTCTCAAAATCACTTCTTTAATAAAGTCCTCAACTTTTCTTTGAAAATACTATAGTAACTCTTCTCTTAGAATTTCTCAAAATTCACTTCTTCTCTATCTTACTAGTAATTTAGAAGGGCGGTGCTCAACACTCTGGTTGAGCCCGGTGGTTACGTTGTTATGTACGGCCACCCCGGGACTTTTGCCGGTACCACAACTGCTAATGGAAACGAAACGACTACCTTAAGTGTGCACACCCCCTAAAAGGGATTCCAAGCCCTCCGAGTAGTAAGTCGTCACGAGTAATCGGGACTCAGTCTACCAACTACCCCACCTTTAAAATTCTTGAATGATTAGGGACTACTACTACTATAACTTCTTCTTAAAAGGGATCATAGATCCAAACGTCACTTCAAACTCAAACTGTACTTCTTAGTAGTAGCAGCCTTAATCACCCTCCACATTTATCCGGATGTGGAAAACCGACACCACGGATTTCTCCCGGGTGCTCACCTCTTATGAAATCCTTAATTTTATCTTGAATTAAGTATACTTCAAAAATATTTCTCAACCTCTCTAAATAGTCTCAAAAGTATTTAAAATATTTAATACCCAAAAGAACTTCGTTTGCACTTCAAAAATACCTTAAATCTAATATCTCCTCAAAATCACATACACATAATTCAAAATTCACTCTTTATCACAAAATGCATAATAAGCATATAGTACGAGGAAATCATTTTGGATCGGCAGAGAAACTTACCTCGATTCGTGTCACTCCTATTCAAGTTGTTATTGTGATCTTCACCGCAACCACCTTTTAACTATTAAAGTCCCACAATCAGTATTTTATTCTATTTATGCATTTTATCCCATTTCTCCTAAGCCATTATTATTATTAGGGATTTCTTATTATTATCATTATTTTTATCTTAGTCCAACTACTCAGTTTAAGGGCGACGCCCTGTTTAAGGATTATATCATCGACCAACCCAAAGCATACTAATGTCCAGGTGTACCAAAGAGAATAAAAGACGCAGAGGACTTACGTACTCAGACGTCTTCCTCGTTGATGAAGTTCGACCGGCGACGCAGAGTACGTTTACTCTTCCTCCGACGGCAACGGCAATGACAAGCCATCATGAGACGGCGTGACGGACCGGCGGCGTGGCCTGGCAGCTACTTCTGTCGGTCTCCTTCTTTCGGCATGAACCTAGTCCGGTGAACTATGGCGTCTAGTAGCGGTTTCCCACGCTCCCAGAGACCTCCGTTCCTACGGTGACGGACTGATGGAGTGTAGGTCGGACCCCAGTTCCGTAGTCACCCCGGCGGACTCTTCTACTCTGGCGGCGAGGATAATACGTTCCGGCAAGCTCCTTTGTTCCCCGGCATCGTTTCTCTTCTCCTGCGAGCTCCTTTATTCTGGTTTTCTGGCCGGGTGTAGCGTAAGCTAGGTGAATTGAAAGGTGACATACGTATATGAGTATATACATATATGCAGTTGCTTTTGTGTTGTGTGAGGTAGGTAGTGCAGCGCAGCAGTGTGAATTCGTATGTAATTAATCTATTTTTGACCTTATAAGATTGGTTTGACATAATCATGGGCATTGAAATACATTGAACTTGTTTTATATTGGGTATGCTATGTATCTACCTGTATTATTGTCATCTACATATTATTGTTCTATCGCAGGTATATTATTATTTGTATATTATCATTCTTATGTACTCTTTGGCATTTTCCAATTACCGATCTAGCATGTGCGGTTGTTGGTTGTTCGCTGGATAGCAGGCAAGTGGTGTGCAGGGTTCATTGTATCATACTGGCTGGCTATATTATTACTTCGCACAAGCTGTATTATAGTTGGAAGTGTGTATGCATATTATTGTGTATATTTGATGAATAATTAGATATGGGTACGTATTTATTAGATTCAAAAAGTCAACTATTTTAATATTGTTACTTTTGTATAGTGTATATTTGTACACATATTACTAATCCATTAAAATTGTTAAAATGTCACTTTTATTATTTATATCAGATGAATAATTATCATTTCTTACAAAATGTCACTTTTTTTATTTAAATCAAGGTCCTATTTGGTCAACATAATTACTATAAAAACGTCACTTTTATTATTGAAACATTTTTATCTGATTAAAGTTGTTACCAATGTTAAAATTTTATCTGATTCACTTAATTATAAAAATGTGACTTTCGTAACATTGTATCTGACTAGTAATTTTTTTTTTTTTTTCGGGGTGTCACATAAACGCCCCGGTATTTTCATACCCAGAGGTATCAACGATCCACTCAGGCGCCACATCCCTCTGAGCGGGAAGGACCAGGATGAGCTTGAACCCGGCCCTCTCGAAGGCAGCAATACGCTCGGCCGACTCACGAGCTTCTTGCCGGACGGCCTGCAACTCCTCGCCCTTGGCGGCCACGTCTTTCTCTAGGAGACGGGCAGCCTCTCGAGCCTTCTTCAAGGCAGCGTCCGCTTTGTTTTTAGCCTGGAGGGCGTCAGCATCCCTCGCAGCCTCAGCCTGCAGCACGGAGAGCCCAACCTGCAAGTAGAGAACATATGTTTAGGATTGCGAACCTCCAGAACTGTAATCAGCTACTCAACATGAGGCAGAGGCTTACCTGAAGAGCGGCGGCTAGAGCAGCGTTAGTAGCCTCCGAGGACGTCCGGGCCGGCATATCTACCCCGGCCAGAGAAGCAATTTCTTGCCTGACGTCATGGGCTGGACGTCCCAAGGGGAGAAGGGCTGCCTCCTGCTCTACGGGGGCCGAAGAGCCAGCCTCGCGGGCCCTCTTCGTCTTCTTCTCCTTCACTTTTTTCCCACCCGGAGGAAGGACTGTCTGCAGGGGCGCCACCACGTCGGGGACGCCAGAGTCAGCAAGGGGCATGTGGACGCCCTGAGCCATCACCGTGGCGATAAGGTGCTGCTCCGCTTCGACCGTACGTCGATCGGCCTGAGAGGCGGAGGAATTAGAGTCAGCGGCCTGGATGGCCTTGGCCTTAGCCAGAGCGGCGTCGGCGGCCGCACCCTTTCCTTTCCTAGTCTTCATCAGTTTGGCGTGATTCATCTGAGAGTCGGTTGGAGAAAGACCTGAAACGATAAAACACAAGGAGTTAGCACCGGGCGGCGTGGCTCTTAAAGTACTCACCTTGGAGAACAGGACCGCCCGGATCCCAGGGACGAACGTAAGGGAAAGGGGAGTCTAGAGATTCGGGCGGTACCTATTCCCGCTTCGGCGAGCTTCTCGAAAGTGGTGAGGTCTTCCACATCTTGGATTCCGACATCCAGCAATTCCTTGGCTTACCCCTCCAGCTCGTCGGACAATTTAGGAGAACCGATCTTCGGAGGATATCCATTCCAGCGGATCGGCAGACGAGCGTCCGCGTAGCGGACAAAGAAGTATTTGTTTTTCCATTCGTGGATGGACGTTGGACGAGCGGCTATGCTCAGATACCCGTCTGAGTTTTGGGGGGTGACCCGGAAAAAGAAATGGAACAATTCTAAAGTTGCAGTGACTCCAACGCCCTTGCAACGAACCAGGAATGAGGAAATGAAGCGGTAGGAGTTGGGCATGAACTGCGCAGGAGCTACTTGGAAACAGCTAAAAAACTCGATGTAAAAGGGGTGGAGAGGGAATTGCAAACTGGCCCTGATGGAATCAAAATGCACCATAACCATCCCCGGACGTCTCCTCATCACGTGGGTCGCGCCTTGGAGGCTGTAGCTATGCGGATCAGGGAAGTAGATCCGGAGCACCTCAAGGGCCGGGTCCGAGAAGAATTGCTCATGACCAATCGCATTCTTTATTGGGCAAAGGTGACACTCCACATCAACCGTAAGACCTAGATCGAATACCTCTACGTCGGAGCCGTCAAAGGCCTCGACGCCAGAGTCGTAATCAGCTGGGTGATCACCATGAGCGGCCGCATCTTCCACGGCCATCTGGATTGCTCCTCCTTGGGGGGCATCATCCCCACCTCCCCCGGGGGCCGCGTCACCCTGGGTTGCGTCTGTTGAGGAGATGCTCGTGGAGGTAGATCTCTCAGGAGCATTGTCTTGCACAATCATTCCTACTACAGGCGGGAGGCCGGAGCGGCCAGAAGTACTGGCACCTTCAGAAGAACGAGAACTGGACTCAGAGCCAGAGGAAGAGCCGGAAGAGGAACCCAAACCAGAACTCGAGGAGATTTCCATAGAAGCCATGGGGAAGATCGAAAAAATATTCACAAAAGGGGAAGAAAGCCCGAAATACCTTGGGACGGAGGCAAGCTAGGGACTGTGTGGACGAACTGAGCACAGAGCAGCAGAGATCCTAGAGCGAGAAAGCAGGAATTGGAAACCCTAAGCCCAAAGGAAGCCCTGATATTTATAGGAGAGGCACCGATTCAGAAGCCAATGAAAAGGCACCGCGTGGCAAGGAGCGTACCCGGGTGCACGCGCCACGCGTGGAATGAGAATGTAATGATGATCTCACCTAGGAAAATGTACCGATTCTGCGACAGCCGTCACCTCGATTCCTGAACCGCCACCAAATGAGACACGTCGCGGAGAGGAACGTCCACCCTTTCTAAACGCGACAAACACAAAGTACCAAGCTATGAACGTCTTACCATGGGGAGCGTTATACTTCCTTATGTCCTACGCTCGCTCAGAACATCAGTAGTGGGGGACTTATGTTGGGTTAATGGCCCAAGCAGAGGGCCGGCCCATTTACCCTTTCATTCGGACGTACGTCCAGACAGAACTAGGTAGGCTAAGCTGACAGGCAACTTAGGAAGGACGAACGTCATGACTAAGGCTTTGGCTTACCAGCCCATTCCGACGAACGGCTACTCAGTTGACAGTGAATCAGGCCCACAGACCACTATGGTGACGACGGACGTCGTCAGAGCAAGCCCATAACCACTGGAGGCAATTCAATCCATATGGCAAATCCACAAGGGCCAAGGGACGGACGGCCCACTACCCTTTGCGATATCACCAGAAGCGACTCACCCCCCAGCTGGACGAATGTCTCCACTAATTAGGCGGGAAATCCAGATCCTGGCGGGAAGCGCATTTAATGCTGAAGATTTGGTGGTTGGAGCACCAGCCATTCACAATCCTCCACGTCAGCGTAGCCAGCTGCCCATTGGTGGTATAAATAGCAACATTTATTTCATTATGAGGGGTTAACAACTTTCTATTCTTAGCACTCTAGCTTATAGTCCTCTTACCCGCATCACTTCTACTGCCTTGTAAGACGAACGACCGACGAGCCTTTAGCGAAAAGTATTGTATTAGGGAGTTATTAACAGATCAATAATACTTAATCACTTACTTGCTACTTATTGTTTCCTAATCCATCTCCCTTGTTAGTTGGGCTAGTTATTTATACACACTCCACTCGAAACTCTTGGGCTTACGTGTTGGACCCGAGGGTTGAAGGAATAAACCTCAACACACGGTTTCTACTAAATGAGCATTAGTGTACTGTTAATGAGCAATAGTCCAATTTTAATGAGTATTAAGCGTCTAATAATGAGCATCGTGTTATGACAAAAAAACTGATATCACAACTAAAAAACAGTGGCATTTTCGTAATTTCAGTGAAGATCGTGGTTTTTGTTAGATGAGCATTATTAATACACTTTTAATGAGTATCAGACGTATTCTATTGAGTATTAAACGTCTAACAATGAACATCATGATCTCTCCTTCATATCTTGTAATTGGCTTTGTTTTTCTTATTTTTTGTTTTATAAAAACTTATCAAATTATATCATCTATAATGAACTTTTGTAAAATTCAATATGCAAATTTAATGTAATATGGTAATTTTGATGTATGCATTGATATGTCATTTTAAAAATGAGCATACACAACTTTGTTAGTTGGACGTCACGATACTTTCATTGAGCATCAAACCTCCTATATTGAGATGAAAATAACACTTTATGTTAAATGATCATTAACGAACTTTTAATTAGCACTAGACCTATTTTGTTGAGTATTAGGAGTCTAATATTGAGCATCACAATCTCTGCTTCATATCTTCTAATTCATCTTCTTTTAACACTTTTTCCTTTATAGAAATGTATTAAATTATATCTACAATCAATCCATATGAAGTTCAATATGTGAATCTAATGTAATATGATACTTTTGAAATATGCATTGATATGACATTTTAAAAATGAGCATAACATCAGTATCGATTGAGCATATGTAGCTTACAAAATAAGTATTAATATGAAAATAATAAGAGTTTTTAGTTGAGCATCAAGACCTTTTCTCATTGAACATTAAACCTCCTCTACTGAGTATTAAAAGCGTGAAATTGAATACTGATTGAGCGTAAGAGTTCGAAACTCAATAGAATGAGTTTCAACCCTGATTACTTCAGGCCCATGGCCCCCTCCCCTTGACCCCCCTGAAGTAAAAAAAAGAGTACCGATTGAGCATTTGTAAAGTATAAAATGAGCATTAGTAGGAAAATCATAAGTTTTTTTAGTTGAGCAAGTATGAAGACGTTTATATTGAGCATCAAATCTCCTCTATTACGTATTAAAAAAAATGCAATTGAATATTGTGGTCCGTGTTCTCATATATGTAATTAAATCCTACTTGAATCAAATGTAATATGCTATTTTTGAAATATGCATTGATATAACATTTTAATATGAGCATCACATCAGTATCAAATGAGCATACATATAATGCAGAAATAAAACAAAATCTAATTAGAAGGTTGATTGGAAAAAGAAGAAAAAACAAACTCAAACATTAACCATACTTTAGATTATAAATTTGCATAATGATTGAATAAAAAATAAAGCATGGCAAAGAAAAACATAAAGAAAAGAAAAAACTAAAAACAGAAAACAACAAAAGAAATTAAACTGAAAATGAACGAACAAGTGAAAAGCAAGAAATGAAAAGCAACGACAGAAAAGAGAAAACAAAAAAACAAGAAAGATAAAACCGTAGCAGCAAGAAAAACGGAAAACAGATGGACAAATAACGGAACAGTGGCGGTGGAGAAAGAAAAACAAAAGCAGCCATCAATCTAACCTTTACCCTATAAATTGAATTTAATTACAAAAAACCCACCATACTCTATGGACAAATTGTACCATATATATTACCATATTCCTGCACCTGCTCAAAAATAGTTCTGGTTCCCTGTGATATGCTCCTCATCCACACAGCCCGAATTTAGTGGGCGCATAGCAGCAGAGATGGCGTCGATGGGATTAACTCAGACAATTCAAATGCGACTCTACAAGAAGAAGCACACAGCGGATTTTCCGGAGATGGTGCGCCCACGGCTTTGCCGTCTCGGTAGAAGAAGCTTGAGGATGTCAGCGTCGGAAAATCAGACAGCAGAGCCCGATCTCAGTATCACCGTAAACGGTTTAAAAATGCCAAACCCATTTGTGATCGGTTCTGGCCCTCCCGGCACCAACTACACTGTTATGAAGAGGGCCTTTGACGAAGGATGGGGCGCGGTCATCGCCAAAACGGTAGCTTACTCATCGCTTTACAACTTTTTTTTTCCTTCCAAGTCCTGGATGTTTAGCTGTATCCGGATCCAGGAATAAAACTGTGGGAGCAGAATAGTAAATGAAGTATATCCATGGGAAACACGTTAAATAAGTACATTATATCCAATAGCAAAAGTTTGCTATAAAGTACACTTGTTAAAGAACAGTTTCAAACTAAATGAAGTACCCCTCCACCCCTGAATTATCTTCCGCATCTTCTTTTTGGTCCAATTAATCTTCCATTTCCCACTTTGGTAAAAAATCTATGGTTCATCACATTTCTTACATATATGGTCCGTACCAAATTAATCTTCTCTCCACCCCTGTATTCATGCTGAAATACATATATGCGTTGAGTGTATATAGGTTTCCCTCGATGCTGCAAAGGTTGTAAATGTAACTCCTCGATATGCTAAACTTAGAGCAGGATCGTCCATTGGTGGTTCTGGTAGAGGACAAATTATTGGGTGGGAAAATATTGAACTGATAAGTGATAGACCTTTGGAAACAATGTTGAAAGAGTTCAAACAGTTGAAAGATGAGTACCCTGAGAGGATACTTGTTGCTTCTGTCATGGAAGAGTATAATAAAGCTGCCTGGGAGGAACTCATTTACCGGGTTGAGGAGACTGGAGTAGTAAGCAATCAACACCCCTATCATTATCTGCTACTCCATTTTTCTTTACACACATTCTTTACCTTAAAACCATTATTATCATTAATTTTTATTTATATATTTTTACTTTTATTTATTTATTTATTTATAGGATGCCATTGAAGTCAATTTTTCATGTCCTCATGGGATGCCAGAACGTAAAATGGGTGCTGCTGTTGGACAAGATTGTGAACTTTTGGAGGAGGTCTGTGGATGGATTAATGATGTGGCTACAGTCCCTGTTTGGGCAAAAATGACACCCAATATCACTGACATTACAAAGGTATTCACATCATATAGATTAATCCAAAGGAAGAAAAAATATGTAAATATATTTCACAGGTACCATCTTAAAAAGTACCCGTATTCATTAATTGCATTTCTTTTGTACCTTGGGGGTGTCTCACAGCCAGCTAGGGTGTCTCTTAAAGCAGGATGTAAGGGGGTGTCTGCAATAAATACGATCATGAGTGTCATGGGCATCGATCTAGATACTTTGCGCCCCGAGCCTTGTGTTGAAGGGTTAGTATTCAAAAGGAATATGGTGTGCATCTATTTATCTAACTCCCTATTTACCCATTCCTTCCCCCCCGTTTTTTTAAATCTAGATATTCAACTCCCGGAGGCTATTCATCCAAGGCTGTGCATCCAATTGCTCTAGCAAATGTAATGAACATAGCAAAAATGATGAAATCTGAATTTAGGGATAATAAAGAGTATTCACTCTCTGGTATTGGAGGTGTTGAGACAGGTAGCGACGCTGCCGAGTTTATACTTCTTGGAGCAGATACTGTCCAGGTAGGGCTGGGATTTTATATTGGGGAACCGGAGAATTGATTAGAACTGAACCATTATGACCCGGTTTGGTTCTTACTTATAGTGGTATAAGTTCTTAACATTTCAGTTCCTATTTCCTAGTCGTTGTTAATGGTTCAGTTCCCAGTTCTACTAAAATTTGTTAGCAAAAATCTTAAGAAACTGTTATTTAATGTATATGTGTGTGTGTGTGTGTAACTGTGTATACTCACACACATATACATATATGGGCCCATTTGGTAGTTCACACATTAAAACTTTACGTGCAAAGTAATTGCATGTAAAGTTTAGGGCGGTGAAATAGTTTGTATGTAAAATAGAAATACATCGTTTGGCTATGCATGTAATCTATTTTTAAAGGGAAAACAGTCAAATAGGTCCTCAAACTTTCATAAAAAGGTCAATTAGGTCCTTCTATAGGAGGTTCTGTCCGGCCGTCGTGATTTGGGGCAGTTCCCGGTGGAATTTTTTGATGAAATTTTTTGAGCATCTTATTCACCAAGTCTAGTTTACGCATACCAAATTTCAGCTAAAAATTCAATTGGGAACACATTCAAATGAATTCTTGAAGATAACTGCGCATTTTTGCGTTCTCGAATTAATTTGAATGCACTCCCGATTAAATTTTTAGCTGAAATTTGGTATGAGTAAACTAGACTCGATGAATAAGATGCTCAAAAAATTTCATCAAAAAATTCCACCGGGAACCGGCCCAAATCGCGACGACCGGACAAAGTCTCCCATAGAAGGACTTCATTGACTTTTTTATGAAAGTTCGAGGACCTATTTGACAGTTTTCCCTATTTTTAAATTACACGCAAATTCTTTACATTGTTTGTTTGGAAAATAATTTCACATGTAAAATATTTAGAAAAAGGACCGCTTAGCTTATTGAAAAAATTAAAGATGCGTATGAAACGGCTAGACGAGAGAGTGGGTGCAAGGACGAAATCACTAAAAAATTGTTGAACTTTATTTAAATATAAATATCAGCTCTCTTCCTCAAAATTATGCATCTATAAGGAACCAAAAACACAGGGATATCTATATATATACTACGTGGGTGTATATAAAAATATATTACATATATAATATAGAATATAAAATAAACTAGGGTATTACAGCTCCTGGAACGTGCGCACAGTGCCACAAGATGGAAAAGAGAATTGATTATGGTGAGATACTGGGATTTGATGATGGTTGATGATTTTATTTTACTAGGAATTGCCGCCGAGATTCCATACTCCAGACGTAAATAGATATACGGAGTATTAAAAATAGGATGTAAAATAGTTTACCACCCTCCCACCACGTAAAATATTTTACATGGTACAATGTAAAATGTTTTAAAAAAGTGCCACCCAGTTTACATTAAATATTTAAAACAAACGGTGTAAAATGTTTACTTCCCCATGTGTACCAACCGGGCCCTAAGTTTGGGACCAGATGAGGTGGCGTGGTTTTAAGATAAGTAGAGTAATGGATTAGTATCGAATTAGTAAAGTGTAAATAAAATAACAATGAATTAGAACGACACAAATATGACCAAATATGGAATGGGCTAACATAATGGGACAGACATAAAATGAAAAATGGGACAATCATAGTGGGACAAAGGGAGTAATTGCTTTCTTGACTTTTTTTGCTTATTAATTATTTATTTGTTAGTTAGCGCCTTAGCGGTTAATTATTTGTTAGGTTGATATTAGGTTTTAATATGTTAATGGTTAATCAATAAAAGATATGATACTAATGGTACTCATATCGCTTCTTCAAAAAAATGTTAGAGCTGAACTAATATAAACGGGTGCTCAAATTGTTCATATTTTTTGAAGAACTGAAACGATCCCACCCCTATGTTCAGGCGTGTGCACTTATATATTAGACCCGCATCCAAATTGGTTTAAGCTGGCATTTTTTAATACCGTGATATGACCACCAATTTTGCTTAGCACATGGTTATATAATGATTATTATACAATTGTGGGCATAAGTAGACATGATTGTTCCGTGCTGCTATGTGAAAAGTGTATGTTGGGATTAAGATACGAGTCTTAGTAACTCTTTGTTTATATTGCAAAAGTTGTTTGTGCTATTCCAGATTGAAGTTTCTTAAAGGTATATCATACCCCCTCTCTAACTTTTTACATGAATCTTACCTAGAGTCTCTCAATATACACATACACAGGTTTGCACAGGTGTTATGATGCATGGTTATGGACTAGTTAAGAAACTGAGCTCAGAGCTCAGAGATTTCATGAAAAAGCACAAATTTTCATCTATTCAACAGTTTAAAGGGTACTCTCTCTCTCTCTATATGTATGTATGTATGTATGTATGTATGTATGTATGTATGTATGTGTGTATGTATGTATGTATGTATGTATGTATGTATGTATGTATGTATGTATGTATGTATACATATGTGTGTGTATCATGCACTCACTACACACACAAATAACAAAGGCCACCTTTCTTATCCATCCAAACACAAATAAGAGAATGAAAAGAGGAAAAGTGGGGTTTTTTGTTGTTGTAAAGAGTTGTTGTTTAAAGCACGCCAAGGGCCTTGTAGTCTAGTTTCATCATCACACCAGTTTGTGAGATTCTATATATTGGTTGCCTCTCTTTAAATATCTTCTGTTGAGGCATTTACTGGTTCTATATTGGTTGCCTCTCTTTTTTCTTTTTAAATTTTTAGTTGTTTGGCTATGCTGTAAAGGAAATGGAAAGTTAATGTATCGATTCTTAAGCCCTTCCAATCTCCTCAAATGTGCACCCCTTTGAGGATTCAGGATTCATTCTGGTTGTTTATGTTATGTACTGAATATTTTGTATTAATTGGCTTCAACTTCAGAGCATCACTACCATATTTCACCACTCATATGGATTTGGTCAAAAGACAACAACAAGCTATTCGCCAGAAGAAAGCTATTAAGAAAGGGTTGCAGTCTGATAAAGATTGGACAGGAGATGGTTTTGTGCAAGAAACAGAGAGTATGGTTTCCAACTGACTGACACTTGCCCCTTCCCTTTCTCCTTCATACTTGATATTGTTGAGTCTACAGGCGAGCCAAATTTTCTTTCCTAAAAACAACTGCTTGGTATGACTGTTTATTTTCATTGTGATTTATGAAGAATAAGTTTGTGATCTCGTTGTAGGAACAACAACAGAAGAGAACTTTATTTTAAAGGATGAGAAAATAGTCTGAATTCATTTATTTTAATAATGTTCTCACGATTTTCCAGTCTTCCATGCGCTCCCAAAGAAAATGTGTTCTTTTCTAAAATGTCTGACAAATGTTTTTTGTTTTACTCATTTTCATTCTATATAATGATCTTTTGAATATAGGAATGTAAGAGATTATCATTTCGCATCTGAAGAATGATCAATAGATTTAGGATGTACATGAAACAGTTCAAATTAAGTATATGGACTTCGGAAATGGCAGGGATCTGATGTGTTGGAAATGTGATTCATTCGAAGTTACTTTTATTTATCTATCTAATCTAATCTAATCCCTCCCTCCCTCCCTCATGTTCAGTATCGTACCAATGCTCACCCATATCTATTTTCAACTGTAGACTTCATAATTAGATTCCCATATATCTTGACCTTAGTATTACATACTAGGGGCGTTGTATTGCAATCAAGAATAGGCACTGCCAAAAGTAGTAAGAAATTGGGGGGCTTATGATGTTTTTACTTGGATTTATTTCAGTTCCAAATGATGAGACTAGATTTTAACAAACCAGACTAGACTTCAACACTTATAGAGGCCGTTTGGCAACCATGATTTTCGGCTTATCAGGCTTATCAGCCAACTTTTTCACCAAACACGTAAATTTTCCTTTCGCGCGCTGAATTATGTAATAAGCAGAAAAAGTAAGGTTAGAGTTACTTTTCTGGCTGTATTGGCTGAAGTTACTGTAGATGACAATTTTAGCTATTTTTACATATAATTTTTTCTTTATTTTATTAATAAAATATATTTTAAAAATATTTTTTTCTTATATTAGCAGAATCAGCCAATGCAGCCACTTCAGCCAGAATTTCATAAAATTCAGCAGAATCAGCCAAAACAGCCGATTTTCGTGCTACCAAATGGGTTCATAAAATACATAGACACCGTACATCTTTTAGACCAGTTCAGATAAAAAAAATTCAGTCCAAATAAAAAACACCTTTAGTCAATAGTCAGTTAGTCCAATTCTTAAGCTGAGAGGGTCTGGTGCACTTCTGAGCTGGGGTAGTGATAATATTAAAGGGAACATTCAGGTTAGGAGTGGTGAAAGCCTTGCCAACCAACATGTCAAAAGTAGTCATGGACTCGGATCGGGCCGCCCGGCCTGGTACCGGCCCGGAACCGGTGCTGTTTGGGCCCGGCCCGGCCCGGCCTAGTACCCGGTCATAGGAATGGTCTGGGCCACCCGAACCGGGAGTTAAACGGGGCGGGCTCGGGCCTCCTAAAAGTGGAACCGGCCCGACATTTTTTTTTTCTTTCAATTGTTTTGGTTTCTCCCGGGTTGGTCTGAGTGTTTGGGGGGGGGGTTGGGGGGTGAAGGGGGGGGGGGGTCGGGGGTTAATTAGAAAAGAAAAAGATAAATAAAAAAAATAACATGAACCGGCCCGGAACCGCTGCCTACCCGGGCCGGTTCCGGTTCTTCCTTCCCAAAAAAAGCCCGGCCGGGCCTAGGCCCAAACCGGAACCGGCCCGGCCCGGGTCCACTAGTCAAAAGTATCAGTTTCAATAGCAGTGATTGTCTATGCAATGTTGGCCTTTTTATTATCATAGAGGTATTTATTACGGACTTTCCAAAAATTCCGTGTAATCCGTGACTCCGTGTAGTAATGTTTGGAAGAGTACAGTTGAAACCCTTAATTTGTCTTTTGTAATCCGTGTAGTAATTAGCAATATAATTACTAAAACGTAGTGTTGGGTCTGAAAAAGCAAAAATTGAATCAAAATAAATTGAATCGCAAAAAAACTGATACCTATGTTAAAAGTGAACAGAGCTGTATTTGTTTGGTTCAGTTTTGGATTTGTCCCTTCAAAACAAAACCAAACTGTGTAAATCAAACTAATTAAAATATGAAATTTTATTTGTTAATCGTTAAGCACTAATTGTAATAATATTATGTCTTTGGTTTTCTTGCGCTAGAAAATTAACGTTTTGTGTTATATGTATTACATATTTCTTATTAAATGTAAAGTTATTATATTTTTGGTTCAGTTTAGTTTATAAATGCATTTGCACTTTTCATTCCCAAAATAATATACAGAGTAGTTAAATTGATCTATTATGTCTTTTACGTATGTACTTCGTATATTGTAGTTTTGTTGCATGATGGTGATATTTTGGCTGCTTATTACTAGTAAATTTTATTTTTATGTAATCTAAAGTGTTTTATATTGAAAAAATAAATAAATATTCATCTCAATTATACCTCCTAGACTGCATATATTCATGAACTTTTTTAAACTATTCACAAAATATCTAGAAAAACATGTTTTGTCTCAGACATACTCATTATTCAAGACATTTATTCCATTATTTTGAAAGGAAATCGCCTATATTAGAGAGGTATATCAGACTCAAACTGGTTACCCAAACCCTCGTTAGACTCAAAATCCAATGATCCTCTCGCTATATGATCAGACATAGAAATGGTCACACTAGAAATACCGTTTCGCCAACCATATGACAGTTTTGAAGACAAAGACGACTTTTATAGCCTCAATATTTCTAAATGGGGTGAAAGGCTACCTAATAAAACAACCAACTCCCCACCACCCCCACACTTTATTTAAAACAACAAACTCAAATCAAACTAAGTACTTATGAAAACTAACAAAAATAAAATAAAGGCCCAATCTCAACTCTCAATAGGTTCGGCGAGCCGACTCGACCTGGCTTGCCTCCGTTCCGTTTTTTGGCTCGAACAACTCGGCATTCATGTTTGTCTTTCTTTGTGCTACTTCATCTTCCTCATCCTCCGAATTCTTTAACTTCTTCTGCACCCGCCGCCGCCGCTCCGGCACGCTTACTGCTATCTGGGTCAAACCCTTCTGTCTAACTCTTCCCGTTGCGCTCGCTCAATTCCATATGTCCGTTTGCTGAATTGACCCGCCCAAACCCTCATAGGACCCCAATCTACCCAACCAGATCCAGCTTCGTCCCAAACCACAACCCCAAGTTACTGAACTCCACCCCGGATCATTCACTGCCAGGGCATGCTCATACTTATGTAACATCGTCCCCAAATATATTTACTTTTAAGTGAATAATAATGTATTGAGCCTTATGGAATTGTTAATGAATTTACGAAGTTATTTCTTACGAGTGAATAGTAAATTGCACGTGGGGCCCACACGGGAGTGGGGGCCGCCCGATATTCTCGAGACCATATGTTTTATTCACCTTGGTTGAGATGATATTTATATAGTGGTGTATAGTTTATTTGGGCCAAAGAAAAGACATAATGTGGACCGATTGGTCAAAGGTGGCTCAATTACCGATTTTGGTAATTTCACAGATAACAGCCCAAAATGAATTTCGGAGGCTTATAAATTAAAGTTGGGGAATGTATATTCATTATAGGGGTCATAATGATTGAGAACATGTAATATATTTTATTTCACCCGATAAAATAAAATATATTTAAAACAGTCCGAAAAATACAACTTTTGGGACCGATTGTACACATCGGGACACAAAGGGATGACCTCCCACATGAGTGGGGGCCACCCCACGTTTTTGTGTGCTAGAGTAGACAAATATGGGGCTGTTTAACTTAGAAGGAGAGAGGTGAGGTGATGAGCATCAAAGGTACACCCATGACCCCATTTTCCTCACTCATTGGTCCAAACAAAACAAAAGCAATCCATCCCCCCCTCACCACCATCATTCATTCGGCCAGCATATCTCAAGCAAGAGGAAAAACCTCCCAGAAAATATTATTCCCCATAGCCAAGAACAAGCTCAAGCTCAAGAAGGTTCAAGGAGGAAATTTAAAGAAGGGAAAAGGAGGAAAAGTGAGGTGTATTAAGGTAAGGACCTCAGAATGAGTTTTCCTTCATTTTTTAACCATCATATGACTTATATAGCATATGAAGAACCCTTTTTATGGTTCCACATATTTACATATGTAGAAAGATGGGTTGTAAATTGATTCAAGTCTGTTAGGACTTTTTCTGGTGTCCAATCCTGATAAATATCTTTGTATTTGTGTAGCTATTTTGTCTAGATATTTCAGCTATTATTAGACTAGCTTTCTTAGGAAATGTGTAAAGTGTGCTATTGGGCCCAATCAATAAAAGAGCCCAATCATGTTTAGGTCACATCACACATTCCCTAGGCATATAAATATTGCCTTTAAGGGAATGTGAGAAAGAGGCTTTGACAGATTATTCACGCGCATATCATTGTAGTCTAGAGAGAGAGCCGATACTTCCCTTCTCGATACCCAACTCTGTATTTCTCGATCATTTTGGTATTGAATGGGATAATTTGTTTCTTCTCTACTCTATATTTTGTATGATTGTTGGATGAAATAGGGACAAACAATTGGTATCAGAGCCGAGCGTGAAATCGATTGAAGATTATCTGCCGAAGAAACTGCGAAAAAATGCTTTGTTTTATGTTTCTCGATGTCTTCTCATTTTTGCTCTTGTAAATCTGTTTCTGCTATTTCAAGTGTAAAAGTTATACTGCTAGAGTCGGCATCTCGAAAGGATTCAGCGGCATATCTTCATTTTTCATTTGTGTAAGATTTAGATTTTCGATTTCTCGATAATCTGATATCGAAAAACAGGTTTCTCGAGGTGAGGAAGTTCATCTCGATTCGAAAACAGTGCAGGGTGTTTCTCGCAGCAAAGGACTTTGCAGAAGTAGTTTTGGAATTGCGAAAATCTGATTTTTTAAAGTGCAGGATCTCGACATCTGAGTTCTCGAATTGAGTTTCTCGATATTCGTTTCTCGATAAACGTTATTCGATACTTGAGTTCTCGATATTTGTATTTCGATATACAAGTTTTCGATACAGCTTCTCGACACACAGGTTCTCGAAGATTCATCGAAAAGCAACACCGAAAAGGTTTTCTCGAAGGCAAAATCGAAAAGCACAAGTTTTCGACCGAAAAGATTTTCTCGAAGTACAGGTCTCTCGCAAGTGTACACCGAAAAGCTATATCGAGAAGTACAGGTTTTTAGGAACATCGAAAAGTACAAGTTTTCGAGAAGTACAGGTTCTTCCAGAGTAGTCAATTATCGAGAAAGAAAGCAGATTGAGACCGAAAAAAAAGGAAAGAGGGGCAAAAATTGTTCTTTGAGACCCGCTGAATTCTACGGCTATCGTGTCCGCAGGTCGCTCCGCGCAGGGGGGGGTGCGAATTTTCGATTTTGAACTGAAAGTCGGAATTCTTGTGTGCGCGAGAGCTCCCCTCTTCTCCTTCACCTTTTAATATTAAGTGAGCAATGGTTCATATATATAGGCTCCAAAGTTCTAAAGGAGTTTAGGTGTGGGAAAGTTAAAGAAGCTCACTTTCCACCTCTCCTTGAAAGTGTACACTTTTCATCTATTTTTTCCAAAGAGCTAGTTTTGAGCCACTTTAAACTCCAAAGTCCAAAACTCCAACACCAAAGGTGAACCTTACACCAAGGTTAAGGCTATTTTTCTCAAGGACCAAGCTACACTTCAAGGTCCGAAAATTTGCAGAAACTTCAATCAACCTCACGTCTACGGTCAACATTCAACAATCAACCATGGATGCCTCTAAGCCTTCTTGCTCCTGTACTTGCAAAGTTCATTCCTCACAAGAAAAGGATAACATTATAAAGGAGTTAAGAGACAGGTTAGATCATAACTACAAAGCGATAACCAGGTGCGAAAATTTACAGCACAAGAAAAAGGAAAGGAGATAATACAAGTTCAAGCGCAAACTATGGAGTTAACTATTACAGATCCTTCAAACTCTAAATCTATGGAGTCTGTTTCTGAGATCGAAGAAATAATTATGGAGGAACCCCCCAACATAACGGCCTCAGCTAGTGATTCCCTGGCTCCAGACGAAACTGCACAAAGAAAGAAGAGAAGTGAGGAAATTCAGCTTTCGCTGGCTACTGAAATACCAGGCATCTCTAACAAATTGGGTATTTCTGCTCCCAAGGATGATCTGGGTATTAAGCCTCTGGCAACTCAACTTGAGTTTGATCCAGAACTTTCTTCCAAGGAATATGATTCAGAAGGAGAGAACAAAAAGAAAAGGGAGAATCTGCAAAATTGGAAAGAGTTATGGCCTGATTTGTGTGCTAAGGTTGATATCATTGTCAAGGAAGTGGCAGATAAGGAACTCAATGATCAGGTTACTTGCTCCAGTGAGGAGGCTGTAGCTTTGGTGCCTAATGTTCAGGTGGTGGCTCAGGAGATTGAGCCTGTTGAGGATGAGCCTGCTACTGGGAATGTACCTGATTCTGTGGAAGTACCTGCTTGTCAAGATCATGAAAAAAGATTAGCACCTTTGACAGAAATTGTGGATGAAGGCCATAATAAAATCACTAATAAAAAGCCAAAGCAAAGGGGTGATACAGGCATACCTCCTCGAGTGACTAGAAATACTGTTAAGAGGAAAATTCTTCAAGAACCTCCTGGTTCTGTGTCTCACGCTACTCCCTCCATTTCCTTATGAATATTCTCTTTTGGAATTGCAGGGGTCTGGATTCTGCTAGTTCCAGACTGAGTGCTTTAGTTAGCAGGTGGAAGATTCAGGTTCTTTGTATCATTGAACCTATCGTTCAGCGTAATAGAGCTAGTCATTTTATGTTTGAACTGGGTTTTAATAAAGTAATATTTTCTGAGGTTAACAAGATATGGGTCTTTTGGGACCACATTGAAGTAACTTTATCTGATTTCATTTGGCACCCTCAATTTGTTCATATGAAAATCTCCAAGGGGAACTTTGTAGGATGGATATCTATCATATATGGGGGCCATAACTATATTAGCAGGAAAATTTTGTGGAATGCTTTAACTGATCTCTCTTCGGGGATGACTACACCCTGGATGGTGGGGGGGGGGGGGGGGATTTCAATACCATAGCTGCTCATTCAGAGCACAATGGCAACTCTATGCCTAATACTACCAGTCTCAATGAGTTCTCAAATTGTATTGATGCTTGCGGTTTAATTGATTTGCCACATATGGGCCCTTTTTACACTTGGTCTGGGAATAGATCTAATGGCAGGGTGCAGAGGAGACTGGACAGATGCCTGGTTAATGACAAGATGATAGATTATTTTTCTCAGATTCACATTTCAGTTCTGGAAAGAACACCTTCTAATCATAACCCCATCCTTTTTCAAGGGAGTCAAGTGATTGCTAATGGGCCTAAATCTTTCAAATTTCAAAATATGTGGCTATCACACCCTAGCTTCTTAGAGACTGTTGAGAAAAGTTGGAATTCTAAATCTTTTGGAGGGGGAATGAGGGGATTAGTCTCTAAATTGCAATGCCTGAAGAAGGATTTAAAAGTGTGGAATAAAGAAGTCTTTGGAAATTTGTTTGATGACATAAAATATTGTGAAAAATTGGTGCAACAAGCAGAAGATGCCTATGAGGATGACCCGCGCGAGACTAACAGAGAAAATTGGTCCTGCATGAGGGCTATGCTTATGAAGAAATATAAATTGGAAAGAAAATACTGGAAACAAAAGGCACACATCCATTGGCTCAAGGAGGGGGACTCCAACACACAGTTTTTTCACTCTTTTGTGAAGGTTAGACAGAAAAAGCAGCAAATTTCTTCTATTATGAATGAGGAGGGGGTACAGGTTGACTCTTTACCTGATATAGGGGTTGCTGCAGTCTCCTTTTTCTCCAGGCTGTACTCTGAGGAACTTCAGGTTAATAATGATGATATCCTGCAACACATCCCTTCTCTTATTGGTTTGAATGACAATATCATGCTCATGCAAATTCCTAATGGAGAGGAAGTGAGAGAAGCTGTTTGGGATTTGAATCAGAATGGGGCTCCTGGGCCTGATGGTTTTAATGGTAAATTTTTTAAAAAATGTTGGAATATTGTTGGTGATGATGTGGTCAGGGCAGTTCAAGATTTCTTCCTGGGGGTTCATATTCCTAAAGGACTAGCTAGTTGTCTGGTTGTTTTAATTCCCAAAATCCCTGCTCCCATTTCCTTTGCGGATTTTAGGCCAATTTGTTTATCCAACTTTGTTAACAAAATCTGTACTAAGGTTCTTGCCTCAAGGTTGATAAAAATTCTCCCCAAAATTATCTCTACTGAGCAGGCTGGTTTCATGCAAAACAGGGATATCTCAGATCAGATTCTTATTGCACAAGAAATGATACATTCAATTGACAAAAAAAATAAGAGGTTCCAATGTTGTTGTTAAGCTTGATATGGCTAAGGCCTTTGATAGACTTTCTTGGGACTTTTTGGCTAAAGTTCTGAATAGGTTTGGGTTCTCTCAGCAACTCATTCATATTATTATTAGTAATCTGAAGGCCACTTACCTATCCATTCTAGTCAATGGGGTTCCTTATGGGTTTTTTCAGCCTACTAGAGGGGTCAAGCAGTGTGACCCACTCTCCCCTTTTCTTTTTATTATTGCTGCTGAAGCTTTTTCCAGAGGCTTTAAGTGGAATGTTGAAGCTGGTTTGATCAAGCCATATTGGATGGGTAATATCGGTTTCCCTATAACCCATCTGGGTTATGCAGATGATATTCTTGTTTTCATCAATGGTGAATCTCATTCTCTTCATAATTTTAGGAATTTTCTTGATGATTACCAGGCTGCTTCAGGTCAGCTAGTGAATTTTTCCAAGAGTTCATATCTGTGTGGTAGATTTGCTAGAGCCCGACTCAAGGTCATTCAGCATATTCTGGGTATGCAGAGAACTTCATTGCCCATCAAATATCTTGGAGTGAACCTGCATAAAGGAATCAATAGATATGATTATTGCACTGATATCATCAATCAGTTTGAAAGAAAGCTCACACCTTGGAGGCAGAGGAACTTATCTCAGAGCGGTAGGCTGGTGCTCATCAAGCATGTCCTTGGAGCTATTCCACTTCATATTCTGGCTGCAGACAACATGCCCAAAAAAGTGATTACTATTCTGGAAAAGAAAATGGCAGATTTCTTTTGGGGCTCGTCAAATAGTAAGCAACATTATCATTGGGTCAGATGGGACCAGCTATGTTTACCAATAGAGGAAGGAGGTTTGGGTATAAGATCTCTGACTGATTTGGAAAAATCTTTTTCTATTAAACTTTGGTGGAAGTGGAGGACTGATAGCTCTTTGTGGACAGATTTCATTAAAGCTAGGTATCCTAGAGGATCGAATATGGTGCCCAAAGTTACTGATTCTCCCATATGGAGACGGATTTGTGCTATTCACACCATTGCTTCAGAATTATGTGAAGTTAATTTAGATGGAAGTGTGAATTGGATACCTGAGGGTGACGGACTTTTTTCCTTGAAATCTGCATACAATATTGTCAGAAAAGAGCTTTATTCCACTTTCTCTTTCGAACACGCTTGGCATCCCAAACAGCCCCCACAAATTAAACTGTTTCAGTGGAAGATTTTAAAGGGCATCCTTCCTATAACAGATAATTTACAAAGATTCCACACTGTTTTAAATCCTTCTATCTGTCCGATGTGTAGGCTGCATGAAGACTCAGTTGTTCATCTCTTCTTTGACTGTAAGATTGCTAAGCCTATTTGGAGGTATTTTATGGGCATTTTTGGAATCCCCTTCCCCAGCCAGGTTTATTCAATTAAACAAATTCTCATGAGCTGGTGGTTTAAGGCTGGAAGTAAGAAGCTTACAGACATTTTTAAGCATAATCTGCCTGGCATCATTTGTTGGCATATCTGGAGGGAGTACACTGGTCTTATTTGGGGTTCGGGTTCTTCGAATCCTTCATCAGAGCAAATTATTTTCAAGATTAAATTATTCACTCAAAATTGGGTTACTAGTTTTTCAAGACTGAAACTTCACTCTATTGGAAATATTCTTTTTGAAGAAAAGCTGATCCCTAACAATTTCAGGCTTCAAGGGGTTTACTTCAAGGCAGTTAGATGGAAACGTCCTCACAATGCTCAACTAAAGCTTAATACAGATGCGAAATACTTACCTCATTTAGCAGCGGGGGGCGCGATTATGAGAAACCAAGAAGGGGAGATGGTCTGGGCGATTACTTTCCCGCTTGCGGTTTCGTCTCCGTTGGAAGCTGAGTTAGCTTCGATCGTTCACGCCACTGATTGGGCTCTGAAGCTAGGCTATTCGAACTTCCAGGTTGAATCTGATGTTGCGGTTGCTTTGAAATTCATAGCGGATGATCTAGTTGGGAGGTGGAAAGCTTCATATCAGGCAACTATGCTTCAAGCAAAAAGGAAAGGGGTTAAATTTACCCACATTTGGAGAGAAGGCAACTGGGTTGCCCATAATCTGGCGGATCAGGCCACGGCCCATCATCAGCAGTTCTCAAAGCCTCTAGAGCTTCCTCATCAGGCCCGTTCTTCCTATTTTTCGGATTTATTTCACATTCCTTCGTTTAGATATTTTTAATTTGTATTTGATTTCATTGGGTCAGGTACAGTCCCCCCGATATGTTTTTGTAATTCTTGCTCGGATTAATAAAACCTGGTAAATGTCCCCCGGCATTTACCCCACTGATTTTGGTGGTTTGCCTTCTGGGGTACAAAAAAAAATGTTACTTGATACTCTAGACAAGAGTCACTCCCGGAAATTACAACTAGAAAATGAGAAAGAAAGAGTTCAGAAACAAAATTTAGAAGCAGAGAAGCTTACACAGAAAATAGCTGAACTAACTAAGAAGGTTAGTGACACAGAACTAGAACGAAACGTTGCAAAAGCAGAAAACGATTTTCTACGTAAACAAAGATGTGCTCTTTACACAAAAATCAAAGAGTTAGAAGATCTTCTGGTCAAGAGAGGACAAACTGAACAAACAATTTTCTTGAACCAAAACAGGGACACTCGGTTTTATAACTCAAAAGAAGGTCTTGGCTTTACTAACCCCAACAATTTGAAAAAGATTGATTGTCTCCAACTTTACAACATAAAGTACATGGGGTTAGGATTGACCAAGTTGATGGCTTTTACCTATGGAAAGGAAACCGCAGAAGAAGAAGAGGTAAAGCGATCAAATCCTTCTAAAGCTGAAATTCCTTTCAGTTATGACTCTCTAAACAAAAACTATGAAACAGCCAAACCTGTTTTTTCACACGATGAAGATGTTAGTCCTTATCCTTCTGAGAAGGAAGTTGTGTCAGACCCTGAACCCCCTTCAACCTCAGGTTCAAGTGAAGAAGAACCTTATATCCCTCCGCTAATCAGAAAATTTGAAACCTTACACATTTCCTTAGAAAATCAAAGAAATTTTTTTGAAGAGGAACGAAAGAGCTTTGAAAGTGAGAGGGAGAGGTTGTTGAGAGAATTGACCATTTTAAAAGAACGTTCCCAATCTGGCACAGCTTCCCAATCATCTAGTGATACTGATTCTTCTCGACAAATTCTGAACAAACCTAACATTTTCAAAAGGCCACACACTCACTCCACGTCTCCTTTGAAAATAGAAAATGAAGTGAGTAGGAGACTAGAGAGGAAAAGAGAGTGGAGGCTGAAGAGAGCTGAAATAGCTGAAGGGAAGAAGAAAATGAATTCTGTTGAAAATAAGAAGTCTTGTTCTAGTGCTGCTTTTTATTCAAATAAAAGTAGATTTAGCTCTGTCACAAACCATTCTTCTCAGACTTTTTCTAATGACTCTAGATCTGTGTTTTCTCATTCTAGAGTTGAGGTTAGAAAGCCTGAGAAACCTAAGCAAAAGGCTAAGGCTGTCAAACCTCATTATGATGTGAATGATGGCAAATCGAAAAAGAAAAGATTTGAAGCTTCAACCTATACTGTTTGTGATGGTGTTTGCCTGACTTATCCCCTCAAGGTTTATTCAGCTAAACACCTGAAACGGTTATCAAGGGAGAAAATCTCTACTTCTCATAAATCTGCTCCATCATTCACCTGTGCTGAAAATTCTCATACACCTGCATTAACTCAAAAATGGGTTCCTAAATCAGAATCCCAGTCATATAGCTCTCCAAAAGCTTCAAAAGAGACTGGTTTAGGAACTAAAATTAAACAAAAATTTCAAATTTTGTTTTGTGCTAAAAGGGATGGACCCACCCTGAAATGGGTACCAAAGGTTTCTTAACCTTTTGCAGGTCCGTCATGTGTGGTAACTGATCAGATTGCTCCACACGCATGGCGGGTTTGAAGACGAGCTGTGAGCAATCAACTGGTGCACATTATGAAGGGGAGTATTGGCGTGTATACTACCCCAAGGAGCTGAAAATCAATAAATGCACACCTCAACACCGAACATGCCAAGAACAAACAACAAGTGCTTATTCTGAGGGGGAGTGTTTCTTTTTCACTTCTCCTGGTGCCTAACAACGAAGAAAGCACATTCCAAGGGGGAGTCTTCTACTTTACTCCCCGGGTGATCAACAACACCTTGCACATTCTGAGGGGGAGTTACATTTTTCTCCTCCTGACGCCAATCAAGGATCAATGCAAGACAACCCAAGAAAGTCATAAGCGAATCAGCTAAAGTCCCTCAGGTGTATCTCCAACAGTTTTGGGTAACACTTGGCAAGGATGATAATGAGATAGATAATGTGCTGACTGCCACTATCAAGGACACCAAGGTCATGATTACCAAAGAGCTGATGCACCAAGTGCTGCAAATCCCAGAGCAGGATGAATATGATGAGCTGGCCACCGAAGAAGATATCATGGAGGACATAATCACACTGGGCCACGCTCAACCTATCAGGCTCTTCTATGAAGTCAAGCTAAGAAGACTACCACGGCCATGGAAGACTCTGATGACTACACTAAACAAGTGCTGCATTGCCAAACACACCGGTTTCGACAAGTGCAGCATCTACCTTTTGACTGTCTTCCAAGGCGTGGCATTCATGAAAAATTATGACTACGTCTCGCTGATCTGGGACAACAATCTTGAAATGGTCAGAAAGAGGAAAAGGACCAATGAAATCAAACATCTACCATATTTCAAATGGTTTTCACTACTGGTGCGACGCTTCTCCAGAACAACTCCATCCATCCACCGAAGACTATCAACGGAGAACGTCAGCAAGTATCTCCAAAAGATGACTAAGGATTCAACGCTTGTACCTCTCTTAATACCAGTGTCTCTGTTGCATTTAGCTGATCAGAATGATCCATATGTCCGACGCTACTGCCAGAAGAATAACTTTATACTCCCTATGGCTCAAATAAACCCCCCTGAGCCTACCCCAGGGAGTCAGCCGAGCGCAAGTGAGGGTCCTGAGAGTTGAACCAAGCCACATAGACCAGTGGCAGTCTGGCCCCATGATGATCAGACTATGTCTGCTGAGAGCCACCCCCGAGTTGCTGATGAGACTACCTATGACTCGTCTAGCGCAGCCAGACTACAAAACGCTGACGATGAGGGCTCCGGGAGCAAGGCTGGAAAGAGCAACAACGACAAAAGTGATGAGGATGAAGATGATGAAGACGACAACGCAAGGAAAGCCATGAAAGCTCCGGTACAAAAATGTTGATTCGATATCAAGCTTTCTACGGCTGCAGATAAAGAGGTGTCTTACTTGAGAAAGAACACTCAAGGACAGATTATCAGTGAGACTCGATCTAAGCAATATCATAATGTCCCCTCTTCATCACTCATTCCTACGCAAAGAGTGCAAACACCAAGCAACCAGGCTGAAGAAATGGCCTTGTATGATGGTTGCTCAGACCTAGATAAAATAAACCGGGCTAATTTAACCCCATAGGCACAGAGACTGATCTTTTCAGTCTCCGAGTAGAAGACACAGCATCCAGCCCAACTGTGCATGCACAAGCCTCCCCTATCCACTATGCTGCCTCCCAACAGGTAGTAGTTTCAACATAAGGGGATCTCATACCCACCTCTCTGCCCCCTTTCGGAGCAGTCGAGGATATCTAAAGTGACCACCAGCCCCAGGTCACTACCCCTCTTTCTACCACTTTGTGTCTAGGTGTCACCCTCTCAAAATTTTCTATTTTTTCTAGGACACATACACTCTTCACACCAACGCACTCTACAGGTCCACTTTACCTGACAACAACGATCGGAGATACTTCAATGATGATCGGAAGTCCTGCTACTCAACAGATAACTCAATAATTATATGCAGGCCACACACCGGTAATCTTTACCGATGCTGTGACAACGGTTACTACCCCTGTAACCGGAAACCCTTACCCTACCGACCTTTCGGTCATTTTGTAGCGTTTCTTGGATTCCACCTTTAAGCCATGGGTGCACGAAGCAATAACCGCTCGGGCACAGGAATTCAGGACCACCCCGACACTTCTTACTGACATCATCCAAACCCTAACTCAACCCTCATCCTCTCACTCCCAATAGCAACTCACCCCAATCCTTACCCTATCCCATTTACCATGCCATTCGATGACCTGGCATCAATTATGCTAGCAAGAATTCTAGAAAGCAAAGAAGCTCCACTCACTGACAAACAAAGAGCTCTTCTAGTGGTACTTGAAACCGAAAGCACATGCAATGACAGTCTCCGCGACCACAAACGTTCGCATGAGGACCCCGATGATTCGGCTCCTCATGAGGGGGAGAACAAGCGCCAGCGGATACTCGAGCATGGTGCTTCATCTAGCCAATAACCCCAACCTGAACCCTCAAACAACCAAGCTAAATGCAAGAATTCTCTCGAGGATGCAGATTTTGAGGGGGAGTTTTCAATGTTCTCCTCCCAAGCGCCAATTATCATCAAAGGCATCCTACTGAGTGCTACAGTTGAGGGGGAGTACAAAGAGAAAAGAGCAAAGAGAAATGAGAGATAAGTCCCAATGGCTTAGTAAACCCAACTAAGCCTACCCAAGGGACAAAGCCGAGAGTGAGTGTGTAACTGAGTGAACACTATGAGAGTGAGGAAGCAAAAGGCTCAAGTGAGCGAGAAAACAATAATAAATGACATGTCTGCTACCTCAACTGCACTTTCAATTGAGAGAATTACTCCCAGTCACTCAAATAATCCGGACAATTCCCCATAGGTTCAGGACTGAATTTATGGGGACCCCGAGCAGACAATTGACATGTCTGCTACAATGAAGAATCTGATTACTCAAATTCTCCCCCTCTCATGAGGGGGAGAATAAGAGGCAATGGATACTCGAGCATGGTGCTTCATCTAGCCAATAACCCCAACCTGAACCCTCAAACAACCAAGCTAAATGCAAGAATTCTCTCGAGGATGCATATTTTGAGGGGGAGTTTTCAATGTTCTCCTCCCAAGCGCCAATTATCATCAAATGCATCCTACTGAGTGCTACAGTTGAGGGGGAGTACAAAGAGAAAAAAAAAGCAAAGAGAAATGAGAGACAAGTCCCAATGGCTTAGTAAACCCAACTAAGCCTACCCAAGGGGCAAAGCCGAGAGTGAGTGGGTAACTGAGTGAACACTATGAGAGTGAGGAAGCAGAAGGCTCATGTGAGCGAGAAAACAATAATCAATGACATGTCTGCTACCTCAATTGCGCTTTCAATTGAGAGAATTACTCCCAGTCACTCAAATAATCCGGACAATTCCCCATAGGTTCAGGACTGAATTTATTCAGATCCCGGGAAGAAGTCGCTGCATTTTGTCCAAACGGCGCATGCACAACCCTACCCTAGACCACTCACTTGTCTCCCAACAGACATGTGCTTAATCATATTTCACGGGGAACCTCATGTGACACCCCGAAAATTTCAAAAAAATAAAATAAGTAATATTATCTTTTTTTTTTATCCCGGAAGGCAAACCACCAAAATCAGTGGGGCAAGTGCCGGGAGTCAAATGCCGTTATTTATTTGAGTAAAAAGGGAAGCCAAATACAAAGAGAGGGGGACCATACCAAAATAAGTAATATTATCAATATGATAGATAATTTTTTTTCTAATCATATTTGAAAGTCATATGTTATGACAAATATGTTAATCGGAAAAGATTTTGATTTAAATCATGCAAGTAACATTTCGTTTGACAAGTGATATAGTAAAATATGCACACGTATATATAGCATAGATAATAATAATAATAATAATAATAATAATAATAATAATAATAATAATAATAATAATAATAATAATAATAATAATAATAATAATAATAATCATACCAAGTATGTACGTAGTACTAATTAATACACAAATGTTGACTTTTCCATATATACCTATGGAGTAATATGAACACTCCGTATAATTTTGTTTCTTTGTTTTTCTTTCTTTTTCTGTACTTTATTTGTGCAGGAAATAAAGCTTGAGTATCTATTTGATGATGATGTCGATTCGAGAGAGCTTCCGCTAGACAATATAATTAGTAAATCATTGTAATTCCATTTCCAATATCTTTAATTAGTAAATAATTTTTGGGGGTTTAAGTTGTTTTAGCCTGTGCACTCGGTTAGGTTAGAACCGAGTGTGGCGGTAACGCCCCTATTTCCCTTTTGGTTTTTCCGCTGCATAACTCTGATGTTTTCAAATAAAGTTGATATTTCTTTTGAATAGAGTATTATTTTGGGTGGGAAATTTGGGGGTGTTACAAGTTGGTATCAGAGACTATGGTTTTTCTGTGGTGATTTTCAAAATGTTTTCTTTTCAAAATATTTTAAAACAATTTTGAAAAAGTTTTCTAATGTTAGGTAAATTTCCTTGTGATTTTCTAAAATATTTTCAAATATTTTCTATGATCTTTTAAAATGAAAATTTTCAAAATGTTTTCTTTAAATACTAGTGAATAAGTAAGAATTTCTATGACTAAAATAAAAAAAATTAGGCGCGTGGTGAGAACATGAGACTTTAATTTTCGGTTTTGGTTGTGGTTTGTGATTCTTTTGAATTGTTTGAGATACATTTGTCTGGGATATATTCTTATTGACTTATTTGAAGATGACTTTGACCTTATAGAGGAACTTTCATGATTATGGGCATACTTGATTAGTGAGATATTAGACAGGTTAGTATAATTGTGAATACCATTTGTTCGATTTCTTATTCTAAACAATATAAGTTTCAAGAAGACAATGACGCATACGAGGGACATCATAAAGGACAATGGCGTCGTATTGAAGAATGTGGAATTGGTGGGTCTGGGGAAAACTCAACCCGCCCAGACTATCGGGAATGTGCTATGACAAAATCAACACCAACATTGTCTCAACAATCACATTGAAGCAGTAAAACGCGTGGTGCAAAGTAATCACCGATTTATTTATTTAGTCCTAGAAGATCTCGTTATTCGTAATTATTTATTAACTCTACGAAACTATGAGCTACCCCGTGGATCACGAGTTGATACTGCTGCATCCTACATACGTCAAGAGGTGGATAACTTGTGCGCGACTACTGAACCAGCGCTGCATAAACAACTTGACTTTTGTGGGAGACGTTTAAGGAGGTCATGCAAGAAATATTCTAACTAGAGCACGTGAAAGCTACGAATTCAAGCACAAAAAAATTCCTACACCTGAAGAAAGTGACTACGATCATCCAAGAGTATAGTACTATGCCGAATTCTTGACGCTCGCACGAATCACACCGCACTAGTGTCTGCCGAAGTTAGTAAATCTAGGAAGTTTATTAGTGTTCTAAATTTTTCAAAGTTTAGGAGACTATATGTGTCTTGAGATACCAAACTCTGAACGAGACCAATGCCAAAGTTATCAACCATGACCGAGTACGACGACGGTAGAAGCCAAGGCAAGAAGGGCGCCGAAGAAGAAACCAAACAAGGAGCCAAACGGCACAAACTAAATTAGTGAGGAAAGATCGGAAACGACGACAACAAAGAACAACAACAACCAATGTGAGAAGCATAAGAACTACACTCTGTTGAAGACGTGCACTTCTATTGCATGATTTGTAACATAATCTTCTTGGAGTACGTGCTTCGGGGACGAACCACCTTTTAAGGGGGGTAGAATGTGACACCCCGAAAATTTCAAAAAAATAAAATAAGTAATATTATCTTTTTTTTTATCCCGGAAGGCAAACCACCAAAATCAGTGGGGCAAGTGCCGGGAGTCAAATGCCGTTATTTATTTGAGTAAAAAGGGAAGCCAAATACAAAGAGAGGGGGACCATACCAAAATAAGTAATATTATCAATATGATAGATAATTTTTTTTCTAATCATATTTGAAAGTCATATGTTATGACAAATATGTTAATCGGAAAAGATTTTGATTTAAATCATGCAAGTAACATTTCGTTTGACAAGTGATATAGTAAAATATGCACACGTATATATAGCATAGATAATAATAATAATAATAATAATAATAATAATAATAATAATAATAATAATAATAATAATAATAATAATAATAATAATAATAATAATAATAATAATAATAATAATAATAATAATAATAATAATAATAATAATAATAATAATAATAATAATAATAATAATAATAATCATACCAAGTATGTACGTAGTACTAATTAATACACAAATGTTGACTTTTCCATATATACCATGGAGTAATATGAACACTCCGTATAATTTTGTTTCTTTGTTTTTCTTTCTTTTTCTGTACTTTATTTGTGCAGGAAATAAAGCTTGAGTATCTATTTGATGATGATGTCGATTCGAGAGAGCTTCCGCTAGAAAATATAATTAGTAAATCATTGTAATTCCATTTCCAATATCTTTAATTAGTAAATAATTTTTGGGGGTTTAAGTTGTTTTAGCCTGTGCACTCGGTTAGGTTAGAACCGAGTGTGGCGGTAACGCCCCTATTTCCCTTTTGGTTTTTCCGCTGCATAACTCTGATGTTTTCAAATAAAGTTGATATTTCTTTTGAATAGAGTATTATTTTGGGTGGGAAATTTGGGGGTGTTACACCGAAGGCTCCTGTTTTCCGCTGTTTTCTCCCAGTAGCTTCGTATGCCAAAAAAGGCTATCCTGTGAGTTTTGGAGCCCCAGTGTGTACTTTGGGCTTCTTTGAGACTTGGGCCGCTGTATTTGGGCCTCAGATGCTCCTTGGGCTCAATGGGCCTTCGTGGGGAAAGTAGGAGTCTATGGGCCGGGGGTTCCTGGGCCATATACTCCATCATTGGTCTTCTTCGTCAATGGCTGATCCAAAAATTCACATAAAAGTCAACCTTTTTCACGCCTCAGCTCTGATACCAATTGTAAAACATGTTCCAACAATCAATCATTGAATAGAATCGGTTAGAGAATAGATGAACCTTGTATTGAATATGAAAATATGATATTTGCTATTACAGTGCATATATTCGAATACACAGTGCAACTGCTCCTTTCCCTAGCGTATGTTGTATGAATGCTTATGTTATAGATCTATAATGCTTACGTTATAGATCTATAATTCTTATGCTCTGTTTGGATGAAGTGAACTTAAGTAAACCTAGTGCAATAAAGTAAACCTAAGTTTTAATAAAAACTGGGTTAACCTAAGTGAACTTAGGTTCATGCGTAGAATGGCGTTTGGAAATAAATAAGGTGAACCTAGGTTAATGTCATAAATGTTGTTTGGATGAAGGTACTCTAGTTTATTTTATGTTGAACGGGAACTTAACCTCCGAAACCCCCCGATTCGGAGGTTCTTCAATTTGAGGTGTTTCTAGGTTCTCGGGAGTTAAGTGAGGTTAAGTTATAACCTAGATTCTTGTTGCAAAAACACAAACAAACGAGGTTAACTAAAAATTAAACCTCCAATAACCTAGGTTAACCCCCAAACAAACAGGCCATTAGGGTTACGAGTCTCAACCTCCAGACTTTATATGTCTGTAGGGTGAGCTTGTTTACGATATAAGTGTCAGCCAACTAAATGGGCTCATAACATTAAGTTGGCGTGACCTAATTAATTAACTAACTAATCTAATAACAACACAAATACAATGATAAATAACATGATTTCACACCATAAAATATTATCTAACAGTTAACAAGTAATATATTTCTCTACTACATTTTACATAGTAATATTAGTGATTTTTTCAAATTAAAACATAATTATCTTATTAAATCATAATAAGGATAACACAGAAAGATAAAGTATATTTAATCATATTTTGAGGAGATAAATAACATATGCCCGCCACTCTCCATAACATTTACTTCATCCGTAACATAAAAATGTTCTCATTTCAAAAGTAGGTAGATTAAGAATGGTGAAAAAATATAAAGTATTGAGGATTTGATGGGAAGATAGTGAAATAGTGTGATGAAATGAAGGATGAAAATAATAATTGTAATAGTGTATTATTTTTAAAATTATTGAGAATTTGATGGGAAGATAGTAAAATAGTGTGATGAAATAAAAGATAAAAAAGGGAAAATAACTTTAAATAATACAAACTATCTTCCGTGAACCAAGAATAATACGTACTTTGAAAAATAAGATTTAATAATACCAACTATTTAAATATAGACCAAAAGTGATATAGAACATTTTTTTACTTAAAATTCAACTATTTAACTCATAAAAAACATGTATCAAAATATCTATAAGTGATTATATTTCCAAATATCATTTATTTGATGGGTTGTCATTAGCTTTTGATGTCTTAAATGATCAATTTTTTGTTGTCAAAGAATGACTTCATATTATTTTTGTTTGAGTAAAAGGTCAGTTTAGTTCTCGAAGTTGCATAAAAGGGGTCAAATAAGTCCTTATATAGAAGATTCTGTCCGGACGTGCCATTTGAGGTGGTTCCCGATGGAATTTTTTGATCAAATTTTTTGAACATCTTATTCATTAAGTCTAGTTTACTCATACCAAATTTCATATAAAAATTCAACCGGGAAGACATTCAAATTAATTCTTGAAGATAATAGTGCTTTTAACTGCACAGTTATCTTCAAGAATTCATTTGAATGTGTTCCCGGTTGAATTTTTATCTGAAATTTGGTATGAGTGAACTAGACTTAATGAATAAGATGCTCTAAAATTTTCATCAAAAAATTCCACCGGGAACTGCTTCAAATGGCACGTCCGGACAGAATCTTCTATATAAGGACTTATTTGACCCCTTTTATGCAACTTCGAGGACCAAACTGACCCTTTACTCATTTTTGTTTTACATTCAAAAAGTTGGTATTATTAAAAGTCATTTTCTAAGTTTGTATTATTATTGGTTCATGGATGATAGTTGATACGGAGTATTATTTAAAGTTATTTTTCCTAAAAAAATAATTGTAATAGCATATTTTTTCAAAATTATTGATGTATGATGTGCATATGGAATTGGAAAGATTTATGAAAGAATAATTCAGGGAGAGATTTAGGGATTAAAAATTCCTAGTATAGCACATTTTATGATCTCTGCCGCTCTCCATAAATATTAGGGAAAGTTCCCGAAATAGGACTAAAACAGTTTGAAAATTCCAAAATAGGACCGGCATGTTTTTATTCCCAAAATAAGAGTAATTACTGTCAAGTTTGAAAAATACTGTCATGTTTGAAGTCTGGTACTGCCAAAACATGACAGTAATTAGTTCTATTTTAGGAATAAAAACATGACAGTCCTATTTTTAGAATTTTCAAACCTATTTACTCCAATTTCGGGTAATATCTCTAAACATTATGGTTATGTTTGGCAAATGGCTTATGAGCCAGCTTTTAGCCTTTTTGACACATTTCAGCTGTTTGATTAGTCAAAGAAGCTAATAATAATGTTTGGTAAATGACTTTTTAAATTAGCTTGTTGAGTTTGAAAAGCTGAAAAATGGATGGTTGAAGAAGCTAAGGGGAGCAGCTTCTTCATTCGGCTGGTTCAATTTATTCCTGTAAGGTATAGCTCGAAGCTCCCAAAGTGAGTGCATATAGCTCTAATTTATTCCTATTGTGGTTTTGCTCGTTTTTTTGAACTTAGTCAACCAAATTATTTTGCTTACCAGTTTTTCTTCTTTTCACTCGTTTTGCTTAACTTTCATTGTTTTGAGTTAGCATTTTTTAAATTAATCATTTAAGTAATATATACTAATAATTACTCTAATTATTTTAAACAAAACTTGTTTAATCAAATGCGTAGTACTATCTAGACAAATAATATGTGCTTAACTAATATTTTATATTATTAATTATGCTTTCTATCTTGAATTAATTTGATGTTTCTGATTTAGATGATTGAGTGATTATAAAATTAGATACTATAAATTTTTGTAGTATGATGAACATTCCATAATTCAAAGTAGATATTAAAATAGATTTTATTCAACAAATTTTAAAATTTCTAGTTATAAAAATGATTTATATCGTTGAAGTAACAATAATTATAAAATTTTCATTCTTAGCAATAATAAAATACAACGAGTAATATTATGTCTTTATATGTCTTTTTACGCTCTCTTCGAAACAACCAATTTTACCAAACAATTATTTATAATCATTTATAATCAGCTAACATAACCAACCAGTCAAAACACTAATACAACCAAACCGGCTAACCGTAATGTATAAGGTACAGCCGGCTGTACCTAGGGCATGGTACAGCCAGATTTTTTTTGTAATTAAATCCAAGTTTCAGGGTTAAGGTTAAGTTAATGTCTGCTGCTCTTTTCTTTTCCCATCTTCCGTCGACTCTCTTTCTTTTTTAGCCGATGGCTGCTACGGGCTTTACTCCGTTGTCTTTTTTTTTGGTTTTCTCTTTTCTTTGATTTCGTTGCTTTTCACTTCCGTTTCTGCTTTTCTTTTCGTGGCTTTTCATTTTTCATTGTTTTCAGCTTTTGTTGTTTTCTTGTTTGAGTTCTTTCTTTTCTTTATTTTTTCTTTAACATGCTTTGATTTTTTATTCAATTATAATGCAAATGTATAATCTTAAATATTGTTAATGTTCAAGTTTGTTTTTTCTTGTTTTTCAATCAAACTTCTAATTTAAGTATTTTAAATTTCTGCATTATAAACATTTTAGGTATTAATGTTTTGTTCTTCTATTTTTAATTTTAAGACGACTACTTGTTATTTTATTAAATATTTTGTGCTAATTACTAACATGAGTTTTGTGCTACACTACAATGAGTATAATGCAAAATAAATGTGCATGAGTTTTTCGATAATCATTTTGTAAGTTACGCATGTTCATCTGATACTCGTTTTATGCTCATTTTAAAATGTCGTATTAATGCAGATATCAAAAGTATCATTTTAGATTCGCATAAGAGTTAGATTATATACATTGGAGCAGGGATCATGATACTCAATTGCATGCTTCTGATACTCAATAAAAGAAAATTTGATGTTCAACAAAAATTCCTTGATGCTCAAAGCTTATTGTTTTCATATCATTGCTCATTTGGTAAGTAATGTATGCTCATGTTGTATTCGTGTTAGCTCATTTTAACATATTAAATAAATGCTTATACTCAATTGCATGTTTCTAATACTCAATAGAGAAGGTTTGATGCTCAATAAAAATGTCTTGAAGTTCGACTAAAAAAATTATGATTTTCATATCAAAACTCATTTTGTAAGTAACTTAAACTCAATTGGTGCTCATGTTATGCTCACTTTTAAAATGTCATATCAATGCATATTTCAAAAGTTGCATATTACATTAGATTCACATATTGATGTCCATATGAGTCGATTAAAGATAATATATAGTAAGTTCTTAAAAAGGGAAAATAAGAAAAGGAAAGTAATTCGAATATGTAAAGGAGATCATCACACACATTGTTAGGCTATCAATGCTCAACAAAACATGCCTGATGCTCACTAAATTGCATAATCCTAATACTTAATAGATGATGTTTGATGCTCAACTAACAAATCTTACGATTGTCATATCAATGCTCATTTGTGCTTTATGTAAGCTCATTTGGTACTGATTTATTGAGATTTTATAAAAGAGAAAAGAAGAAAAAGAAAGTGAATTACAATTTATGAAGTTGATATCACAATACTCATTAATCGACTCTTAATGCTCAGTAGAATACATCTGATGCTCATTAAAAGTGTATTAATGCCCATCTAACGAAAATCACGATTTTGACTGAAATTACGAAAATGACACCGTTTTTTAGTTTTGATATCAGCTTTCTTGTAGTAACACGGTGCTCATTATTGGACGCTTAATACTCATTAAAATTGGACTATTGCTCATTAACAATACATTAATGCTCATTTAGCAGAAACCACAATTTTTACGTTAATTACAAAAACGCCACCGAATTGTTTTTCCTTGAGCATGTTATTGGGTCTGCTGTACTGTGCTCGCCCTACAGCCGGATGTACAGTATACACCCTCCCTGCTAACAGCAACCGCAACAGCTATATGCGCCCTTCAGTTCAACCCTCGTGTTATCTCGTTTATGGCGATGGGGATGAATCGGATGATGGCTCAATTTATGCTGGAAACAAACCTGAATTGTCTCCGGCATCCCCCAAACCGATTTCCATTCAACCACGCCCATTTCTCATCATTTTTTCATACTGCTAGACGACTCCAATCATTTTGCCTTCATAAACCACCCTCAAAAGTCAATCTTGAATGCCTCTGCACCAACGGTAAAACTCCAAGTCCCGATGCCAACGGAGCAACAATAGTTCTACAAATGAAAGACGACAACTATCACCCGTTTGAGGTCCTCGAGAGGACTATTCTGAATACCCTTAAGGCTTTTCGTGAGCCGTTCGCTGCCGCTATTCTCGCGGGGTTACTGTTTATGCATGAGCCGAATTTTGCTTTGGCGGCATCCGGCGGGAGAGTGGGCGGGGGGTCGTTTTCGTCTAGAGACTCCTCCTCATCTAGGTCTTATTACTCGATGCGGACTGAGGAGCCTAGGTTTTCGTACTCCTTGCCCTATCATGCCCCTTCCCAACTTGGACTTGGAGGAGGTGGGATTTACATAGGACCTGCTGTTGGTGTTGGTTCCACTTTCTTTCTTATTATGATCAGCTTTACCGCTTTCATTTTAGTCTCCGGTTTCCTATCTGACATGTCAGAGGGCAGTCTTCTCACTGCTTCTGCTGAGAAAACCAGTATATTTAAGCTTCAGGTACCAATGTACAATCAATACTGTAGTTTTTTTGTTGACACCTAGCAAAGCTAGATTCAATTGTTCTAGTATTTAATTGAAAAATTCTCTTCTTGTACACACTTTACCACATATCTTACAAAACATGTCCTCACAAATGTGTAAAAGTGGGTACAATAGTAAAGTGCGTACCAAAGTTTTTTTTTTTAATATTTACTTACCATGCGTTATTTGTGTTGTTTACACACACACACACACACTTTGTAGTTGCGTATATATCAGAAAGGGTGACATACCTTTTTTTTCTTGTGAGGATCGAGGAAGTTGTATTACTGAATCAGATATAGCAAGCAATAGCAAACACTATCTTGTACTTCTTGATGCATCTTTGTCTTGATATTTTGGAGGCTTGCTTCTTTTGTGAAATGTAGATTATAAACGTGAGTATTTTACTATTTTAAAATGATGTGAAAAGGCAGAGTTTCTACTGCTGCATGCTACATGAAAGTAGATTATTCATGCCTATTATTTACATAGAATGAAATGGTATAGTGACTAATTAATACTACCTTTGTTCCATAGTGTAAGATGCATATAAGTTGATTGCGGGTTTTAAGAAAATAAAAGATAAAGTGGTTGTTTTAAAATTCTAACCTCCAAAACGTAAGAAAGTGAAAAATGTATTTACAAAAAAGTAAATGATGAAGTGATAGATAAAGAGATAAAGTGGGAGTAAAGGTGGAGTCCTATTAAAGAAAGTATTTATATTTTTGGGACAACCAAAAATGGATAGTGTATCTTACAAAATAGGAATGAGGGAGTACAAAGTAAGGAGTATTTAGTTTTACTTGTATTGAGACAAAGAAAATTGGTTTGATCAGTGGAGCTTGGGAGCTCTAATGTGGAGAAATGGGGGCAATTTACCCTTCACAAATACTGACACGTTTTCTTATAATACTTATAATTTTTCAAGGTTGGTTTGTTGGGATTGGGTAGATCACTCCAGAGTGATTTGAACCGGATTGCTGAAGTGGCTGATACATCCACACCAGAAGGCATAAGTTATGTATTGATGGGTAATAATAATATTCTATACCTGTGTTTCCCATCTCTTCATTGTGGGATAACTTTTGTATTAGATAGTGGTGTTATTTAATCAAATACTTGCTGCATTTTTTCTCTGTCCTGGTTGCAGAAACAACTTTAGCATTGCTTCGCCATCCTCATTACTGCATCTTAGCGTATTCATCGGTAAGTAGTGCCACTATACTTTCTTTTCATTCATTACCCTTTTTTTTGTCTTTTCAAACAAGCTGAGTTGAGCCAAGTCGAGCTCAAACCAGGGCGTGCTCGAGCTCAAATAAATTTTCTATTTTTGAAAATTTTAATATTATTTTTTATTCATACAAATAAATAATACAGAGTGCATAACATTGTACTTCATTGTTCTCATTGTATTAGTTTCTCTCTCCTTCAATAACATTATTACTTCTTATTTGTACAATCAATTATAATTTAAAATATTGAAATATATATATATATATGTATTGATAGATAATAAGGTATCCAAACTATATAATTTAGGAGAGATTGAGCCAAGAGAGAAGAAGATGATGAATAGTGTGAATGTATTATGAATGAATTGATTACGAATTAAGGTTTACAAGGGGGTATTGATAATTCGGGTCTGGGCCTCTAATATTGGTCTCTAATATGAAAACATAATCTAGAATACCTGAATAGTAATAATAATGTACAATAATGTGAGTATTATCTATCGGTGTATTCAGGCCGCTGTCCAAACCCAATAGTTGGCAGACCAGGGGTTAAGTATAATATACTCTATCACGAGTCTCCTACTCTTTGAGGCGAGTACTCGAGGAGAAAGGGAGTAAAATTATGTGCTGATCTTCAATGTGATAGTGCGATCGATGCAAGTGGCAATCTTTGTAAAAAAAATGAATTATGTGCTTCTTCGATTAATAGAGGCGTTAAGTCCCCCGCTCTTCCAGTCCCCCACTCCTTGAGACGAGTGTAGTGAAGTGAAGATTAGTAGAGTAGTGCATGTGATAAAAACAAAAAAATAGCAATCAACGGGGTAAACCATTGCCCAAGCTTGAAGCTTAAAATAACTCTTTATTCCAGAATAATAATCCCCCAGTTGAATGACCCCCTTAAGGGTTATAAATAACCTACTAATTAAAGCTAATTAAATAGGAAACTGAATGAATTAAAAATAGGAAACATAAGGCAATAATTAAATAATTAATTAAAGCTAATTAAATATTCTGCCCAGGAAAGTGGGCTCCCTCCCGTCCGCGCCTTCGGTAGACCAACAAGGGTCTCGGTCGCTCCTCTGTCTCAGTCGCCGCGACCTGCTCTCTATCAACTTCACCCTCCTTTGAAAGAACCTTGTCCTCAAGGTTGAAATCTGGAAATTGGCCAACAAAACTTGCTTTATCTATCCAGGTAGCATCATCACTTGGACTAGCAGCTCCTCCACCTTGTCATTTTTCCTTCGACTAGCTAATATCTCCTCAGGTTCGAACACTGGACCGATTGGAAGTTCCAAACTTTCTGGCAACTCATTCTCTAGTGGGTGGTCTTGTACCACCTTCCGCAGCTGAGACACATGAAAAACCGGGTGGATACGACTGTTGGATGGTAGCGCTAAGCGGTAGGCTGTCGGCCCGATACGTGCTTCAATAAAAAACGGCCAATAGAATTTGGCAGATAGCTTATGGTAAGGCTGCCGGAATAGGGAAGTCTGCCGGAATAGGGAAGTCTGCCGGTGAGGTCTAACCTACAAAAATACTTTATCTCCTACCTGGAAATCCACGTCGCGCCGGTGCTCATTTGCTTGAGTCACCATGCTCTGTTGGGCCTTCTGTAAACTGTCTTTCAATCGCTTTATCATAACATCCCTGCTAGGCTGCTACCAAGTACTTCTGCCACTGCTGCCACCGTGTTTTCACCAAGCAGAAATCTGGGTAGGGGCCGTCCGTAAACCACCTCGAACGGTGAAATCCTTGTTGCCGTTTGAAATGCTGTATTATATGAGTATTCGGCCCATGGCAGCCAACGTACCCACTGCCGCGGCTGCTCACAGGTGAAGCAACGCAAATATGTTTCTAACACACGATTCATCACTTCTGTCTGCCCATTTGTCTCCGGGTGATATGCAGAGCTAAATTTTAATTGCGTACCGGACAAAGAGAACCACTCCTTCTAGAATGCACTTATAAATATGGAGTCTTGATCACTAATAATTGAGCGTGGAATACCGTGTAGCTTGACTAGCTCTCTAGAGAATGCTTCAGCCACTGATCGTGCCGTGATCGGAGGTTTTAAGGCAATAAAGTGCCCATACTTGGACAATCAATCTACCACCACCAAAATAGATGTGTATCCCTTCGATTTAGGCAAACAAGTGATGAAATCCATAGAAATGTCTTCCCAAATCAGGCTGGGAACCGGTAAAGGCTGCAGTAGTCCGGCCGCAGACATTGCCTCATATTTGGCCTTTTGACAAACCAAACATTGAGCAACATAAGCTTGTACTTGACAGAACATTCCCTTCCAAAACACGTTGGTTGCGAGCCTTCTATATGTCCGGTATGCGCCCGCGTGGCCTCCTGTCGGTGTGTCGTGGAATTCCTCCAGTAAGCGAGGAATCCATTTAGAGTCCGCAACCAGGACCAATCGTCCATTGAAAAATAGCCGTCTCCCAATCAGCTCATAACCTGGTACACGAGCCGGATCGATGGCCAGTGCTTGTATAATTTCTTGCAAACATTTGTTTTTCTGTTGCTCTTCTTCTATGTCCGCCAATCTCACCCATTCCGACATACTGACCGCGGCTAGCTCCATCTTATCCCCCTTTCGAGATAGTGCGTCTGCAGTCGTATTAGAAACACCTGTTTTATATTCAATCTTGAAATCGTAGCCCAATAATTTTGCAACCCAAACCAGCTGGGAAGGGGTTGCTATGCGCTGAGTGAGTAGGTGTTTGAGGTTGCGATGATCTGTACGCACCACAAATATTCTTCCGATTAAATATGGCCGCCAATGCTGCACGACTAGTGTTAACCCCATCATCTCCCGCTCGTATGCTGATCTGGAGAGGGTTCTGTCTGCCAAAGATTTGCTAAAATAAGTAACAGGTCTCCGTTCTTGCATTAGTACCGCTCCGACCCCAGTTCTAGATGCGTCACATTCCACCACGAATTGCCTGTCAAATCGTGGCATAGTAACACCGGTGCCTCTGTCAAGGCCTTCTTGAGCCGTCTAAATGCCCCTCGGCCTCTGGGGACCATCAAAACCGAGCTAACACCTCCTTCTTCAACAGATTCGTGAGCGGTCGTGCGATCAGCCCATATTCTTTCACAAACCTCCTATAATATCCCGTCAGTCCTAGAAATCCCCGAACCTCACGGACAGAATTTGGAGTTGGCCGCTCCAACACTGCGCTAATTTTAGTCGGATCCATGGCTATCCCATCTTGAGAAATAATGTGTCCCAAATACTCAACCTGGGGTTGCTCGAATGCGCACTACTTCTTATTGGCTCGGAATTGATTCTTCTCCAAGAGGCTCAAAACTAAATCCAGCTGATCTCGATGTTCCTGCCAGGATTTGTTGTATACTAAAATATCATCAAAAAATACCAGAACAAATTTCCGCAAGTAGGGTCTGAATAAATCATTCATGGCTGCCTGGAAGGTAGCCGAGGCGTTTGTCAGTCCGAACGGCATCACCAAAAATTCATAATGCCCGCTGTGAGTGCGAAAAGCAGTCTTATGCACGTCCGGACCAGCCACCCTGATCTGATGGTACCCGGAGCTTAGGTCTATTTTGGAGAAGACTATAGCCCCCGACAACTCGTCTAACATCTCTTGTATCACCAGAATTGGGTATTTATCTGGTATAGTAGATTTGTTTATCTGGTAATCCACACAGAACCGCCAGCTGCCATCCTTCTTCTTGACCAACAAAACCGGGCTCGAAAATGGGCTAGAACTTGGCTGAATAATGCCTGCCTGAAGCATTTCATCTACAAGCCTCTCGATCTCGTCTTTCTGCAGGTGACCATATCGGTATGGACGAACTGAAATCGGTCGTGTCCCGAGAATTAGCTCAATGCAGTGGTCTGTGGCGCGGCGAGGTGGTAGCCCCCGCGGCTCCTCAAATACCCCGGTATGCTGCCCGAGGATGTCCTCCACCGTACCCAAAACTGCCCCCGACAATTTGGTAGGTTCATTGATTAAAACGACACAAAATTCTACATCCGTGGTCTTAAGCAGGGTTCGTAGGCTTACGGCGTTTCTACACATTGCTGGATCCCCTTTCAAGTTTCAACTCTATTTGTCTGCCATCTAGCTCGAAGTGCATTGTCATTTTTTTTCCAGTTGGTTCGGAACTCTCCCAATGTGGCTAACCAAGCCACTCCTAATATGACGTCAATCCCGGCCAATGGGAACATAAAGCAATCCGTTTTAACAGCACATCGTGGTAACGACACCGATAGCTGTCGACAAACCCCTTCCGACTCTTGCCTATGCCTATTTCTTAACTGGACCCCGAATTTTCCGGTCTTATATGGTTTCAAGCAAAGCAGTGATACTAAAGAACAACAACAACATCCAAGCCTTAGTCCCAAACGATGTTGGGGTCGGCTAACATGAATCGATACATGATATCGCCATAAGGAAAAGAAAGGAAATAAAAATAAAAAAGATAAGCTATTATAAAAAGATAATATAAAAGAGATGGATATACATATAAAAGATAAAATAAAAAGGAAAACAATAATAATATTTATATAAAAGGATAAAAGGATTTAAAAAAATGGGTGGGGGAGATGATATAAGATCACTCCTCCACACGAATACACGTCCTCCACTTTGCTCTCTCCAAAGTCATACCCTCATCCAATCCAAGAAGAAGCATATCACTTCTGACTCCCCTAACCCACGTCTGTTTGGGTCTTCCTCTCTCTCTCTTCCCTGCCTTTTCTCCACACATCTCAACTCGTCTGACAAGTGCATCGCTCGGTCTTCTATGCACATGACCAAACCACCGTAGGCGCGACTCCTGCATCTTATCTTCAATAGGTGCTACTCCCACCCTTTGTCTGATTGTCTCATTCCTCACGCAGTCCTTTCTAGTATGCCCACACATCCAACGCCGCATGAGCATCTCTGCCACACTCATCTTTTGAATGTGACATTGTTTCACTGCCCAACACTCCGTACCATACAGTAATGCCGGCTTAATTGCTGTCTTATAAAATTTACCTTTCAGTCTAGTCGGCATACCTCGATTGCATAGAAATCCTGACGCACTCTTCCACTTCATCCACCCTGTTTTGATTCTATGGGATACATCTCCATCTAACTCACCGTCCTTCTGAATTATGGAGCCCAAGTAACGAAACATATCGCTGACCGGTATCTCCTTACCATCTAGAGTAATTCCGCTATTACCACTGCTTCTACCTCCACCAAACTTGCACTCCATGTACTCTGTCTTGCTCCAACTTAGTTTGAAACCCTTGTTCTCCAATGTTTGTCACCATACTTCCAACTTTTCTTTAACCCCTGATTGCGTCTCACCAATCAATACAATATCGTCGGCAAACATCATGCACCACAGTATATCGTCTTAAATTGACTTTGTAAGTTCATCCATGACTATGACAAATAAGAAAGGGCTCAGAGCCGATCCTTGGTGCACTCCGATAGTAATAGGGAACTCCGTTGTCCTCCATACACTACTACGGACACTTGTAGTACAATCCTCATACATATCCATGATGATGCTGATATACTTGCGTGAAATGCCTTTTCTAGTCAAGGCTTACCAAAGAACTTCTCGAGGTACCCTATCATATGCCTTTTCTAAGTCAATGAACACCAAATGCAAATCCTTGTGAGCGTCTCTATACTTCTCCATAAGTTGCCTAAGAAGGTGAATAGCCTCAGTTGTTGAGCGACCATGTATAAAACTGAATTGATTCTCTAAAATCTTCACCGTTCTTCGAAGTCTTTGCTCAATCACTCGCTCCCAGAGTTTCATGGTATGACTCATAAGCTTAATCCCTCGATAGTTGGCACATTCTTGTACATCACCTTTATTCTTAAATAAGGGAATAAGAGTAGTGATACTAAAGAAGAGGAGATAAAATTGTGACTGGCGCCGCTATCGATCAATATCGTCACAGTGCACCCCACAATCACTCCCCGGAGCCTCGTTGTTTGCGGGCTGAAAATTCCAGCCATTGCATAAACCGGAAAATCGCTGTCATCGCCTTTGGTCTTGTCATTGATCTCAGGATATTCCTCCAGCCTCGTTATCTCACAATAATCATGTTGTTGCAAGTCCAAATCTCCGTCTTCCTTAGCAAGCATCACCCTTAATTGTTTGAAAGGGCAATCATGACCGGGCGTGAAATGTTTTTCGGCACCTGAAACACAATCCTTTGGCCCACAGTTCTTCCAACACCTTAGGGGGAAGTCTGGTAAACTTGGAACGAGCGGTGGACTGCCCAGGCAGCCCTAAAGTGGACCCCGCAGCCGGTGTAATTGGCCCCCCAATCTGTCCAGGTGTTCTCGAGAGGCTGCCAGAGACAATGTGCGAGCTGCCGCCACTACCCGATGGCGGTGGGCCCGTGTAGGGACGGGAATAACCGCTGAATCGTGACCCTGGCGAATTATAATTTGGACCTCCTCTTCCCCTGTTCTGAATGGACAGGTTATGCTCCACGTCTCGAGCTAATTCCATAGCGGTTTCAAGGTTATCCGGCCGAAATAAGCGCAACGAGCTCCGTAGTGCTTCTTTAAGTCCACTCATGTAATAGCTTAGATAATGATCATCGGACAGCTCAGGAACTTGGCTAGCCAATTGAACGAACAAACCATTATACTCCTCTACGTTCCGAAGTTGTTTGACGCCAGACAATCGTTCAAATCGGTTCCCCTGAAATCGGGAATCAAATCTGGCTATCAGGGCTTGCTTGAATTCTTCCTAGGTCATGCCGGGTTTACGCGCCTTCAACCAGGTTACCCAATAAAGGGCCCCTCCTTCCATGGCCACCACCGCGTCTACCACCTTTTTATCCGGTAGGGTTCTAATTAATTCGAATTGTTGCTCGGCACGAGCTATCCACCCGATCGGGTCTGTTCCGTCAAACATGGGTAACAAAGTTGGAGCTGAGTTGCGCTGCACTCCGTCTACGTTTGGTGATATCACGGCGGATCCGACCCCAACCGCGGCGGAAGGAGTCACTTCAGAAACTTTCTAACCAGATTGCCAACCTTTCCCAATCAGTGGTCTCCTTGGGAGGAGATGAATCATACCCATTAGGAAACACTTCATCTCCAGAATTTATGCCTCAACCACAGGCAGTGTTGCTTCAAACACAGCATCTTCTAGAGTCAATGCTGTCCGCAACATCCATATTGCAGACTGCCCTAACTGATAAACTACCCAAAACAAACTTCTTGGACTTCCCGGATCAATTTTGGTCCACTAAACCTGTCCCAGTTTGCCACTGTATTCCAATGGAATTTATGGACGATGACCACCTTGGCCATAGTCCACCACTAAGAGTGAATTTCAATCTCCTTCAAGAATACAAGGACCATTGGCACTTTTTATTGGTGCCGTCATTCAAAATCCAGTTCACGTTTTCAAGGTTGAGGGCAAGCTTGATATTCCAGGAGGGGTGTAATGATGCATACTACAATATAATATTATGGAAAGATAAAGAGAGCAATCAAGTAGAATAATGAGGAGTAATAGTTGATTGATTTTATTATGATTTGATTTTAATACCTTCATTATTTAGTCTATTTTAGGAAGTGATTTTCTTGGATTTTACTTTCCTTGTTTTCTGCATTCATATGCATGTAATCCCTCTTATAAAAGGGGAGCTTTGCTATGCTAATAAAACATCGAAGAAAAATTAAGAAGAAAATCAAGGAGAGGGAAAACTCCCCAAATTTCCACAGCTCCCTATCCATTTATCATTTTTATTTCATTCCCGTGACGCAACGAAACCCGGTACATAACAGCCTACTCCTCGTGCCTTCATCGTGCCTGCTGGTCACTGGCATGGACCAGCTCTGGGTTGCTTGGCCGGACCAGATCCATCAACTCCAGTCACATTTCTTGAATTTCAGACCAATTTTTTCTGAATTTTTGGATGATTTTTTAGGATTTTTTGGGAGGGATCTTACTTGATTGTGCTCAAATCTCTCAATGACAGCACTAAATGATGAGTAATACAGTATCCAAACCATATAATTTAGGAGAGATTGAGCCAAGAGAGAAGAAGATGATGAATAGTGTGATGTATTATGAATGAATTCATTAGGAATTATGGTTTACAAGGGCATCTTGGCCTCTAATATGGGCTCGACAGACCCGGTTACATAAAAGGACTGATAATAGGAAAAACTATTCTTGAATTCCCGAATAATAATAATAATGTACAATAATGTGAATGTTATCCATCGGTGCATCCGGACCGTTGTCTAGGCCCAATATTCGGCAGACCAGGGGTCCAATATAATATACTCTATCACATATAATATGTGCCTGCTTGGAGGAGGTGAGATTTACATAGGACCTGCTGTATATATACTATGTTCTTGCTGGCTGGCTTACTTGAGAGAAGAAAGAAGAGAGAGCAAGCAAGTATGTTATGCCTCCTCTCTGTTTTCATATGCAAACTGTATTTTTCATTTTATATATGTGTTTTTCCAGTTGATAGAGGATTTGGGTTTTTGTGTTAATAAGAATAGAAGATAGAAGATGAATAAAACGATCTTTACCATCGGTTTAAAATCAATACCAAAGTTCACGTGGATGTCTTCTAGAACATCAATTAGTGATCCCTATTCAAACTCCTACTTGATATTGATGACAATATTGATCGAATCACTAATGCTTATGACCTTATTATTGTTTATTTTGACTATGAACTTTATTGAAGTTTAATCAACACACTTAAATGACGACTTCATCGTCAAACACTAGTATTATAGTTAGCATGTATAATATCACAATTATCATCAATAACCCCATTATATTATATGCTCATCAAAATTAATTCTAAAATATACTAGACTTAGTCTATTTAATTAATGTCTAAACAATTCTGCCATTTCCAATGGAAATCTTAAGCGGGAATGGAGGTAGTATCATTTAGAAAGATTTCTAATATTATTTTTAACTTTTTCGTATAACTGCATAAATAACCTCACATCTGATTGTGCTGTGAGACTCCTAGTTTTAGAAAACTTGAGCTATGTCAACGCGCTCACCTCAGTGAACATAGACACACATCTTTGCTAAAGAACCTTATACTTGATACGGACCTGAACTTATGGCGAGAGGACTAGTAGAAATGATAATGAAAATGTTAATAAGGTGTAAATAAAGGAGTGGGCTGGGCCATGTAATTAGTAAGATTGAGGGGAAGCCTCATTGGAAAAGAATAAATAGAAGGAATAGAATAGGGAGAGGGTAGTTTGGATTTGGGTAAGAATTGGGATCTGGGAGAGATTGAGGCCCTCTCGAATTGGTCTCGGCTGTATTCATCCAGTTTTCTACAGTATCAATAATATTTCTACTCCAAATTTCTGTGTACGTATCTTTGGTATCAGCGGCCTCTCCTGGACTCAGAATCGATCGTCCGAGAGCATCACCAAGCTTGAATGATGGAGGAATTTTATATATCACCGCGAATGGAGAAGAGTATGGTCTGTACAGGATGCGCGACAGTTCGCTTCAGTTTCGTCGCAGGTGACCTAGAGGTCGATCGCGGACAGTCAGGAGCCGTCGACCGTCAGAAACGAAGGGCTCAGCATCGTCGTTTGTCACTTTACTAGTTCGCAGTCGCGAATGACTTCTCCCAGTTCACAGTCGCGAACCGCGTATTCCAGTTCGCCATCGCAAACAGATTCTCAACGTTCGTCGACGCTAGCAATTCTTCACAGTACGTCGCTAGCCGCATCTCACAGTGCGTCGTCGTCAGCAGCTTCTTCCAGTTTGCCAGCTTCGCCGCGAACAGTATCTCCCAGGCCTCAGGTTTCGTCGCAAACAGATAACCCCTGTTCGCAGGTCTCTTCATTTGCAATCAGCTCGTGTCAAAGTGTGACGCGATCAGGAGGAGGCTCCAAATCGCTGCGATATCCCTATTAGAGCCCTAGTACGACTCTAGATAGAGGAGACACCCTCAGATCGAAGGGGACATCATACGAGGAGGAGGTGTCCATAAACAGAAGTCATATCCACTCAGGAAGGGAGGTGGATCTGCATATATCAAATTCTGCTGATCACTTGGTACCTGAGAACATTATTAAGATTGGAATATTGATTATTGACAAGCTCGGAAATGAAAATGTGTCCCTGCTATTCCCTAATTCTAAAAAATACTTAAATCAAGAAGGCATCAGATGAAGAGAGATATGAATGGGTGGTAGTTTCTATGAGATTCAAGGATTCAGAAATGTTCAAAGACGTTTTCATTGGTAAGGCCATGCTTTTGGAAGAAAAAGATGTTGTACTTGCAGCAAAAGATGGTTCTCCTGTGAAATTTGAAGTAAAAAAGGATCACAGCATTTATGTCTGGAATCTCCTGGAGTGCAATATGCTGTCCTTTTGGAACTGCCAAGAGAACCTACACGCATGCTACAGACTGAAGATAGAGGTCATAGACATGGGCAAAAGAATGCAGTCAACCTATATATCTTTTGTGCAAAGGATGCCCCGGATAAAGTTAGTTGGCAGAACTTGAGTAAAAGTTTGCATCGAGTTTCATCTGCAATGAAAGGAAAGTATGATGCAGTTCAAGAAATGAAGGTTTATATCATTCCTTACCTTGGGGGAAATGCTGAAATTGAAGAGAAAGAAATTAGTGTTCAAATTGTTTCTAAAAGTGTTGATGATGAGCCCGGTGAAGATCAAATTCAAATTGATACTGAAGTTCAATGTCAGATTGACACTTCCACGCCTTATCCTGTTGATATTGGAGTGTATCAAATGGTAGAAGAGTTGATGCTTGCTGCTGATAGGGCAGTCGCTAAAAAGAGACTGAACAAGTATCCTACCCACTCTCTATTGAGGTTTCATCCCAGCCCAACCAAGGAGATGCTTGACTCTGTTCTCCCAACTGCTGTAGTTGTAGTTATGCTTGGTGAGGTACCTGCAGTTTCTGATGCTTGCGTCCTGATTAGAGGAACAGTTGCATGTGTACCATCATTGTCTTGGATCTCTATAGCAACAGTGCGTGAACACATAAAATTTGGCTCTTGGTTTTAACTGTCCAGACATCTGAAGGTAATAGATGTAACAGCTTTAGAACATGATCTGCAATTGCTCCCTGGTGGTGATCTTACTGAAATTAGTGAAATAGGTGTCCATATTAGTGGAGGGCAGAAGCAAAGAGCATCCATGGTTTTTGGAGAAGGTTGCATAGTGCTTTTTGTAGACTATGAGTTGAGCAACAACAAATCTGCGTCCAACACATTGATAGTTCCAGAAGAAAGAATTGTAAGACCAGGGATTAAAAGGAAATATATGAATGGCTAAACTCTCCTACTTTCTCTCTCACAGCAAGTATCTCACAAATGAGCAATAGTAGAAGCCAAGGGAGAATCTCCAAGTCTGAAATTAATATTGATTCCACACACCCAGCCTGAATAAGGCTAGGCTATTTATAATATATAAAGAAGGAAATACAACTGACCCATAACTGACTCATCCATGATCTAATAACTAACCGACACATTAACTGACTCCACCCATAATCTAATAATTGCCTAGTGGACTGATGCATGGCACCAAACCCCACTTATTCTCTAACTTACTCATTTAAACAAATAAACAATAATTAATATATAAATGAAGACTCAATCAACAACTAATCCTCCTCGTTTCTTGCGCCTCTGATCTGTCAGCACCCTATCAAAGAACCTCTGAGGAGCCTCATGAAAGCACGAGAGTATTTGTCATTATTGAGTACTTGAAGGTTACTGAAAAGAAGGAAACTTCACTAGACATTATTTCTCTGGCAGAAAAACCTGGAAAATTGAAGGATCAAGTACTGAAGATCCTAATTCTGCAGTCGGTACTAGGAAGGAAGGGGCGCGAGAATGAAGTTGAATAGCATGGCTATTTTCTTATTCCCCACCTTGAGGACAAGGTGGTTGTCCAAAGGGGGAGTGATGATATGGACCTGAACTTATGGTGAGAGGACTAGTAGAAATAATAATGAAAATGTTAATAAGGTGTAAATAAAGGAGTGGGCTGGGCCATGTAATTAGTAAGATTGAGGGGAAGCCTCATTGGAAAAGAATAAATAGAAAGAATAAAATAGAGAGAGGGTAGTCTGGATTTGGGTAAGAATTGGGATCTGGGAGAGATTGAGGCCCTCTCGAATTGGTCTCGGCTGTATTCCTCCAGTTTTCTACAGTATCAATAATATTTCTACTCCAAATTTCTGTGTGTATGTATCAATACTATTCTCTCCATGGCTCCATCTTTGTTAAAGGTTCTCACTTGTCCCTTTTAGACGGTCGATTTAAAGGTTCATGTTTCCATTTTTGAAAATAATTATCTCTCTTAAATGTCAATTTTACATCACGTATTGAAATTAAGAATCAGAGCAAGTGTGTGATATGTTTTGCTACTTGGTTTCCAAAATTCAGAAGGATGATGAATTAGATGAAGATGTATTCCATAGAATCAGAGCATGATGGATGAAATGGAAGAGCGCATCAGGATTTCTATGTGACCGAGGTATGCAAACTAGATTGAAGGTAAATTTTATCGGATGACAATTAGGCCTGATTAATGTATGTGGTGAAGTGTTGGGCAGTGAAACAATGTCACATTCAAAAGATGAGTGTAGCAGAGATGCGTATGTTGTGTTAGATGTGCGGACATATAAAAAAAGAACGTTTGAAACATGAGATCATTAGACAAAAGGTGAGAGTAACACCTATAGAAGATAAGATACAATAGCCTCGATTGCATTGGTTTAGTCATGTGCGCAGAAGATCGAGTGATGCACTTGTAAGATGAATTAAGAGTCGGGAATAAGAGGTGGGGAGGAGAGGTAGAGAAAGATCCAAACAGATTGGATTAGAGGAATCAAAACTGATATGCTTCTTCTTGAGTTTGATGAAAGTATGATTTTGGAGAAAGCAAAGTGAAGGACGCATATTCGTGTGTATGGGTGATCTCTTTTTCTTGTTCCTTCCTCTTTTTCTTTTAGCCCTTTTTTTTATATTTTATCTTCTTTATCTTTCTATGTTCTTGTGTTATTTTTATATTCTTTATGCTCTTTTATCTTTGTACTTTTTAGCTTTCTTATATTCTTATGTTATTTTTAACTTATATTTACCTTTATGTTATCCATTTTATTTTACTTTATCTTTTTATTCTTTTTATCTTTCTTTGCTTTTTGTCTCTGATATCATGAATCAATTCATGTTAGTCGACCCCAAAATCTTTTGGAAATAAGACTTGGATGTTGTTGTATTAAAATTAATAAACTCATAAATCACCATTATGGTACATCACCCCTTTATTTTATAACCACATAATCTTTCTCAAGCTATACTCAAATTATCTTATTTGATTACTATGTAAATAAGCGTCTCATTTTTAATGAAAATGTTAAAGCGGGACAGAGTTGAGTAGTTATATGAAGATCCTTATGGCCTTATGTAGTCGTAAGGGGTATTGTGGCATAAAAATGAGTAGTTATTGTTATACCCCAATACCCCTAGACTCTATAAGAGATTAATATGGGTCTCTTTAAAAAATATTGAGATGGAGGTAGCACTTGTCAATGTTTGAAATTGCATGCATAGTACAGGTGGTTTGTAGGCCTCGGTACAAATAATAGTAAAAATCAATTAAAATAACTCTAAATAACACTAAAAACAACTTTAAATAATACTACTATGATAAAAAAATAATTTTTTGCCATGATATCATTTTGGATATAATGTTTGTCCCAAGCCAGGATAAAGGAGAAGGGTGTTGTGATAGGCGCGTGACGGCCAATAGTATCATTTAGTTAAACCACATGACATGAATAAAAAATAATTAATTAGGAGTAAACAAAATCAAGTTCAGAACGAACAATAATAGAGTCACAATCCCTTTCAAATAATTTTTTCAAGCATCCTATTAGAACTAAAAGTTTATATAGATTGAGGAATGAAAAACAGTGTCATCAAAACCCACCCAACATTAAATCCACTATCCCCATTACCAATTTACCATCACTAGCATATCCACAACATCATTAGCATCCTCTTCACCATCATTATCCATTATTAACGGGAAAAAGAAAATATAGTAGGCAAATGACACTTTGCAGAAGAAGAAAGAACTAACACATTTACAAGTTGACGGGGGCGTATCATAATGATGAAGTGCAACCTATTATCGATGTGGAAAATAAAAAATAAGAGAATAAAATGTCATTAAAGAGGAGTTATAGGAGACTCGTAGGAGGAAAGTGATTGTTGAAGAAGAGATATGGGTGTATCAAAGAAAATGTATTATTTTTGGAAGTGTGCACACTTTATTTAATTACAACCTGAAAATGCAATGGTCTATGCCTTAATCCTGCCTCATTGCGTATGCTGTAACCAAAAATGCGTAAGCGTTATCACTGCATAATTTGGAAATCGCCTTAGTGTGTACTACGTATACAGTTATTTACCCCATGCCATTACGAACATGGCTACTTGTATATGATACGTAATTGATCAAGTTTGATGATAAGTTAACAATTCATTAATTAGCTGCTACATTACACAGAGAAGACATCAAAACAGAACTAGGTAACTGACTCATAAACACATAACTGTATATGACTTAGAAAACTACAAAAGCAGCAAAACAAAAAAGTTCAGTAATGATTATGGTAGAACACATTCATTACCAATGAGTTGCTGGTTTTATGCCAATAAATACATCCATATAGAGCACAACAGAAACAAACTATCATTTAGAGCTAGATAAGTAGAACGACCAGAAGATCTCAATGGATGACTGATATGTAAGAGTAGCAGTAGTTAACAAGAAAGTTCTGCAGAAAACACAACAATATAACACTAACACGTTTTAACGGAGAAATGAAGAAATAAAAGGTTTGTAAAACTAATTAAGGAGTGTTACACTATCACCGACTCACTGTAGTAGTATGATTGTATTTATCAATCATTTGAAGCTTTAGAACTGCATAAAAATCCAAAACCGCAAAGCATATTAAGAAGCATGAAAACTACTAAAATGACTCCCCTGGAAGAAAGCAGTAGCATGCACTCTAGCAGAAAGGAGAGGTAGTGATGGCCCCATGATAATATATTAAGAGATTAAGAGAAAAAGAAGAGAAGAAAGATAAAAATCTGACGTAAAACAGAAAACCTGCTACGCTGCTGCAAAGAGAAGACAAGGAACAGATGAAGAATTTTATTTGCCGATAAAGAAGAGGTGGAGTCATGTGAAGTACACAGGTCTAACAAGTCTTATATAGATATATGTGGCAGAAAATTTAGATCCCACCAGCCAGAGGAATCATAAACACCTACCACAACACTGTGAGGAGGCTAAGGCGACCACATTGTGGTGCTCGAGAGAAAAGTTTTGCATGCCTCAAGGAATCTGTTGGGCGTAGGTTTATTGTTTTGAATTTCTCTCAGCCATGTGCCTGGTTGTGCCTCATTTTTATGGTAAGATGAGGCTTGCGCAGTACATAATCCTTACAAACTTCCTGAACTATGCAATACACAATCTTGAACATTGGGTCAGCTGCGGGATTTGACAGAGTAAAATGGTGAAGTATGTGATAACAATTGGTTCAAACTTCAAAGAATAAAACTAGAAAACTCCCAAAAAAGCACCTCAACCCTAACTGTGACAATCAAACCCTTTACAATAATTGTTTAAAGAGTTTTTCAAAGGTGAACCGAACTTAAAACTGGTTTTAAAGAGCATCAACCAATAATCTCAATTCTAAAATTCTGAGGGTGTTTTCAGTTGCGATGAACACAGTGACTAATTGTTATTTGAGGCAGCTAGTTTGAACCTCCCCGAAGGGACACTGGATGTTTGCCTAGTTATAAATTTAAGGGCCTGCAAGTGTGTGAGATTATTTGGGCCAAATTGTCCTAGACTCCAGCGTTATCAAAAGAATTGTTTTCAAGAGGAATAACCACCAACCTCTTACGGACCTACCATTGGTAAGATGAGGCTTGCGCAGTACATAATCCTTACAAACTTCCTGAACTATGCAATACACAATCTTGAACATTGGGTCAGCTGCGGGATTTGACAGAGTAAAATGGTGAAGTATGTGATAACAATTGGTTCAAACTTCAAAGAATAAAACTAGAAAACTCCCAAAAAAGCACCTCAACCCTAAGGATGTTTTTACTTGGACTGTAATTTGTTGGTCTGGTCTGGTCTGAACTGGTCTGGTAAGGTCTGGTTTCTTTGTATTTTTATAACTATCCAAGTCTGGTCTGGTCTGAACTGGTCTGGTCTGGACTGGTCTGGTCTGGGACAAATTACAGTCCAAGTAAAAACATCCTAACTGTGACAATCAAACCCTTTACAATAATTGTTTAAAGAGTTTTTCAAAGGTGAACCGAACTTAAAACTGGTTTTAAAGAGCATCAACCAATAATCTCAATTCTAAAATTCTGAGGGTGTTTTCAGTTGCGATGAACACAGTGACTACTTGTTATTTGAGGCAGCTAGTTTGAACCTCCCCGAAGGGACACTGGATGTTTGCCTAGTTATAAATTTAAGGGCCTGCAAGTGTGAGATTATTTGGGCCAAATTGTCCTAGACTCCAGCGTTATCAAAAGAATTGTTTTCAAGAGGAATAACCACCAACCTCTTACGGACCTACCATTGGTTTTACAAAGGGGTCAACCAACAATTTATAATGGTTTTAAGATAAACCAGTAAAACTTTACAATGAGTGAATTTAAAATGAAGTACAAAATCTTTTGAATCTCTTACTTGCACATAAATAATCAGTTCTTGTGTTTGAGTAGAGAGAATTGTTTTTGAGGCACTTCGTAAGATCAAATGGCACCCTTTCATCCTTTATCATTATTGTGTTCATACATATCAACACATTGAAAGAGGCCCAATATTTTATTAATAACAGTGGGAATCGAGGTTGTTAAAGTTACAATTAATTCGTAGAATGGTATGATTTTGAAATTCTACACTAATAAATGGTTTCACCTTTCAAGTCAAATAACAAAGTCAATTCTTATAGTTTGTAAGTATGTACTCTCAATTATCGTGTACTGTGGATATGTCTCATATCACTACTCACTAGGTGAATAGCTAGATTATCGTCCATGTTCTGATGGCAAACTGTTAGAAAGTGTGGAATCTCAAAATTATGCTTTGAACCCAAGCTTTTAATGGCTTTAAGTTTCCAGGTAGTATAAAGAGATTTCTAACATCATCACTTATGAAATTGGGGAATCAGTTAGGAAAAAAAGAAATGAAAAAATAGTTAAAGACGAGAACCACAGATGTCTAACCTAGAATAATTGACAGCCCAAATATGATATTTCCTTTTACGTACACAGGTTGATATAATGAAGAGCATGGAACATGGTGAAAAACTATTCAATCAGCTTTCAATTGAGGAACGAGGTAAATTTGATGAAGAAACACTTGTTAATGTGAATAAGATTAAAAGGAAAAGTTCAACAAGCAAGAGTGCAAGTGCATTTAGTAATGAATATATTGTGGTAAGCACTAAAATTGATAATTTACTTTTTCGTGCAGAAAAGGCACATTAGAGGGTATACATCTTATTTGTACTTACTAGTTTTGTTGGTCAGGTGACTATCTTAGTGGCTGCGAAAGGTTCATATAAGCTGCCTAGTGTTAATGGCAGTGGAGATCTGAAAGAAGCTCTACATAAAATTGCCTCTATTCCCTCAAGCCGAACACTGGTATGCTTCGAACACACATTGAGGAATGAGGATCTACTTTCGCTCACTTTTTAGTGATTCTTAATCACCCTTGTGCAGGCAGTGGAGGTTCTATGGACCCCACAAAATGAAAATGACACATTATCAGAGCGAGAACTTCTAGAAGATTACCCTCTGCTGCGGCCTCTGTGAGACACGTGAATTTAACCCCCACATTTGCTCAGAATATAGTTACTTGAATATATATATATATATATATATATATATATATATATATATATATAGAGAGAGAGAGAGAGAGAGAGAGAGAGAGAGAGGAATGATCCTGTCCAGCCGGAGGGACAGGATCCTCCGTCCGGCCGCCTCCGTTTGGGGCGGTTCCCGGTGGGTTTTTTTTTTATGAAATTTTTATGGAATGTTCCTCATCAAGTCTAGTTTATCCACAAAAAAATTCAGCTAAAAATTCGATGGGGAAGGTAGTCAAATAATTTGTTGAAGATAACTGCGCCAGAAGGAGAAAAAACTTGTCATCAGTAGCGTATTTATGTATTGACCTTCTCAGAACCTGAGTTTAGAAAAGAACCATCGGTTCTTCCCAAATTTGAACCTGAGTTACTTGAATATATAGATCAACTAATCAAATATATAAAAATTACAGAGAAAACGGTGTGGCACAAGAATTAGGAAACGAGCCTTTTCCATATTAATTTATCATTGCATAATCTTTTATCAATGCGGGATCATCTCACACTTACGAGGAATTGCATCAATTTGAATTTGTTCTGCTCTTGTTATTTGTGGTTCTGCTCATTTCTCTCTCCCCTACACAAACCTCAACCATAAAACTTTTACTTTTCTTATTTCTCACCAAATATGAAGTTGACAAATTTTATCGTAGCGGAGGTAATATCATATTACAGAACAATTTCTATCAGATAGTTTGAAGATATTAGTAAACGTTTGGAAGAATACATAGACAAGCCATTGAAATTTAAATTGATGGTTTATTTATAGTTGAGTCTTACTAGATCAGTCTAATGAATAAAATAAATAAAATACATTTTGTTACAACGCGTTCTTGCTTTAGCAAGTGTCATGAGCTATAAACACCATACCACTATTAACATAAATGACTAATATATTTTTATATAGTGAAAAGTACGGAAAAGTACTCGTAGACTGGTTGAATTCATTTTTAGGCTAAAGGCTCAAATAGGCCCTTGAACTAGTGACGGCCCCGGTTCGGGCCACCCAGCCCGGCCCGGGAACCGGGTACCGGTTTCGGGTCATTGGCCAGGTTTAGGGAGGGTAGCATTTGAACCGGGTACGGGTATGGGGAAAATGGAACCGGCCCGGCTGGTTCCGGGCCCGGTTTGGGCTTAATTCTATTTTTTTTTTATTTTTTTTAACTTTCCGGGTTGGGCTGGGTATTTTGGGCCATTTGGGCAGGTTTGGGGGGTGGGGGTGACGGGGGGTTCGTCTGGGGTTAACTAGAAAAAGCAAATATATATATATATATATATATATATATATATATATATATATATAGGCCCGGCCTGGCTCGGACCTGGTGGATACCCGGACTGGTCTCAGGCCCAATCCCAGAAAACCCGTCGGGCCTAGGCCCGAATCCAACCCTGCCTTGAACTAGCTTAAAGTGTTCAATTAGCCCCTTATATAGGAGGTTCAGCCCGGTCATCGCCAATTGGGGAGGTTCCCAGTGGAAATTTTTGAGTATCTTCTTCATTAAGTCTAGTTTATCCATACCAAATTTTGGCTAAAAATTCAATCGGGAAGGCAGTCAATTGATTTTTTGAAGATAACTGCGCAGTTAAACAGCGCAGTACATTTCAGAAAATCATTTGACTGCCTTCCCGATTTAATTTTTAGATTAAATTTGATATGGGTAAACTAGACTTAATGAAGAAGATGCTCAAAAAAATTCATCAAAAAATTCCACCGGGAACCTCCCCAATTGGCGATGGCCGGGCTGAACCTCTTATATAAGGGGCTAATTGAACACTTTAAGCTAGTTCAAGGGCCTATTTGACCCTTTAGCCTTCATTTTTATATAGGGGTCTATGTTGCATTTTTTAACAAAGTAGATGTTGAAGTTGAGTCCTCGCATTTCGTTTTTTTTTGTCCCGGAGTTAACCACACGTGGTGGCGGTAGTGTCGGGGAACACTAACCAAATTTATTAAAAAAGTGAAAGTTGAGGTTACAAGATAACAACGTACAAATGAAAGCAGTAATAAAAATATAGGAATTTAGCAATTGAAGTTCTTAAAGGGGATCCGACTGTAGCTTAAATGGATCTGTTATATCTGTTATGAAATTGAATTGCCTTTCGGAGATAGTGTTGATAGGTCTTTGCTTCCGGGCGAGAAGACTTGTAACGCTGGAGGGCCGCATCAAGTTTGTGTGGAGAATCGAGGTTCGCAACAACTGGATAAATCATAAATGTAATAGTCGTCTTCATGTCGAGGATATCTCGGTTGACTTCTTGTGATCATGGGGTGTGATGTATAGCCCACCTCCTAGAAGCGTATCCAAAGACTCATTTGAGTTTTTTCAATACCTCAATTACGTATGTTCCTATATATTGTCTAATAAGTTGAAGCTAGGGTTTCATTTAATGGCCTAATACGGCTAATAGGCTTAACTGCTTAAGCTAGGTAATCATTAAATGATTGAAAGGCATTTTGCTTATTTTTATTGATATAATGGATGTTAAAATAAATAAGTTGGCCAATGGTTTTATTATCATTATCATTATCATCATTATTATTATTATTATTATTATTATTATTATTATTATTATTATTATTATTATTATTATTATTATTATTATTATTATTATTATTATTATTATTATTATTATTATTATTATTATTATTATTATTATTATTATTATTATTATTATTATTATTATTATTATTATTATTATTATTATTATTATTATTATTATTATTATTATTATTATTATTATTATTATTATTATTATTATTATTATTATTATTATTATTATTATTATTATTATTATTATTATTATTATTATTATTATTATTATTATTATTATTATTATTATTATTATTATTATTATTATTATTATTATTATTATTATTATTACTACTACTATTATTAATATAAATAATTTTATTTCGAAAGGGGTAGGGAAATGCAATACAACTCTATAATTTTATTATCTATATTCTGTCTTTCACGCTCATTTTCACGCTTCTACTATATAGTTAAATACAGTAATCATGAAAGATAAATACAGATAATATAACATGATTAATATATAAAGCAATTTCAAGAAGAGTAGAACAATATAATTTATAATTAAGAAATGACTTATAGTTCAATGCACGAAATGTACGTAATTAAAATCCAGCAGCAATGCCTGAAAATAATACGTAGTACATGAATGAAAAGAATGATGCCAGTCTAGCTTGGCTTATTGATACCTAGTGTACGAAATAGAAGCTAACATACTAAAACACAAAATAAATAACATCAATTCCAAAAAGTAAAAGAACTCATTAAAAGAGAAGATGGGCTCAAGCATCTGGCTTTTCAATTTTGATGCCCTTGAATTTCTTATTTGTTGAACTCTGTGCAGAAGAGTCAACATGTTGTTCACTGGTTGAAGCCCTCTTTGATGTTGAAGAAGGGGTTGTTTGTATTATTATGTCGTCCTCCGTGTCTACATGCAAACATTTTTGAATTAGAAGTGATCAGTGAAACATATTTGGATAAATAAACAATAAGTACTTACTATGTTAGATTCAACCGTGGCCGGAGAAGAAAAAAGTTTATCAAGATCCTCATCAGAGTTATAGTCTTGAACATCCACAAATGAAATTCACATTAAGATCCTCATCACAGAATACATTCATTAAATTATAAGAGCATTGAATAATCAATAATCCTGCTCTAGAAAACATTCATTAAATTATTATAAAAATAACAATCAGTCTTTCAGGAATCTTTGCCAAGAATATTCATTGAATCTAACATCTGAATATGTCATTTGATACCTATTCAGTATGTGGTTAGATAACTAATTGGTCAGTGGTGGCAATTTGATGTCGGAAAAGTTTGATTTACTTACATTGAAATAATGAAAAGAGAAGTTTTCATTCTGGGTATCTAGTTCTATAGAAGCTTGGTTGTGCTAAATGCAGTTTGTCATTTGGGTGCTTCATGTTTTTAAAGTGTATTGATATCCTATCAAAAACAATTTTAAACACTTGGATAGTATTTTACAGGCCTTATACCATATTTTTTTCACAAGAATTAAGCTTTAACTAAGACAGATCGTGGATCTCAATTTTTCAATTCAGTCCCTATTCAGTCCTAAAGTAATCATAATTTGTTGATTACGGATAGATATATATGGCAATTAATATTCAGTTATTATCTTTTAGCTCACATTTTTTGTGCTAATAAACTTATATTTTTCAAATAAATAAATGAGTGACAAATTATGGCTGTCGTTGTAATGAGAATTAGATTTCAAATTTAAATGCCAATTCTGCTTCTCAATACCATTCATTGAAAGAGCTGTTTATCATCTAAATGAACATCTTGTGTAACATGGTCAGCCTAAGATTACAGAGAATTGTACCTATCTGTCAGACTGATTGGCTCCAACAGACTTAAGCTCATCAATTTTATCTTGATCAGTTGAGACCATACCAATGGAATAACTCTTTCCGTTTAAAGTGGAGCCTGATTGACGGTCAACTTTAAAGACAAACTCACAACCTACCAACTCTTTATTTCATCTGGGCAGCCCGAAGGTGACAGCCTCTCCTACACATGCAGAGCAATTGCACATATTCAAGTCAAATTTATTCATATTACTAAATCTAATATAAAATCAAAGGGATATGCATTTATTATGATTCAAAATTGTGAAGAATAAGGATAGTGTGTCGCAACATTACCATGTCATAGTAATGACTGGGGAAATCTCCAGCAGATTTTCCAATCAAACGATTGCACAAAGCATCCCGGAAAACCAAATTTGCATACTATTGTTATGGTTACACTTGAGTCTTAAATTGTATCTCCAAACACCCTCACCATCAACAACTTGAATCCCACAATTGTCGCATACTAATTCTCCACTCCCAGCCTTGTTCAATTTTTTATAACATTTGGCCATTTTACAGCCAAGATAAGCCCAAGTGAAATGACTTGTTATGGAACTTATTTGACCGTAGAACCAGCAACCACGAACCTATTATCACATAAAAGTGTACACATTAGCTATAGGCACAATTTCAACGGGTAAATTTATGTATTATATGCACATCGGTATACATACTCAAAAAACAGAGCTTATAATGATTTATTACTTTTTAAGGGATTAATGTTTATTCTAATTTCAATAAGTTGTACAAATTTCATTTCAAAGTAGAATAAAAAGTTAAAAATGTATTTTGGTTTACCTCTACTGCTTTCCCTAATTCAGACAATGGCATTGTGAAGCCAATTTTTGTACCGCTACCAACAGACAACAGTTACAGGACCAGAAGAGGAACTGTGACTTGTTGTTTGAGAACTGTTACGGGTGGCTTCCAGATACCTATTACCAAAAGAAAATTTGTAGTACATTTTTAACTTGACATGGTTCTAGAATAGACTTCAGACTAATACATGTCGGAAGTCCCAACTAATACAAAACTGTTTTTGATAGCAGGTTACCTAAGCCGAAAATCTTCTATTTCTGGGACATGTGCATCTAGAAGAAGTTTTGTCACATGGTAAGATGTAGCTACACCGTTTGAGGAACATCCGCCTAGAACATCCATATATTTGCATATGTTTTATACCAACTGATAAACTATACAGGTAAAAATAATGTTGAATTCTAAGCAATAGATGAATGTAATTAACCATATTTTGGATTGATGCGGCACATCTGTAGCAAGATAACAACTGGATATGCTCTCGGTTGAGAAAAGTACGTATCAAACTGGTCAACATACACATTCCATAAAGTGAAAAAGAGCCTCTTATTCCTATAAAGGAAGAAGATAAGCGTGAAAATGAGCATGAGAGATAAATATAGATAATCTTAATAACATACAATTGGAAAGGGTGCCATTTTGATATACTTAACTGGATGTCCCGAATATAAAAGTTAGTGTATGTTGATCCTGCCTCGGTGTAATGCTTATTGAATTTGTCATGGGGATCGTACACACCAATTATATCTAAAAATAAGAAATAGAAAAACAATTAGGTGACCACATGTAGATGCAGTTATATGATTTGAGTTTATTATAAAGTTACATGTATAAGAATTATTATATTACTAAACTCTTACCAATGAGATCTAGATCACCAACTGCAGGGTGGTTGTGAAAATCATTGAAACATGTAACATTATAAATTTCCAGGGGAAAGTCCTCATGGTCTTTTAGTGCCTGAAGCTTAACCTTAGTTCCTTCATGGAATTGTAACCTAAAAGGGTGTGATGCCGGTCTCCACTTTTCATTATTGGGCTTGACAGTGAAATTACACATTGCATACAACCCACCTTCTTCCAACTGGCCTTCAAATAGTTGGATTTCTGAACGGGATATTGATGCTTGAATGCGAACCTTCTATAAAATATTCTAGGGATCATTACGAATAATTATCATTTGGATACAAATTTCCATAAAAGATGTGTAGGATAAGATGATAATATATATATATATATATATTAAAACTGGCTTCTACCCAATTTTAATACAGAAAATATATGTTCATTAAAAACATATGCATTCATTACGAATAGCATCACAGATAAACCAAAACCATATCATCACTGCAATACAGATACCATGAATAAAAGTTACTAAAACATGTTGTATTTCAGAACTATTAGATATTTCAATTGTTACCTTCTCATCAACCAAAACCAATTCCATGGATTTATTGCCCTTGTGTGGATCATCATATGGCACCATCCACTTACGAACTACGCGTAATAAAAAAGGCTTCATTACGTTGGAGTTGGAGTGTGACATCATCTAAAATCTTTTTAACGGGAGCCATTGTTTTGTGAAGTAAAGGGGTCTGGGAGCTAAAGGGGTGTGGGTGACTGAATTTAGAGAAAGGGGTATTATATATAGCTACCGGGAAACTATAGATGCAGAGTTGGTGTAGGACACTTAAAGTAAAATAAAATTTTCTAGCAGAGAGATAATTATCGAGAGAGAGATAAGTACAGATGGTCTCCTTTTAAGTTTAGAAGTTTATATTTAGGAATAGCGTACGTTGAGGACTCTAATCATTAATTGGACTCTAATCCTATTATTTAGAAATACTCTGCCCCTAAAAAGAGATAATGATACAGGGGTTCTTGTTTCAATAAAAAAATACATGTATGAAAATATCTAAATTAGCATAATTTTAGCAGAATATAACTAAATCATAAAAGTGTTACAAATCTATTCAAAAACATTATTACTGAACAGACGGTCGCTGAATATATTCATTAACATGCATAGGAAATTTCTTCATGAGCTCGGAAGAAGCTAATACATTGTCAAAAAACAGAATCTGGGATGAAATTACATTTGAAATTGATTTGAAATTAAAGAAAGTATATATCTTGGGTTGGAAATTAACTAAATAAAAATGAAAACCTGCGGATGTAAATGAACAGTTTGAGACATTTAAAGAAATCGATGGAACATAACCTTGGAGTCGAATGTATTGGTTGAGCCGGCAGGTCCAGTGGTAGTAATCTTTCATTCCGGCAAGGAATGTTTCTCAAACAAAACTGATTTTGGGAACAAATTACAATTGAAGCTGATCTTGTGGCCGGAAAGTGAAAAGAGGAAGAGTAGGAAGAAATCTGAATGGTGCAGATCTTTTCGAAATGAAGGGTGCAGATGCATTTGTATTCCTATTAAGTATAAAGGATAAAAGATTATTAATTCTTAGGGACTTTTATTTTAGGTGTGCATTCCGTATGTGTACAAATATAAAATTGAAAAGTCAACTTTTGTATTCTAAATGTTATTCAATGGATACCTTATTAACTAATTAACATTTGTAAAAATGTCACTTCCATAATTATTAGTTACTTCTATTATTGAAACTTTTTATCTAAAGTGTCACAAATGTTAAAACTTTATCAGATACACTTAGATTCGAAAAAGTTACTTTTGTGAAAATTTTATTTGACTAATTTTATCCGACCAATAAAATTATTTATTTTATTTCATTTAAAATTTTTGGAGTGTCACATTCTACCCTCCTTAAAAGAATGCTTCGTCCCCGAAGCATAAGCTAAATTATTTGTTTTAATTAATTCTTTTTTTTTTCAAGGTGTCACACAATTGGATGTGTATCCTGTGATAGCACTGCTCCAATTCCTACATCTGAAGCATCAGTTTCAATGGTGAACTGTTTTTTGAAGTCAGGGAGAGCCAACACTGGAGCTTTGCACATGGTTTCCTTCAAGTGTTCAAATGCCTTGGTAGCTTCTTCATTCCAGTGGGCATTTTTCTTAAGAAGGTTGGTAAGGGGTTTGCTAATGATCCCATACCCCTTAATAAACTTCCTGTAATATCCAGTTAACCCAAGGAATCCCCTTAATTCCTTGACGTTCTTAGGAGTTGGCCAGGTTTTCATAGCCTGCACTTTGGAAAGATCAGTGGCCACACCTTTTTCAGATATGATGTGACCCAAGTATTCTACTCTTTACCCCAAAGAATCATTTGTTTCTTTTAGCAAATAAGGAATTTTGTCTTAATACTTGCAGAGCTTGTTGTAGATGCAAAACATGAGATTCCAAGGTTGGGCTGTAGATTAAGATATCATCGAAGAAAACAAGTATAAATTTTCTAAAAAATGGCTTAAAAACAGTATTCATAAGACTTTGAAATGTAGAAGGAGCATTGGTAAGGCCAAAGGACATCACAACAAACTCAAAATGTCCTTCATGTGTTCTAAATGCAGTTTTTTCAATATCTTCCTCATGCATTCTAATCTGCCAATAACTCGACCTTAGATCAATTTTTGAGAAATAAGTTGAGCCATGCAATTCATCAAGCAATTCATCAATCACAGGAATAGGGAATTGGTCCTTGATTGTATGTTTGTTCAATTCTCTATAATCAACGCAGAATCTCCAAGTTCCATTTTTTTCATTATGAGAACAACTGGGGAAGAATATGGGCTTTTACTGCTTCTTATAATTCCACTGACTAACATTTCTTGAGTAATCTTTTCTATAGCATCCTTCTGAATCACTGGATATCGATAAGGCTTCACATCAATAGGTTCAGTACCCGGCTTAAGATGAATCTGATGGTCATGTGCTCTGTGAGGAGGTAGCTGCTTTGGTTCTTCAAACACATCATCAACATGTGCTAGTGTTTTTTTAATGAGCTCAGGAGTAGGTTCAGGGGAATATCCCTCAGTGTTAAGTGATATGGACTGTACTTGTATAGCAAAGAGTTGCCCAGTACCACTCTGTCCTCCTCTTTTCATCATAGTCCCAATTTGTTCCCTATTAATCCACTGCAGCTTGCCACTTTTAATTCCCCTTAATACCACTTTTCTTCCTTGATATTGGAATTCCATCTGTAGCTCTTCGAAGTTCCATAAGACTGGACCTAGAGAAGCCAGCCATTGAATTCCAAGGACCATTTCACAACCTCCCAAAGATACTAACACAGTATCTGTAGTAAATTCTGCCCCATGTAGTGTCCATTTAAAATTTTTGCAAACTGAGATAGTAATAATCTTATTCCCATTGGCAACAGATACTTCAAGAGGGTAAGAAGTAATAATTTTACAAGGAAAAAGGGTCAAATAGACCCTTGTACTATTGCAAAAAAGTCATCTAAGCCCTTGTACTAAAAAAACGATCACATAGACACATTTACTATTAAAAATCAATCAAAGAAGTCCATTGACTGGAAACTAACCTGCTATAGCAGGTTAGAACCCCTTTTTTTATTATTAATTTTCTTTCTTCTCTCATGCTTCCCACTTCAAACACTCCATTGTTTCTCATTAGTAACCCATAGTAGAAAATGAAAATTGGAATCGTTTTTCTCCTTCATTCTACCGTCACATTCATAACACTTTTTTTAATTTGTTCTTTATCTTTTTTTCTCCCTTATTTACTTTTCTATTTATGGTTTTCTCCTAAGAAATTATTGTTTTGAACTTTCTTTCTAATTATTTCAATAAATTATCATCTCTGACTCATCAATTGTTCATCCTAAAAAACTAATGATACAAATTGTTACTAAGGATGTTTTTACTTGGACTGTAATTTGCTGGTCTAGTCTGATCTGAACTGGTCTGGTCTGGTCCGGTTTCTTTGTATTTTTATAACTATCCAAGTCTGGTCTAATCCGGTATGGTCTGGTCTGGGATCGGTTACAGTCAAAGTAAAAACATCCTAAAGATTCTTTTATTGTTGGAGAATTTCACTTTCAGCTTCTTTTTCACTTTTAAATCTGTTGAATGTTCTTTTATCAATATAAGCCGCCTTTTTCCAAAAAAAAAAACACTAAATGTGTGCCACAAAAAGTGTACATTTTTTAATGTGTCTAATTTTCTTCAAATAAATGTGTCTGCTTTTTGTTAGTTTATGGTAGACATTTGTTGTCTGTACATTTAGACATACTTCAATTGATATTTTTAGTATATGGTTTAACTTTATAGAAAAAGTTATTACTCAGTTTTTTTTTTCAAAATGTGAATGACAAGTATACTTTGTTTTATCAGGCTAAAACTTTTTTTTTTCTGTGAACACCTATTATTGTCTTTGTGAATTTTATGATTGACAGATTTTATTTATGGTATACCTTTACCTTTAGAGACAAAAAAATTAAGTGCGGCTGATTTTGAAATTGTGTAGGAAAGTGTGATTTTTTTGCGTATAAACTATAAAGTTACAATCTTAATCTTGTCAAAGTTATAAAAATTACAGTAACAAACAGGTATTCAACTTTAAAATAAAAACTACATTTGAATATGAGCAATAACTAAAAAATTGAAAGTGAAATTCTCCAACAGTAAAAGAATCTTTAGTAACAATTTGTATCTTTATTTTTTAAAGATGAACAATTGACGAGTCCAAGATAATAGTTTATTGAAATAATTAGAAAAAAATCTTAAAACAATAATTTCTTATGAGAAGTCAACAAATAGAAAAGGAAATAGGGTAAAAAGAAGAAGAAAAAGAACAAATAAAAAAAATGTTAGGAAAGTGACGTTAGAATGAAGGAGAAAAACGATCCTATTTTCTACTATGTATTACGGCTGAGAAACAAGAAGAGAGAAATAAAGAAAAACAAAACAAACAATGGAGTGTTTGAAGTGCGAACTGCGAACTGCGAACTGCGAACTGCGAAGCAAGAGAAGACGAAAGAAAAATGAAAAAAGTGTCTTTAACCTGTTATAGCAGGTTAGTTCCCAATCAATGGACTTGTTTGATTGATTTTTAGTAGTAAATGTATCTATGTGATCATTTTTTTAGTACATGGGTTTAGATGACTTTTTTGTAATAGTATGAGGGCCTATTTGACCTTTTTTCCATTTTACAACCCAAGTTTCTAGCAGTTTTCACATCTAGAAAATTGTGAGTACTCCCTGAATCTATGAGGGCATGCAAATCACATTTTCTGACCTTACCCACAACTATCATGGTCTGATAAGTGTTATGACCATGCATAGTGTTTAAAGATATCAGTGGAGGTAATTCATCAGTAGCTACCTCATCACATACTGTGTTATCCCCATACTCATCCATACTTGGTTCCCCGTGTTCATGGATACGTTCTTCTTTTCCATTCACAGGTACTATCTGAATTTGATACATTTGAGCCTTGCACTTGTGTCCAGGAGTATACTGCTCATCACAATAGAAACACAGGTTTCTTCTTCTTTCTTCCAAATCAGTAGGTAGTGGAGGTTTCTTTGGGTAAGTCAAGTTGTTTCGGGTACTGTTTGGAATCAGCGTATTGTTTTGGTAAGGAATCTGTGACTTAGATGACAGGGAATTTGATAAGGAATCTGTGACTTAGATTACAGGGAAGTAAGTTGTCTTTGATTGTGCTGGCTGAATGGGAGGGTTTTTAGGATATGTGGAGTAGGGTTTTGTCTTTGATGAATTCTGAGAGCAGAAAGGTTGCTTTCTTGCAGTCTGGCATATTCAACAGCACATGATAGAGTTTGTGGCTTAAAAGCTCGGACAAAGGGTTTCACAGTTGGTTTCAGACCACCAATGAAACTATCTAGAAAATATTCGTCAGGCAACCTCCCATTTCTCTGCAACATTAATCCTTCCAAATGCTCAAACTCATTCAAGTAATCATCTAATGAACCAGTTTGCTGCAATTTATTAAACTCTTCTACCACATTGCCACCAATTTCTTCATTAAATCTGGCACAAAGATCTATCACAAATTGTTCCCACATCACAGGTTTATGCACAGCCAGATAACTATTGAACCATGATTCAGCTCTACCAGTCATATATAATGAAGCTAAATCAACCTTCTGACTGTTTTCAATTTTGCACAATTCAAAGTATTTTGCACACCCTAGGATTACTTCCATTGAATGCAGGAAATTCAATTTTAGGCACAAAACTGAGGGTTCTTGGGTGGTTAACTCCTTGATTTGGCGGGTTATTCGGTGTATGCACACTGTGAGAAGCATGAGAATGAATTGAGTGCAGTCTTTCATCATCGTTCTTTTTCTGCAGCAAAAGAATCAAGGCATCCAATTGCTCACTGGTTTCTACGACTTTCTGTTCATTTCTTTTATTCTGCTCTTCTATTTCTTCTCAATTTCTGCTAATTTCCCCTCCATCGCATAAGCTAGAGCTGCAACTGTAATTTTCTTGGTCAGCGCGGAGCTTTAATCGCGGAAGTATGGTCGTTACAGATCTCTGATACCAATTGATATAAACCCAGGGAATAATCCGGAGATTTATAACCAAATCAGTAATTATAAGAGAATTCGGACAATCAATGGAACTTTATTACTCCGATCACCATGAATGATCTGAAGAAATGGATTAGAGAGAGTTTAGAGTGGGAGTAGGAGATTTCAAGAATGGCTATCTTCTAAACATACAACTCATTCTATTTATAACGGCTAACAAAAAAATGTAACTAACTGTCGGTGCTCTAACTACTGCTGACGTGGCACTTCAGTTCGTTACAGCGGGATGCCCAGATTATGGCACTTGATAATAAAGTTGGGCAGGATTCTATAAGTACCCGGAACAAACTGTACGAGTAGCAACGGGAACCGCTATTCTTTTGTCCTGTGAAGGAATTTGTGAGGTAGAGTGCCAGAAGTGATTATTGTTGAGGAAATCACTTGCACCTGCTTATTCAAATCCATCTGTGTTATCGCCTACGAAGAATTGGAGTGAGGGTGTGTGTATAGCCACGTGATCGGTCCTTGTTGCTATTCCAATGATTGTAGCGAGGGTAGTGCCCTTTAGTGTAGTAGTGTTGATCGATGTGAGGGAGGTGAGGATTCCAATGATTTTCATAGGGTGCCGGATTTCCATTTCTTGTATTCAAGTTGTCAGACTTTTAGAGAGGTGTGAGAGTCTCTCTCTTCATTGTGCACTATTCCTTTTCAAATTTACATCATCATCATCATCATCCTTCATAATTCACAATTGTGTGACCAATTTTAAGATTCAATATAACTGCTTATTTCCCGCCTTTCTCTTTAGGACATCTAACCGTTCTTTCGGAAAAGGAGAATTCACGTGAATATCTAAGGTCAAGGATGTTGGAAATTTTGGGGTATTTCAAATGAATAAGATTTTAATTATATTTGTTGGAAATTTTATGCCTACATGTTGAGGAGAGCTACATGGAGAGGGTTGTGCTGTGTATATATGAATATCGTAGCATACTTGCACCCAACGAGATATAACTCTAGGCCAAGGGGATATATGTTATGAGCTAAGTGTTAATCGATTATTTACTCTTTCACCAATAAGATGGAAAACAGTTTTATAAGTGCTAATCTGACTTATTCGGCAAAATATTTTATTACTGGGTTCATATACTAATTTTCTTCTCGTTAGTTCTGGTACCGGTTTTATAATCGAAGGGCTCGTTATATCTTGGGGGAAATTTCCGTACGCCGGAAATAATTCCTTAGGACAGCGTCTGACGCGTCGCGAGCCACTAATATACTTTTAGTTCCTTTTAGTGCTTATTTTGCAGGTCAATTCTCAGAGGTAGATAGTCATCGAGGTCAATTTAGGAGCAACACGGTCAACGCGTTGATTTTGGAAGGATAGAGCCAACAAAGGATTATTGCTGCTAAGTTGGAAGATCTATAAGTTCTAATTTAGAGTTGGTATTATTGTCACATTCATTATCTTGTCATAATTACAAAAGAGATGTTCGCAAAAAAAAACGCAAATGTATTTTCGGGGTAAGTTATACTTCCTCCGTCCCGAAAAGGTTCGCCAACTTTGACTTTCACATGGATTAATAAAGTAAAAATTGTGTGGTTGAAATTTGTGCAGAGGAGAGAGAATTAGTTTTAGCCACATATTCCTTACTTTAAATGGAAATGACAAATCTTTTTGGGACATCCAAAAAAGGAAATTTGGCAAACCTTTTCGGGACGGAGAGAGTATATACAAACAATTGTTTGGACCGGAACCAGGATGGCCCAGTTCGGTCTCCAATCCCAAACCGGACACCCAATACCGGGTCCGGTACCCGGTCCTGCATCAAAACCAATTTTCCAGACACGATCCAGTCTCGTACAATACCGGACCCGATCCAGGACCGCCGACTAGGTCCATGCCTAGTTCCGGCCGACATGTCCCCCATGCATCATTGTCTATACTACCTATGTCACCTAAACTGGAATTGGTTGTTGAATCATGTCGTCATATGCCTTTACTACCTGTCGAATCAAGTCCCTGCTTGCCTTTAATGCTTGTCAAATCAAGTCCCTGCTTTTAATGGGTCACCGCCAACGAAAGGTGGCTAGGGGTTTTGGGCCAAACCTTTGTAGCGGGCCAATATCCCAACGATAACCTATATTCCCCATCAATATAGTAACATATAATTTAGGCATAGACCGATACCGAGCCAGGTCGGGCTGATCTCGAGCCGTTTTATATATATTTTTTTTTTTTGCTTTTCTACTTGACTCCCGACCCCCCCCCCCCTCTTACCCCCAACCCCCGAACCCCCCCCCCCCCCCTTCCAGAAACACCCAGCCCAACCCGGGAAAAACAAAAAAAAATGAAGAAAAAAGATGTCCTAACCGGGCCCCGGCCAGGCCAGTTCAAAAGGAGGGTCAACCCGGAACCGCCCAGCCCTAACACCCCGGGCCGGTCCCATGCCCGGAACCGGAACCGGTTCACCGGGCCGATCCGGGCAGTACCGGGCCGGTTCTCGAGTCAATCAGACCGGAACCGGTCCATGACTAGTATAATTTACTAATATAATAGGGAATATTACAATTATATAGTTACAAATTTACAATCGTATAATAATACATTGTCTTGCAATATTCTAAAATGTGATTTTGAGTACATCTTCCAATTTTACATTTTTACTATCGGACTGTCAATTTTTATTCTTTTATAATTTACACTATATAAACAAGTATTATTAAACAGGCTCAACTTAGCTAGTCATCGACTCACTCTTCCATATTTGAGATCTCAGTTTTATCCTAGACCCCCCCCCCTCCCCCCGTGAAAAAAAGAAGGAAACTACAACCTCAAATTTATCAATAAACATCCCCCAAAATATCGGGGTCAAAGTTGGATTCATTTTCTCACCTTCAATAAACACAAACACCCGGCTTCATTTTCACACCTTCAAGCCTTCTATCATTTTCAATTTTGTAGCGCTATATTGCTTCAGGTCAAAATCCGACAAACGCACAAATAAATTGACAATAACTTTTACATGCACACTAAGAAGAGATGATCCATGACAATCTTAACCTATCTTTTCGACTCCTAGATACATTCATCCACAGTAAACTCAATCAAAATTTACAAGGGACAATCTTTTGCCATCATTTTTGTTTCTTCAAAATGATTTGTGCTGGATTTGGCTCCTAGAAGTGCAGCAATTAATCTATCCATGATGAATAATGAATCATTAAAGCATGATTAGATTGATCCCGTGTCAGTCACACTCTGTTGGGTTGGGCGGGGTTTGACCTGATACATCATTTTAACTTGCTTCTCATGCTTTGAGGTTTCTTGCTGCTTTGAGTTCATCCCTCCGCCAAATGTAGGTCGTGCAATCCACCTAGGAGGCGGTGATGGAAGGGTGCCGATATAGTTGTTCGCAATTGGATGGGGCTGCAGGTTGGGCAATCTGGGAGAAAGGGTTGTTTGTTGCCTCATTCTTCCACTGCCTTCAAGTGTCAATGCAGACATTCCACACCTTAAGCTGTGGGACTGATCGTGTTGGTGTAAAAGTCTATCTTGCCCTCTGAAACTTTGCCAGTTTCCTTGGAACTCATTTGGGGCCGACGGTCCACCCTTGAGTCCATGGTTCTGATCTTGATGAAAAAGTCTGCCTTGCCCTCTCCAGTGTTGGCGGTTGTTCCCTAGGAGCTCATAGGGGGAGGGTTCATATCTTGGGCTTGGAGTGTTCATTACACCATGAGGGGTATAACTGTAATTACAATATGAAGAAGAAGGATCATCACAAAACCGGCCAGATTGTAGCATAGGTCGTGACCGGTAACCAACATGGTTTCCTGCTGAGCTTCGATTATTAGTTTGGTCATAAAACCCGCCTTCTCGTCCTGGTGGACCACCAAAAGCTCTTGGCTTAGTTAGCATATTGTTTCCTGGGATATTTTTGGAATTTGTGAAGTCTGAATTTCCTCCATTTCCGACATTCAATGTGTTCCTAAGCAAGCGATGTGCAGCTTCTCCCAATGTAGCACCAGCAATTGCACCTGCTACAGGGGGCCTGCAGTGCCAAACGTAAACCAAACTGTGATAAGGATCCACCAGAGGAAGAAGGCTTTACCATGGTTGTCTCTAAAAAATCCAAAAGACGTAATGAGGGGGTTACAAGGACTATTGGGACTCAGCAGCAAACACCGTTAACCGACTCAAACCCTTGTTAGCTCTCTGTTTTGAGAACTTCTATTATGTCATTAGCTTCTTTAAATTTCTTCTCTCATTAGTGTTTGTAACTCGTGTTTTCATATCAATAAAACTTTTTCATTCTTGCCAAAAAAATGTGCAAGTTGATGATTCATGGCAACAATTCCCCTTTTGTGTTTAATATTTTCAAAACATATAAGATAATATGTTCTCTTTAGTTCTATTTTCAAATTGTCAAAATACAAAGCATGTTTAGTGGATCTGTGATGTATATGTAAATTACATTATTTATACTGAATATATATATGATTTTGTATGATTTATAATAACTGCTGTATAAACAGCACAGTAATTGGAAAGATGTTTTTCAAAACAATGAATCCAAAGCATGTTCCAAATATTCTTCAAATTTCTTTTTCATTTTCAAAATCCTAATTGATCCAAGACACAAAATTTAAGCTTCAAATCAATTCTGGACTGACATAAATTGTATCAATAAAGGGACCTAGAGGATCAGAATCTACTAATACAAGTCCCAGAAACATAACACTTACTTTTAATGGAATTTATGATGTGGCGCCACATAAATTAAAATTACAAATATAGAATAATATAACAACTATGACAAAAACATATACTTCATCCTTATTTAGTTGCAATTTTTTTACTTTTACATTATTCACATACTTTTTTTTATTACTCCGGGGGTCTGGGGGAGGGGGGCCTGGAGTAATTAGGGCTGAAACTCACTACATTGAGTTTTGAGCCCTTATGTGCCTAGCGGGTTTCGAACTCGAGACCTCCCACTAGGCACATTAACCTCACAACCAGCTGGGCTGGAATTCTTGGTTCATTATTCACATACTCTACTTCGAACATATTTTATTTATGCATGTTATGTAAAAAACAAGGATCATGTTTATAAATGAAAATAACTATCTTGATAATGTGAAATGCTTCAATGCCATGAATGGACGGCGGATAAAATATGCATATATTTTCCAAAGAAAATCTTGTAATTTTTTATTAATAAATACATCCCCATAATTTTTAATATTTATAAAACACACCCTATAACTTTTAATATTTATAAACAACCCCTGTATCCATATCCTACCTTTTTTGGTTTTGTTGTATCCCTAATTCCCTATACCCGTATCAACGTTTCCGTGTTCCCGTATTAGTGCTAGGTTATAACTTTTTAGTAAGTTGAGGTTCGTTGAACCCTTATGACACCATCAAGGTGGTTTTGGAAAATAAGAGAAAAGAGAAGTCACAAACCACACATGAGAGGAAGAAGCAATTAAGAAGACTTGGGATCAAAGCTGAGAGGGTTGCAGATGAGAAACTCAATTCCAAACTTGACATCTTGTCTATAGTTAAGTATTGAATCGGTTTATTGGATGCTATATTTTCTATTGAGTAGATAGCATTGTGTTCTTGTTGAACAAAAACTAATGATCAAAGGAGAGCATTGCCAAACGTGGAACCATATTGTTGCAACTAAATAAGCACGCAGCAAGTACATACTACAAACAAAATTACTATGCTCACAAACCTATTATAGTATCTGCTCAATGTTAAATGACATCTTTGACTCTATGACCTCTTTCTTGGGAGTGTCACTGATGTCATCAACTCAGAAGGTGCTTAACACGCAGGAAGTATATACTACTTCTACTCCATTTTACATTTCCTACTTTCTGTTTTGGATTGTCTCAAAATAAGTATCAAATTTCCTTTTTTGGAAAGAAATATGTGATCGAAAGCATTTCACTTTATTATACTCAAATCTCAACCAAAACTTTTACTTTTTCAACCACGTTATTAATAATTGAGTCAAACCAAAGTAGGACAAATAAAATGGGACGAAGATACCACTACACATAAGAACTAAAATAATGGATGGGGCTAACATGAATTTGAGGTCAGCCATGAGCTAACATGAATCGGTATACGAAATGGGGCTAAAAAAGATAAATAGAATATAAAAAATTAAGATGAAAAGATAAGACAAGGATGAGAAAGAATATTTAAAAAAAAGATAAGAAAAAGGAAAAAATAAAAAAGATATAATGAATATATAAATATACGGAGTAGTATATAGAGAACTAAACAACTAGAATATTATTTTAGCATTATATTTAGTCAAACTATTATGTTAGCATATTTAATATATGCAGAAAAGAATCTGTGCAGCCGTCGAGACAGAATCCTCAGTCCGGCCGCCGCCGTTTAGGGTGGTTCCCGGTGAAGTTTTTTCATGAACTTTTTTTAGCATGTTATTCATGAAGTGCAGATTATGTCCACAGAATTTCAACTCAAAATTCAATCGGGAAATTATTTAAATAAATTATTGAAAAATGTTGCGCTTCTATGTAAATAGTTTGGCACAATAGTTTTCAATAATTTATTTAACGGACAAAATATGCACTTCATGTAGACTATGCTCAAACAAATTCCTCAAAAACATCTACCAAAAACCATCCCAAACGGCGACAGCCCGACAGAAAATCATGTTCATCCTAGTGCGCAGGATCATTACTCTTGATATATGTATATATGTGTATATATATATATAGACAAATGATCTGGTCAGTCCGGACCGACAAGGAGTCTTGTCCGACCAAGCCCGTTTGAGGCTTCCAGGTCGAATTCGAATATTTTGATGAAACTTTTTGAGCATGTTCTTCATGAAGTGCAGTTTGTCCCAACAAAATTTCAACTTAAAATTCAATCAGGAAGTCAATTAAATAAATTGTGTCCATTTGCAATGGAGCCAAAGATTCATTATTTTTTGGCTTGAGAATATGATGGAATAAAGCAAAATGCCTCACTAAACTATCTGCGCTTCTTTGTTATGAAACAGCAGTCAGTCCATGCAATTTTGGACACAAATTTCACTACGGGTCATCCGGAAACAGTCTCTCTGTGCTTTAGTACAGGAGTAAGATTGCGTACATCCGACCCCCCCCTTACCCCACCGTAGGTGGGAGTCCTTGCGGCACTGGGGTAAATGAAAATGAATGAAAATGAAATGAAGTCAATGAAGTCAATTAAATAAATTATTGAAAATACTACGCTTGTAAATAAATATTTTTTGAAGTGCAGTGTTTTTAAGTAATTTATTTAATTGACTCTTCGATTGATATTTAAGTTGAAATTTTGTGGGGATAATCTACACTTCATGAAGAACATGCTCACAAAAATTCATTAAAAATTTCGAGCAAGAAGCCCCTCAAACGGGCTGGGCCATATGGGACTCCTTGTTAGTCTGAACTGACCAAATCAGTTTTTTTTTACCAAATCAGTTCTAAATACACACACACATATACTCCCTCCGTCCCTTTTTATTTAGTCAATCACTACTTTCCACGTCAATGATGCTCAACTTTGACCGGTTATATATTTATACACGGTAATATTGATAATATGAAAATGATATGAAAATGTTCTTTGTTAAAAGTACTATCATAAAAGTATAAATTTATTATGTTTTACATATATACATTAATTAAAATAATGGATCAAAGTTGATTATCTTTGACTGGAAAAGTCAAAGTTGGCTAAATAAAAAGGGACGGAGGTAGTATATGTTACCAAACATTGAATATGATGTGGTATACAATACATAGTTTTTTAAAATTATGTGGCACCTTATCACATACTCCCCCTATTGAAATAGTTGCTACAATAGGGTTTGACACAATATTTAAGAAAAGTAGTAGGGGTAATGAATAGTGTAGAAAAAGTAGGAGAGATGGTCAAAAAGTATGAAACATGAGATAAAAAGTAGAAAAAGTAATGATAATTGAGTGTTTAAAGAGGAAAACTTAACAAAAAGGGAAAGTGTGGCAAAAATTAAAGTACATTCCAAAAAGGAAAGTGTAGCAAACTAGCAAATATTTCAATACGGAAGGAGTATCCCATTAGGGGTAAACTAAAGGTGTTAAGTTTTTGGTCTTGAAATGGTAAATTTTGATCATCTAGGTCACTATTGATCAAGTGTATCTTTCATGTTCAGGAATAATGGTAAGCTTAACTTTCAGGTAATACTCCACGAACAACACATTACCAAACAACACTCAAGTGTACAATATAACAATGAACTGCAGATTCCAGCATTGCAGAGGGATGCTCATCAGTAGAGGCAATATCAAACAGAAGAACCGAAGTGTACCTATCTTTGCCGAGCTGGCGCCTGTAGCCATACTCTTCATGCCATAATGCAGGTAAGGGTTTTACATCAAACTGCCTCAGAACCTGAAAAATAAGGCTGCTTTGAAGATGCAAGCATAAAATGTGTAGAAATTACAAGTACAATTTTTATACAGGAGTAGAAAAATGCATTTACTATTTGCAATGGAGCCAAAGATTCATTATTTTTTGGCTTGAGAATATGATGGAATAAAGCAAAATGGCTCACTAATCAGTCAGTCCATGCAATTTTGGACGCGATTTTCACCATGGGTCATAAGGAAACAGTCTCTCTGTGCTTTAGTACAGGGGTAAGACTGCGTACATCCGACCCCCCCTTACCCCACCGTAGGTGGGAGCCTTTGCGGCACTGGGATAAATGAAAATGATGAAGTAGAAAAATGCATTCACGCCCTGATCTCATTTTCAATGTCCACTAAATTTGCCAATGCCCGATCATAAGAGTATAAGACCCCCCCCCCACCACCATCTTTCTATCACAAAAAACGATAAAACACTTCAAACCATAAGAACTCAAACCAATGAGAGAACATCAAAATTAACCCTCAGTGATTTTTTCTTTGTGCACTAACAAATAAAACCGCATACTCAAATATACTACTCCCTCTGTCCCATAAAACTTGGCCAAGTTTGACTTGCACGTAGAATAATAAAGCAAAAACTATACTATTGAGATTTGTGCAGAAGAAAGAATAATTTTTACCACATATTAATTTTTTGGACGCGATTTTCATTATGAGTCATGCGGAAACAGTCTCTCTGTACTTTAGTACAGGGGTAAGACTGCGTACATCCGACCCCCCTTACCACACCGTAGGTGGGAGCCTTTGCGGCACTGGGGTAAATGATGATTGATTTGATTGATTTATTACTACGTACTTTAAATGGAAATGGCAAAGTTTTTTGGGACATCTAAATAAGGAAATTTGGAAAAGTTTTGTGGGATGGAGTACAAATTTAGAAGATTATTCAGAATACAATTGAGGCCTTGAGGGTATATTAATTACGGCAGAAGCAACTAAAGGATCGGCCTCCTTACATCAGCAACTCATCATCATCATCACCCCAGTGCCGCAAAGGCTCCCACCTTCACTGGGGTAAGGGGGGTCGGATGTACGCAGTCTTACCCATGTACTAAAGCACGTAGAGACTGTTTCCGGATGACCCATAGTGAAAATCGCGCCGAAAATTGCATGGACTGACTGTCGCTTCAAAATAAAGAAGTGCACAATTAAGTGAGCAAATTTGTTTTATTCCATCATTTTCCCAAGCCAAAAAATAGTGAGTCTTTAACTCCATTGCAAATGATTGGAAATTCCATACATCAGCAATTCATTAAAAAAAAGCTTCAATAATTGAGTACTTCCTCTTTCCCATGATTCATTCATGTTTTCTTTTAGGAGAAGAATTGTATGGTTGAAACTTGATCATGTATTATGTCAAAGTGGGAAAAATGATTAAAATTGAAAGAGAAATAAACCTTATACATACGATAAGTGGAACTATCCATTGACACGTTCTAGTTTCTCTTTTCCAATAATGTTTTCATTCTAGTAGTTAAGTTGTGATGAGACTTGAGGAGTAATTGGTTGACTTTCCAAAAGACAGGTTAAAAAACTGTTTTGACCAAATTCGAAGAGGGTGATACTATTGAATCCTAGTTACTATATACTAAGATCTAGTCTTTTTAAAAGGATGAAACAAACTCGCATCCGATCAAGAAAAACAAAGTGCAAATTCTTATTAGCAGTGGTAACACACAACCAAACTCTAATGAATATGTTATGTGACTATATCTATTGTCCGCAATGTTGACCCGTGAAAGTAAGTAGCAACATAGAACCTATCCCATACCTTATTAGGTATAACTACTCCTTCAAGAAGTTTCGGAATATGCTTATGAGGAGGAGGATTAAGAAAGGCAACATTCCTGGGAAAAGAAGAATCATTACATAGTAAAACTTAATGGGCTAGAACTAAATTTATTAGAAGGAAGGGTTAGAATGTGAGACTGAGAACTTACAAAACTTGATTGTTAGTAATATCATTCAAAGCACGGATTGGGGAAGGAACCACATTTTTCAGTCCATTTCTTTCAGATAACCAAATGAATCCATTCATTCCACCACTACAGGGGATGGGAAAAAAAGCATCAGAAGTTTGCTATATAATCAACAAACACAATAAATAAACATAAAACACTAAAACAGAACTTAAAAATTATTAGTAAGATTTCTGATGTTAAACCTTGTTCTTGGATCAATTTTCCATGGCACTTGTTCCTTTGGAAGCACAGAAACATTATGATGATAGTAAGTCAGGATATATGATGCCAAAACATGTAAGGGGTGGACATATAGCAAATCAAACATCACACTGTTCCTCAGTTGCTCTTCTTGCTGGAAATGAGTCAAATGACATGACAAAATGACATATGCATGAGAAAGCAATATAGAATGTGATGGTGATAATAGACTAATACTGTTCTCATAGAATACCGTCAAAGTATCTTCAAGTTTCTTTGTTTCGGTGAGCAACTTCTTCTGATCAATGAATGGCAACTTAACAACAGCCTAGTTTCATGAATTCAAGGTGAAATAAATAACCGCCATAAAAGTGATTTGCAAAGAGAACGACATCTACCGAGAATTTATGGATTCCTCACGGCTATTTATGAAAAAGTTACATAAAATCAAGAGCTGTTTTAGCCATAAATAGCATCTTAGCATACACGTATAGTGAGCTACCTGCCATGCAAAACGCTTCCCGTTCATATCCAATTCAAAATCTATTCATATAAAAACCAACAAGATGAAAAGTTAATTTGAATTCAAGATCTAACAATATTTAAATTAAAATGGATAAGTTACTTCTGATTCAAGAGTTAGGGGTGACCGGGGGAGTCGGTCGTCCCTTTACCAGTTGGATAAAAATCAATGATGGGAGATGATGGATCAGTCATTAATGTCCTGTAACTTTCAGGAAGAGCACTTGAGCTACAGCAAGGGAAAAACAAATAAAGTAGTCATCATTATCAGCACCTTAAATCTAACTTGGTGGTGTTGGTGGCATTAAATTTAAAGTGCCACTAATGATATACGGAGTATAATTAATGAGCACTATAATATAAATTCATGCAAAAAAGCATGGGAAATGTTTTATGCTCGATGGCCTTCGTGTCACAAACTTCATAAACATTCTACAACACTGATCAGCGCTGGTTATATCCACATGCATGCGAAATTTTATTAAAATGTGATGAGTTGAGATATTTTATATTATCATGTCCAAATAAAAAGTAGAGACAAAAAAGTGAGACATCAAAAAAGACTAAGACAACAGAAGTTAAGTACAAAACCTTGCAGCAGGCAAGACGCCCATCAGCTGATCAAATGGTCTAAATGGTTCGCCACGGAAGAACGTAATTTCTAAGTCTGCAAGCCCTTTAAGATCGGAAGCAAATGGAGCATAATGATATGGATAAAACCTGAAAACAGAATTAGATATTATAAGTTCTTCATCTCACATAAAAAACAACAACATCCAAGCCTTAGTCCCAAAAGATATTGGGGTTGGCTAACATGAATCGATACATGATATCACCACCAAAAGGAAAAGAAAGAAAATAAAGATAAAAAGAAAAGATAAGAAATTATGAAAAAGATAATATAAAAAGAGATGAATATACCTAAAAAATGATAAAATAAAAAGGATTAAAAAAAATAAAAAAAAAAACAAGAAAAAAAATAAGGGGAAAAGATAATACGAGATCACTCCTCCACAGGAATACCCACCCTCCACTTTGCTATCTCCAAAGCCATACCCTCATCTAACCCAAGAAGAAGCATATCACTTCGGACTCCCCTAGGCCCTAACCCACGTCTGTTTGGGCCTTCCTCTCACATAAAACAAAACAAATATTATGAAGACAAATCATTTAGAGCTGGATCTGTTCAATGTTCAGCAAACTCTCTGCTTTCAAGGAAAATGAAAATTTAGATACTGTTTTAGTGTTTTACTTGAGTGGATATGAAAGTTGGAAACCCAAAGGAGTTTCGGAAACATGGGAGAATGGTACCCTGCAGGTACTGTTCACCCATTGTTTTTCCCTCCAGGCTCTAGCCTGGGTCTTGTTTCCCCTCGCAAAGTTCTTCCATATTAAACACACACACCAAAAATGTTTCACAAAAACTGCTAACTAAAGCACCTGAACGAAAAGAACGGGTCACACAGCATTTAGAAAAAATGGGGGTTATAGTCTATTAGTGACACAGTATGAGAATAACAATTTAGACAGCTTGAAAGGTGCACAGGGAAGCTTGAAAGTAACTGGAAAAAACTAACCATTGCCAAGAGCATACACCTTGAAAGTAATACCGGCAAACCCAGCATAATCCTTCAACAAATTTCTGAACCTGCGAAAAAAATCACTCAAACATGTATCCCAATATAATCATAACACCTGCTCCATACGACATACTAGATGATTGGCCAGGACGAAACCTATAAAAATTGGCACATTGGCATCCCCGCAAGTGAGGTTACGAGGAGGGTCCCACCACAAGGGTGTATAACGAGCAAGTCTTCCCTTGTCATTTTGACAAGAGGCTGCTTCCAAGACTTGAACCTGTGACCTCTCGGTCACACAGCAACACCATAACATGGACAGAACCTATGATTCGTAAAAATATTGGACTTAAAGGGAAATTTGGTTCAGAATGCATTAACATAATGTGAATGATTGGACTAGTATCCCGCCTAAGATATGCCAAAAGAGAGCATAAACCCAGGGGTTTTTCTTAGGAAGATTAAACACTCTTAACTGTTGATTGATTTAAAGTATCTTCAGAGACACGGGAACTAAAATGTTATATTCCTTCAATTGGTTCCTGTTATGTGATATTCAGAGGGAATGTCTGATTTTCTTCAAGTTACCAGTCTTGTATAGGTGTAGCCATTAAGATTTAGTTTGAACTTTGAATAGTTTTGGTACATGGTGGCCATCAAGTAAGGAAAGGAAGAACCAACTACATTGGTTTAAAGTTTGAACATGTCGGCTGTTGAGTTGTAACCTGCAAGTGCTAGAGTGCAGGAGCGGAGTGTTGCTACTTACTAGACCTAAAAAGCCAAAACTAGCTAAAAATGACACATACTAACTAAAAATGACACGTATGAGTTACATGATTGAAAGAAGTGTAAGACGCAAATACTTACGAATAATCTCGGAAATTATCTCTTGATTTGTGTACCTCATTTATTTTAGATTATTGATATTATTAAACCAAATGCCTCGTTAAGATAATACTTTGACAAATCAAGAAGACAATGCATAGACTTCTGTGGGGGGGGCAGTGTTCAACTAAATGAAATTGAAGTGTAGTTAAGTAGTTTAAGTTGTCTCCAATTCGACCTTTTATTCTTCTCTCACATTGTGCATTCCACAAGTGGTGACATCCTAGATCCTTTCATGATTTCCAATTTCAGTCTAGATCCTTCTATGATTGATGCATAATGATTTTATCACATAAAATGTGTTTAAAATGACATATCCTTTCACCTAAATACCTAATTTGGTACAATTATCTCTATGAGGTAGAGTTGCAGGCCTTTTGGCAAGAGAAGAAAATAACAAAGCACACAGCCCAGCAAGCAACTAGTTTCACTTTTCATAAGTTCATTTTTCACTTGAAAAAACAGCTCGCTGTCCATTTTCTAATTGCATGGATTTTCCTTGTAGCAACAACTATTTTGATGTGTACACTTTAAGATATAGCCTAGCCATCACATTTGAATATAATCAAGTGTTCTAAAATGTCCCAAGTGATAGACGAGAGGTGAGCAACCAACATGGTCCTAGATTCAGAGCCTTAGTCAGGAATGATGGATATAAAAAATATATCTTTCTCACTTATGCTAAGCCATTTATGGAGCTCATATTATTTTGACGAGAAAAACTTTAAATAATACTCCCTCCGTCCCAGTTTAAGGTTCTCACTTTTGTTTTTTAGACGTCCCAGCTAAAGGTTCTCATTTCTATTTTAGGAAATAATTAGATATCTTAAATGACAATTTAATCATCAACATTAAAAAAATGCATTCAGAACATCAAAATTATCATCAATGACCACATTATATTATATACTCATCAAAATTATTTCTCAGAATATACTCGAATTTCCTTATTTAATTATTGGGTAAATAATTGTGCCATTTTGCAGTGCGAACCTCAACTCAGGACAAAGGTAGTAACAACTATCACCAATCAAACACTAATAATACATACTTTAGAAATAAGTATTTCATATCCGAACTATTCAAATTTTTATCAAAAATGATACAAAGCTATTTTATAGCATAAAATTCAGTCACTTATCTATCAAAAATATAACCATCTAATATGCATTGTTATATATTTGAATAGTTGGGGTATCAGATAATAATTTCCATAATTCGTATTATTTTTGGCACACTGGTGATAGTTGATATTATTTAAAGTTATTTTCCCTATTTTAGACTATTGAGCTACAATGCATATTTAATTGTACATTGTACATGAAAAATAATCTTATGGAGATTAATGCCATTTCAGTCATAAGTGTAATTTAGGTGGTAAAATACTTAATGTCGTCCATTCGAGTACTAAGAATGCGGGAATCACTATTGATTATCTTTCACCAAAAAACAAAATCAAAAACATTGTCACCAATCTAGAAGAAAATTCAAATGGCCTAGGTCGCCTTTTAGAACATTGATGCAACTATATGTTACATATGGGAAATCAACAACCAGTCCCCGATGATAAATCGATTAGTCGGGAAAAAGACTAATCATAAATGAGAGGTTGATATTTCTGAATATGAGAAAGCTAGCACTTTAACCTTCTAAAATTGTTTTGACCGGCGAGCATGGATTTTCAAGCAAACAATAAAAGCGCCAAGGATTGTTCACACAAATGCATATTTATTGTGCTTTAGTAGTAGCATAGTTGATTAGGAATCGCAGTACATATGGAAGGAGAGAAATGGTATACTCTATAAATAGAACAATTACACAGTCGTTTCTGACTCAGACACTTTTGGGGGTCACACCCTAGAATCAATTCCAATTAGTGATATATGAGCACCCAACCAAGAAAGTGAGCATAGTCCTTCCTAAATATATAGGAATAGCATACCACTGAAGTAAAAAATGAAAAGCAAGATATTACTCAAAAAATGTAAAACGCGTAATACAAGAGCTGTACTCACAACATCTTGTCTAACTTCTTCAATTTCCACAGGACTTGACAAAGCAAACTTCTCAGAATAATATCGTTCCTTGTATCCAGGCTCTCCAAGCTTCACCTGGAAATACAAAACGTGGGCGCCACAGTGCCGCACGCATGTAGATACATATTTATTGCAAGTGTACACCATGCATGTATTTTTATTTTACGAAATAATGTATCTATACATAATTACATACCTATAAATATACATACAGATATATAAATATATGTGTGTGCATGTGTATGCATATATGTCAACTTGAGTGTGTGTTTGCATGACTCAACTCGTGTCTATTAGTTGCTAGAGAGCAGGGGAATCTAGTTTATTAAATTTATATTCGACTACCTATGTCCCTAAAAGAAGTACCCGGTTACTATTATGTGGTCAACTCAAAGAGTTTTTAATCTTTCAATTTACAAATTCAACTTTTATCAAATTTGATTTTTTTGCGACTAAAACTTTTAATGTACTTTCTGAATATGTAAATTGTATTTGCTAAATATAATATGAGTATTCACTATTCACATGGATCGGTTAACTTTATTGCCAGTCAAACATCGTAAACCGAAATGGGTCCTTTTTAAGGAGCAGGGGGTATTAATATTGTTTATATTATATTCATTATGCTCTTAGTCTTTGTTGTTGCTCTTACAATTTATTTCAAATATTTTTGATAGCCTGGATGGCACACTGCTTTTCCATTTTTGACACTGGTAAAGTCCTAACTGCATCTATTTGAGCATGCTGTTGTAAACCATACCACACTAGAACAAGAAAATATAATCCAAAAGTTTAGTTGTTGATCATGAAATGACAGTCTCTTCAGATAGGCCTGTTTGGCTGTTTTTGTACTGCATGATCAGTGATCTCTATCATGGTTTAGAATGGCGCGACTTGAGAGTGCCTCAAAGAAGGTGGTCAAAATGGGTGTTGACTATTGAGGCTTATATCCTTCTTGCGACTCAAACTCAAGAAATAGAAAGTTCAAAAAGAATAGTGCGACTCAAGGGGGGAATAAGAAATATTAAAAAACAGTATTGGAGGATTTTCTGAATTATGGTGTCAGACTACATCAAGTGTTTGCCTTCGTGACTTTTGAGACCAACAATTATGCATATCTTTAGTTGGTACGTAGTCGTTGAACTAATCAATATTTTATTAGTTTTCTTTACTTTGAGGTTTAGGCCTTGATGCGTACACCTTGCCTCTCTGAAACAAACTCTCTTTATACCCAGACTAGCTTTTTTAAACAATGGTAAATATTCATCAAAACTTATTAAACTTAATTCTAGATACTTTCATCATTGAAGAGTATGATATGATTGAAATAAAGGAAAATGACGTTAAATAACACCAACTATCACATGCCGACAAATAATGGTAGTACATAATAGAGAAATGGCTATTTAATAGCCCCACCAATTCAAATATTCAACAAAAATTACAGGAGCAACTATCAGACATCAAACCTGGTCATTTGAGCATCAAAATCTGGTACAGAGCATCAAATAAAGCTCATTTAATGGTTTGCTACTAATTTTTGAAGAGTTCAGTGACCTGATTTGATGTAAAAACGGCTTTATTAAACTTATTTGCCATTAAATAATCGTGTTGGATAACAAAATCACGAATATAGTTATTATGTTGGAACTTACATAGTATAAACAGACTACAGATATCCAGAAGACATTTATTCAAGCGATTACAACAACAACAACAACCATGCCTGATTTTCAAAAGTTTGGGGTCGGTTAATGTTAGGGAGTGGGAGGCAGATGGGCCGAGGCTCTAGGAGGCAAACGGGCCAATGCTTCAGGAGGACGGGCCTCGCCCATTATTAGTTTATGGGTTGCTGTCAGTGGACCTAATTGGGCTGGGTTGACTGCTGGGTTTCATTACTTTATTTCAGTCTATTGTTTTGTCTAATAAACTGTTGGGCCTATATGGTCATATTTTATTATTAGGTTAATGGGCCTAGATGGCCATATTTTATTATTAGGTTAAGGAGTATTTAAGGAGGTCTTGTGAACTATTATTCATTATCGAGAATAAAGATTTGGTTTGAGCCTAAGGCTGGGCAGTCGTTAACACCGTCTGCTAGGGTTTCTTTTTCTGCTTCTATCAATTTGGTCCGACCTGCCGGATCCCATCCACCGTCCTACTACTCACCATGACTCGTTCTACCATTGAGCAACGCATCGATGCGATGGAGGCAGACCAGCGAGACATTAGGGCAGAAGTGCACTCCACAAACGTCAAGTTAGATGCTATCACCGCCATATTGGACAAACTGACGCAGAAGGTTATGGCCACAGACGAACCGCCGATTAATCCCAATTCAGGAGTGGGAAGCACGGCTGGCTTAGGGGGCGAAACACAAACACCCCAAAACCCAGGGGCTGTGATCGCGCCACTAGCGCTACCAGCTTTTGAGGGGGCAGATCCGATTGGGTGGCTCGCCCGGGCTAATCAACAGTTTGAAATCCACCACACCCGACCCGAGTTGAAGGTAGCGACTGCCATGGTGGCCATGGAGGGACCGGCTCTGTACTGGTTCTCATGGACACGATCACGGAGACCAGACATAACCTGGGAGGAGTTTTCACAAGCCCTTGTAGCCCGTTTTGATACGCGATTCAAAGGGAGCACGTTCGAACGGTTGGCCGATGTTAAGCAGACAGGGTCCGTGGAAGATTATGTGAATGTATTCGTGCAATTAGCCAGTCAGGTCCCAGGTTTGAGTGATGCCCACTACTTGGGGTACTTTATGAAAGGGCTACGGGACACCATTCGCAGTTCCTTACGGACCCTACGCCCAATTGATTTGGAAGCTGCTATGGAGTTAGCAAGAGATATCGAAGAAGACTTGGCCGTACAGTCCGGAGGGAGATCAGAATGGGGATACGACAATCAGCAGTGCCGTTCCAGTAATTACACCAAAGTTGGCGGGTTTTCGGGGCTCTCTTCCACGCCAGTTACTGGAAACCAAGGGGCAGCAGGAAGCACAACTTCCTCGCGATCTCCAGGTAGTACCTCGGGGTCCGGGTCAGCCATGACTGGCCAGTCGGAGAATCGTTCTCGGTTCACACGCCTCTCACCGCAGGAATTTGCAGACCTACGTGCAAAAGGGCTTTGTTTCCGTTGCAAGAAGCCCTATACCCCCAGGCATGAATGTCCCCTAAAACAGTTAAGAGTAATGGTTGTCGAGGAAGATGAGGAACTCGACCTCAATCAAACTGAATCTTTTATCCCGCCCGAAGAGGTTGAGCAGCTAGGGGAACAGAAGGAGAAACAAGCAGCAGCTTCTTCACTCCAACCTTGGGGACAAGGTTGTTTTGGAGGGGGATGAAATTGTTAGGGAGTGGGAGGCAGATGGGCCGAGGCTCTAGGAGGCAAACGGGCCAATGCTTCAGGAGGACGGGCCTCGCCCATTATTAGTTTATGGGTTGCTGTCAGTGGACCTAATTGGGCTGGGTTGACTGCTGGGTTTCATTACTTTATTTCAGTCTATTGTTTTGTCTAATAAACTGTTGGGCCTATATGGTCATATTTTATTATTAGGTTAATGGGCCTAGATGGCCATATTTTATTATTAGGTTAAGGAGTATTTAAGGAGGTCTTGTGAACTATTATTCATTATCGAGAATAAAGATTTGGTTTGAGCCTAAGGCTGGGCAGTCGTTAACACCGTCTGCTAGGGTTTCTTTTTCTGCTTCTATCAGTTAACATGAACCGACATACAATATTGGAGTTAAAAACAATAAATAGAGAAAAAAAGAGACGAACAAAATCATATCAATCCTCCAAACGTATACTTTCCATCCACTTCGCCCTCTCCAAAGTCATACTCTAATCTAACCCAAGAGATTATTGGCATTAAAATACTAGCATCTAGCTTGCCATTCTGAGACTGATAAGTGAAGAGGAACTTAAGGATCTTGATTTGCCACAATGAGACTTGAAAAGAACTTAGTGATTTAGAAGTTGTAAAATTGTTTTGGTTTACTACTGTGGGGGATCGTATAACATGACAGGAAAAGTGTTAGAGACCGGAATTTATGGGCTGAGGGAGTGAGATATAAGAGAGTATTTTAATAAAATGTAATAATGGGCTGGCCCATTAGAAATATTATAAAAGGGGATAGAAGGGTAGAAGTAAGGGAGGTTGGAATTATGGGGCTTGGGACTTGGGACTGGGAGTCGGAACTACTTTCTGTTGTACGAACTGAACTACCGCCATTGTTACATTTTGGATTTTCTTCATTATTAGCTCTCAAATTACAGTAACCTAACATTGGTATCAGAGCATCGATCTGGTTACCTGTACATGGTCGTTATGAGGGGATCAACAAGAATAACGATGGAAGGAAGATTGGAAAATCTGGAAAGTGAGCTGGAACGAAGTCACCTGGAGATGATGCGAGAGTTGGAGAAGACTCGCATCGAGGGGATGCGCGATCATGAAAACTTGCGCGAAGAGGCCCGGCGCATTCGCTATGAAGTGTGGAAGGCTAGCGATGAAGTGCGGAAGACTCGCGATGGAATGCGGAAGACTCGCGATGGAAGGCGGAAAACTTGCGAAGAGATGCTGAAGACTCGCGATGAAGCCGGAGGTAAGTCTCGAGCTTCTTCTTACAGTTCGCATTCCACTTCGCACCTTAGGAACGCCAGAAATCACGTCAGTCCAGAGGAATCACAAAAATTACCTATATTCAAAGGGGATGACCCGCACAGATGGATAATTAGGATGGAACGCTACTTCAGGCTCAACAGAACTGCTGAAAAATATAAGGTTAGAATCGCAGAAGAAGCAATGGAGGAAATGGCGTACAATTGGTTTCAATTGTGGGAAATTGGAACGAGAGAAAAGAATTGGGAAGTTCTAAAGGAAGCAACAATTCGGAGTTTCCAACCTACAGGCAGGCGGAAGACAGAAAACCGGGAATCATCACGATCGAAAAGAGCTTTCCTAAGTTCGTCATCTATAGCCGATCCTCACAGTTCCTCTTCGCTAGCTGTTTCGACCAATTCACAGAATGCATCGCAGGTTTCTGAGTCGGCTCAATTTTCCTCCTTGGGGATTTCATCGACAACAAATATTGAGTCGGCTGAACACTCAATTTTGGTATCAAATCCTGACAAGGATACTAATCAACAGACAGGATACTCAGCAGATAGTCTGGAAGAATCCGAACAGCTCAAACCTGATATTCCTTACAATCAGGAAGGAAATTGTACCTACCACCATGATCCTGCTTTGGGAATGAACAACAGTATCACAGGGGCTGATGAGGAGAGCATGTCTCACCTACGAATCCATACTTATGATGTTCCAAGTGTCCACCGTCAGATATCAAAGGGGATTTCAAAAGGGTTGACTGAGTTTGATGGCTTTAGATTTGATGGAGATACTTCTAGTAAGAACACTCAAAATGTATTGGGGGAAAGAATGACTGGAAATTGGAAGAAAATGGTTGGATCTACTACTGATGGTTACGCTGGCATGTTCCTGATGTTTGACATGGTGTATATGGCCAATACATCGGCCTTGCCTATCTTAGATCCAAATGTTTCATCTGATGGGACTAACCTTACATTTGGGAAACACAGTGAGCTTAAGGATGAAAGTAGGACTGATTCAGAAGCACAAGAGAATCATGCTCACCCCTGTTCTGGGAAATCAGATGCAAAGATTCCACTTGGGGTAGAGTTTTCACATGGAAGTTTTGTAGATCGTATAGAGGTGTTGTGCAGAGGAAAGTTTGCTATTCAAGATAGATTGGAAGGAATCCTCAGCTCATACACTGATGCTATTGATGAACATAACTGGGAGTCCTTCCCTGTACCTGTGATTCGAAGAGTTCAACCAGAGCGGGTTGGCTGGGAAATGTTCTCACAATTCACTTATAAGAACTCTCGTACTGAACCTCATGTTGCATTCACTATTTTGGCTGCTCTTTGTGGAGAATCTGCAATCATCCTTAGAAACAACACATTGATTTGTGATGCTGACAGGTATTTACGAACTACACTTGAACATTACCATCAGTTATCTACCAAGTTGGGCTTAGGATCATGTCATTATATGTACGTTGGTTCCAATAGAGGAGCTATGGGTATTGATGGCTTCCGGTTAGATAGTGTTACTTCTATGATGTGCACTCATCATGTTGGATATGTTACTGAGTTTAAAGCTGAATTGAATCTGAGGCGGATTAAAGATCTCTTTCCTGGTCTTTTCCCAGATGTCATAATCGTGGGTGAAGATGTTAAGGGACTGCCAGCAGTTTGTATATATGTTCAAAAGGAAGCTGTATGTTTTGACTACCTGTTTCATATGGTTAATGCTGGTGAAATTGCAGTTGCCTTTTTGTGTGGTGGAGTTCATATTTTGTCAGATTCAAGTTTCACCCCTATGGAATACTACCATATTAATGTGGGGACTGAAAATGTTGCTTCCGTTTTCTGTACAACAAGTTGTTTTATCTCTGTTTGGCATGACACTAGCAAAGATTATTCCCTCTGGAAGCTAGTCCACGGTTTCCCACTCGCTTTTCCAAGAAAGCAAGTGAGAGTTAACTCTACGCCTTGGGAAGGTGAAGTTGCAGAGAGGTTTTCGTCGAGTCTTTCAATGAAAGTTGATTGGAGGGATGCTGTTGGGTGGACCCAAAATGCGGCTGAAGATGACATTCTTTCACTGGACAGCGTCATTGCGGTTATGGATGCAGAATCTGGGAGTAGCTTGGAGACAACTCTAGTAGATGCCACTAAACCAAACCAACCAGCAGTGGAAAAATGGGCTAAGCAGAACCATAGAGCTGGAGTAATTGATGCACTATGTGGAAGATCAGAGGTGAATCAAGTGACGAGGAAGATTCAAGTATGGAAGCTCCTTGTCCAGCAAGCAGTGAGGTACTGGGAAGGAAGGGGCACGAGGATGAAGCTGGATGGCAGGGCTGCTCTTACTCCCCACCTTGAGGACAAGGTGGTTGTCAAAGGGGGGAGTGATGTTAGAGACCGGAATTTATGGGCTGAGGGAGTGAGATATAAGAGAGTATTTTAATAAAATGTAATAATGGGCTGGCCCATTAGAAATATTATAAAAGGGGATAGAAGGGTAGAAGTAAGGGAGGTTGGAATTATGGGGCTTGGGACTTGGGACTGGGAGTCGGAACTACTTTCTGTTGTACGAACTGAACTACCGCCATTGTTACATTTTGGATTTTCTTCATTATTAGCTCTCAAATTACAGTAACCTAACAAAAAGCTATGGGGAGCCTGACAGATTATGCTGCTGTGTGTAAGGAAGTTCAACATGACCAAAACATCCTTTACTCCAAATATAATTTATGATCACTTTAAATAAAGATAAAAGGCATCAGCCATTTTTATAGTTATGCGCAGTGGTCTATACTAATTAATAAATGTTGAAATAGAGCATATAAACTAAGAAATAATCTTGGAGAGGAAATGATTTTCCATGTCTTTATTGAAGGGTTGAAGTCTCTATAAATATATATTACAAGATAGAATATTCCTATAAGATTATATAGCATAATAATATCCTAGAGTATATTCCTAAATATTGCAAAGCATATTCCTACATTCATTCTAATATATTTCACAATAAATATAGTACAAAGCTCGCTCATGTGAATGTGAACAGCGAAAGCACCAGATAAAGTTAAAACCTTGTCCGCATCAGAAGGTTGTGGCTGGCCATTACTGTCACTTCTTGCGCTCAACCTTGTTCCTTCACTACTCTCTATTGCCTGAGTAAATTTCAGAGCATTTTCAAACAATTGGAAATCAATAATGACAAAGAAGGTTTCTATGATAAATGTTAATGATAGTCCACAACACACTGCATCATAATGATGGTAAAGTGATACAACTCCTAAACCATGGATGACGTACCATAGGCGTAAAAATAGGAAAGGTTAAATTAAATTAGTTTCATTTGATATTGAGTCTATTTAATAATTATTATTATTAATCACTTGGTTAAGTTGTGGAAATCAGTCATGGGTCAGTAGTGGGTTAGTGGCTAATGTTGTAGGGAGTCAGTTAAGTAGTGTCGTTATTATATATATGCATCCCTGTTGTAACCAAAACGGATATGAATGAATATTATTTCCAATTTCCAGGGATTATCTTGGCTTCTATACCTTCCTTGGGTGAGATTCATACTTTGAGAGGGAATAGGAGAGTTAATTCTGATATCCTGTTTTAAGTTTACTAGGTAGCTTTTGGAACCTACCATAAAGAATACGACATCATGTCCGAAAAATGACATATGACATTATCAACAGACATTACGCAGCAGAATGCTTAGAGATTGCAGTCTATAATCCACTCAAATATTAGAGGAAACCTGACGTAAAAGCCCAACTAAATATCCAGAATAACAAAACATTTCATTTAGATTTCAAATTCACATAAAAGCCCAGATTTCATTTATTTCATAGTGAATAGGATCATTACCTGACGTATACGAGCTCGCTTCCGGAAAATTTGGTCTTCGTGAACTGCAACTGCTTGAATAAAATGTTCTGCTCTATCCAGAGAAACCTGCAAATATTAAGGTTTGAACTGAAATTGGAGATAAGATGCTCCAAAAAGAAATAATTCCCACGAATCTGGTAAATTAAATAGAATAATGTGTTACACCTTCATAGGCAACAGTTTCTAAGAATAATTTATTTATATTTTTGAACTCCCTCGCAAGCGCTGCGTAGAATTTGGAATTTCGTCACTTAAGCGTGCGGCAGGTTAGCTTTTCTTTTTCAATATTCTAGGCTGATTGGATTCTGGAAGTAGGGATCGTACGCAGGGAGTACTTTGGTGTTGGTTTTCTGGGTGGCTTACGGCGGTAGAGGTTATACGCAGGGAGTATTTTGGTGTAGGTGGTTCTGCTTGTTCTCAATTTTGCTTGGTTTTCTGTGGATTTTCGACAGGTGAACAGCTTTTGATGGGTTGTTGACTGCCGATCGACGTAGCAGCGGCAGCACACCAGAAGCGTGGACGTGTGAGTATCAAAGATGGAATCCATGGATGATTTGGTGCATAGCTATCAAGGAATGGTCCTAGAGGAGGAGAACGGAGGCCTCACAGTGGAGGTAATGAAGCAGTGGATGGAGAAGACAAGGGTTCGGTTTTCTCGGTGGCACTGATATGGCGACCTGTAAAAGGTGTTTCAATTAAGAAAATTGTGATAAAAGGTACTTCCTTCGTTCTTTTTTAATCGCAACACTTTCCTTTTTCGGCAGTTTCAAAATAATTGCAACATTACCTTTTTAGGTAATAAATATACTTGCATTGGCTTTAATACCCTTACTCGTCCATTTAATCGCACTACTCATCTCTCCTCCTTTACATCTTATCGAGAGCCCTACGTATCAACACATCTCTATTTTCTTACATCTTGTTCTTATTATCTTTAACTTCCTTACATATCTTCATCATCTTTAATTTCTTTCTTTCTTCCATTTCTATCAATAATCTATAAAGATCTGCGCACATTTTTTTACCTATCCATAATTTACACTTCTTTTACCATTTCTCTCCTTTTGCTTTGCTACATTTCTTCCGCTGGCCAAAATGAAAATTCAGGAATAACTTTCGTATGGAGAAAGTCAAAGGTAGATGGGGTTTTTGCAGCTACCGGACTCCAACACTTGATCGGCAGAAGTGGATTCAATTCTTTCGTAGACTCCTCTTCACGTAATCATATTATATTCCAGCAAAAGAAACCATTTGTGTTATGAATCAAAGGAGGGACGGACCAACTGAGGATGAGAAATTATGGAGTATCAATTATCAAGAGAAACTCTGGCCACTTCACTGTAGCTTCGCAGAGTAAAACTTTTTACTGTAGCACTTTATGTGTTGTACGTATGAGGGCATGAATGGAATTGTTTTACTTTCTCTGTATTTCTTAATTTGCGTGCCAACTCTCTATGTTGCAACTAATTCCGAACGGAGGAAGTATTTATTTACTTTCTATCATGTGATTGATATGAAACGTGTGCTTGTGAATGATCTGTGGCTTTTCGAGCAAAATTTGTTAGTTTTGCATGCTTTACAAGCAGGTGAATTGCCTATGAAGGTCTCTTTAACTGAAGTAGATTTTTAGGTTCAAATTCATAATTTACGTATGGGATTTTTTACTTTGAAAGTTGCAAATCGTATTGCGGAATTCGATAAGGATACGAGTCAGTCTGGACAGAAGAAAGCCTTTAAGGAGGAAACTGAAGTTAGGAAAGGATGAAAGAGAGTGGTTTTGGGTGGATTTTTAAGTATGAAAAACTTCTGAGTTTTTGCTTTGTTTGTGGTCTAATTGATCATGCGGATCCTTTCTTCCCTCGGGAGTATAACAAGGAAGAGGGTGAGTAAGTCAAGTCTTATGGTCCGTGGCTGTGAGTAGGGGATGGTAGAGTTGAAGTGGTGGGAATACAAGTGGTTAGTCAAGGATGGTATACACGCTGGTTGAGGGGAGCCAAAGGGTGGAGCAACAGCAGGGATAAATGCGGAGGACATGGGTGGTGGAGTTCAGGAATGGGATTCACCTATCATGCTTGTCCAAGGGAAGTCTTCAAAGAATCTGAGTGAGGGAATGGAGCTAATAGAGTGGGGAAGCCAAACAGAAGGCTAGTTTTGGAGAACCCAGAACAGGAAGATCATGTTGATAGGGCTATGATTGTGGATGAGCAAAAAATGTGGAAGAGGTAGCCTGGGATTCAAGGCTCACCTAGGTCTTTTCTGCAAGTTTATTTGTTTTATTTCTCAGTTTTTGCAGTCTATTTTTTTGCATAAGGATGTTAGGTTCTGTTTTTACTGGGTTGTGTTTGCCTGAGTGGACTCTATTTTGATTTTCACTTCTGTTGAGGGTCAGGTTCAGAATAGTATAAGTGACAAGGATACTAGATCGATCATGGTTGGCTTACATTTGTCCGTGTGGGGGTCAACGAGCCATACTGCTTCTGATTGGGTGATTGACTCTGAGTCTGGTCTAAGGGCATATGATCAAGTTATGATTTCTAGTCTTGTTGGCTTGTCTCTAGTTTCTGGTCTTGATGTTGCCTGTTTGGATTATGATATTATAATATAAGCCGTTTTCTTTCAAAAAAACTTCATAGGGAGCAAGTCAGAAATTAAAAGCTCCTTATAAAAGACTAGAATACATGCACAAAAAATTGTGCATTCAATAAAATGATAAACACAAAACTCAAGCTAGAACAAAAATTTGTTACTTAACAAGGGAAGTATGACAATGAGAATTATCTAACAAAAAGAACACAGATTTACCCAGACCAAAACTTCATATGAGTTGAAAGGAGTTGCTTCAAGTAATATTTGAAAATTTGCACAGAAACTGAAGAATCATAGATTACCTCACCCGCATCTGTGAGATAACCACCCATAGCCACGAACTCGTTTCTGTAAACAGCCATTAGCAGATTGATTGCTCCCTATAGTTGAAAAGTCAACAACAATATGTAATAAAAAAGATAAGTAATTGTTAGTGTGGAAACCCTAGTAGTATTGGGCTTAGCCCATTTGTATATCTTGTATAGGAAACCCTAGTACTCTAAATATAGCTATAAATATAGCTTCTTGTATAGGATTATATACGAAGTATAATGAATACAATCTTATATTTCACATGGTATCAGAGCCAGTGTGGCAATATTAGTGTAGTGTTTATGATTTTTTCTGCTGGTGTAATTTCCGATCAGAATTCCGGCGTGAACAGTGTCATCACTTTCAATTGAGTGCTTTCGGTAGTGATATCAACCTACCGCCGTGCTCAAAGGTACATCGTGACTTACCGCCGGAGGAATCACCTGCGCCGCATCACCCACGCGCCACCGCGTGCCGCTGAAGCATACGTCTGCAGTTTTTCATTTTTTGCAGATCTCTCTCTTTCTGCTTATCTGGCGTTGACACCTCCAACCACCGGAAGATCCTGAGTTTCCGGCGACCAGAACGACGTAAAACTCGCCGCCGTCGACCGCTTCACGCGCCGCCACCGTCAAACGCGCCGCCGCCGCCGACCGCGCCGCCGCCGTCGACCGCCGTCTCCCTGCGTCGTACGCCCGCCGCCGCCGTCCTGCAGTCGTCTGCAGCTCCCAAAGAAGATAGAGGTCTGTTTTCTTCATCCTTGTGTAGCTACAGTGCTTCAACCTGCTGCCTGGGAAACCTTACGACTGCTTCACTTCAATTTAATTGTAGTTGCACCACTTTGAATATTTTATTTTTTGCTGCTCTTTAAAAAAAAAAAGTAAAAAAAAAAGAAAAAAAAGAAAAAAAAAGGTATATATAAAAATGTCTTTTATGAATTCTGACGGAGGAAACAACACCGGATTCTCAAGACGGAACCGTCCTAAATGTGATTTTTGTCATAAAATTGGTCATACTAAAGACAGGTGTTGGAAATTACATGGGAGACCTCCTACCCCAGTCACCGTTGCTCAGATCCCACCATCTCCCATTGTTCTGTCTCCAGAAGAATATGCAGCATATCAGCAATTTAAGTTGACTAATATGCCATTATCTACAATGGGGATGTCTACCGCTTGCGTTTCAAACACATCAGGCTCATGGATAATTGACTCAGGTGCCTCAGACCATATTTCTAGCAATCCCAATCTTTTATCCCATATTACCAAGCACCGACATCTTCCTTTGATTACTCTTGCTAATGGCCTTCAAACTTCGGCTTCGGTTATTGGGCAAGCGCTTCCACTTTCATCCTTACCATTAGACTCAGTCTTATATGTCCCAAACACCCCTTTTAACCTTGTCTCTGTCAGTAAAATTACACGTGCTCTTAATTGTTCCGTAACATTTTCTGCTGATTCTGTGATTGTGCAGGACCGTTGTACGGGGAAAACGATTGGCGTCGGCCATGAATCTCAAGGTTTGTATCACCTCCATCCTCTTGATCCAATCGCTTGTGTTTCAGTTGAACCTGCTATTACCTTACATAATCGTCTTGGTCATCCTAGTCTCTCAAAGTTTTAACGTATGGTTCCAGGTTTCTCCAATCTTTCATCTTTAGATTGTGAGTCATGTCACCTTGGAAAACAACCTCGTAAATCCTTTCCAAGGCGAGTCAATAACCGGGCTACATCACCGTTTGATTTAGTTCATACAGATATATGGGGTCCGTATCGAGTCACTTCTACTTTAGGTTTCCGTTATTTTGTTATTTTTGTGGATGATTTTTCCCGTTACACATGGTTGTTTTTAATGAAAGAGCGTTTTGAATTGTTTCATATTTTTCAAACTTTTTGTGCTGAAATTCAGACTCAGTTTGGTCATTCTATCAAAATTTTACGCAGTGACAATGCTAAAGAATTTTTTGGGGCATCCTTTAATCAATTCATGACATCACGGGGTATGCTTCACCAATCTTCTTGTGTTCACACGCCTCAACAAAACGGGGTTGCTGAACGCAAGAACCGGCACTTGGTTGATACTGCTCGTACCCTATTATTACATTCCCATACACCACCTCAGTATTGGGCAGATACTGTGCTCACTGCGTGTCATTTAATAAATAGAATGCCTTCCTCAGTTCTTAATAATGAAATTCCTTATTCCATTTTGTTTCCTGCTCGTGATTTATTTCCATTACCACCTCATGTGTTTGGGTGTGTGTGTTTTGTCCATGATACGACACCTGGATTAGCTAAAATGGCGGCTAGGTCGATAAAATGTATCTTTCTTGGATATTCGCGACTCCAAAAGGGGTATCGTTGTTATTCTCCATTACTTAAGAAACATTTTATTTCAGCCGATGTCACTTTCATTGAGTAGTCCTTTTATTATCCATTATCTTCAGTTAATACCCCATCATGTTTGGACTTCACCTCATATCTTCGGCCCATCCATCAGGAGCCTCCCATTAACCCCCCATCTGATGAGCACCCAAACTGCCCTCCTATGTCAGACCGTCCATTACAGGTATACCATCGACGTCCTCGACCTTCTCCCATTGAGCCCATCGTGGCCACGCTCGTTGATTCCCCTATGACGGATCCTGCATCACCACCATCACCTACTCCAGCACTTGACACCACTCAGGATAATTTGCCAATTGCTCTCCGAAAAGGTACGCGTTCCACATTGAATCCACATCCCATATATAACTTTTTGAGTTATCACCGCCTCTCTACCCCTTACTATGCCTTTATTTCCCACCTATCTCATATATGCATTCCTAAAACCACACATGAGGCACTGGCACACCCGGAGTGGCATAAAGCCATGTTGGCTGAGATGGAGGCTCTTCATTCTAGTGGGACATGGGACTTAGTCCCCCTTCCCACTCGCAAATCAGTGGTGGGATGTCGGTGGATTTACACGGTTAAAGTTGGACCTGATGGGGAGATTGATTGTTTTAAAGCACGCCTTGTGGCAAAAGGGTATACTCAGATATATGGCTTGGATTACACTGATACTTTTTCTCCTGTAGCGAAGATTGCATCAGTTCGTTTGGTTTTATCCATGGCAGCAATGAGCATTGCTGGCCATTATTCCAATTGGATATTAAAAATGCATTCCTTCACGGAGATCTGCACGAGGAAGTTTATATGGAGCAACCACCTGGATTTGTTGGTCAGGGGGAGTCTGGTATGGTGTGCAGATTACGTCGTTCATTATATGGCTTGAAGCAATCTCCACGTGCATGGTTTGGGAGGTTCAGTGCCGTTGTTTGCAGCTTTGGCATGATTCGCAGTGATGTTGATCATTCTATATTCTACAGACATTCTGCTGGCAACAAATGTATTTATCTTGTTGTGTATGTTGATGACATTGTCATTACAGGTAGCAATGATCAAGGAATTGCGCTTCTCAAGCAACATCTGTTTAGCAAATTTCAAACAAAAGACTTGGGAAAGTTGAGATACTTCCTTGGCATTGAGGTTGTTGCACAGTCTCAAGATGGAATTGCTCTCTCACTAAGAAAGTATGCCTTGGATATTCTTGAGGAAACAGGTTTGCTAGATTGCAGGCCAGTGGATACACCAATGGATCCGAACGTTAAACTCTTATCAGAACAGGGAGATCTTTTGCCCAACAAGGAAAAATATAGAAGACTCATCGGCAAATTGAATTATCTTACCATCACAAGACCAGATATTTCATTTGCGGTAAGTGTTCTTAGTCAGTTTCTTGATAAGCCATGTACTGGACACTGGGATGCAGCTATCCGAGTTTTGAGATACATCAAGAAAACTCCAGGGCAAGGATTGTTGTTTGAAGATCGAGGCCACCATGATATTGTGGGATACTGTGATGCAGACTGGGCCGGATGTCCGATGGATAGACGTTCCACTTCGGGATATTGCATCTTGATTGGTGGAAACTTAATTTCATGGAAAAGTAAGAAACAGGATGTGGTTGCCAGATCTAGTGCTGAAGCAGAATATCGTGCAATGGCCCTTGCTACATGTGATATCTTATGGTTGAAGCATCTCCTCCAAGAGTTAAAATATGGAAACACAAAACCGGTTCAACTCATGTGTGATAATCAAGCTGCAATGCACATCGCATCAAATCCGGTATATCATGAGAGGACAAAACATATTGAAGTTGATTGTCATTTTATCCGAGAGAAGATCACGAGTGGACATATCATCACAAAATATGTGAACACAACTGAACAACTTGCAGATATTTTAACTAAGTCTCTTAGAGGTCCTAGAGTGGAATATATTTGTAACAAGCTTGGTACATATGATTTATATGCTCCAGCTTGAGGGGGAGTGTGGAAACCCTAGTAGTATTGGGCTTAGCCCATTTGTATATCTTGTATAGGAAACCCTAGTACTCTAAATATAGCTATAAATATAGCTTCTTGTATAGGATTATATACGAAGTATAATGAATACAATCTTATATTTCACAGTTAGATACCAGGATTGAGAGATGGAAATCGGTGTTTATTAAGAACGTAATCGAAGGACAGAAAAGAAACGATACAAGCTTTAGGCACTTAGAACAGCCTATCTCTCCAGAAATCCCAGCCCAAGTCTAAACTTCTGCTTCCCTCCTTATTACCCCCCTTAGCTTCTATTTATACTCCCTTACAAATTATTATTAACATTTATTATTATTAGCAATAAATGGCCTGGTGCCTATCATCTCCCCCTTAGACAACCACCTTGTCCTCAAGGTGGGTGATAGGAAACAGCCCTGATGAACAGCTTCATCTTTATCTTTGCGCCTCTTTCCAGTATCTCCCTAATTTCGGGACCCTGAGCTTCATGAACTGAACCATTTATATCACTTTTTCTACCGCGAGGAGCTGAGGCAAGTTCATGGTTACATTATGCTTCACTAAAACCTGACCAGCACCAAGTGCTACAACCCATACAGAGCCATTCTCATGGGCCAGGCCATCTATGATTGCAGGAAGAATCGGCGATGCTTTTTTTCGATAACGGTGTTGTATGATATCCTGAACAGCTTTTAATATAGGATAGATTCTTCCTGTACCCACAGTATCTATCACCTCAAAATAATTTTGAGGGAGAAAACTGTTCCTCTTGTTGGCTTCAAACAATGCTGATATGCGCGTGAACAGTGTTCCAAACAGCCCATGAGAGAAGCATTCTTGAAATCTCTTTGCTTCCCTAACTGGATCTGCATCCAACTTTCTTAGCTTAAGTGTAGATAAAGAAACCTTAGCGATTATTTCAAGCAAGTAGGGCTCGAATTCTATATTTCCAACATCATCAGCTAGCTTAGATTCCATTAAAAGTCCACAGCTGGAACAGTTCACTTCTGGATCATTAAAGCATAAAACCCCTTTACAAGGTTGAACATTTACTTCAGCTTCCATTCCTGCAACTCTTTTGGGCCTTAAAGATAAATTCATGAGTTGTTCCCTCTTGGAGACATCAATTCCAGCAGCCTGAATAGTAGGGTCCAGATCCACACTGATTCTACTCGACTGGTAATCTGAAATAGGTCCAAAAACCTTGCCATGATTCTTAAATTAGATAACAGCACAGAACTTCTTTATTGCATGAATTTTTCTTTCATCAAGGTTTTCAAGAACAAATTCATCTTCCCGAGTGAAAACTGGTTCTTCAAATGCAATTATCTGTGGATCATCATGCACCAATGACTTTGCCAAGGCATCCAGGAGTATTATAACACAATCACCCGCCTGAGCTTGGTCCTGACTTTCAGCATAAGTAACACCCTTCTCCATCCTTCTTCTATTAGTAAGTGAGTAAACCATGTTACGCTTTTTCCGATCCTCATCTCTTTTCCAGAGAATCTTGAACTCTGTACTAGCAGTTGTCATCCGAGACTGGTTCTCAAAACCTACACCTCCTTCTTGAATATGTATAAGAACTGTTGGCAGTCCCTTAACCTCTTCACCAACGGTAATAGCATCTAGGAAGAGACAGAGAGTGAGATCCTTAACAAGCATCCGATACATGTCAGCTTCAGGCCTTCAGCATTAGTAACATATCCAACATATTCTGTAATATTCCCAGTAAATCCTCCTCCTAAACCACTTAGATTATACATAATCAAAGTAACGCCAAAAATTCTGAAGCTATCAAACTTGTTCGGCCTTTTCCAAGTAATATGTGATGAATGACAGTACACACTATCCTTCAAAACATTCAATCCAAGTTCATGAACTGTATCAATCAAGGTTTTAAAATATCCTGGATTTAGGTCCATTGCACTAGCATGCCTCATATCATCATAGGTGAGGATATTGACTGATGATAATCTCGTAGGTTGATTATCATCCTCTTCAGGGTCTGATTCTTTAACTGATGGTTCAACCGACTTCAATTTTGTGTTCCTTGTCGTTGGTGGAGTCCCCTGGGGTTCCTTTCCTGATGCGACTAGGTCGAAGGTTCTGGAATGTTAGGTACACAGAAAGTTGGCGGTAAATTGACGTAGAATTACGATGAAGTTGATAACTGAAAGAGAAAGATACAATGGAGACACTTCGAGTGGTCTCCTGCACTCCCAAGACCCAAGTCCCAAACTAATTTCTGCCTACCCTCTCCCTCTTCTATTTCCTCTATTTATTCTTTTCCAAATAAGGCTTCCCTCAATCTTTCTAATTACTAGGCCCAGCCCACTATTACATTTTATTAAAATATTAAGCCCAAAAGTCCAGGTCTCTATCATGGAAGCAGATGAATGTGACACAAGCTGAGGAAAGACACACGACGATAAACTGTGAGATACTGCGAGTGAGTCAACCTGCGAACTGACCATATCTGCTCGCGACGAGGCCAGAGGATTAGAGGGAGTTGTTTGCGACTGAGGAGAAAGTTGCGAACTCAGATCAACTGATAGAGGAGGTGTCTGTGAACTGTGAGGAACTGAGGATATGCGAGCGCAGAAATTTGCGGAGGAGGATCTTCTGCTGGAGACGAAACTAGCGCACTGTGAGACACGGCTTGAGATGTCATCTGCGGACTATGTGGAGAGTGCGAAGACTTCTCGCTAGCAGCTGGAGTTCGTCGCCTGTTAGTTCGCGACCTTCCCCTGGATTTCCGATGATTCTGGTTCATCGCCATTTGGCGCAGCTCGGTAATCATTCTGTGCATATTTCGCATCTCCTCCATGTTGCGATCGATCTTCTTCTCGAGGCGAGTGTTGCACTCCATGTTGCGATCTATCTTCTGCTCGAGATCATCCAGGCGGCCTTCCATTTGTGATCGGTTAAATCTCATTCACCAGATCAGGAGCGAACGGCTCTGATACCAATGTTAGATAACAGGATTGAGAGATGGAAATCGGTGTTTATTAAGAACGTAATCGAAGAACAGAAAAGAAACGATACAAGCTTTAGGCACTTAGAGCAGCCTATCTCTCCAGAAATCCCAGCCCAAGTCTAAACTTCTGCCTCCCTCCTTATTACCCCCTTAGCTTCTATTTATACTCCCTTACAAATTATTATTAACATTTATTATTATTAGCAATAAATGGCCTGGTGCCTATCAGTAATCGATGTCTAAGAAACCTGATAGTGTGTGGACACTGGACAAAGCAAGTTTAGAAGAAAAGAAAGAAATCTCACTCTCTAGATAGTTTTTGACATTTTGTTACTTCAAAAGGAATGGCATTATTATTTCTTAGCAAACAATATTAATGAGAGAGTGGTGGAATCGGCAAACCACAATCTAAAATATATTCTCTACATTGCCGTAACAGTTAAGATACCTCTCGAATCTCTAGTGTGGGCATATGAGGAAGAAAGTCATTGCCGACAAAGAAACACAAGAAAATGAAGTCATCCACCAGCCTCTCAAAGTTTATTTGAAATGGGGGGTTGGAAATATATAGATCATGTTGCAAATATTCCCTCAACACCCAGATTTTGAGCAACTGCAACCAATGCACAACAAAAGCGACAGTGAGGAGTGAGGAGCAAAGATAACTGAGTAACTGACCCATAAATCAAAAGGCAGAGATGAATTTAGGACTGTAGAAAGCATTCAGAAATTCTTTAACCTGATACTTCTTGTGGATAGAAATTTCAACTTTGCTGTTTGCATCAGCAGTCTGGTTGGCACTTGTGCTGTGACAATCAGCTGCCAAATGACCAGCTTGTCCACAAGCATAACACTTATCCTGCTGTCCAGGTGGAGTAATCACCTAAAATATAAATATCTCAAGTTAGAACTTAAAAAGATATATGACTCCAGAAAATTCAAGACATAGCAATACCAGTAATGACCTCTCTCAATATTGAAAAATGAACCTCATGAGTAGCTAGAGACAACATTATTAGATCAGCATCCTAATTGGAAGAAAAAAAACATATAGATTTGTAAGTAAAACAAAAATTGTATTAATGGGGAAAAAATAAAACTTCTCACTCACAAGACCATATAGACAATGGCGAGTGTTTGGATCAAAGCCTGGAAGGTTACGTTGCAGACGAATGAAGGACATGATCTTGTGCTCCCCCTCACCAGGAACATTTGCATCAGAAAGAATTACCTTCAAATAACCACCAATGCATCCTCATAATAAATAATTAAGAGATAAAAGTGTCCTGAAAACCATAAATATAATAGAAAATACCAAAAGGGATTACTCCATAGATGGGAATAATTTTGTCCTAAAACACATCCTCTAGTTAAATGAATAGGAGACAAAGTCTAGCTAAAGTAAGAAAGACCTTTGTTAACCACCAGCCAGCATTATTATTCAGCCTTGACTGTATATAATACTGAAGAGCCACCGAAAGCACAGCCATAAATGGGGTCCCGGGAGTGATAACATTAGAATCAGATGTCTCTGGCTTTTCCAAGGACAACGTGGCCCCCTCGATCTCAAATTCTTTTCTCAACCTTTCTTCTTCAGCTTCCTATGACGACATTAAAGCCCAATTATTTAACTTTTATTACTTTCTTTAAAAATATAAGACATAAGACAAATTCCTTACAGCCTCAGCAGCGTCTTTAGCAGCTCTGAAACGTCTGGTGCGCTGTTGGTTCATTTTAGCTCTGGGAGCCACTCCATCTAATTTATTTAGCATAGTACCGCAGTAGACGAAGAGATACAAAATATTTATTCATCATAATACCGTAGTAGACAAAGAGAGTGAAAAGATTGAAGAAGATGACAAGTGTAAATAAAATATCTATTTTGCTTTTAAGGAGATAAAATTAGACAAACTAAATAGTTACTACTTACCAATTGCCATATAAAGTAGCTTTCTAGGACGAATCAATGAGAAAAGATGGTCAATGTACTTGAAGATTAATTTGAATACATCATCATAAGTTGTTGGGGCAGGCTGAAATTAGAATAACAGAGCAAGCTATCATAAAAGGTAAGGGGTGTGAATTTGGTTTCATACGCCAAATAGCATACCTAAGGAAACAACAAATGCATGTCGGTATATTACACAACTCAGACATATACAGCACAAGTCTTTAATCAATTTATTTAATTTGTTGTGAATTCCTAAAAAGTTGATATCTTGAAAGTCGTATGATCTGTCCTGAAAAATGGCACATATGGAACTAGCAATGCCCTCTATTTAATTCTGATGGCAACCCTTGTATATTCAGAAACAGATCACAGTAAATTGGTAATGCTATAATTTAAAAAAACACCTCATTTAAATCTGTTTGGAAGCAGATGTAAAGGTGTTCAAAAATGTTATCTTTTTGGCACCTATCCCATATTAATTAATACTTATGTTTTTCTATAACCAAGACAGATGAACAAGAACCCAAATCATGGGTTGCCATGGAACAGCAATCGGTGGGTCTTTTGAGTCCAATACTTTTACCACGGCATGTCCCATCCAAAAATTGCTCATACTGATAGCAGTATTCACTAGACTGCATCACAGTCTCACTTTTTACCAACAGTAAACTGAGCCAACTAAATTTGCAGCCTTTGTTCACTGAGGGGGTGTTTGGAATTGATTCTCCTTATGCTTCTTTTTTAAAGAAGAAGCAGAATCAGAATCAGTTTTGAAAAGTTGATCTCCCCTAGCTTCTAAAAAAACTGATTCTAGGAGTAAATTAGTAAATTAGCGCACCAAAATCACTTCTACACTTTGAGTAGAATCGATCCAAACACCCCTAAAGCTAAGTGAGCTAAACTTTAGTTATTTTTCTACAGAACAACGGAAACCCAAAAACAGTTATAAGCCAAAGCAATTAAAAGGAGATATAGTGCAAGTTAGCCGTTTGAAGCTGACTTTTTTTGTCCTTGCCAAAACTAAACTTTAAGGAAACACAAATGTTTAAGTTATCTGGGTGTGAGACGCTGAGAAGTAAGATTTTGAGCTGAACCTCAAACAAGAAAATGCACCTACCATGCCTTCAGGGTGAAAACAGGGGTGAATAATCCCATTCATGTCCAAATACAAGTTATCAAACTCTATCCCGTTAGGGTTCGGGCCGGACAAGTTTATTGGCAAAGGCACTCCATTATCTCCCTTACTAGGCTCTTCCTCCACCACATCAGCAATCGAGAGTGGATACCGATCTGCCAGCCACCTGTAAAATGCCGGCACTCCCATATCTCCTCCTTAGCCGGTTGTATTAGGAGAACACTGCCTTTCAGCCTTTCTCTAACTCACTCTTGTGAATTGTGATTGACTGGATCGAGGCGTTTAATTTCGGATAGCTCTAGCAATGAGGAGTTGTTTTAATTTCGTAAATAACGGAATTTACGAGAAATAATGGAATGAATATTACTTCTAGAGTTTTTTTTTTATAATCAGTTAGCCTTCTTACGACATTGACACCAACTAAACTCCAACCATTACGACTGTAAATCCTATTATCAGACTTAGAGACGGTCACCCCTAAACAGTGGCGGAGCTAGGCATCGGAGGTCAGTGTATGCACATATACAGTGGCAGATCCAGAAGTTTTCGAAAGTAGGGGCACTACCGCATGGATGAGAACGGGTCGGGTCGGGTCGGGTCGTATGCATCTTTGGTCTATTTTGTCTAGTCCGTACAAATTATATTTTTAAACTAGAAATAGAGTATTCAATTTTTCATCGATGATACATATTATCATCCCCGCAGACAATTAAATCATTTTTATAATTAAAATTTACATATTTGAAAACTACATAGTTCCATAAAGTTTCAAAGTTCAATTTATACTATAATAAAAAATTGATTTGTTGGATAAGTAAATAAAATGGAACTATATTGATGAATAAAATTTGATTTTGCAAATTATTTTGGGAGAGGGAATAGGAAAATTACACTCGATGGTTTACATGCTTAACTAATACGAGTAAGTAATAACAATAAGAATAATTCTTTAATAACAATATGTCTAAGAAATGATGTACGGATTGAGTTCGCTGCCTTTGAAAATCTGGGTGGAATAGCAATTCAAATATTTATTTATAAAAAAAAAGTGGAGAATTAAGGCAGTGCATGCACTTCAAAAAATCAAACCAAGGGTGTAGCCTAGGAAGGTCTCGAACACCCGACGTGAAGCCCATGAAGAGTTTTGGAATTATTGAGGTGAAGCTCGTGCTTACCCTAGTTAACACATAGGTCCGCCCCTGCCCCTAAAAGAGCAACACGAATCGCTAACCATGTAACGGGCTTGATACAGTCATCCATATTCTCATAGATCCAAACATACTCAATGACGTAAAAAACGGCTGAAATCCCAAACAGACTAACAAAACTAACAACATAGACGATAAGCCAAAGCAAAAGGCAAAATAATACTACGTAATAACTAAAAGGAAGACTGTCGCGGACTCTAGCAAATGTAAAACTCCTGGTGGCGGTTCAGGAAGAGGTCGAACCCTTGGGATCTCTCTACTTGATCTTCCATTGTCGCTCGATATCTGACCTTTTTGAAGAAAGACGCTGTCACCAGTCCCAGCGGAGCCGTTCGCACGACCTCCTCTCTGCCTCTAATCTTGATCCCTTCGCTCTCCCTCATCCGAGCCGCACGAGAGACAACATAGTTCTCTCTGCCTCCGATCTTGCTCCCTTCGCTCAGTGGCGGACCCAGAAATTCAGGGTCACGGGGTCCCTACCATAATGTAACTCTAATTAATAAAAAAAAAGAAGTGAAATATTAAGAGCCCATTTGGTGGCCCTGTTTTTTCTGCTTATCAGGTTTATCATTTAACTTATTCACCAAACACGCAACTTTTCGATTTTGTACGCTGAATTGTGTAATAATAATAAAAATAAGGTTAGAGTTACTTTTTCTGGTTGTATTGCTTAAAGTCACTGCACAAAATCATTTTAGCTATCTTTCATATAATTTTATCTTTATTTTATTAATAAAATATATTTTGAATATAATTTTTTCATAAATTAGTTGAATCAACAAATTCAGTCACTTCAGCCATAACTTCTGTTGGGTTAACGGCCCAAGCCGAGGTCCGGCCCATTAACCCCTTTTTTACCAGGCGCGCGTCCAGTTAGAACACAAGGCTAGCCGTAGGCCCATGCTCCTTGGGAAGGGACGAACATCTTGTGTCGAGGGTTGTTAAGGCTCAACGGTCCATCGCGACGAACGTCTATGCAAGGACCAGGGGCAGGACCACGGGCCATCAGGGATGGCGACGAACGTCTCCTGAGCAAGCCCATAGTCATCGGAGGAAATCCAGTCCACATGGTGAGAATCCATTAAGGCCAGGAGACGAACAGCCAGAACCTCTTGAGGGTCACTTGGAGCAGTCCAGCTTGCTTCCCAGGCGGACGAACGTCCCCACTATTTAGGCGGGAAATCTAGATTCTGGCGGGAAGCGCATTTAATGCTGAAGATTTGGTGGTTGGGACACCAGCGGTCCACAGGCCTCCACGTCAGCGTAGCCACCTGCCCATTGGTGGGTATAAATAGAAGCATTTATGTCATTGTAAAGGGTTGGCAACTTTCTATTCTTAGCACTCTAACTATAGTATTCTTACTCGCAGCACTCCCACTGCTTTGTAAGACGAACGGCCGACGGAGCCTTAGCGAAAAGTATTGTATTAGGGAGTTATTGAGAGATAATAATACCTAATCAATTACTTGCTGCTTCTTGTTCTCTTTAATCCATATCATCTGCTTGTTGGGCTAGTTCTCTCACACACACTCCACTCGAAATCCTTGGGCTTACGTGTTGGACCCGGGGGTTGAAGGAATAAACCTCAACACTGGCGCCGTCTGTGGGAAACTGAACTAAAAGTTTCCAAAAAACTCTCCCAAACAGCTACTAATTCTACCCACAGCAAGCACGATGACGAGAAACAACCGCCAACGTGACCTCTCCGAGCAGCTGTCCCGCGGACGAAGCAACCGCGGGCAAACCACGGAACGCTCCGAGACGTTGGGGACAACTGGGGGAGTGGGTGGCCTCACAAACCTCATCCCCCATGAGGCCAGGCGCGACCCTCGACTCATGAGGGAGCTGGCGGAAACGATGCGCCGAATGGCGGACGAACAGGAGGAGAACGAAGAGGTGTACTCAGCTAACACCATCTGGACGCCCATATCACCCGTCCACCGCATGCAGTCCCTGGACGAGACAGCGGAATCTGCCGGGCGTCGGACGCCCATCCACATGAGGTTGGGTCAAAATCCGTCCTCTCACGGAGCCGAGGGGCACACCGTCGCCAGCCCCCCTCGGTATGGTTGGCAGGACGATCATCGGGGGCGTATGTCAGACGTTCCCTCAGAACATCGGGGCACCACCATCACCCCCGCTGCCAGTAATATTGGACGACGTTTCCAAAGGCATGGTGCCCATATCACCCGGAGGCAACCCGATGCGGTTGCCCCTCGAAGGAACGTTGCGCTCGAGGCCGCCCCTCCTGTGTCCCCCGGAAGGGCCGCACAGGAGGCCCGGCTAGAGGCAATGGAGCGGCGAATAGCCGAAATAGACAGACGGGCGGAGGCCGTCCCAGCCACGCCCCGTTTCTCCCTCACCTCGCCTTTCACTCCGAGGGTCATGAATGCAGAGATCCCGCGGGACTGCAGGCCCCCCCAGGGGATAGTGTACAATGGGACCGGGGATCCCAAGGCTCACCTGATCAGCTTCCAGGGGAACCTTTCCATGCTGGGAGCATCCGACGAGGCTATCTGCCGGCTCTTCTTCAGCACCCTGAGGGGACCGGCGCAGGAATGGTTCGGGCAGCTGAAGCCCGGATCTATTGACAACTACGAACAACTGTCCCAGCAGTTCATGGCCCAATTCGCTGCCAGCACCACCCCCAAGAAGAGTTTCACATCGCTCACCAGTGTGAAGCAGGGGAAGGACGAACCTCTGGCCCAATTCCTGGTCAGGTGGAGAGACGAAGTACTCCAGGTGGATGACCTGGACGAGCGGCTGGGGGTAAACATGTTCACCAGTGCTCTGGCAACGGGGGACCTATACCGGGACCTTCGGAGGAACCCCAGCACCAGCTACACCGAGGTGCTGGCTCGGGCACAGAAGTATGCCTCCATTGAGGAGGAGATCAGATTGAGGGACGGCGCGCCGGCAGCCCCTTCCCGAAAATTGGCGGATAGGCTCGGCCCCGGAGGCGGACCATCCCCCCCAAACAAAAAGAAGAAGACGGACGGCGGCATAGTTCCGTGGAAGGCTCATCCGGAGGCCAGCCGCGTACGTCTGGGGGAGTACCACGTTCCTCTGGCTTACCCCGTCAGCCAGATTTTCGACGCCATCAAAGACAAGGGCATCCTAAGGGAGCCCCAAGACAAGAAGGCGCTTATGGGTCTTGATGAAACCGCATATTGCGAATACCACCAGAGGGTCGGCCACCTCACCGACAACTGCAAGCAGCTGAGATTGGCCATCGACAAGCTGATCCGGCAAGGCTACCTGGGCGAGTTCACCCAGCTGCTAAAGAAGAATAGCCCGAGGCAGCCGAATCCGAGATCGCAGTCATGGCGCCGCGACGACCGGCGTGAGGCGGAACCGAAGGATGTAGACTATCGGAGTGCTGATAAACGTCCGGAGGGGTCCCTCGGCCCGAACGACGGGAAGAAGAAGTTGGAGATCAAGGTGATCTTTGGGGGCGCTGAGACTGGGGACACGCCTGCGGAGCGGAAGAAGTTTGAAAGGTCCCTCTACGTGGGCTCCATATCGGCTCCCCCCGCCAAAAAGAACAAGGTGGAGGCCATCACCTTCGGACCGGCCGACCTACCGATGTCACCGGCCCCTCACAGGGATGAGTTGGTGATCAGCATGGATGTCAACAATGCGATCGTCCGACGCGTCCTTGTTGATACCGGAAGCAGCGTGAACATCCTCTACTGGGAGGCGTTCGAGGGGATGAAGTTGAGGAAAGATCAGCTGGCTCCCCTACGCACCCCTCTCTCTGGCTTCACAGAGGATTGCATCGATGCAAAAGGCACCATCGGCCTCCCCGTAGAGATCGGGGATGGACCCCACACCACCCGCATCCGGATGACGTTCGTCGTGGTCCGCCTGAAGTGTGCTCACAACGCAATTTTGGGCCGGCCCGGCCTGGAGGATCTTGAGGCCATATGCTCCGTGCGGCACTCATGCATCAAATTCCCCACTGAAACTGGGGTGGGGGTGGCCCGCACGGAGCCGCACATGGCCAGGGCCTGTTACACCAAGGCCATGGAGAGGTTCAGAGAGCGAGAAGCCCGGGTCAACAGCATCACTGAGAGGGCCAGACAGGCCGACTTCGACGCTCGTCTGGAGCCGGCTGCCCTGCTCGAAGAGGTGGAATTGGATGACCCTTCGGACAGGAAGGTGTCCATCGGCGCCGACCTTGAACCTGAGATCAAGGAAGGGGTCATAGCTGTCCTCCGGAAATTCAAAATCTTATTTGCCAGAGGACCGGAGGACATGCCCGGAATAGACCCCAACCTCATCTGCCACAGACTCGCCGTACGGCCGGATGCCAAGCCTATACAGCAGAAGAAGAGATACATGGCAGCCGAACGGCGAGATTTCATCAAAAAGGAGGCTGCCACGCTCCTCAACATCAAGCACATCCGGCCGGTCATCCACGTGGAGTGGTTGGCCAACGTGGTATTAGCCCCAAAAGGCGACACGTGGCGAATGTGTGTCGATTACTCGGACCTCAACAAGGCCTGCCCGATGGATCAATATCCAGTGTCGAGGATCGACCTGCTGGTGGATGAGACAGCAGGCTGCGAGCTGCTCAGCTTCATGGACGCATTCAGAGGCTACCATCAGGTGTTCATGCACCCGGATGATGCAGAGAAAATGGTGTTCGTCACAGCGGACGGCGTGTACTGTTATGTGGTCATGCCGTTCGGACTGAGGAACGCCATGACTACTTTCCAGAGGATGATCGGGATGTTGTTCAAAGACGTATTAGGGAAAACCATGGAGGCTTACGTGGACGACATCCTGATCAAGAGCAAGAAGAAGGAAGACCACGTCCGGGATATGGAGAGGATCTTCACCATCATGGAGGGGGCTAGCATGAGGCTCAATCCGAAGAAGTGTGCTTTTGCTGTCAAGGGCGGCAAGTTCCTCGGCTACATGATGAGTGAACGGGGGATCGAGCCTAACCCGGAGAAGGTAAAGGCAATAGTTGACATGGAAGCCCCGAAGAATCTGAAGGACGTACAGCGCCTTACCGGGAGATTGGCGGCCCTGAGCCGATTCATGTCAAAACTAGCGGACAAGGCAATCCCTTTCTTTCAGATCATGAAGAAGGCGAATCCCTTTGAATGGACGCCGGATTGCCAGGCTGCCTTTGAGGATTTCAAGGTATACCTCTCCTCTCTGCTCGTCCTCACCAAAGCAGACCCCGGGGAGCAGCTGTACATGTACCTGGCGGTGGCGGACTTGGCGGTGAGTGCTGTGCTACTCAAGGAGACAGAGGGCGTTCAGCGACCAATCTATTTTGTGAGCAAGGCACTAAACGGCCCGGAGACCAGATACACGCTGATGGAGAAGACGGTCCTCGCCTTGATAGCATCCATCAAGCGCCTGGCACCGTACTTCCAGGCACACCCAGTGACTGTATACACAACACAACCTCTCGCCACGATCCTCCGGAATCCCATGGCCAGCGGGAGGATAACCAAATGGTCCCTGATGATCGGCCAGTACAACGTAGAATTCAAGCCGAGGCCGACGATCAAGGGACAGGCGCTGGCAGACTTCATTGCCGAGTGCACTGCGCGCACCGAGGACGACCCCCAAGGCGACAATGATTTCAACAACTGGTGGGAGATGTACACCGATGGGGCCTCGAGTGCAAAGGGTTGTGGCGGAGGAGCAGTGATCACTTCACCCGAGGGTTTCAAGGCCTACTACTCCATGAATTGAATTTGAGTTCAAAGTCACCAACAATGAGGCTGAGTACGAGGCGCTGATCGCAGGACTGAAATGTGCGAAGGCACTCGGCGCAGTTCGTCTGAAGGTGAGGATGGACAGTCAGCTGGTGGTAACCCAGATGAATGGGACGACTGAAACCAGGGCGGAGAGTATGAAAGTTTACAAAGAACTCGCGGAGGAACAAACCGCGCAGTTCGAACAGGTGATAATCGAACAGGTATCGCGAGTGGAGAATGCCGAGGCTGACATACTGTCCAAGCTAGGCAATCCCCCGACCGATGACCCCTCGACGAGCATCCCCCGGCACGTTAGGGGCTTCGTCAGACAAGAGACACTCTCGGCTCCGGCGACGGACGTCATCCGGGTAGAGGCCATCTCCATCGCCGAACCTAATTGGTCGAAGGAGATCGCAGACTACCTCAGGGATGGGACGCTCCCCAAGCCTGAGAGTGATGGCAGCTCTGGACGAGCGGCTTGGATAAAGAGGCGTGCCCCCAACTTCGAACTCATTGATGGACAACTCTACAAGAAGACGTTCGGCGAGCCATACTTGAGATGCCTCCCGCCGAGCTTGGCAGCGGCCGTCATTGAAGAAATACATGAAGGCATCTGTTCCAGCCACCAGGGTCCCCGTACCTTGGCCCGGAAAATCATCTTGCAGGGGTATTACTGGCCGACCATCCAGCAGGATTGCTTCAATCACACTCGGAGATGCGCAGTGTGTCAGCAGTATGCCCCTGTCCCCGGACGACCGGTAAGCTTCTACACGCCGATGACGGTTGCGCTACCTTTCGCCAGATGGGGCATAGATCTGTTGGGCCCTCTTCCGACAACGACCGGCGGAAGAAAGTTTGTCATTGTGGCGATTGACTATTTCACAAAGTGGGTAGAAGCCGAGCCGCTTGCCTCCATCACCGAGTATCAGTGTCAGAGATTCCTCTGGCAGAATGTCATATGCCGCTTCGGGATCCCCGAGCAGGTCATCACCGACAACGGCCGGCAGTTCGTCGGCAGAGGATTCGAGGCATACTTGGCGAAGTGGGGCATCAGGCACTCTAAGGCCTCGGTGGCCTACCCACAAGCCAACGGCCAGGTGGAGAACATGAACCGGACCATCATGGATGGGATCAAAAAGAAATTGGAAGATTACGCGTCCACCTGGCCGGAGCAGCTCAATTACGTACTCTGGACGTACAGGACAACCCCAAGGACGGCAACCGGCGAGACACCTTTTGCCTTGGCATACGGATTCCAGGCCAAGGTGCCAACGGAGGTGCTGGTGCCCACACATCGCACGAAGCACTTCCAGCCGGAGGATAACGAGGCCAACCTACGAGCGGAGCTCCACTTCATCGAGGAGCGAAGGGACCTAGCAGCTCGTCGCATGGAGGAATATCACCGAGCCACCCAAAGATACTTCAACAAGGCGGTGAAGATCCGCGAAATTGAAGCGGGGGACCTCGTGCTCAGAAAGAGAGAAAAGAGTAAGCCGCTCGAGGGAGGCAAGATGGCCAAAAACTGGGAAGGTCCGTACAAGATCATCAGAAGATATAACCAGGGGACGTTCCTCCTCCACACCTTGGAGGGGAACCACGCTGGGATCTGGAACGCCGAACACCTGAAAAAATTCTACCAATAGTTAAAGATAGATCATTTTTGTAATATTTTGGTCGAAAGCACCATGTAACAAATACCGATCGTCCTCTCTATATTAAAGGGATTACTTCCTATCTTTTACTTCCTACAGAGAGATTAAAAGCCGAAGTGCTATTGAAACGATTTCCTCCTCAAAAAAAAAAAAAAAGAGGAGAAGGGGAGATATGACTCCTATGAGAGAGGGAGTCTTGACGAGGTATGCCTGATCTTCCTTCACCACGTATGACGAACGTCTCCCGACGCGGAGGTTAGTAGAAACGTGGGGGAGGCTAGACGTACCAAAGGGAACCTCGGCAAGATAAACCAGTTCCTCCCATGACCCGTGGATCGACGAACATCTTCTGCTGAAGCAGAGGGCTAGTAGGGCCACGAGCGTGGGGCGACGAAGCAGGGAACCCGCGATAGGGTAAACCAGTGACCTCCTTGCGATCGATGATTGACCGAACGCCTTCTTCGAAGTAAGAAGGTTAGTAGGATCACGACAAGGACGAACGAAGCCTAGTTCCTCCCCCTGATGAGCGGATGACGAAAGCCTTCTGCGAAGCCAGAAGACTAGTAATTCGCAGCTGGGGGATGAACGGAGATAGGGAATCCCGACGTGGATAAACCTGTTTTTTCTCAAGCGGGGATGACGAACATCTCCTGCGGAGCCAGGAGACGAGTAATCACGAAGCTTGGGAAGGACAAAGACTGATAAAAAGACTCCAAAAAAAAAAACAGAGCAAGGAATGCTAGACGAACATGGAGCAAACAATGATTCTTATTCTTCGGTACTGATGACCGGAAAGTACAATATGTAAGGTACAAAGTACATAATGAAAAAATGGGTACAAGTATAAAACTATGAGCGAAGAATCAATTTTGGTCAACATCCGGAGTGGGGACCTTAAAAGAGACCTGCTTGGCCTTTTCCCGGGCCTCGGCTTCTTCGCGTTCCTTGCGCTCTCTCAGCAGCTCAAGGGCCCCCTATGGGCGTCTGCCATCAGGGAATCAAATCCAGCTGCCGCGGGGTCAAAGGGGGCTCCAAAATGACGCTCGAAGACCGGGAGATTCTCTCCCACAAGGCCGACCATACCCTTGAGATAAGTATCGTCGGCAAGATCATCGAGGAAGCGTTCCCCAGTGGGAGTGGCCTGGAGCAATTTGACGCCATCTAGATAAGGGTCCGGGCAGGTGGCCAAAAACTCACCGACAAGCCTCGGAAGGAACCTCATGGCCATGGTATGAATAGCACCGGTGTAAGCCTTGGACTTCTGGAACTCAATGGAACCAGATTCCTTGATCTTCGAAACGTCGGCCTCATAGATGGGGACATGATTATCCACACCCGTACGGCAGATTTCCACCTTTGCCTGCTCCACGGCCCACAACCGGCTACGGAGGTCCACGAGCTCGGCCTCCTGCTTCCTAAGGAGCTCCTTTTGAGAGGCGTTCTCCTGGGCCAGCTTATCGTAGGCGTCGGCCTTCTCTTGGAGCGTCCCGGCCCTCCCTTTGGCGTTCCTCAGAAGGGCATCACATTCAGCCCGCACTCGAGCCATCTCCTTGCCCTGATGCTCAAAGGCCATCCGAGCCCTGTGGAAACACAGCTCGGCCTTGTCCAGGGTACTTTGCCCACACTCCAGGAGATCCTCGGGGGCCTCATGAGCAGCGAAATCTTGGGGGACCTTGAGGTTGAGGCCACACCAGATGGAAGATGCGGTTTGGCCGAAGAGCATCATCGACTCCTTGCGAGGGCCAACCCCGGAGAACTCGATAAGGCCAAGAGAGGACCCGTTGGTTTCTGAAGACGAAGGGGGACGAGCATCGTCAGGGCCCTTGGTAACATGGACATCTTCATCCCGAAGTCGACGAACCTCAGAGTTGGCCGGAGGAGAAACAGGGGGCTTGTTCCGGGAGGAGGGTCTCCGCTTCAAGGGACTCCCGGGCTCACCATCGGAGTCATCAGCCACTATGATGGCTTTGGAGGCGGTACCATCGATGCGCGGCCTCTTTGAAGCCACGGCCTCCAATGCGTCGTCTGACCGTCTCCTGCTCGCCCGAGACTCAATCTTGGGGACGAGCGGCTTCCTGCCCTTATCCTCATTCTTGTTGTCGCGGCCATGGGCGTGCGGAGTAATATTGGTGCGCCCCATGGATGATATAGATGGGAGGACTCCTGCAGAAAGATAGTCAAGACGTTCAGAACCATAACAACGAAAGGGTGATAGGACAATGCAAGTACAAATAGACGCACCTAGTCCGGCCCGAGCCTTGAAAGGCTCGGCCACCAGCGACCAGAGGTTCTGGACGCCAAGACCAGCTATGCGCTTGGCATAGCCAAGCTCCTCATCCGTCATAGGCGGCGGAATGGACTTCACCGGATAGGCGTTCCACCTATCGGAGAATGGCATCGGGGAGCCTACTTCGGCGAGGAAGAACCGCTCCTCCCAGCCGTCCGGGTTCTCGGCGTTGTTTGAGAACAGAACCATGGACGAACGCGCAATCAGGGTTAAATACCCCGTACGTCCGAAAGGGGATAACCGGAAGAAGTGATGCAACAGGTCTACGGTGGGGGTCACGTCAACACTGTGACATCGAATTATAAAACCCGCGATGATCCTATAAGCAGCGGGGACGAACTGAGCCGGTGTCACTTTAAGGCTCCTAAAAAGCTCTATATGGAAGCTATGGAGGGGGAAAAGGAGGCCAGCTATAACGGAATCTAGATGGACCACCACATAACCGGGCAGATGGCGCATTGGGTTGCGCAGACGACGATCGTCGTAAACCCTTGGAGGGATGAACCATTGGCTTATCAACCGATGATCCGCATTCAACAGACATTGGCGCTGACGACGAACGCCGGAGAAATTCAGATGATGGCGGGGGGGCCAGGGTGGCATGCCCCGCTCATAGAACTCTAGATCATCACCAGAGGAACACCCATCGTCAAACCTATCCCCGGTGGACGACGAGCCGTTTCGGGCCCTTGAATCAATGTTTTGGGTTTCTAACCTAGACAAAGACATGACGACGTTCGGTACCTACCGGGGCTCGAGCCCGGGGCAGTGCCGAGAAAAGCTAGAGAGAGAAAGTGGTTGCACAGCACAAGAGCTAGGGATGAGGCAAATGGAGAATTCGCAAGACCTTGGGTACTTATAGACAGCACCGCGGGATCGCGCCAGTCACGGTGGAACACGTGGCCCCTGTATACCGGTACCTACCACGGCATTAAAGGCACCTCGATGTTACCACCCCACAATCACCGCGAAGGAAGCCAGTTTAATGCCACGAGCGTCCCCCATAGGGGCACACAGGGACCGCACCCACAGGCTAAACTCACGGGAAGACGTGCGTATTCGCGGGATGCGTTCATATTTCCATGCTTCACAAAACTGCAACGCAGGTCCAACCAGACGAACGTCCGCGAACGATATCTGGTTTAAGCACAAGGCGTAAAAGGTCATGCTATTCCTAACGCGACGGACTTCTCTATCAAGGCATTGTTCCTGGGGAGTGCGTTCGTATCCCCACATCTAGCTACACAGGCGAACGTCACGGATGGTTATGCCTATAACCACGTGACGAACGTCTCCACCAACTCCGATCCGGGATTACACATGCGGGGTTAGCTCCCAAGCATACGAACGTATCTCGAAAGATTGGGATACAGGAGTGAATTATGGACATGAACGTCCTCACGAACTTGGGCTATATCCCATAAGGGCAAAATACTACTAACGATAAAAGAAAACGGGAAGAGTTCATGAACGTAGAGACAATGAAGGGGCAAAAAGAGTTGTGTATTCCTCGGCTCTACTGGCCGGATATTACAGAGTCATGACAAAAAGTTACAAGCTACATTAAACAAAATTCGGGGAGACGGGCCGGGACCCCCCGGGAATGAGTTCTTCTTCATCTTCGGGCTCGGGCTCGGGGTTTGGAGGCTCCGGGACCTCACCCCTGGCTTTAGCTTCCTCCCGCCGAGCGTCCCGCTCCAATTTGCCCACCGCCCGGATCAGCTCAGGATCTGTGGTGTGCCGAGCCAGATTGAAGTCGGGGCCCTGAAGAGCAGCAAACACGGGCAGCGTGGCCTTCACCCCTTCATTATAGCCGATGACGAAGGAGGAATCTCCAACATCATACAGGAACTTCTCGGCCAGGGGGGCACTCTCCAGGACCTGGACCCCGAACTTGAGCCGGTCCTTCGGCGCACGCTTCTGCAGCTCGGCGGCGAACACATCGCCGAAAGCGCCGCCGAGATACCTCTGGGCGGCGATCATGAAAGCCCCAGAATTATGATACCCGGTATCGTCGACGAGCCATTCAGGGGCCTCGTCCTTGGGAGCAGGGAGAGCTGGGACGAGCTTGAACCCGGCCTTCTCCAGGACCGCGAGCTTCTCGGAGGACTCGCGGGCTACCTTCAGGGCGGCCTGCAGTTCTTTGTCCTTGGCCGCCAGCTCCTTCTCCTGCAGACGAGCGGCCTCTCTCGCCTTCTTCAGGGCCGCATCTGCCTTATTCTTGGCCTGAAGGGCATCGGCATCCCGAGCAGCCTCGGCCTGCAGGGTAGAGAGCCCAACCTACAAAAGAGACACAGAGGATGAGACTTCAAATCAACAGAATACGGAAATCTACCGCCCGACAAGGGGCGAAATCTCACCTGAAGAGCGGCGGCCAGAACCGCATTAGAGGCCTCCGAAGACGCCCGGGGAGGCACTTCCACGCCGACCAGAGAGGCAATCTCCTGCCAGACGTCATGAGCCGGACGCCCGAGGGAAGGAAGGATCGACTCTTGCTCTTCGGGGGCCGAAGAGGAAGCCCCCCGGGGCCTTTTGGACTTCTTGTCCTTCGCCTTCTCCCCCTCATGGGGATGGACGACCTGCAAGGGCGCCACGACTTCGGGAGCGCCAGGATTAAGGGTTGGGGCCTGGGACCCCTATGCCATCACCGTGGCAATGAGGTGCTGTTCCGCCTCGACCGTGCGACGGTCGGCCTGGGAGGCGGAGGAATTAGAGTCTGCTGTTTGGATGGCCTTGGCCTTGGCCTTGGCAAGGGCAGCATCGGCAGCAGCGCCTTTGCCCTTCCTCGTCTTGAGGAGCTTCTCGTGATTCATCTGTTCTTGGGTTGGGGGAAGACCTGAAAGGAAAATGGAAAATGTGTTAGATGGACGAGCGTCAGGGATAACTCACCTCGGAGGTCAGGACCGCCCAGTACCCCGAGACGAGCGTAGGAGGGGAGGTGCCCGAGAGTATGGGCGGTACCTATTCCTGCCGCGGCGAGTGCCTCGAAAGTTAGGAAGTCATCCAAGGGCCGGATGCCGCCCGTCGAGATCTTTCTGATGTCTTCCTCCAGATCGTCGGTCAGCTCCGGGGACCCTATCTTGGGCGGGTAGCCATTCCACCGCAATGGCAGACGAGCATCCGCATACCGCACAAAGAAGAACTGATTCTTCCAATCATGGATTGAACTCGGTGCTCCGCTGAACAACCTCCGTTTCGGACGGGCTGCAATGCTCAGGAAACCGTCGGAATTTTGGGGGGTGAGCCGGTAGAAGTAATGGAACAAGTCCAAAGTGGCGGTGACCCCATTGTCCTTGCAACGGACTAGGAAGGCGGAGAGCCACCGGTATGAATTCGGCATGAGTTGTGCGGGGGCTATTTGGTAACGGCAGAAGAATTCCACGAAGAACGGATGAAGAGGGAAGCGCAGCCCAGCCTCGATGGAGTCCAGAAGCACCATAATCATCCCTGGGCGTCTCCTCATCACGTGGGTTGCGCCACGGAGGCTGTATACGGACGGAGGGGGGAAGAACACCTTGAGCTTGTTAAGGGCTACCGGCGAGAAGATCTGCTCGTGGCAGAGGACATTCTTGATCGGGCATAGATGCCTCTCCACATCTATCTTTAGCCCCAGATCAAACACTTCGATGTCGGAACCATCCTGGGCCTCGATCCCAGAGTCATATCCGTCCGGACGGCCGTCCTCACTAGCGGGTTCCTGCTCCCTGACGTCAGCCACGGGGTCCACCACATCGAGGGCCATATTGCCTTGCTCCCCCGAATCAGCACCCTCCTCACCGGGGACAGTCTTAACAACACCAATTTGGGCTTCCCCGGCCTGAACAGTTCCCACGGTAGGGGCCGAGCCAGAACTACCGGAAGTGTTAGTTTCGCCCGAAGAGCGTGAACCGGAGTCGGAAGAGGAGCCCGAGGAGGAACCCGATGAACCCGAACAAGAACTTGACGAGATCTCCATCGAAACCATCTCGGCGAGAATTCAAGACAAGGAAAAGAAGCAGAGGATGGAAATTACCTTAGAAAGGGATTAGCCGAGCTTGAAAGCGGGAGAAGACTTGAAGAGCTGCGGAAATTCGGAAGCAAGAGAGCAGAAATTGGGAACCCTAATCCAGAGGGAAAACCCGGCATTTATAGGAGAAACACCGATGGGGGAGCCAACGGGGGGCTGACGCGTGGCAGGGAGCGTATTCCGGCTTACTCGGAGGCAACCCGAAGCGGTTGTACCACAGAGGAACATCGCGCTCGAGGCCGCCCCTCTTGTGTCCCCCGGAAGGGCCGCACAGGAGGCCCGGCTAGAGGCGATGGAACGGCGAATGGCCAAAATGGATAGACGGGCGGAGGCCACCCCGGCTACGCCCCGTTTCTCCCTCACATCACCATTCACCCCGCGGGTCATGAATGCAGAGATCCCTCGGGACTGCAGGCCGCCCGGAGGGGTGGTGCACAACGGGACCGGAGATCCCAAGGGCCACTTGATCAGCTTCCAGGGGAACCTCTCCATGTTGGGAGCATCAGACGAGGCCATTTGCCGGCTCTTCTTCAGCACTTTGAGGGGTCCGGCGCAGGAGTGGTTCGGGCAGCTGAGACCCGGATCCATTGACAACTATGAACAGCTGTCCCAACATTTCATGGCACAATTCGCCGCCAGCACTACCCCCAAGAAGAGCTTCACATCCCTCACTAGTGTGAAGCAGGGAAAAGACGAACCTCTGGCCAAGTTTCTGGTTAGATGGAGGGATGAAGTCCTGCAGGTGGATGACCTGCACATTTCTTGGGGTTCAGTCTCAAGTTAGCCTTCTGCATGATCCCGGAGATTTTCTCCATGGTCTTCTTTCTTCCTGCTTTTGATCAGGATATCGTCAACATATGCTTCCATGGTTACCCCCCATCACTTCCTTGAATAGCATCCCGATCATCCTCTGGAAGGTGGCCATTGCATTCTTCGACCCGAACGGCATGACAATGTAGCTGAACACGCCATCCGAAGTGACGAATGCCGTTTTTCTGCATCATCCGGGTGCATGAAGACTTGGTGATACCCTCTGAAGGCATCCATGAAGCTTAGTAACTCACACCCTGTTGTTTCGTCCACCAGCGAATCAATCCTCGGTACAGGGTAAGGGTCCATGGGGCATGCGTTGTTTAAATCAGATTAGTCCACACACATTCTCCAAGTGGACCCTTTTGGTGCAAGGACCACATTAGCCAGCCATTCAACATGGATGACGGGCCTAATGTGCCTTATTTTCAATAGCATTGACACCTCATGTTTCGTGAATTCCCGTCGTTTGGCCGCTTGATGTCGTTTCTTTTGTTGTACTGGTTTGGCGTCAGGTCGAACGGCGAGCTTGTGGCAGATGAGCTCTGGGTCAATCCCTGGCATATCCCCGGACCCTCGAGCAAACAGAACCTGGAACCTCTTCAGTACGGCAACCACCCCCTTCCGTATCTCCTCCTCAAGGTCCATTCCGATCGCCACTATCCGATCGGAGGGAGAATCAAGCTCGATGTATTCGAGGAGGGTGGCAGGCTTGAGGCTTCCCTCGAGCTCCGTTCGTCGTGTGGGCGTTTCAATGCTGTTCACCCGCATCCCTCGGGTGTTTATCTTCTTCAGGGCCTCTCGGTAGCATGCTCGGGCGGTAGCTGGATCTGTTCGGGCTACCCCTACGCCAGTGTCAGTAGGGAACTTGATGCAAGAGTGCCGAACAGAAGTTATTGCTTCCAAATCCTCCAGTCCTGGTCGGTCCAGTATGGCGTTGTGGGCACAATTGATGTCCACTACCACAAACGTCATACGGACCGCTGCTCGGTGTGTTTCATCTCCAATTTCAACCAGGAGCTAGACGGTACCCTCAGCCTCGATGCAATTTCCAGTGAAGCTTGCCAATGGCGTCTTCAAATTTGTCAGTTGTTCCCTCTTCAGGCCCATTTTCTCGAACGTGTGTAAGTACAACACGTTCACACTGCTCCCCGTATCTACCAACACTCGGCGGATCAGGGCATTATCAACACACATACTCACCACCAATTCGTCCCTGTGCAGACTTGGTGAGTTGGGCAGATCTGCCACCCCGAACGTTATCAGTTCCATCATTCCCTTCTTTTGGGGTGGGGTGAACACGGTGGCTACGTACAGTCCTCGCTCGAACCTCTTTTGCTCGGCGGCCGTGTCTCCGGTCTCTCCCCCGCCAGAGATGACTTTGATCTCCATCCTTGGTTTCTTCCCCTGGTTTTCCGAACCTTCTGCCTCGTCCCTGGGTGGGACATATGCATCATTTCTAGGCTCAGCGTCCCGCTGGCTGTCTCGCTTCCAGCTGTTGGGCTTCTTGTACTGACGCTGGTTCGGGGAAGGGCCGTTCGAGTTGGTGCTCACGTACTTCCTCAAGTACCCCTGATGGATCAGTTCCTCAATCGCGATCTGCAAAGCTCGACAATGCTGAGTATGATGCCCGTTCCGCTTGTGATATTTGCAAAACGCATTTGGATCCATCCCCATGAAGGCCCCTGAATCGGTCGGGGGGATGGTATCCGATTCATGCTTGAAGACGTTCGCAATAGTCATCACAAGCGGGGTGAAATGTTTGTTCTTTGGACGGGGTGGTGCCACTGCTGGCATGGGACCCAAACGGTCCGCCAGCCTTGTGGTAGGTTGAGGGGCCGTTCTGTCCCGCCTCCTAATTTCTTCTTCTAGGGCCGCATGTCTTCTGGCCCTCTCCAACACATCCGGGTAACTGGTCCCCAGGTTCTTCTTCAGCTCTCTAAACAATTCTTCGGTCAAGAGAGCATCTGTGAACAGTAGGATGGTGTTGGTCCCGGTTAATGTGGTAACAGTCTAGAGGGGGGGGGGAATAGACTGATATGGTTTTAAACTTTTTCAAGCTAAGTACCAAGGTTAACAGAATAGCCTGTTCTGTTGAGAACAGACTGGCAGCGGAGGTCTTTTGGTAGGTGTTCTGTCGGGATAGCCTCACAGAGGAGCAAGGGCACTTGGCCTTCTGTTAACTCACAAGAGGTGTTCTGCTGAGCACATATACCACTTCTTTGGATTTAATCAGTTTAAGTAAAAGCAAGTATTGAAAGCAGTAAGTAAATGACACCAGGGATTTTTATAGTGGTTCAAGGAACAACTTGTTCCTCTAATCCACTGTTCCACTAAGTTTGTAATAAACCAATTACAACGCTTAAGTCCTAGCACTTAAGAAGCACTCCACGTCTTCTTCAAGTGTAGATGTCTCCTGGGATGCACTTCCTTGCTTCCTTTAAGACTTGTCCTTTCACTGAGCTTCCTGGAAGTATACCCACTTCACTACTTCAGTTACTTGGACGCCCTTCTTTGCAGAAGATGTTCTGTAGAAAAACAGAGTTTTTCTCCAACTTGCTTCGTTATAGTAGATTTGAGAATGAGGAGCTTGAAGTGTTGAAGAACTGTTGGAACTTTGCTCTTGTTGGAAGAAAGGATATGAGAATGATATCTTTCCAACGTGGGCTTTTTCTTGATTGATGATGGAGGAGTTTGAATCTCAAGAAGATGTAAGTAAGAGTTGTAACAAAGTTGTCTGGTTGTTCTTCATTGTGTATCTTTTATACTGGAATTGTCTTCCCGTTGGAGGAGGAGACAACTGCATTAAATGCGCATACTGTGGAGTTGACCGGTTGGACCCACAAAGTTGGCAGGTTTCTATTTTTGTATAATATTCTCCAAGAATCACGGTCAATCATCTGCAATTACTCCACAGCGTATCAGGCTCATTAAATGAGCATTAAATGCTTTCCTTTTATCTTTCATGGAAAGTCATCTAGCCGTTGAGGGAATCTTCCGTTGAATTTACCGGCATAGTAAGATTCAATAATTCTCTAAGTGTTAGGCCTTCTGGTGTCCTCAACCGAAGAGCAACAGGAGAAGGTCTCGAGCACTTCTGCTGGAATAAGCTATCAAAGGGGCAGATCACAGAGGGCCTCGAGATCTTCTGTTCAGAATACCATGAGCACTTCTGAGGGGCAACCAGCTAACAGAGGGCCTGAAGGTCTTCTGATTGTCGACTATTCTAAAATACTTACACTTAGAAAAATTCTAATACATCAATTCTAAATGGGGGTACTCTAATGTTCTAATTTATCTATCATCATCAAAATCTAAATACATTTATTCCTTACAGATGGCTGTCTCATCCGTCATGCCGGTCACCTTTAGGGTTTCGCCCCTCCATCTGGTCAGGAAGGCATTGATGGACTCCTTCGGCCCCTGCCTCACACTGGTCAGGTAACCAAAATGTAACTTCGGGGTGGTGCTAGCAGCGAACTGTGCTAAGAATAACGTGGATGGTTCTGCAAAGCTCCCGACTGATCTGGGTTGTAAAGTGTCGAACCATTCCTGGGTAGGTCCCTGGAGGCCGGCCTGGGGTCGGCAGTCCCTCAGGATCTCTGCATTCATGATCTCCCTCGTGAAGGGAGAAGTGATCCCAACCCGTGCAGGCGGGGTTTGCTGGGGCGTCTGGTTCATCTGATCTCTCAATTCAGCCATCTGCCTCCTCATCTCGGCAATTTCTTCGTCCTGTGTCGTTCGGGGAGTTTGGGGCGGTGTCCTCAAATCCACGATTCTGGGACCCTGTCCGGAGGAGGGGCGGCTGTGTTCACTCTCCTCCGGATGAAGCGCTCTCCATCCCTCTCCACGTATTGGAAATGTTGTCCAACAGGATTTATCATGGGGGTAGCTTCCCTATATTGAGAGTCATTTCTGGGTGTGAATGGGGTGCCTGTTGTGCGTACCGTGGGGCGCGGGCCCTCCATTAGTTCCCCCGGTGTGCCTGGGAATGTACCGAGGCAGTGGTGGTTTCAGTGTCCTCCCCTTCATCGAAGGACGGCATGGGACGGACAGGGGAGAATTGCTCATGAGTTTCGTCGCCTCCTCCTTGCTCCTGTTCGTTCGCCATGTGCTGCATGGCGGCAGCCATGTCCCTCATCAGCTGAGGGTTCATCTGGACATCGTCGGGGATTATGCTTTCGAATTCTCTTGTGGCACTCCCGTTGGCTTGCCCCTGGGTGGACCAGCCTTCGGCGGGATCATAACTTCCCCGGCCCCTGGTGGCGGAACTGAGCGTTGCTGTATAGGTTTTGACCATGTTTGGAGATGGTAGTGCTTGACTCAATTGGTTTGCTTGGGATTTTTGTTCAGAGTATTCCCACAGACGGCTCTAATGTTGAGGTTTAATCCCGAAGATCCGAAAGTCCAACACAAGCTTTAGATATTTAAGGACGTTAGGTTGGTTTGGAAAGCGTATAAAATATAAAATAGTGAAATATTACCCAACTCACGAGCTAACTTGTATTCAGTAATGCTGTGATTACACTGGACTACCCGAACGGTAGGTAAGTACAAGAATACAGGAATAAGGGAGAGGATTCTATTTGCTAAGCTCTGAGTACTAAAATGCTAACCCTTCACAATGTATTCAATGCAAACATTTATACTAGAGTGGAGATGGGTGAGATGGACACGTGGCTGAATCCGGTAGGCTGTAACCTCTGCCACGTATGCACCCATGCCTCCACTTGCTGCTGCCATGCTTTAGCATTAAATGCGGCTTCCACTTGCTGACTTCCCGTTCGGGTACCCTGTTCGGTGTGCGGGACCCCGCCATGAGTGTTTAGGTGTCAGTGTTCCCTGAATTACTCCAAGTAGACGATCTGTGCCGAATGCCGATCGGGGTGTTCTAGACTGCCTTGGGCCCTATGATTCTCCTCAGGGCCTAGCCATACTTTGGGTCGGGGGTATTGGGCCTGGACCCAATATCCCAACAAAGTCTATTCCCAAAAGATTTTGGGGTCAATTAACATGAACCAATCCACGAACATGTAAGGAAACCATATGACAAAAAAATTGAATGGAGAGAATGAGACCACCTTTATTTTTTGGCGACATAGTCAGGGATGATGGGGGCCAACAACTTTTTCGTAAAGTCTTGCATGTCATGAGACTGGTAATTTCACATATCCACATCAAGGAGTGTTGTCTCAGGGACAATCACATAAGATGCATCAACGTGGTGGCCAGACTCATCTTTGGAGTCTAGTTAATGAGATTTGCAAGAGACACTAAGGAATCTTCAAAATCTAGGTCAATTGGGGTTCCATCCTATGTCGACGAGCCAATCAAGTATCTAATCGGCAGTCAAGAATCTTCGAAGTTGAGAATAATGGCATTGTGCACCCCCGCCTTCAGAAACCACTTCGTTCCCACCAAAAGGATTTGCCATGGATCTAGGGTATGAAATTGTGGAGTAATGAGAAGGCAAAGAGGGGTTGGTAGTGAATGAGAAAAGTGGAGAGGTGTGGCCGTGTAGGTGGGTGGAGCAAATGGGGAAAGCGAAGACGATATACGAAGAGGTGGGTGAAAGGGTGGTCAACAGAGAGTAAAGGTGAGAGGGTATAAGGGTAAGTGGAAAGTAAATGCAGTGGTAATTGTAGTAAATGTGGAAAATAAATGAAGGTAGTAAGATAACTGTATGTGTGTTATTACTAGAAATGGAAAGTGGACTTCTTAAAGGACGATCCGAAAAGGAAGTGAGTAGTTTATTTAGGAACAGAGGGACCATTTATCTAACTATTTTTCTTGGTGTTCCTTAGCCATGAGTTGGGTCATCGATCCTACTTTTTGGAAAGAATGTTGAAAAGGATGGAGGATCATCTCTAGATGAGCGCTTCTAGGACAGCTGCAATGGAGGAAATTAGAAGTTGCTTAAGTTTGATCAAAATCTCTGATCTTTCCCTTTCCACTTTGGCCAAGCGCACGTCAACGAGATAGCCGAGGTGGCGAGACGGCACGCCGACTAGATGGTTGTGGATCATGAAGCGACTAAGCACACAACTAGGAAAGTCAAGGAGGCCGGCATCTATAAGGAGATATCTAAGAAGGTCAAGGAGCAGACCTGGTTGAGGTGAATGGACCCAACCTCAATACCTGCATGATGGGCAAAATGTGAGTTGTTGCTAGAGATTGGGTGAAGACTACATTGAGTCAAATGTTCTTGGTCAAGGAGCAATCTACTTCCTACCAGGTTGGTCCAATCACCATGCAGGACTTGGTTTACAAGCGATTTGCTCGAGTTCAGCTGGGGGCTCAATCTGATTGCTCTCAACCTCCTTAGATAATGGAAGACTCAAAGAAGGCTAAGGGCTAAGTAGGGTTTTCACAAGTAAAATAGATATAACTGTATAGAACTAAGTATGAGCATGGTCTCCAAATGGACAAAAAAAAGGAATTGAATATATGTATTAAAATATTTTCACCAATTCTAAAAAGTAAAATAATAGAATGAATATGTAGAATTGGTTTAAAGTATAAAGTGACACCTAAGGGTTTTCGTGAGAGCTTAATGTTGGGTGTGTCTCGGAAAATAAAGAAAATTAATTAATAAAAATTAATGAAATTAATAAAGAAAATTAATTAATAAAATTAATTAAGTTTGAGGGCTTATTTGGTAGTTCTCCCAATGACTAAAGAAAAACAAAAAAGAGATGGAGCAGAAATTAGCCAAAGCTCGTGTTACACACGATGTCCTTAAAATGTATTCGTTGCCTCCCTAGGTGCTAGGAGTGTTGCAACGATCGTTTCCCAGGATACGATAACTACGAACAATCGTTGAGCACTCAAACGAATTGTCCCAATGAACGTGAACAAAGGCAGAACACGGAAGAATATTTCTGGAATGCTAGAGGTGTTTTTAGCTCTAAAAAGTACGTGAAGGATGTGTTATGCGTTGTGTTTGTTGCAAACCATCTACCAACCTTTTATAGGGATGATTTGTTGTTGTGTGTTAATGATGTTTAATGGACATGAACGTTGGACATCAATGACCAGAACGTTGGGCATTGATTCATCCAAAACAGTCCATTTAATCGCATGAACGTTGGGCATTAATGTGTTGTAATGCCCAGCAACTGGCTGTTGCGGTTTGTTCAACATGGAGCAGCTGCCTGCTCCAACGGGCTGCACCTGGGGTAAAAAAATAGGAAAAAACGGGATTTCCACAAAAATTTAGGAATTCGTGTCTGCAGGTTGCCCGCGCACGCAAGTCGCGGTTTTACTCTATTTCAACTTTTTTTAAGATCCCATTTTTTTTAAATGAAAGGTGGCTTAAATTGATATCACAGCATGAAGATAAGGGCTAAAAAGACAAAGAGACCGCAGACAACCGTCAACCCTCGAACCAGACTCAAAGTTAATCACTTCAAAATAAGCAATGTAACTCATTGATCCATTTATGGGCGCAACTGAACCAAAGACGGTAGATGCAGACCTCCTATCACCCAAATCCAAGTTCAAAGTCTTACAATGCAGAAAAATAAGAAACTAAAAAAACAGAGCACTCAATCCCAAAAGAAGCAAAAATAGCGACAAAACAAGTCATGTTGTGACTTCCGAAGCACAAAGCCACGACACCATCCCGAACCTACTCTTTGCACCTGCACCTTCAACGGGCTCAAGCATCTGAGCCCTCCTCCTCCTTGTTTTTTGGCTTATCAACAGTCATAGAGTCCTTGCTTGACCCCTCTTGCTCCTGATCTTTCCGGATTCTTATTTTCTTTTGTTCTTCTGACACTTCCTCAGTACTTCCCAGATCCTTGTCCTTAGTCGTGCTGTCACCCGTGCCGGTCAAAGATTCCTTCTAGCCATGTCTCCCTGATCCGTCTCCCGTCTTGGAATTCTCCTGAAGAGAGTGGCTCAGAGCTTTACTAGTGGGGCCCTCCATAAGTCATTTGTTTCCTCCTGTAGGACTAGTCTTCACCCCACTACCTGCTCTCAGACTAGCCCCAAAAGATTTTCCCGATACCAGATTGTCCTCATATGTTAAAGGACAGAATTTATCAGTGTCCAATGATTCCACAAATGAAACAAAAATTGGGCAATTTTTCATATTTGAAATCAACCCAGTGCCCCACTCATACTTTCTTAAGAGATGTTCCTTTTTTCAAGGGTTTGCGCACATCCATACAAACTCTTATACGCAGATAAGCTTCCCATTTTTCCTCAAACTGATTGTCATCATATTTAACAAAACTGCCAATAAAATTACCAATTCTTCTAGCAGTACCTATGTTCATCAAGGTATAAGGAACATTATGAACTTGAACCCAAAATTCTGACTCTTTAAGATCAATTTTGAGTGGAATATCATCTCGTTTAACCTCTTTTAATATCAACAAGTTCCTTTCAAATAGCCATGAACCACCATCCAAATTAAACACGTTTCATATCAACATTATGATAAATAGTAAAAAGATACCTTTTCTTGCCAATTTCTTTGATGGACACCCCCTTACCCGGTCTCCATAGCGGCATAAGATCCTTAAAAATCTCAAACTTGATTTTCCTATCTGTTAATAGAGCACCAACTACCGGGAACGTCAATCGAACCTCCTTCGCCGCAACCTCACCAACCTCTTCCTTATCCAGGTCCAATTCCTTGGTCTCACCAATAGCCATCTGCTTGTACTGATTAACGATTGATTCCATTCAATTCTCCGCTTCTAGTCACAGACTATCACCCCTCCCCATCGACCTGTCTCGACGATTGCCAATCCAGAAGCTAAACCGCACTGCCTGAAGCCAAGCAATCCCTCCGTCGTCAAGCACCCCTCCGTCGCCACACTCTCCTCCGTCTAGCCGGATACTTCCCTCCGTCGTCAACTCCTCATCGCGAGTGTGAGAAGGCCGCTCCTCAATCATCGATAGCAGAAATAGGCTCTAGCAGTGTGAAGGCAGAACTTAACGACTTGCACACAACAAATCCCATTTTATTTTAAAAACTAATTTTTACTATTAATCATTTTCTAACCAAAAATAGTTACTTTTGAGAAGCACCAATAAATGCAAACACTACCCAAAAAATTGAAATAAGGAAAAATTGCCAAATAAATCCTTATATTTATTCCTCATACTATACAATCACTCGATCAACACCGGAAACAATAAATAAAACGCCCAATAACTCTTTTTAGCCGGTTAATTTCTAGCATGGCCGGCCACATGGCCTTGATTTTCATTTTTAGAAGGCCTGGCACTCGTCTTTGACTTGGTCGGTGAAGAAAGGAGTCCAGCTTCATGATTAGCCTTTGTTCTCCTTTGCACTGACGTTTCAAATTTAAATGTTTTTAACTCCTTCCTTAATTAGGTACTGTAAATGCTTGTAGATGTTTTACTTTCAGTGACAAGATCCTAAGACCTGCTACAAATTTATAACTTCTAAGAAACCCAAAATTTGGTAGAAATTTCCAAAGACCAGATAGAAGGTTTTCTTCATTTTTGGGAGTCCGGGTGAAGACCAAGAAGACATCGGCAGCGGCATCAAGGAGACACCACAGGTGGGTTCATTTTCCTTTAACTGATAGTAGTATATGTACACTGCCACAGGCCCACAATCCTCACCCACCAGCACGCAAGCCAAGAACATTGATTCTGCACTCAAGATGTTTGACGAAATTCCTCACTGAAAGCAGAAGCAGAGAAAGAAGAAAGAGTGATGCTGCGAAAGGTGCCTGCAAAGACATGCCAGCCTGTGTCATATGTGTCACAAAAATGAAAAAAGGTCCACCTGGCCAGCCACATCAACCAGCATGGGATAACCGGTAGATAATGTCTAAAAAGTAGAATTTTAAAAGTTTGGGGAGTTAAAGATTGATTTGATAGTAATTAACCTTTTCGCTATAATACGAGAGCCTCTTTGAAAGTTTCACTTGAAATAATGTAAGCAATGTACCGAAAAAGAGCTCTTCAATTGTAAACATTCGAAAACTTCCCATTGTCTTAGGATTAAGTTACACATGCAATAGGCAACCATAATAATTCACTTGAAGGAGAATATGGCTATAGCTGTTGACATTTGTGAAGATAAAACAAGCAGATAGATGCATTACTTGTGTGTATTGTGTATCTTCTTCAGAACTTGAGCCATCTCTTCTCTTTTTCCTTGGTGAAAACTTGGATGGAAGCAGAAGAATGAGCAGCTTCAGCATCCGCCAGAGCTTTCCGAGTCTCATTCAGTTTCCTCATACCAGCCTCATAAACCACTGTCTCCCTCCTGTTCCTATTCACCATCTTCTCCAGTCTCTCCACACGCATCTTCAGCACATGTATCTCATCCTCGTATGCAAGCAGGCCCTGCCTCCCCTCTCCTCTCTTCTCATCTCCTTTATGATCCATCTGGTGCTTTTTCAAACTCTCAGTATGAACAGCAAGCTGAGAATTGATGAGGGAAAACATGTCAAACTTTGATCCTTCCTCTCTCAAGGCTCTTGCTGCTTCTGCGAATCTCTTCTCACGTTTCCTCTTCCCACCCCTGCTCCGTTTCTTCCCCTCCTTTTGTTCCGTTCGGATACCTGAACATATTAGAGAAGGCATACAGTGAAGAAACCATCAATGACAGTTGGAAAATCATCTAAACCTTAATCCATTTATTTCACATATTTGTTGATATTCATTTTATTATATAAATACAAAAAAGAAATTATAAAAACATCTCTTAGCACATCTCAGCCCCCTTTCCATAGCACTTTCCGGGATCCAGACATACCAATAGCTTTTTCCACTCCATTCCTCAGAGCTTCAAAGGAGTGGAGGGGGGGTTGTTTGGAAGGTAGAACTTTGAGGGAAATGGGGTCCAACATTCCCTGTCCAGCGACTCCCAGGCCCATTCCTTCGTGGTAGCCCATGTTCGCCATCATCTTAGAAGCCACGCCACGAGTGTGATTTTCCCACCTGGCAAAAAGTGCAGTTTCTGTCTGGACCCCACTTTGCATGGTCGTACTTTGTAGAAACCCAAGCTCTTGTAGAGGAACAGCAGAATCCTCATCATCCAAGTCACTACAAGTACAATCAGAGGAAGTCATTTCTACCTCTGCCTCTTCATCACTCAACTCTGCATGCTCTGAAAGAGAGAGAGATTCTATCCCAAGTTCAGAAGAGCTTCCTGTGTCACGGAACACGACATGACCCAGATTAAGAATGACATCCCAAGATTCTAGTTCAGCTTCTCTCCATAGCCCAGAACTGTTTCCCTCTGCCTGGGCCCAAATACTGGACCCCACCAATGAAGGACCCCATAGTGTAGGGACAAACTTCTTTAGGGAAGTTATTGGGACACCAATACCTGAGTGAGACAAAAACCCTCTATCAGTAAGGTTATACACATATTGGACAACACCATTAACATATAACTATATAAAGGCCAAGTGAATGTAAGGCAATTGAAACTGGTTCAGTGTTCAGTGAATGACAGGCTGGCAGCGTTTTGCGACACAACTTTAAGTATGCCAGACAATGAAATTGTTCCAGAAAAGAAAATACCAAAGCATTCTCTAACATCACACGGAGTAGTAGTTTGCAGCAAGCTCCTATAAAACTCTACTGTAAGTATTATATGATTCACTGCTAGAGTGGTATCACATACGTCAAGTTGTTCTAGAAAGGAAAATACTAAGGATCTGTTTGGAACCATGAAAATGATGGCAAAAGAAAATAAGAGAGAAAAATGGGAGGTATTCTTCTGCCATTCACCACCACTAAAATGGTATCAGCACATGAGAGGTGAGTGGTGAACCTTTAGGAACTACAAAATGTTTCCTCATTCCATGAACAAAAGTCTGCACTAACTATTTTACTCTCCAAAAAAGCAGATTCCCCCCCTGCTTACTTCATGTCCTACCATATTCTCCTTTTCAAAGTTCAAGGAAACACAAGTATTTGCAGTTAATGTATTTTCTTAAACAAAAAAATCAAGATCCACTTGCTAGGATGACTTTAGCATTCCAACATACCATGTGACAAGCGGCAACTACTACCAAACCGACAACGCTGTTGTAAAAAGAACTTGCACATCTGCACTGGGGTGATCTATTGTTAGAACGCAGATATTACTAAACTTTAAGCATAATATATGATCAGCAATAAGAGAAGGTTAGCCAATGTCCGATGCACATAATCTGTAGCTAAATAGCTCTGCATAAAACAAACATTCTCTTTGCCAAACCGGCATAGCTATTATCTGATGACAAAGAAACCCACCCCTCAATAAAGTCATATGATATCGAGTACAAGTAAAAAGGAAAAAATAAAACAATAACTGAATAGTCCAGAGCAAAATATACTATATGTTCATCTAAAACTGTGTACAATAAAAGACGCAGTAAGAACATCATCATACAAGAGCAATGAATATGATTAACAAAAAGAAAGTTAAACTAGGACAACAAAAAATAACACATCAATGCCTAACAGAAACTGCACCCTAAAAGGGAATTTGTAAAAGAGAAGTGTCACTCACAATGTTAAATGAGGCAATAAGAAATATGTTAGAGTAGTCTTGGATGTTGTTGTTGTTGTTGTTGTAGGCAACTACTAAATTCCATACTGTATCGGTTACTTACTTACTTATATCCATATCACAATGGCTAGACAGCCCAAACTCATGGCAATACATGCCAAATATGTGACGAAGTGTCTATTTGACATTAAACCGCAAAAAGAAATGCCTAAAACCTAATATATAATCACGAACTAAAATTATTTTAGATCAAACGCTTTATTTAATTACTTAACTTAGACATCTTCCAGGAATATTTAAGAAAACAAAAAGGCGGAATAGAGACATGAAAAAAGGAAGTTGTACAGACCAGCATGCTTTCAGATGTAGGAGTCAGGAATGAAACTAATGCAGAATGAGAACCCTCTAACTGCAAAATCAGTCCATTATACCATCGTCCATCAGTAAAGCGGAACCTACATTTTGATCCGATAGAATAATTTTGATCCACAATCGGTTCCACTTCATCATATAAATGATTGTGATTGACAGGTAGATATGCTTCAGAATCCTCTGGATCAAGAGGCACAATCTTCTCATTCTCGGAATAACTTTTGGAGCATCGCATAGCAATATCAACTTCTCTAAGTAGCCTTGCCTGTTTCATGTGAAGAAGCCCATTCTCCACTTCTTTGATAGACTGTTTAAGCTCTTCTTGAACCTGATATGGTGCAGGACCAAATCATTAACACACAGTGCACAAAAACCAGAAGAGGCAGTCATGCAATGTTACAGCATGATAACAAATACTCTCCTCCTAAAAATGTTTTTCCCAGTTTCTTTTTTTGTTCGTCCCAAAGAGTTATCGGAAAGATTTGTCTTAAATTCATTCTTCATTTTCTAAACAAATACTACACCCATAATTTCAGTAACATAAAAAACAGTAAAAAGAAATAAAGCAAAAGGGGGAGAAGATTGTAGGACAGAGGGAGAAATAAAATGTCTACACATATGTCATCAGAATGAGTTAAAAAAGGGCGTACTGATGCACAAAAATCACACACAATGGGGTCAGTGACAGGTATAATGGAACACGCAATTCCCTTTACAAGTTTCCCAGGGCCACTCTTTCATCAGAACGAATTTTAGGGAGTATGTTTCTTATAAAAAAAAAGCTTTAATGGTAAATTTATGAGTTTGAAACCATATAAAAATTTAAGAAAAAGAACAACTAAGATTTAAATGAATCTGACCTTCTGCACTACAACTTAAGCAGAACGAACACCTATGTTCGATAAAATTAGGCTTCATACCAAATTCTAATCCAATCAGTCTATGTTAAGATTTCATCTTTCGCATAGCTATTTAGTTTAGGCTTGGTTGCTTCACCTAACAAGAGTTGAAGACCATACAATTTGATTTCACAATTAGTATCACGACTCAAAATGCTATATAGTCTCTAGATCCCTGTGTTGGCCCCAAAATTAGTATAATTAGCAATCCTTGTGTTGGCCCCAAAATTAGTGTAATTTGCAAATACAAACAAGTAAAGACAAGAACTGAGTCAATGGGTTTCATGTAATTGAGAGGAATTGGGGAACATATATAAAAGGGGTATCCGCTATCAACAAATGTAACCCTAATTGGATTGGCAGCTCAAAGGAGGCGGACCAATATGAGTTCGAGATTGGAGGGATCGGAAGAAAGAGCTTCGGTCAGGTCGCCAAGGGAGTCTTTATGTTCTCGAAGCTGAAGCTCCAACTGTTCCTCAAGAGTTCTCTCTTCGGCCATGGATGCCTCCTTTTCATTTGAGATAAAATAAATGATGATGATTATTTACGGGTAAAATAGTTGCAATACATTGTTTGTGAGAAAGCCTTCTCCACGCCTTTATTTAGAGCTCTCAAACGGGCCAACCCGGCCCGACCCGGCCCGACCCGTGGCGGGGTATGAGTTTCACGGGTCGGGGCGGGCCAACCCGCTTACTATTGGGTCATAATTTTTATGATCCTAACCCGACCCACCTAAGTCACGGGTTATGCGAGCCAGCCCGCGGGCCATAAATGTCAAAACAAAAAACCAATTAAATATCTAAATTAAAATCCAAACACAATTGAAATAGCAATTAAATATCTAAATTAAAATCCAAACACAATTAAAAAGGGAAAATTAGTGCTTGAAAATCCTTTGGTTGTATGTTTGAATCGTGTTTAAATAATTAGCAATGAATACATAAAAAATACATTTATTTAGTCGAATTTGGATGTCATGAACAAAATACATTAGTATTAGAAGTGAGGAAAGAACTAAAAGTAAAGAGAGAGTATAATAGAAGATATAAATAGACAGATACATATAAAAGTTAGTAATATACGGTTCGCGAATAATACAATAATACGTACATTCGTGTATAATACGATACAATTTTATAAAATACGGCTTAATATATGTTTCATACGTTCGTGAAATATATAAGAATACGGACGTGTTTTAAATGTTTCACAATTTAAAAATACGGCATATAATATGTGTCTTATATACTAATTTAATAATAGAAATAAAGAGTTATTTAGCATTTGCACCACATTCTTCAATAATTTAAAATGTACGGAATAGTTTTTTCATATAAACGGATTTGAACACATAAGTACAATAAGTAATAAAAATGACGTTGCCTATTTGAGTAGAAGTACAGAGATATCATTATAGAATAGTTGATATTACTGTGACCGTAAGTTTGGTGAGCCGCCACAACATTTTTCGATCTCTTTGGAGTCTTGGTATGAGTGGAGAACAAAAGTAATTCAGTAGTAGTGCAATAGTAATATCGAAACGGATTACGAATTTAAGAAGCTAATTAACCTAATTTATTAAATGTAATGCCTATTAAACAATTAACAAACATATAAGGCATACATTTTTTAAGCAATATAAAAAATATTGAGCAGCTAAACATTTCATTTTAGTTGTATCACTACATTAGGCTTCCGTTTAATGGTGTGTGTTTTTGAATAAAATATGTATCTATACATACAGTACATGTATTATACATTTTATACTTAAAGTACGTGAGGTTTTCAGAATTTTCTGAAAAATTCATAAAAGGGAGTATTATACGGGAATAAAATATGTATCAATGCGTACGGTACGTGTATTATACATTTTATCGTTAAAGTACGCGAATTTTTCCGATTTTTTTGAAAAATTCATAAACGGGAGTATTATACGTGAATTATACGTTTGAGTGTATTATACGCGAATTATACGCGAATAAACTAACAGAATTTTTATACTCCTATTTTCTCTACATTTTTCACACCATCTTCATACAATCCTACTCTCTAATTTTCTATTTTCTCATACTCAATCATCTCCATTTTCATCTTCTCCAAATCTCTCTACATAAATACTTATATATATATATATATATATATATATATATAGGGAATAGATCTGATGAGAAGCCTTTTAAGGCTGAAAAGTGAGAAGTCATCTTGATCGTTAGATTGAAAGTAATCTACGGTTGTAATCTAAAATTAAAACAAAATAGACAATAGCTATGTAAAATTTAGAAGCCTCAAATTTGTTTCTTCAACCGCTCAAACACCGATACAGAGCAACTCTAGAAGAACTTTCAATCTCTCTTGCAATCAGCTCGAAGAACTTGAATGGGAGTTTGACGAACCTGAATCAATCGGCCTCTGCCGAAGTTGTGTCAGGTTTCTCTGAACTTCGACGAACTTGAATCGACCACACTCTGCCGAAATAGTGTCAGACTTCTCTACGAACTTGAATTGATCAGACTCCGGCGAAGTATTGTTAGAATTCTCGCGAGCTTCAATCGATTCGACTTCGTCGAAGTTTTCTCAGATTTCTACGAACTGAAATCAGACATCGGCGAAGTTGTGTCAGACTTCTCCAAACTCGTGCTTGTATCTTCAAAGGTAATTTTACGATAAACTTCGACTCTACTCATAAACTTCTTTCATTGAATTTCTAATTGCAGATTTAGGTTAGCATATAGATTTTCATGTATTCCAAGAAGCCAATTTAGGTTAACTTTTAGATTTTCATCCAGATTTGTTGAAGCCAATTTATAGTAAATTTGGGGAAAACTCATTCGATTTTAATGTGATATTTATGAGTACATGTATTTGAATAATTTATTGATTTTACAATTAGAACTTATTGTTTGAGCAATATAGTTTGTTTAATTAATTTGTTAAGGTTCTCATATGGGGCGAATGAAGCTTCCAAGGAAAAAACTAATAAAAAGTTGGGGTTCACTGAGGCAAATATTGTTGTTGAAGAAGGTAATTTAAATTTTTATTTCTCTAAATTTGATTAGTAAATTTTATCGGTATAAGGAATCATTTTTTAACATTTATTTATTATAAATCAATTATGTAGGACATGCAAATTGGGGTCGCAAAAGTTTGGTAGAACAAGACTAATCAAAAGTTTGGTAGAACAAGACTAATCAGAGAACAGGATGTATAGAATGAATAATGCTATTTAAAAGTTACAATTTAAATATTAAAAGTTGAAGTTATTTATATAAAAGTTTAATATTTCTGTTTGTCTTTTTATAGACACGCTGAACAATGAACGTGGCAATGAGGAAGCTACAAGAATGAATAAGGTATCTTACTTCACTTAATAATAGTGAGATGTATTGAATGAATACTTCTAATTAAAAGTTAAAATTATACTATTAAAAGTTGAAGTTATTTATATAAAAGTTTGAATATTTTTGTTTGGGATTTTTATGAGCAGAACAATGCAGAGGGATTGAATATTTATGGCATCACATCAATAGTTTGGATTAAATCACATGAAATTCTAACTTATAATTGTGATTCTGATTGTTTTTGTTATTTATTTGTTATTTATGAGAAGCTAGTATATTTGTATCTTGATTACTTTGAACTAAGAGTACATTCTGATTGTTCGGAACTATATACTATGGTTTTAAATGACCACAATCTCATTATTTATCTTTCAAAGTACATCACAAAATAAAACTTATTCATTTATTTTTAGAAGTCAAACTCAGGTCATTAGAAATTATGAGGAGAGAAACATATCTTTAGTCTTTGAGAAAAACTCAGATGGCATTCCTTTATACATGATATTAGCAAAACCAAAATAGAATTTGTAGTCTTATGTGTTTTGATTTAGTTTTAGTTGTGTAAAAGTTATCAATTTTCCTTTTATAAGTTATAAATATTACTATATAAGTATATAGTATACATATTTACAAACTTATTAAATCTGCACATAATACAAAGTATTAAATATATGCACTAATAATACTAAAAATAAAAGTGGCTGACCATTTCATTTTTTTTTGTTAAACTAGTCGCTTATTGATTTTGAGCTCTACATTATATATGAGTTAGAAGTTGTGGATTTCTTGTTAAAAGTTATGGTTCTAACTTTATTAGTATGTTGCTAAACGACTATTTTTAACTTGGCAGATGAGGACAAGTATGAGTCTATGAGCAAGCGAATGAAATATTCTTTTCTTAACTTTTTTAAAATCTCATGAAATTGGGCATGAGAGGTATGCAAATCATAGATAACATAGCACGTTGAATTCATTTTTGAAGTTTTATCATGTCATTTTTTCAATTTAAAGTGTATATTTGTGACTGAAAGTTACTAGTTATTGTATAACTTTGTTGTACGTTTTTATGATAGAACTTGTGATAATTGCTACTTGAAGCCTGTTTTATCTTTAAATAAATTCTCTTGTTGATTTTGATCTTTTAAGTTAATGTGAATTAAAAGTCATGCATTTAGTTTTATAAGTAATGATTAAAGCTCTATTAGTGGTAGCAAGGCTAGTTACTAGAGGCTAGAGATTTGGTGAAGCAGTCCCATTTGTTGAAGATGGTAGATTGGATGGTGTCTTGTGTTGGGTCTGATGGGCTTAAAGTTGGCATGAAGGGGCGTCTGGAAAGCACGTATTTGTGCCCGTGTTACTATTGGACAGGCTCCTTTTGTCTATCTGCTGCAAGGATTTCTGCAATCAAGACCGGAGGCTTTGTTTTGTGCCAAGTTTAAGTTCCCCTGTCACTATATAGCTTAGTACCAAAAGAGTTCTTTGATAGTGTATAAATACTTGATAGAACTAAGTGCACACAACAAGCTTTTAAAAAAGTTAAGAAAAGAAGTATGTGGATGCAACATAAGAGAAGAGAAAAAAAACAAGCACATACTATGCAAAAAAGAAAAAGAAGGAAACAACAAGGAAAAAAATTAGCAGTTGCAACAGTATATAGGCTATGCAGGACTCGAACCTGCATCTTTGTGCATATTTGCACATTGCTCTACCATTTGAGCTAATAACCTTGATAATATATTACACTAGACACCAAAAAGAGCATTTAACATCACGAAAGAAAAAAAAAGAATAAAAAATGTAATCAAGAACTAACAATAATAAAATCAAAGTACATTGGAATTACAACTAACATGTCACTTGCAAGGAATTATTCAAGACATATCAGTCTGACAGAACACGGACTCAAAAGTGGCATACTGACATCTGTTTGATGAACCATCTGAACACATGTATTTGCAAGGAATTATTCAAACTTATCAATAAAAACAACTTCAAACTTATTATTATACAACTACTTTGATTGCAAGTGCTAGATAAGATCATTGTCTTATTCCAACTTAATGCAAAGTCTAATTGTCTAGGAACTGGATAGAAGCCCCAAAACCGACAGTGGACATGCATAATATGCATAATGCATTACACCCGCTCAGGACATGTTCTACACATGAACCCTATTCTATTTTGTCCAAACATATCAAATGTCTACGTTCTGGTGGACATGCATAATATAAACTTATAGAAGAAGATTTGCAACTAGCAAAATTTGCAAAAGAAATAAAACTAAAGATTGTTTTAGGTGGGGTTAATGGTTGAGGATGACATTGACACCACATAGACCATTATTTTGTAACCACTAGTAACATCCAATCTGGTGATATATTTATGATCATAACAAAAAACAACATTAAAAAACTTCAATACTAGCATTTGCAAATTAAGAGGAAAATAATGCATAACTTTTAGTCAAATTACTATAACTATTAACTCAATAGACACAACTTTTATTTAGAACTCATATGAAGTCTCAAGTCCAAGAGCTTAAATTGTAACAAAAAATGTAAATTAAGGATGACAAAAGTTTAACTAGATAGACGATGTTTCAACAAAAAAATTAGCGTATGAGCTTCATTTGTTATTCACAAAATCATACTCTTTTTTCTTTAATGAAAGAAACAGTGACATAGCAACCTCCAGTTGCAATTACGTTATACACAAGATTTGGGCATCATGATCTCATTTCCAACAACAATTACGTAAATGTGAAATTTAATCCATTAAACCATAATGGCATAATGAAAAACTCTATTATAAATTCTCATCGAGGAACATCCAGAATTGCCATATATTTCTTATATGCCATCTCTACAAGTTTGTCAAAAGCAAACTGTCCAAAGTCCTTCTCTTGACACACTCTTGTCTTATCAGCATAGTTCAGCAGCTTGTGCAGCATACTGTTCTTTTGCGATACCAGTTCCTGATACTTCTTGTCTAAATTACTGATATCTCCCCTAAATTCTACTCTACTTTCAAATGAAGTTGATTATCATTTAAGCATTTTAACAAACATTTGATAGGTATATAACTGACTTATATATTATTACATCTTAAGTTAACATAGCATAAAGTACAATTCATTATGTTAAACATCATCTTTACGCAGCACAAATAGAACATTCAAGTAACAGAAACATCAAATAGTACGCATACTAGTGGCGGAAACAAATTGATCATACAAAGATTCAGAACACACTAATTAATTCAATATTATAGAAATTACAAATTACCAGATGAAAGTTGAAATTCGCTCGAGTCCGCAATACAGCCTTCGCGCAGTAAGTCGGATAGAATAGCAAAGTAGAAAATTGGGAACATGTTAGGTCTGGTCGTCTGGATGAGGAAATCGAAGAGATCGAAGATGAAGAAATCTTTTATGAGAGATTGATAAGTCTGATTTATTCATCTATTTTCACTCACTTTTTATAGCGTTTCTTGTTAAACTCAGGGAAAACCGATACATTTTACTGCATTTTTGTTGCATTTTTATTAATGTTTGAAATTAGTGTCGAAGTTTGCATTTTTGCGTGATTTGTGTTTAAATTCAAGTCTTTGGATTGATTTTATGTTTTTTTCCTTCTTATTTGTGTTATTTACATTTTGTGATTTGTAAAATTTTAGTATTATATTATATTTCAATGCTATTTTAATACAATAATCGAATAAAAAAAATCAGGAATAGAAAAAAAAAGCGTAGCTGCATTTCAAAATCAGAATAAACAAAAGACAAAAAAAAAAAGAAACACAAAAACTCGCGCAAGCAGCCAAGCTGCGTAACAAAGAAAACAAAAAAAACTTAAACCAAAGAAAAGGAAAAAGAACACAAAAACAAAGGAGATAAGTGGAGAGAAGTCAACCAAAGAAAACAAGAGGGGACGGATAAGCAGCCGCACATGGAGCCCAAGGAGCATTCGAGGCCCAAATACAGCGGCCCAAGTCCCAAAGAAGCCCAAAATACACACTGGGGTGCCTTCGCCCCCTTTGGCCGAAGGCTCCAAATTACGCAGGGCAGCCGATTTCGAGCATATGAAACTGCTGGGAGAAAACAGCATAAAACGGTAGCCCCCGGCTACCAGGAGCCTTCGGCACAGACGGTGCCTTCGGCATTAGAGAGGCCTTCGGTACACACATAGTGCCTCCGGCTACAAAGAGCCTTCGTCAGGAAAGCCTTTGGCGTTCCCATACCTTCGTCTACCCAGAGCCCTCGGCCGAAGGAGGAGCCTTCGGCCAACAGCTCAATCATCGAAGATTCCATTTGGAGACAGCCAACCACCGCATTTAATGCGATGTCACATCCACCCACCACATTCAATGCGGTGAACATGCCACTGCCGGTGCTACCCGATTGATGTGACCCTTCGGCCGTTGGATTACTGACACGTGTACTCTCTTCGCATTTATTGCTGCTATAAATAGCAGCCCATTTCTCCTTGTAAACGATCCCAGATCCACATCTCGAGTTCATTTAATAAAATCAACTCTCTCTCCTCCTATTTGCTCTGACTTCTCTCTAGCTAATCCCGCAATAACCCCTCAGATAAGATACCCCCCGAGTAGACTGTCCATCATTTGGTGCTCTCGTTGAGAGGTCTGAACAATCAAGTAAGAACCCCCCCCCTCCACCAAACACAAAACACCTACCAAAAATGGGAAAAACTCGTGCTCAATCCAAAACCCTCGAGGAGAACCTCGTAGCCCCCAGCGAAACCAACGGGGCTGAAGCCTCCAACAGGCTCTTGGTGCCCGAAGGCGGTACCATCCTCGAATTAGAGCAGGCTGCTACTGACCTCCGTCAGCAGTTACAGAAGAACGTCCCTGATGCCCGCATTGGCCTTGATAATCGAAGGAGGGATCGGAGTGAGAACCAAGTTCCCCCTCCGGCCCCGGCCATCGATCTTCAGGCTGCCTTTGCGGCCTTTGTCCAAAACATGGCTCTCAATCCTGGAGCCTTCGTCTCTCAGGCACCCCTCCAGCCCTATGCTGGAGGAAATGTTGTTCATTTTCCGCCACCCCCTCCTCTGTTCAACAATCTTCCCCTGGGGATTGGCAACGCCGAGGGGGTCATGACACAGGATATGTGACACCGCTCCCGAAGGTCCTTGAAAATTTGATTTAAAATTCAAAGTTTATGTATTGGATTTCTGATTCCCAAACATTTGTTAAACGATTAATGTTTTACGTAAGTAATGACCGATTATTATATTGTTCGAACTCGTATATTAGTATCGGGCTTGCGAATACTCATTTTGGGCCCAACCTGCTAAAAATAGCAAGTATTCGAGAATGGCGTTCTGGATCCACTCGGGGGTGACCCACACGGCTAGTAGCCCAATAATATGTATGACAAATGTCAAATAAGTGATAGGATGATTAAAGAAGAATACAAATGCCTATAACCCCACCTTTGGCCTTATTGAGCTAAATAATGGGAGTAGGATTTTCCTTCTATAATATCTATCAAGTAAATTATTGGGATGAGCCTACACATATTGGAGATCAATAATGTGATTTGAGAAGTTGACTTGTTCTAAATAAATTAGGATGAGTACAAAAAGACATCTTTTGACAAAGATAAAACAATAGGACCCATTTTCCCCATTTTTGGAAGTATTGGTAGATAATTTGAATCCCAAAATGATTGGGATCAATTGGGAACCACTCCACATGATATTAGTACCTGCAATACAAATAAAAATGGGTTAGGATATTTACCTTGGCCGGCCATTATGGAGAAGAGCTGCACATGACTTGATAAGAATCAAAGTTTGGGGCCACCACTCTTATTTTCGCACAAATTGGTGTGTTGTTTGTCTCCTCTCATTATAGGAGCTATCCTCAACCAAATAACGTGTATGAGGTGTCCTTGGATAGCTTTTGAAGTCTATTTTTATAATTGAGTGGTCTCAGTTCGAGAGGAGAGAGTAATCATCCAAAAATCGATCTGGAACGAGCAGTGGTTTGTGAACTCGAGCTGTGAGAGTGCTGAGACTGTTTGGTTGATATCTCGAGTTTTACCAATCCAATTAAGGCGTGTGAGATACCAGAAGAAAGCTCTCAAGACGAGGAATCCGTGAAGGTCTGGTTTGCATCAATCGGAGTAGAGGAAGGCTTCCAAATCGTCCGAGCAGAACGCGACCTCGCAGGGACGGATTTACTCTTCTAAGTGAGTTTTTAATCCCAAAACCTTTCCATTCATTTTCCAAATGATATGAACGATTGGTGGAACTATTGTACACTAATAAAAGTGCATAATATGTCCCCATAAAGTTATTTTATTGATGTAAAGGTTAGATACTAATCTAGAGCAAATCTTGGAAAACTAGGAAACGAGTTAACCGGAAAACACCCGTTCTAGGGGCTGTTTTCGTATCAACGATTAAGGGTTGAACTAGCACTTGGAGGAGGCTGTTTAACACTCATATTTGAGCAAGGAATCGGTTCCAAATCCACCTTGACCAAAGCTTTGACCATTGGACCAAGAAGGGAAAGTTTAAAGCTCAATTGAGGTGAGGATTGACATCTAATTGCTTACAACTTGTAGGTTAAGCATGAGATTACCTAAATGCCAAAATCATTATTTTTCATGGATTATGATGATTATATATTGCTGAAATATTGATATAGTTGCCAAAGAATGAAATTTGAAATGATTTGAGAACGTATGGATAATATGAGATTAAATGAGTATCAATGAACTATTTTTGCGAAATAGGTATTTTGCTCATGTACGAATTATTTGGATACATAAATGAATATTTGTGTATTGAGATTGAATACTTAAGTTGCTGCTACATAATTATAATTATGTAGAGTATTACAAGTAAAGAGGATAGTGGTATGATAACAATAATCTTAATAGTATTGAAATACTAGTTAGTGATTATTGGAACTTGTTGATTTAATTGATCCTAGGGATTGGATTGTATGAAAGGTACTTGAATATAGTTCAAGTGTATCTAATAACTTAGTATGGAACTAAGGTTAAGTTATGGGAAGTCTTTAAGGATGACCCATGGTAGTTTAATGATATGTCAATTCTAGGCATAGGGTTGCTTGAGAATTGGGCCTTAATGCATGGTGATGTGGTAGAGCCGAGCTCTAGAATGCATGTAAGGTGTAGACTTGTAGTCTATGTATTGTATAGCTAGAGCCGAGCTCTAGGACTTGCGTGGTGATGTGGTAGAGCCGAGCTCTAGAACGCAAGGTAAGGAAATTGACCCGAGGTATATGAATTGTATGGTGATGTGGTAGAGCCGAGCTCTAGAATACAATGTCATGTACTAGGGTTGGACTCTAGGAGTTGTCGTGGCTTATAGCCACGGGGTGGGAATGGTGATTTCCAAATGAAAACGGGCCCACGGGCCGACTACTTGACTTTTATATAAAGTAAGTATATATTTAAACGGGGTAACTTAGGGTTACAACCATGATGTACTATCACCCTATTTGAGGGTCTTGTGTTTGAAATACTTGTTGTATATATATTAGATGCCTGCCACACCAGTACTTTATAGCCGTATAGAGTACTGACCCCTTCGGGGGCGTCCCACCACCATTTCAGGTTGAGGCTAGAGCTTGCTTCCTGTGCTCGTTGCCCGAGTGATTTCCCCGGAGAGAAGACTTGGTTCGTGCTTCCTCCATTCTGTTTTAGAACATTAATAAACATGCTCATGGATATTTTACTTTAGAGCCTGCGTGCTCATGTTTGCCCTGTGTGGCCCTTTTGTTTTAAACAATGTTTTCCGCTGCGTATCGAATTGCTTATTATGTATGTTTATGGATGACTTATGTGTGAATGATATTCATGACGCCTTGTATAATATGAATGTGTTGGACTGCGGTTGACTATTCGTATTGTACGGCGGGTTGTTGACGTGTCCGGAGAGGTCCGGGGCGTGACAGGATACCGCCTCCCAAGAGGCCCAATCCAAGGACAAGCGCCCCATAAACAAGGAGAAACCCCGAACCTCTGCACTTGAGAGGCTAGGGGGAGCTCCCGGGCACCGAGGGGTCCAAGACCGCCTCGGTAAGCAGGCCTTCAGCAGGCCCCAGAAGAGTGGAGCCTCCGCTTCAGGTGCCGAGGGCATGCCTCCCCTTCGAAGCAAAGGCAAGGCCCTCCTCCATGCCGATGACGCCAGGCACCAAATCAATCAGGCTCAATCCTTCCGGACCAACTCCCAGGGGTTGCCCCGAAGGACCCAAAGGACGAAATCATTGAATCCCTCCTCTGCCAACTCGAGGAGACACGTCAGGCGCCCCCGACGGTTTCCACGACACGGCCAGATCCAGAGTATGCAGACCTCCGGGCACAAGTGGAGGAAATGAAGCGCAAGTTAGCCGAAGGCTCAGGCGAACCCCTCATCCAACTCCGCACTAGAACGCCTTTCACCCCAAGGGTGCTGGCGGCCAAGATCCCCACCAAATACCGGGGGCAACCCATCAAGCCATACGAGGGGAAGACGGATCCCCAAGAACACTACAGCAGGTATCAGAATAGTATGATGATGATGGGTGCATCGGATGAATACTTATGCCGTTGGTTCCTTTCCACCTTGGAGGGACCGGCGTATGAGTGGTTCAATCGGTTGCCCGAAGGCAGCATTGATTCTTGGCAAGAGCTTGCCCACCGCTTCCTCACACAATTTGCCGGGAGGCATCGGTCCAAGAAACATTTCTCCCATCTCCTGAATGTGAGGCAGCAGAAGGAGGAGACCCTTCGGAGTTTCCTTGAGCGCTGGGGGCAAGCCTCCCTTGAGGTCGAGGGCGCCGATGACAGAACCTTGATGGCCCTCTTCCACACCGTCCTCCGCAACGGTAACTTCTCCAGGAGCCTTATCACTGACCCCCCCCCGCGATTATACAAAAGCCCTCCAACGGGGGGACCGATACGCCGAAGCGGAGGAGATCGAGAAGGATCGTGTTGGTCCCGTTTAATATGGTAATCAGTCTAGAGGGGGGGGTGAATAGACTAATTGGTTTTTTTTTTATTTTCTCTAAGTCCAAAATGACTTATCAGAGAATGTCTGATTCTGGTGACAGAGAAAGGCTAGTTCTGATGACAGAACTGGCCTTGGCAGCGGATTCTGATCTGTCCGGGTAGCCTCAGAGACACTAAGGCAAATGCCTTTCTGATAACTCTGAAAACAAGATCTGCTGAACACAGATTCCAAGTCTAAGAGTTAGCAGTTAATATCATAAGTGCAAAAATATAAATTGCAGTAAAGTAAATGACACCGGATATTTTATAGTGGTTCAAGGAACAACGCGTTCCTCTAGTCCACTGTTCCACTAGCTTTGAAGTAGATCGGTTACAAAGCGTAGTCCCTAGCACTTAAGAAGTTCTCCACGCCTTCTTCAAGTCTAGTTGTCACCCGGGATGCAATCCTGCTTCCTGATGACTGGTCCTTTCACTCAGCTTCCCGGAAGTATCACCACTTCACTACTACAGTTACTTGGACGCCCTTCTTTGCAGAAGATGTTCTGAAAACAGAGTTTTCTCCAACTTGCTTCGTTACAAGAGATATGTAGTTGAAGTTCTTGAAGTGTTGAAGAACAGGATGAACTTTGCTCGTTGTTGGGGATGAAAGATTTGGAGTTTGAATCTTCCCAACGTAGGACTTTTCTTGTTGAAGATTGTAGAATTTGAATCTCAAGAGAGCTTGAATTATGGTGAGCAAAAGTTGTAGAAAAAAACTATATTCCTGTTCTTCGGTGAGTAGCTTATATACTGGGGTTGTCTGCCCGTTGGAGGAGGAGACAACTGCATTGAATGCACGTACTGTTGACTTGACCGCCGTTTTTGGAAGGTTTCTATTTTTATAATATATCTTCCCGGATCCCTTGGTCAATCATTTGCAATCAATCCTTCGGCGTATCAGGCTCATTTAATGTGCATTAAATGCTTTCCTTTCATGCACAGTCTTCCAGCCGTTGGATGTTTTTACCCGTTGGATTCATAGCTGTTGGATGTTGCTTGAAATCTTCTAAGTGTTAGTCGGGCTCTGATCAGGCTCTTCTGATGTGTTGGATTCTGATGGCTTACTGAAGAGTTGAGTTCTGAAGGCTTTCTGATCTCTGACAGAACTCTAACTCTGACTCTGATAGGTCCGCTGATGAGTGCCTCTGATCTGTAACTCTCATTGGTTATCAGATGTCCAAGCTTATCAGCAATTCTCATGGTGCAACTCTGATGGAGCAGTTCTCACAGAGCAAGTCTGGTCGAGCAGTTCTGATGCACTTCTGATTTGATCCAAAACAGAGCAACTCTGATCGTCGACTACACTAATACTTACAATTGAAAATTCTAATACATAAAATCTAATAGGGGGTGATCTAACTTTCTAATCCTATAGCATCATCAAAATCTAATTACATTTATTCCTTACAATTTCCCCCTTTTTGATGATGCCAAAACCCTTGAGCTATTTCCAGAGAAGTGCCTTACACCATGAAGGAAAATAAGTTAAAAATAAACTTTCATTTAGAATCTTGGTGGGCACTTAACATAGGAAAATAGTGAGAGTAAAATACTATCAATCAAGCAATAAACAAATAAGGAAAGAAAGTAATAAATAACACATTATATAATATAGCCATGCGAATTAGAGGCAGAGAGGTTATTCTTATTAATCAGAGTTTTACAAGTAAGAAATGCAAAAGAGATAAAGTTTAGAAATCTTCCTCTGCAACCTCTGCAAGAACAGCCTCTTCTTTTGCCTTGGTTTCTTGAAGCTCCGCATTTACTCTTGCTCTGATGGAAGCAAGGTTCCTGGGAATCATGTATTTCTTCCAGAGTGGAGTAAGCTGGCAATCAAGATAATACCTTATTGCATCCTTCTCATCCTTCCCAGGCAGAATCCTCAACCTCCACCATTCCTCAGCTTCTTCTATGGTTCCTCCATGAGCAATGGTGATGATGCCATTCTCATCTTGGATCAGATTCTCACGCTGCAGAGGAGTCATATGCTCTTTCATCTCAGCAAATTGGACTTTGTCTGGTTTAGACAACCCACTGTTCAGCCATTAGTTCAATGTGAAGGATGGAGATTTCTTCTTCTTTGAACGAGGAGGAGAAGGTCTCTGAGTGCCAGCAGCTAGCCTCTTTTGCCTTGCTCTTTCAAAGTATCTAGTAGGGTTAATGGCTCTGGAGCTTGGGCCTTCTGCTTGTCTGGTAGGCGGGACAGGTTCTCTGCTATCTTCCCCCTTTTTGGCATCAACAAGATCACCAAGTAGGAGTCCAATTTTCGAGAATTCTGTAGCATTGCTTTCTTTGATTGCCTCTAGAGCACCTGGGAGTGTCTGAGTAACAGAAGCCAGGCCTTCGAGAGTCTCTTTCTGCTTGTCAACAGCTGATTGGATATCTTTTGTAGTAGCTTCCAGGAGAGTCAGTTTGTGATCTCTGTCCTTTCCAGTGTTGATCAGTTTGAGACTAAATTCTTTGTTGGTCTTGCAGATTTCCTCCACATCTGTCAGATGCTCTGCATTTTTGTCATGAGACCATTGTAGAGTGTCAACAGCATCAGATAATTCTTGAATGGCCTTGTCCTGTGCTGTCAGAGCCTGAGATTGTGAGAACAAGACTGTGTGTAGACTAGCAACCTCTGAAGCTATGTTATCAACCTTCTCTTCGGACGTCTTCATGTAACTGAGGAAAGTTGTAGCCAGTGTAGACAGAGAGGTTGAGATTTTGGTGAGTTCAGATTCAATGTTGTACTGTACCAGGTCAAGGTGAGCATCATGCTTCTGATTCAGTACAAGCATCTTGTTTAGTCCTGCAACCATCTGATCTCCAAAGTCTTCAGCTGATTCCACAAACTCCTGGAAGGGGATGAGGACAGCTTTTGGAGGTTCTGGCTGAGGTGAATGATTGACCTGCGGTTGTTGAGCAGGAGATGGAGGAGGAGTAGGAGTCTTTCTCTTGGCAGATTGAAGATCACCAGCCATAGAAGCTGTGAGAAAGCCATCACTGTCTTCAGTTGAGGAAAGAATCCTTACAACTGGCTCTCTTTTCTGAGTGGAGGCTGCAGAATGTTGAGGAGAGAGAGGTTTGGAGGATTTCTGATGAGGAGCAGACTTGGCTGTCTGATTGGCTGAGCTCTGATGAGGTTGAGCTTGTAGAGCGAGGGTACTCTGATGTTGGGGAGAAGGAGGAGGTGCGGGTGATCGGCTTCTGAAGGGGGTTATCTGATGGCAGGGTGATGGCTGTTTAGGTGAGGGTTTCTTATGAGATGAAGTGGGTGTTTTCTTAATTTGTAGAGGAGACGGAGTTGAGGCTGGTGTAGTGGGTTTGGGTGAAGGGGATTTGGGAGGAGAGTGTGGAGGAGATGGAGATTTGGGATATGAGGTATGGGGTTCTGGTGCAATATGAAGAGGTGAAGAGTTAGGAATTACCTCAAGAACTGTTTCTTGAAACTGAGAGTCTCTCCATTCTCTGATCAGATTCTTCATGGCCAGAGACACATCATTTGCAGTAGAGGGTTCACCTTCTGCACCTGGAATGGGTTTCATCTTGATTAATGATTCCCTCTTCTTCTTTTCCATTAGCCATTCTTCAAAAATGGGCACCTCGTGTTCTGATAAAGGCTTGACATGCTCGTCTGATGAGGTAGCAGTCAGCTTCTCCTTCCCTTTGTAGCTTGCCTTCTTCTTCTCAAGAACAGATTGTAAGAACTGAAGGTCGAAGCATAAGGAGATGTCATCAGTACCTGCCCACTTGAGGACTTCAACTTCCTCAGTTTCATAAGTAGTAGCCTGAGCAAGAATCTGCTGCAGAGGTCCCATTCTCCACTTCCTCCATGTTAGCACCCTTTGAAATTGTTTCTCAAGGGCAGAGATGGGATCTACCTCAGGAACTTCAGTTGATGAGATTGGGTGCTCTTGTGGAGAGATGGTGACTTGCAGTGCTGGTGCAGAGATAGGTTGGATCTCTGACTCAGGTTCCCCCCTGAGCATCAGAGATCACCAGTGCAGCAGCCAACTCTGGTGCTGGTTCTCCCTGAGGTGCTGATGCTTTAGTGGATGAGAGAACCTTCGTCTTCTTCTTAGCCACTCTGATAGGAGTTTTGGAGCTATCAGAGTCACTCTGAATGAGAGATCTTCTTCTCCTCTTCTGCCTTATCTTTTTGACAGAAGCCTCTGCTGGTGCATCCTTCTCTGATGTGTTACCCTCTGATGCAGGTTTCTCTGGGGTGGTGTCAGGCTTCTTCTGAACCTTCTTCTTCTTCTTCTCTTTGGGCTGTCCATCATCAACCGCAGCTGTAGTGACTGGTTTCTCCCTTAATTGCTCAAGCTTGCTGGTTTTCTTCAATTCTGCTGCAACAGCCACATGTAGTTTGGGGGATGCAGTAAGAAAGATGGTTTTGTTGTGATTGACTTCATTGGCTTCTCTGAGCGCTATGTTGACATTGGATAACAGTCGAGAAATCAGAAGGCCATGGCCCATCTTGGTTGAGAACATCCCTGTCTTTTTGTCCTTCTTAGCAATGGACTCAGAGATGGACTGGAAAAGCACCTTTCCCCAGTTGATGTTCATTCCCCGATGAACAGCATAGATGGCCTTGGAGTTGGCATTGTTCATCTGGTCAGTTGACCCAGTTTTGCACCATAAGCATCTGTGCATGATGCTCATCAATCTTTCAAAGTCCTTTTTGAGCTGGTTCTTCTTCATGTAGAGTTTATCTACTCCGGTTGCATCATCCCGGCAGTAGGTGTCCACAAATGTCTCCACAGAGATTTCGACTGACTCCAAGTCGATGAGTGTAGGGGTGTCAATGTCTTGAGAGTCGAGTTCGATGCCGAAGAACTCATTGAAAGAGTCAGCATCGATTTTCAGGTTCTTTCCCTGAACCTGGGAGTGGATGACATTGTCAGATATGTAGGCGTTGAGGTAGAACTCGGCCACATCTAGATTACTGAAGTGCTCATAAGGATGAGCCACTATCTTGGTCAGTTGCGAGTCATTCATCCCGGCAATGACCGCTTTCATCACTTTAGAATTTTCTGCCAGTAGCGGCAATGAAGACATATCCACTTTCATTCCGGTGGCTATGTTAGCCACAAGCACCTTGGCTTCCGATTCGGAGAGGTCGGTGATGTTGATGAACTTCATCTTTGAGAGAATTGAGAGGGTCTGAATATTGGAAGTTTGAGGACGAAGAATAAAATTGCAGTAGCAATTTAGGTTTCAGAAAGAGTATATATGATTTTGGTTTAGTGGACGTTTGATATAATTTGCGGTTTCGAGGTCGCATTAAATGGATTGTGGGCGGAAAGCCGTTTTCCAAATATGGTAATAACTACCGGGGGTAATATGGTAACTTCCGGTTTATTGAACAGTCTCGTCCGAAATTTAGAGAATTTTGCTAAGTCCACAGCCACTCTGATGAATATCAGTCCATATATCAGAGAAGGGGTATTCTGATACAGGGTCCTCTGATGAATAAGCGTATCAGAGGTGGTGAATTCTGATAGATCCACATCTGATGCTTCTGCAATTCTGATCCAAGCTTCTGATGGATAAGAGTTTCGGGTATCAGAGATGGGGTGTTCTGATGAATCCACATCTGATACTTTTGCAACTCTGATTCATGTATCTCTGGGAAGATCATCCATCATTCCCAGTTCTTCCCTTAGCTTGTTAAACCTTGCTTCAGAGAGAGGTTTGGTTAAGATATCTGCAAGTTGGTCTTCAGTTGGTACATGCTCAATTGATATATGCTTCTTTTCCACATGATCTCTGATGAAGTGATGTCTGATCTCAATATGCTTTGTTCTTGAATGCAGCACCGGATTCTGAGTGATGGCAATGGCACTGGTATTGTCACACAGCAACTTGATCTCCTTTGCTTGCACTCCATAATCCTTGAGTTGTTGCTTCATCCAGAGTAATTGAGCACAGCAGCTTCCAGCAGCAATGTACTCAGCTTCAGCAGTGCTAGTTGAGATTGAATTCTGCTTCTTGCTAAACCAGGAGACAAGTCTCCCACCTAGCAATTGACAGTGACCAGAAGTACTCTTCCTGTCCAATCTGCAACCTGCAAAATCTGAATCAGAATAACCAATTAGTTCAAAATTACCTCCCTTGGGATACCATAGGCCTGCATTTGGATTTCCTTTGATATATCTGATAATCTTCTTAGCAGCAACTAGATGGCTCTCCTTGGGCTTTGATTGGTATCTGGCACAGATTCCTACTGCAAAAGCTATATCTGGTCTGCTTGCAGTTAGATAGAGGAGAGATCCAATGATTCCTCTATAAGTTGTTGCATCAACATCTTTGCCTTCATCATCTGGTCCAATGCCTTGAGATGCATTCATTGGAATCTTGACTGAAGATTTTCCATCTACTCCAAACTTCTTGATGAGATCTCTGGTGTACTTTCCTTGGTTGATAAAGATGCCTTCTGGTACTTGTTTGACTTGTAATCCAAGAAAGTAACTGAGTTCTCCCATCATGCTCATTTCAAACTTCTTCTGCATAACTTGAGAAAATTTCTTGCATAATTCTGGATTAGTGCTTCCAAATATAATATCATCAACATAAATTTGCACTAACAGAATATGATTAGCAACAGAAATTTGAAAAAGGGTCTTGTCAACCTTTCCTTTAGTAAACCCATGGTTCACCAAAAATAGGGACAATGTGTCATACCAAGCTCTGGGAGCTTGCTTAAGACCATAGAGGGCCTTTCTGAGCTTGTAGACACAAGAAGATTGAGTAGGAATGACAAAACCTGGAGGTTGTTCAACATAGACTTCCTCTTCCAATTCTCCATTCAGGAATGCACTCTTGACATCCATCTGGTAGACTTTGATGTCATTGTAGGCAGCATAGGCTAGGAATATCCTGATTGCTTCCAGTCTGGCAACAGGTGCAAAGGTCTCATCAAAATCTATGCCTTCTTCTTGACAGTATCCCTTTGCTACAAGCCTTGCTTTATTCCTTACAATGTTGCCTTCTTCATCTGCTTTGTTCTTGAATACCCATTTGGTTCCAATGACATTCTGATGTTTTGGTCTAGGAACAAGTTTCCATACTTCATTCCTTTCAAACTGTGTCAGCTCTTCTTGCATTGCATTGATCCAATCTGAATCTTCTAGAGCTTCTTCCACACACATTGGTTCCATTTGAGATATGCAGCAGGTGAACATGGCTTCTCTTCTAGATGCTGATCTGGTCCTTATTCCACTGGTAACTTGACCAATCACTTGATTAGGAGGATGGTCTCTTAGCCAAGTTAGATCAGGTTCTGATAGTTGCTGTCTAGGCAACTCTGATGGTTCATCTTCTGATTCTTCATCTTCATCTTTGTCTATCAGAATTGGATTGACAGGAGGAATTGATAATACAGGATTGATGGTGACCTCTTCTGATGGTTCTGAAACCTTATCTTCAAGATTGATCTTCTGCAGGGTCTCTGATAGTCCTTCTGCAGAGGTACCATCATCGAATTTGACATGAATGGATTCTTCAACTTGTATAGTTCTCCTATTAAGTATTCTATAGGCTTTGCTTGAACTTGAGTAGCCTAAGAATACACCTTCATCAGCTTTTTCTTGAAATACTTTCAGGTTCTCCTTTCCATTGTTTAGAATATAGCACTTGCATCCAAACACATGGAAGTAGCTGATGTTTGGTTTTCTTCCTTTCCACAGCTCGTAGGGGGTCTTCTGATGATTCTTGTGGATCATGCTCCTGTTCTGAGTGTAGCATGCAGTGTTGATTGCTTCAGCCCAGTATCTGATGGGCAAACCTGATTCAGCAATCATGGTCCTTGCGGCTTCTTTCAGTGTTCTGTTCCTTCTTTCAGCAACACCATTTTGTTGGGGTGTTCTGGCAGCAGAAAGTTGATGGAAGGTGTCATTCTGATCACAGAAGTCCTTGATCACTTTGTTGACAAATTCAGTTCCTCTGTCAGATCTGATTGTTCTGACCTTCATATTCTTCTCAGTCTGAAGTTGCTTTAACAGAGATGGCAACTTCTGAAGAGTTTCATTTTTCTTTGCTAGGAACACAGTCCATGTATATCTTGAGTAGTCATCAACCATAACAAGAGTATATCTTTTTCCACCAACACTGGGAGTTTCAACTGGTCCAAATAAATCCATATGAATCAGATTTAGAGGACAAGTAGAAAGATCTCCAGCTATGGGTTTGAATGATGTCTTCACTTGTTTGCCCTTCTGACAAGCACGGCAGAGGGTCTCCTTTTTGTAAACAATGTCAGGCAGACCATCTACAATGTGTTCCCTTGCCAGTTTGTTGATGGTTTTGAAATTCAGGTGGCTAAGCTTCTTGTGCCAGTCCCAGCTTAGCTTTGAATTGTCCTTTGCTATCAGGCAGGTTCCATCTTTTGCTGTTTGCCAGTCAACAACATAGATGTTCTTTCTTCTTTTGGCTGTAAGAACCACTTCTTTGGTTGTCTCATGCTTGACATAGCATAAGGTCTTGGTGAATTCAACTGTGTAGCCTTTGTCACAGAACTGGCTAGCACTCAGCAAGTTGAACTTCAGACCCTTGACATATGTGATGGTCCCGGATAGAGGTAAAAGTCTAGAGGGGGGGGGGGGGGGGGTGAATAGACTTTTAAATCTTTTTCAACTTTGTCAAGTTTTCCCTCTAGATGAGTTGATCTATAATCTTTTAAGAGATTAATAGATGCACAGCGGAAGTCTTTAACCTCTTTATACTTGGTGTGAGATAACTTTCTAGTTTAGATGATGTTTAGACTGGTGACAAGAGGAAGTAGGCTTGGCAGTAGACTGGTGAGCAGATAACTGCTTAGTCTACTGCTGCACAGGCAGTTTGCTGACTGGCAGGCAACTGCTGAATTGGCAGTTGGCTGGTGGGCAGGTTACTGCTGAGGCAACTGTTAAGAACAGGATGACTCTTGGATGGCTTTTTGTTCTGGCTTGTTATGGCGTTCGGAAAGACACATATAAATGGGCAGTGGGCTCAGCAGGAGGGTGAAGACCAGGGTACTGCTGAGGCACCTTCTGAGTGTAAGATAACTTCTAGTGGAAAACACTCTCAAGGAGAGTGAGTTATTAAGCAGTAGGCTAAGCAGTACAGTCGATGAAGACTACTGCTTAGGATGCTGCTGGCAAACTTCAATCCTTTAGTGAGATGTGTTTGGTGTGTGCTTCTGTATGTATGAAAGTAAATCAACACACGATATATCCTGGTTCAGAGGTGGTGTAATCCTCCTACATCCAGTCCCACCCTATTTCAGATGGATTTCCACTAAAGTATTCAGCCCAATACAATTAGTGCCAATCTAGCCTTGACAACTCTGGCCTAGATTGAAGGTTTTTCACAATGAGTATAACACCACTCAAAGTTACTCAGTCCTTAGACTTTTCTCAATTGATCCAGTGGGGATCAAAAGGTACTCTATCTATCTAACCACACTTTAGGATCCGAACAACTGTTCTCCTAAGTGTTTACAACAACATGAATTGATTCACGAAGTGTCTAACCTCCAACTAAAACCTAAGCTCTATAAATGTTACAATGAATGATCTAGTCTAAGAGCTTAGTGAAGCATGAGTCAAAGCAGAGTGTTCAAGCACTTTTTCTTTTGCTGGATATGCGTAGTGTAATGACTGAACCACTTGCTTTGAACTCAATGACTTGCCTTTGATCTCATGCTTCTGCCTATTTTTATAGGCATCTCCAGTAGATTAATCTCCTCCGTTGGTTAAGAGGATTTAATCCTAGACGTCCAAAGTATTGTACTTGCGTCTTCTTGTGTTGGAGCAGGATAAGGATTTGTCTTTTGAAGACCACTTGCTTTGTACGAAGATAACACCCATACTTTAGGCCTTCTTGTCGCTGCATGCCTATTCTGAAACTCTTCACTATTCACCTAATCAGATGTCTTCTCTCCTCTTGCGTTCTGAGTGTATTAGCCTTGTCTTGCAACTACACTTGTAAAGCTGAGTGCGTGAACCTGCTCAATTTGTATAGTGAAGTAGTAAAATGTGTGACTTTGAATATTTTGTATCAAATAGGTTTTGTACTGGTAGGATCTTTGAAATATCCTATTAAGGTAATAGGATTACCTTATTGCATTTTGTTCTTTCCAGTACAATTTATTTGGTACAAATTTCACAGTAAAATTTGTCACTTATTTTACTAATCACTTTCTTTCTTTAAGTGACATGATTAAACTCATGTACCAAATTAAAGCTATACTGGTTGGATCTAAATATCCACGTAAGGTAAATAATTTTTACCTTATTGCATTTTATAGTTCCAGTATGTTTAATCTGATACATAGTTTGTACATTGGAATTCTTGTCACTTTTAAGTACTTGTGTAGTTTAGCAGGTATTGTGTACAACTTAACTGGTAGGATAACAAATCCTATTAAGGTAAAAGTTATTACCTTATTGCATTTTGTGTTCCAGTTGGTTGTTCACTATTCTTGTTCACTTTGATTTATCTATATATCAAATAACACTTTACTGGTTGGATTTAAATATCCAATTTTAAGATAAAGACAACTTTACCTTATTTCATTTTGAATCCCAGTGTGTTCTTTTTGTTATATAGATTTTACATTGTTATTTGTTGTAGTGAATAGAATATCACGAACTCTTCCTTTGAGTGTATGGTTTATCTAGTATTTCGAACATGATAAGCTAAATATCTAACTGGTAGGATATCAACTCCTATTAAGGTAAAATTACCTTATTGCATTTTGTTTTCCAGTTAAAATAGATAGTTTATTTGTGCGAGATGTTATTGTGTGTAACAAATAAATTTAACTGGTTGGATTTATATGATATCCTTTTAAGGCAATACAATATTGCCTTATTGCATTTTATGGTTTTCCAGTCATATTTATTTGTTAATTGTATAAAAGGAGCACGAAACATCTAGATAATTTTCTTAGTACTAGACAACTGCAAGATGCTACAAAAGATGATAACAACGACTCTTATAATAATGCTACAATAGAGGGGGGAAACAAAAGCTTTTGGCATCATCAAAAACAGTTCATCAAAATCTGGGGTCTAACAATTTCCCCCTTTTGTGATGATGCCAAAAGAAGAGTTCTAATTACTAAAAACTCTCTTTCCCCCTCTTTTGGTAGCATCCACAAATCACTCGGTCCTTCTCCTTCTGCTTGATGATTCTCCTTGGGCAAAGTTGGAAAGCCTCTTCTGCATCCTTTGATGATCCTTCTCTCTGAGATTCTTCATTTTCTCGTAGAAGACTCGCCAAATTCCAGAGATGTTCATGGCAGTTTCCACATTTGGGGCTTGAAGCCATTGAAGAACAAATTGTTCTTCTACTCTGATAAAAGCAGTGGCTTGAGAGAGCATGTCAATAGGAGCCGATCTCCATTTTCTCCAGTTGAGGACTCTTGTGAGTTGGTTTTCGAGAGCTTCCTTTTCTTTGAGAGACTGGATTCTTAAATTTAAGAATTCTTCTTGATCCAACTGTTGTGGAGTAGGCTGTTGTGTGGAGGAAGGTTGGGCTAGTGAGAGGTTCAGGAATGGTTCAAAAGGCTGGTTGTTGGAGTTGTTATCGGCCATTTTTGAAGTAGAGAAGCTTTGAGAAAGATTAAGGGAGAATAAGAATATCGGAGCTTTAAGAATTTGGAATGAATTAACATCGGTTTTGGAGGAGAGATTTATATCCAATTTGTGCAGATGATCTCTTCGTTTTCCGAGATCAGTTTTAATTAACCGAGACCTGTTTAATGTTAAGCGGCAGGTTTCTCTTTTAGAGAGAAAGCGTGAGAATTAAATGATATTGGTGTCTTATCATTTATGAAGCCGCTTAATCTTGGATCAGCAAGTGTCGTTCTTGCATGTTGCATGACTCATAACCTTCTTCAGCATTAATGAAGTCTGATACTTCCTTGTGTATGCTCTTGTTGGCTTAGATATGGAAAATTCTAGACTACTGTTTCCAGCAGTAATAGGGTGCTAACTATTTTGTTGAGTGTCCTTTATTTTAATAGGATGGATTTTCCTACTAAAAATTAGGATTTTTCAGAATAGTAGCAATTTTTTTTTTTTGTTTATCCCATACTACTGAGTTTGAATAAGTGAGCATGGTACCTTTATGAATAATGCGTGATCTCAGATTGTTGACTTATCTGGTTCATTGGTCATGTCTCTTGTTGAACAATACTCATTCCCCCTTTGATGATGCTTTAGAGATTCTTTCTTTAGTGGAATTCTCCTTCAAATGTGAGCCTTCTGTCGATCTTTCCAGCCTCCTGTTTAGAAGACGTATTTAGCCGAGTGCTCTGCTGAGACCTTTGCTGAGACATCTGCCTTTGACAAAGTGCCTTGCTGCTGAGGTAGACACCTGTTGATAGCATCAATGCAGTCTTTTTGAGCAGTGACCTGAGTGTCAGTTGTCTGCTGAGTCTGCTGCTTCTGGTGAGCAGTCATCTGCTGAGACTGCTGCTTCAGGAGAGTAGTCTTCTGCTGATCTTCTGTTTGAATTTGGTTTCCCTTCTTAGTTGAAAGTCTGAGATTGACTTTCATGGACCTTGATGCTTCATTCCTGTGGGATGGATGCACTAGACTACTTTTCTTGACTCATCACGGACTTAGCAGTGAACTCAGGCAGGATGCAGGTTCTTCAGAGGGTCATTTTGAGCAGTAAGATTTGTACTCATTGTAGCTTGCTTTTTATAGCCGGCTATCCTTGAGTATTTTAAAAGAGTTCCCCCTCAGCAGGTGGCTAGGAATTCCTCTACAGTTTGAGAGTTCACAGAGAGTTCTTCTAGAGTTTGAATACATTCTCCTCCCTTAGTAGATCATTTAGGAAGGCAAATTTTCACGGCCATTTGATGGAAAGTGATTTGCTAATTAGACAACATTAGCAAGAAGTATCCCTTTTGCTTAAAGTCGTGTAACAGAGGCAAAAGTTTCATCAAAATCTATTTCTTCTTTTTGTTAGTAGCCTATGACTACTAATCTGGCCTTTCTTGATGATGGTGCCTTCCTCATCCATTTTGTTCTTGAATACCCTTCTCAGGATATTGGGCACAAGTTACCATCTTTCTCTAAGATAGAGTTCCTTGTGAATGGTTTGTATACAGTCTGTAGTTGAGAGGGTTTCTTGGATTCAGTTTGTTGAGAGAGAAGTTGGCTTCCCTTTTGAGTAATGATCTAGTACGAATCCCTTCATGGATGTCTTCTTGTTTTGTTTGAGGAGAATGTTGCCACATGCTTTGTTTGAGTCTACTGCTTTTCATCATCTTGTGTCTAACAATTGGAAGAATTTGGGGAATTTGAGCTTCAGTTTTGGTGAGGATCCTTTTTGATCTTTTCCTACATCTGGCAGTTTTCTCAGTCTGAGTCTTCTGCTAGCAGTAGTCTGACATCTGAGTCACCTTCTTGAGATGGTCTCAGCTATTCTTCTTCCATCACCTAGGTGGTCCTTCCTTCATCTTTCTTTAAGCACAGTTACATCTTTTGAGGAAGATGTAACAGTTGATCTGGAGTTGGTTTGTGCATTTGATTGAACTTTAAAACCTCAACACAAGGTGTGTATTGGTTTGTAAGTTCCTCATTTGATTGAATCTCCAACTCCTTTGATATCTTCTTCTCTTTTCCTCTTCTGCAAGTGTTTCTTTGGGTTCTTCCTTTGAACAGTTTGTCAGTGGCCTTCTGCTCCTTGTCTTGTGCTTAGAGCAACTAGAATGTATGTACTATTCAGTTGAGTTAGTTGCTCCAGCACCCTCCTGTATTTATCATTGTTGAGTGGTGGTAGCCCACATTGAAGTGGGCAACTTCCTTTGAACAGATTTGGGCATCCATTCCCATTTAGAACTATTTCCCCCTAAGCAGTGTGATCTACAGCCTTTTGAAGTGTTGCATTCAGATGGGGTGGCCGTGTATGTGTTTATCATCTTTCTCCTGTGTGTAGGATAAGAGTGATTTTTTCTAGGTTGATTTAGCTGCTTCTTAGGTGGGTAGTTGGTCTTATTGGTGTTTTGCCAACTGGTTCTTTGGTTTTCTTGTTTGAAAGGAAGTTTTTGTTTGTACAGGGATTTTGATTTTGGTTTAGGAGCAGACATGTTCCTTCTTGAGGGAACTATATGGATGTGGGAGTGTTGGTGGCTAAGAGACTTTGTGTCTTCTTTGAAAGTATGTTTTGTGGTAGAAGAGTATTTGGGAGAGTTTTTCAATGAGTGAGAACATGATGTGTATCCTGTGTCTTTTTCAGTGTGTTGAACTTCCTTAGTGAGTGAGGGAGTGAGGGAGCTTAGCTTTTCTTTCAAACTGATGTTTTCACATTCAAGAAAATCTATCTTTTTGATTGCTTCACCCAATTGTGCATGAGCTACTAAAAGATTTTCTTGAAGTCTACAGTTTTCATTCATTAAGCTAAGGTGCTCTTTTTGGAAGTTTTCAAATTGATGGAGCAGTGCCTCCATATCAACACTGTTTGAGTTGGAATAATATGAATTGCTCGAGGAACAGGATAATACCTCATCATTGTCACCTTCATAGGATCTGGCCATTTCATAGTTGTGAGAGGAGCTATTTTCTGGAGTCATTCCAAAGAAGCAAGTAATAGCCTCCTCCTGCCTTTCTGATGAGCAGCTTTCATCATTTGAGCTGCTTTGATCATCTTCTGATTGACTCTCCGTGAGTTCATCCCATACATCCTTTGTTTTCCAGTCATTGGATTTGTTGCTGTTGATCAACAGATTCTTTGCTTGTTGTTCATCCATCATTTAGAAAGTTTTGGGATAGAAGTGGATTTGGATCTTTAGTTCAAAAATAGTCAGAAACTGACTCTAGGAACAACCTGCTCTGATACCACTTGATGGTCCCGGATAGAGGTAAAAGTCTAGAGGGGGGGGGGGGGGGGGGTGAATAGACTTTTAAATCTTTTTCAACTTTGTCAAGTTTTCCCTCTAGATGAGTTGATCTATAATCTTTTAAGAGATTAATAGATGCACAGCGGAAGTCTTTAACCTCTTTATACTTGGTGTGAGATAACTTTCTAGTTTAGATGATGTTTAGACTGGTGACAAGAGGAAGTAGGCTTGGCAGTAGACTGGTGAGCAGATAACTGCTTAGTCTACTGCTGCACAGGCAGTTTGCTGACTGGCAGGCAACTGCTGAATTGGCTGGTGGGCAGGTTACTGCTGAGGCAACTGTTAAGAACAGGATGACTCTTGGATGGCTTTTTGTTCTGGCTTGTTATGGCGTTCGGAAAGACACATATAAATGGGCAGTGGGCTCAGCAGGAGGGTGAAGACCAGGGTACTGCTGAGGCACCTTCTGAGTGTAAGATAACTTCTAGTGGAAAACACTCTCAAGGAGAGTGAGTTATTAAGCAGTAGGCTAAGCAGTACAGTCGATGAAGACTACTGCTTAGGATGCTGCTGGCAAACTTCAATCCTTTAGTGAGATGTGTTTGGTGTGTGCTTCTGTATGTATGAAAGTAAATCAACACACGATATATCCTGGTTCAGAGGTGGTGTAATCCTCCTACATCCAGTCCCACCCTATTTCAGATGGATTTCCACTAAAGTATTCAGCCCAATACAATTAGTGCCAATCTAGCCTTGACAACTCTGGCCTAGATTGAAGGTTTTTCACAATGAGTATAACACCACTCAAAGTTACTCAGTCCTTAGACTTTTCTCAATTGATCCAGTGGGGATCAAAAGGTACTCTATCTATCTAACCACACTTTAGGATCCGAACAACTGTTCTCCTAAGTGTTTACAACAACATGAATTGATTCACGAAGTGTCTAACCTCCAACTAAAACCTAAGCTCTATAAATGTTACAATGAATGATCTAGTCTAAGAGCTTAGTGAAGCATGAGTCAAAGCAGAGTGTTCAAGCACTTTTTCTTTTGCTGGATATGCGTAGTGTAATGACTGAACCACTTGCTTTGAACTCAATGACTTGCCTTTGATCTCATGCTTCTGCCTATTTTTATAGGCATCTCCAGTAGATTAATCTCCTCCGTTGGTTAAGAGGATTTAATCCTAGACGTCCAAAGTATTGTACTTGCGTCTTCTTGTGTTGGAGCAGGATAAGGATTTGTCTTTTGAAGACCACTTGCTTTGTACGAAGATAACACCCATACTTTAGGCCTTCTTGTCGCTGCATGCCTATTCTGAAACTCTTCACTATTCACCTAATCAGATGTCTTCTCTCCTCTTGCGTTCTGAGTGTATTAGCCTTGTCTTGCAACTACACTTGTAAAGCTGAGTGCGTGAACCTGCTCAATTTGTATAGTGAAGTAGTAAAATGTGTGACTTTGAATATTTTGTATCAAATAGGTTTTGTACTGGTAGGATCTTTGAAATATCCTATTAAGGTAATAGGATTACCTTATTGCATTTTGTTCTTTCCAGTACAATTTATTTGGTACAAATTTCACAGTAAAATTTGTCACTTATTTTACTAATCACTTTCTTTCTTTAAGTGACATGATTAAACTCATGTACCAAATTAAAGCTATACTGGTTGGATCTAAATATCCACGTAAGGTAAATAATTTTTACCTTATTGCATTTTATAGTTCCAGTATGTTTAATCTGATACATAGTTTGTACATTGGAATTCTTGTCACTTTTAAGTACTTGTGTAGTTTAGCAGGTATTGTGTACAACTTAACTGGTAGGATAACAAATCCTATTAAGGTAAAAGTTATTACCTTATTGCATTTTGTGTTCCAGTTGGTTGTTCACTATTCTTGTTCACTTTGATTTATCTATATATCAAATAACACTTTACTGGTTGGATTTAAATATCCAATTTTAAGATAAAGACAACTTTACCTTATTTCATTTTGAATCCCAGTGTGTTCTTTTTGTTATATAGATTTTACATTGTTATTTGTTGTAGTGAATAGAATATCACGAACTCTTCCTTTGAGTGTATGGTTTATCTAGTATTTCGAACATGATAAGCTAAATATCTAACTGGTAGGATATCAACTCCTATTAAGGTAAAATTACCTTATTGCATTTTGTTTTCCAGTTAAAATAGATAGTTTATTTGTGCGAGATGTTATTGTGTGTAACAAATAAATTTAACTGGTTGGATTTATATGATATCCTTTTAAGGCAATACAATATTGCCTTATTGCATTTTATGGTTTTCCAGTCATATTTATTTGTTAATTGTATAAAAGGAGCACGAAACATCTAGATAATTTTCTTAGTACTAGACAACTGCAAGATGCTACAAAAGATGATAACAACGACTCTTATAATAATGCTACAATAGAGGGGGGAAACAAAAGCTTTTGGCATCATCAAAAACAGTTCATCAAAATCTGGGGTCTAACAATATGAGACATCTTCAATGACTATCTGGTTCTTGATTAGCTTCCCTCTTCCTTTTGTTTGACCATCCTTGTCATTTCCTCCAAAAGTGACTCGGGGTCCATTGATTTTCTGGAACTCTGATAGGCAACTCTTGTCACCTGTCATGTGCCTGGAGCATCCACTATCTATAAACCATTCTTGCTCTGAGATAGCTCCAGCACACAGTTCCTGCAAAATTAAAAGGAAGATTTAGGTACCCAAGCAGTGTTGGGTCCTGGGGGTAATGCAGTCTTGGTAGTTGGTACCATTTTGGTCTCATCAACTGAAACCTTGGTGGATGGTACCCATTGTCCACCTGGTAGTTGTAGTAAACAGATGTATGATTCACTTTGGGCAGATGCTTGTGAGGATCATGCTTTCTGTTTGCATACTTTTGCATAGCCTTCTTTGTTGGAAAGAAATCCCATATACTATCAAGATCAGAGGAGCGCTTAACTTTAGGCTTCTGAGGTTGACCAGACAACCTCTTCTGCCTATAGTTAATCTTCTCTTGATATCTGCCTTTCTGATAGCAGTTTCTGATACTGTTGTCATGAGATTGTCTGACAGGGTTATGCTTTTGATTATTATTTTTCTGAAAACTTTTCCTTTTGTTAGAGTTTCTGCCAGGTTCATTAGTTTTCAAACTGTGTTTTGGTTTGGCCTTTAGAGTTTGTTTCTCTGGTATGACCTTCTCATGAACAACTTTAGTACCAGAAGTACTAGCATGGCAAATGGGGCTCAGAGTCTGTGGCACTATGACCTTTTTAGCCTTAGCAACTTTGGTGCTAGGCCTTACAGAAGGCTCACCAGACTCTGGTTCAACATATCCAAGACCAGAGGTGAGGTTATGAGAGTTACCAATATTCTTCATGGAAGATTGCATCTTCAGAAGACTATTATATTTACTCTCAAGTTCTTCAATGTCTCTTATTCTTTTAAGAAGAGACTCATTTTCAGCCTTCAGTCTATCTCTTTCCTCAGTTAAGAGATTAAGTTTGCACTCAGTCTCTTTCCTTAGATCAGAGATATCAACTTTCAGCCTACTGTTCTCATCTTTAACAGAAGAATAAGTGGCTTGGATAGTTTGGAACTCTTCCCAAAATGATGACATTGGATCATCATTTAAGGCTGTGCCTACCGAAGAAGAAATAGAATCAGAAGTAGAGCATACCTCATCATCTGATTGTGCCATGAGGCAGAGGTCTTCAGTTTCTGCATCCAAGCAGCAGAATGCTTCATCAGAGTCGGAGTCTGAGCTGGACTCTGATTCAGAGAGTGGATCTTTCTCAGTTTGCTCTGAGACGAATGCTCTTCTTCTTCTGTGTTGATCTTCTGGTTTCTTTTCTTCTTCATGTCCTTGTTTCTTGGACACTCTTGGATAGGGGCAGTTTGCTTTGAAGTGCCCAGGTTGTCTGCAGTTGTAGCAGAGGTACTCTCCATTGCTTTCAGAAGGTTTGGTCTTCTGATGAGGTCTTCTGATGGAAGATGGACTCCTTCCATCTTTCTTCATAAACTTCTTAAACTTCCTGGCAAAAGCAGCCATATACTCATCAGACAAAAATGTAGAAGGGTCAAAGTCACTTACCTTTGAGGTGCTGGCAGTGAGAGCAGTGGTGGTCCTTTCATCAGGAGCTTCCTCCTTCTCTTCATGCATCTCAAACTCATAAGCCTTGAGATCAGAAATGAGTTTCTCAGTGGCATAGGTCTTGATGTTCTTGCTTTCCTGGACTGCAATCACCTTCATCTTCCAGGCTGAAGGCAGTCCCCTGAGGATCTTCATGTTGACCTCTTTGATGGTGAGCTCCTTCCCAAGCTCAGAAATTTCACTGATGAGAATCATCAGTCTTTCATGCATCTTAGCAATGCATTCTTCTGGCAGAAGTTTGAAGTCATCAAACTTCTTCATTGCAATGGTCAACTTGTTATCTCTTTCTTGCTCATCTCCTGCTCCAATCTCATCTAGCTTGTCCCAGATTTCTTTGGCAGTTTTGCACTTCTTGATTCTGTTGAAGTATCTTTCATCAATAGCCTTGTAAAGGATGTCCTTGGCTATATTATCTAGATTGTACTGCCTCTTTTCTTCCTTGGTCCATTCTGACCGGGCTTTCTCAATCATCTGGGGCTGAGAGTTATCAATAGAGTGAGCAGGATTGATCTTCATGAACTGGATAAAGGGTCCATTTTCCAAGACTTCCCACATTTCATCATGAAGAGCACACAGATGTGCCTTCATTCTGATCTTCCAATCATCATATTTCTGATCTGTGAACATAAGATGCTTTGCAAGAGAATTGTCCATTAAAATAAATAAAGAGGCTAAGAACAAGTGGATCTTTGTTCAGAGAGTAACCTAAAAGATTACAAGAACAAGGCAGCTCTGATACCACTTGTTGGTCCCGTTTAATATGGTAATCAGTCTAGAGGGGGGGGGGGTGAATATACTGATTGGTTTTTTTTTTTATTTTCTCTAAGTCCAAAATGACTTATCAGAGAATGTCTGATTCTGGTGACAGAGAAAGGCTAGTTCTGATGACAGAACTGGCCTTGGCAGCGGATTCTGATCTGTCCGGGTAGCCTCAGAGACACTAAGGCAAATGCCTTTCTGATAACTCTGAAAACAAGATCTGCTGAACACAGATTCCAAGTCTAAGAGTTAGCAGTTAATATCCTAAGTGCAAAAATATAAATTGCAGTAAAGTAAATGACACCGGATATTTTATAGTGGTTCAAGGAACAACGCGTTCCTCTAGTCCACTGTTCCACTAGCTTTGAAGTAGATCGGTTACAAAGCGTAGTCCCTAGCACTTAAGAAGTTCTCCACGCCTTCTTCAAGTCTAGTTGTCACCCGGGATGCAATCCTGCTTCCTGATGACTGGTCCTTTCACTCAGCTTCCCGGAAGTATCACCACTTCACTACTACAGTTACTTGGACGCCCTTCTTTGCAGAAGATGTTCTGAAAACAGAGTTTTCTCCAACTTGCTTCGTTACAAGAGATATGTAGTTGAAGTTCTTGAAGTGTTGAAGAACAGGATGAACTTTGCTCGTTGTTGGGGATGAAAGATTTGGAGTTTGAATCTTCCCAACGTAGGACTTTTCTTGTTGAAGATTGTAGAATTTGAATCTCAAGAGAGCTTGAATTATGGTGAGCAAAAGTTGTAGAAAAAACTATATTCCTGTTCTTCGGTGAGTAGCTTATATACTGGGGTTGTCTGCCCGTTGGAGGAGGAGACAACTGCATTGAATGCACGTACTGTTGACTTGACCGCCGTTTTTGGAAGGTTTCTATTTTTATAATATATCTTCCCGGATCCCTTGGTCAATCATTTGCAATCAATCCTTCGGCGTATCAGGCTCATTTAATGTGCATTAAATGCTTTCCTTTCATGCACAGTCTTCCAGCCGTTGGATGTTTTTACCCGTTGGATTCATAGCTGTTGGATGTTGCTTGAAATCTTCTAAGTGTTAGTCGGGCTCTGATCAGGCTCTTCTGATGTGTTGGATTCTGATGGCTTACTGAAGAGTTGAGTTCTGAAGGCTTTCTGATCTCTGACAGAACTCTAACTCTGACTCTGATAGGTCCGCTGATGAGTGCCTCTGATCTGTAACTCTCATTGGTTATCAGATGTCCAAGCTTATCAGCAATTCTCATGGTGCAACTCTGATGGAGCAGTTCTCACAGAGCAAGTCTGGTCGAGCAGTTCTGATGCACTTCTGATTTGATCCAAAACAGAGCAACTCTGATCGTCGACTACACTAATACTTACAATTGAAAATTCTAATACATAAAATCTAATAGGGGGTGATCTAACTTTCTAATCCTATAGCATCATCAAAATCTAATTACATTTATTCCTTACAGATTGCCGTAACACGGACCCTTCTCAAAAGAATGAGGGCAGGAATCGGCCCGGAGGGCCTCCCCCTCCGGCCAACCGAGAAGCACAATACAACGATCGCACCCGAGGTGGCCAAGCCAGACCCGGGGGCGGTTACAAAAACAATCCGAAGGCCTGGCCGCAACCCGTCCTCCTTGAGCACCCACGCACTTCCCTGACGCATCCCGTCAGCGTCATTTTGGATTACGCGGAAGAGCGAGGGCTTGTGGAGCGAGACTCCCGCACACCCCTCGAGATTTATGCCATCAGCCCTGATGAGCCTTACTGCCGCTTTCACCGCCACCATGGGCATAAGACTGATGACTGCCATCAACTGAAGACAGCCATTGAAAGGCTGATACAGGCAGGCCATTTGTCCCAGTTCGTCAGGGGGCCCCTCCTTAGGGCCCCCCGCATCACCAAGGGCCGCCGCCAAAGGCTAATAAGTGGGTGAACCCTAACACCATCCCCTTGGGAAACCCGCAGGGAAAGAAGCGTGAAATTGGGGGCCTCAATGACGAGGAAGAGGGCTCCCATCAGCAGTACAAACGCCACATCCACATGATTAAAGGTGGCAACACTGGTGGAGACTCCACCAGCCAACGAAAGAAATGGGCTCAATCCCTCTACGTTGGGGAGGTCAACCACATGCCCCCAACTAAGAGGCCGAGGGGGGAGCCCATATTCTTCACAGATGCGGATCTCCCCTCGGGCTCTCTGCCTCATAGGGATGCCCTCGTCATTCGCACAGAGATCAATGACGCCATCATCCTCCGCACCTACGTTGACACGGGTAGTTCCGTCAACGTCATGTACCTCAGCACTTTTCGAGAGTTGGGACTCGGCATGGGAACCCTTCGGCACATCAACACCCCCCTCTCCGGATTCACGGGTGACAGCATAGACGCCGAGGGCGTCATCACCCATGTGGTTGAGTTCGGCGACGGATCCCATAGAGCTAAGCTCGAAGTGGAGTTCGTCGTCGTCAACCTTGACTGCGCGCACAACATCATCATCGGCCGACCTGCCCTCGAGGATTTGGAGGCTGTCATCTCCATGAGGCATCTCTGCCTCAAGTTCCCCACGCCTACCGGCATCGGCTACTCGAAAGGGGATCAGAAGCTCTCTAGAGCATGCTACCTTCAGCTCACCAAGAAGGTTAGTAAAACCGAACTCCACATCGATACCATCACCGCCAAAGCCTTGGAAGAAGAAGAAGGCAGGCCAAGAGCTGAGCCAGCCGAGGAGACTGAAGACTTGATACTCAATCCGGCCAAGCCGGAAAGAGTCCTGAAGATTGGAGCCAAGCTCCCCGAAGACTTGAAGGCCGGTATCACAAAAGCCCTCCGCGCCTACTCCATTGTTTTTGCATGGGGGCCGGAGGATATGCCGGGAATCGACCGAAGGGTCATCACCCACCGCCTTGCGGTGGACCCTTCGGCCAAGCCAGTACAGCAACGAAGAAGACCCCTCTCGGCCGAGAGAAGGGATTTTGTGAAAAAGGAGGTAACCATGCTCCTCTCTATCAAGCACATTAAGGAGGTGAAATATCCTTCATGGTTGGCTAATGTGGTCCTTGCACAGAAGCCACCCTCCTTCCGCATGTGCGTGGATTACACCGACTTAAACAAGGCGTGCCCAATGGACCCTTCCCCTCTGCCAAACATCGATCAGCTAGTAGATGAGACCGCGGGATGTGAAATCATGTCATTCCTCGACGCATTCCGCGGGTATCATCAAATCTATATGCATGAGGAGGACGCCGAGAAAACTGCCTTCATGACACCCGAAGGCATCTTCTGCTACCTCGTGATGGCCTTCGGCCTCAAGAATTCAGACGCCACCTACACCCGCATGGTGGCCAGAGTCTTCCAAGCTGTCCTAGGGCGCACTATGGAGGCTTATGTTGACGATATGATCGTCAAAATCAAGAAGGCAAGCACTCACACCGAGGACCTCCGGGAAATCTTCGCCATCATGCAAAAATTCAATCTCCGGCTGAATCCAAAGAAATGCACCTTCGGCGTGCAAGGAGGGAAGTTCTTAGGCTACATGGTCAGCCGAAGGGGTATTGAGGCCAACCCCGAGAAAATTCAGGCCATCATCAACATGGAGCCCCCACGCAACGTTAAAGAAGTTCAGCGGTTGACGGGTCGCCTGGCGGCCCTCAACCGTTTCCTCTCCAAGTCAGCAGAAAAGGCCCTCCCCTTCTTCCAAATCATGAGGAAGACAGCGGGCTTCCGATGGACACCTGAGTGTCAAGAGGCCTTCGACGAGCTAAAACGGTACCTCTCTTCTCCCCCAGTGCTCTCCAAACCAAAGGTGGGGGAGACTTTATACTTATACCTTGGTGTTAGTCCTGCTGCCATCAGCTCAGTGCTAATCCGGGAGGAAGATGGCATCCAGCACGCTATCTTCTACGTCAGCAAAACCCTCTGGGAGGCCGAACTCAGGTACTCTCCCGTCGAGAAGACGGTGCTAGCCATCGTTTGGACCGTCAAGAAGCTTGGCCACTACTTTCAAGCTCATCCGGTCCAAGTGCTCACACATCAACCCCTCGGCGCCCTCATGAGGAGCCCCACAAGTTCTTCTCGAATGGTGAAATGGGCCATCTTCCTCAGCCAATACAACATAGACATTCGTCCGAGGCCTGCCATCAAGGGCCAAGCCCTGGCAGACTTCGTAAAAGAGTGTACGGCAAGATCAGCAGCAACTGAGGAGCCCTCGGCACCTCTTGACGAATGGTGGACACTCTATACCGATGGCTCCTCGGCCACCAAAGCATGCGGAGGAGGGGTAGTTCTCATCGCACCCGAAGGCTTCCGCGCCTACTATGCCATTCGCTTCTCCTTCAAAGTATCCAACAACGAAGCCGAATACGAAGCCCTTCTCTGTGGCCTTCGGCTGGCAGCAAATCTGAAGGCTAAGATGATTCACGTCAAGTGTGACTCCAAACTTGTCGTGGGTCAAATTTCCGGGGAGTACGAAGCCAAGGAAGGGAGGATGAGACAATACAAGGAAGCGGCCAAGGAGTTGCTTAAAGTATTTGAGGCACATTCTCTCACCCAAATACCGAGGGCTCAAAACTCCGAGGCCGACATCCTATCCAAGCTCTCGGATGAATCCCCCGAACACCTCTCAAAAATTGCAAGAATTGAGGAACTCAGCCTCTCAAGCATCCACGCGAGTCCCGTCATGGATATTCACCTAAGGCCGGAGGATTGGATCTCCGACATCATCAACTTCATCACTACAGGGCAGCTTCCCGAGGATGAGGCCCGCGCCAAACTAGCAAAGCTGAGGGCTCCTAGCTACACCCTCGAGAATGGTAGGCTCTACAAAAGATCCTACAACGGCACCCTCCTTCGGTGCCTCCATCAAGATGAAGCCGAGGTCGCAATGGAGGAAGTGCACAGTGGCACTTGCTCGACTCACCAGGGACCCTTCTCTATGTCCCGAAGGCTCATAGTTTAAGGCTACTTCTGGCCCACCATGGCCCGTGATTGTGCGGACCTTGCCCGAAGGTGTACCGCTTGCCAACACTTTCAAAAGGCCCCCGGCAGGCTGGCAGTGAACTATGCCCCCATCAGCACCGCAATACCCTTCTCCAGGTGGGGGATTGAATTAGTAGGCCGTCTGCCGAGGGGTACCTTCAACAACAGATACATCATTTTTGCCATTGACTACTTCACCAAGTGGGTGGAAGCCGAACCCCTCGCCAGCATCACTGAGGCCCGGTGCCGCCACTTTGTTCTCAAGAATATCCTCACAAGGTTTGGCGTCCCCCAACAGATCATCTCCGACAACGGCACTCAATTTGAGGCAGCCCCCTTCTGTGCCCTCCTCGAGGCATGGGGCATCAAACACACCTTCTCATCCGTTGCCTACACCCAGGGTAACGGGCAAGTAGAAAATGCTAACCGCACCCTCCTCGAAGGGTTGAAGAAGAAACTGGAAGCCGAAGGGGCTGGGGGGCTGGGTAGAAGAGCTCCACAACATCCTGTGGGCCTACCGCACTACCCCTCGGCGGGCAACGGGTGAAACACCCTTCTCCCTATGCTATGGCTTCGAGGCTAAGGCTCCAACGGAGGTAACTCTTCCCACCCGAAGGGTAGAACAATATGAACCTGAGGTCAATGATGCCAACATGGCCCTCGATCTCCACCTCATCTCAGAACGCCGGGAACAAGCCTTCCTCTGGGCTGAAAACTATAGGCGCCAAGTCAAGGGTTACATCGACGCCAAAGTTCGTTCCCGAGAATTCCAAGTGGGGGACTACGTCCTCCGACAAAGGGAAGCCAGCCTACCCACCAAAGGCGGCATGATGGCACCTAAATTTGAGGGTCCCTACATCATCTCAGCCATCATTAAATCGGGAACATACAAGCTAAGACGGCCTAATGGGACAGAGGTCCCTAGACACTAGAATGTACACCACCTTGTCAAATTCTATCAGTGAACATGAGCGGCCAAGCCTTCATCCACCACAAATGTACATGATCAAACGGCCCAAGGCCCCACTTCATTTTGAGAAAATGGTTAAAAGGCCAAGCCTTCATCACCTATATGTTTCATAAGCGGCCCAAGGCCCCCTCCTCTCCAAAATGAGTGGCCAAGCCCTTATCTCCTCACCGAATTAGGCCTAAGGCCCTTTCCTCCCATGGGGATGAACACAATATAACATCACCACTCAAGGTACCAAGTACCAAGTGTGCGGATTATCCCCGCCACTACCTAGGAACACCAAGTGTTCTTAGCTAAGCCGTACCCCACGAGGATGCCCTTATGCATACATTATGCATATTTACATATACTCCCGAAAAAAAAACCGGGGGGTACAATACCCCTCGGCTCCGGCTGGCACCAAGTGCCCCCGGCTATTTGTGTTCTACATACAAATAAAACCCTTCCCTGAAACGCTTTCCGCGCCATCCCCCAAGGGGAGGCAGGCAACAGACCATGTCCCGGGCTGAGGATTCGACTTTAAAAAACGAAACGCTCCCCGCGCTATCCCCCAAGGGGAAGCAGGCAACATACCATGTCTCGGGCTGAGGGGACGACTTTCAAAACCGAGGCGCTTTCCGCGCTATCCCCCAAGGGGAAGCAGGCAACAGGCGATGTCTCGGGCCGAGGAAACGACCCTCAAACCCTTCGGGATATCGGAAGGTCATTCCCGAAGGGGGAGCCAACGGTTTGTTCCGTTGCCTCCCATACAGGCCAAGCCTTTCCTAGAAACCAAGTTTCTAGATGCCCCTCCTACATCATTCAAAAAAAAAGATGTGTAGGCGGGAAGGAACTCCTTGGATACTATTCTCCCCGGAGGCTCAAGGAATTTGGAGACATATTCCCGAAGGCTCCCTCAGCATGCAGAGGAATCTCTCAACATAAAGTCATTCGGCTACCTACCTGAAGGATCCACTACATGAAGGAACTCCTTGGAAAATATTCTCCCCGGAGGCTCAACAACACTTTGGAATTATATTCCCGAAGGCTATTACAAAAGATGAAAGGACAATCCTCCACATCGCGGTCAATTATGCTTCATGTCAAAGGCTACTCAAGTCTAAGGCAAACTAAATCTACATCCACCACAAACCGGAGGCTTCATGCCGAAGGCGGAAGGTTACCAAGCTCATTCAATGGTGGAAATTTTCCTAAATCCACAAATGGACACCCTTCGGAGAACTTTCATCAAACTATCATCTTGTCGAGGGCTACTCGCAAGATCTATTGGAGACAAATCGCAGAATTTCACTAAGTCCATGAACTTGGACCCCCCCTCGGCAATTCTACGCGCCGGAGGCTCATGAAATTCCTACATCTGGAGGGTCCACAACATCTATTGCGACTTTGTGGAAATTTAGCTAAGTCCACAAACGGGAACCCTTCAGTGGACTTAGCACCAGCCTCAACACTACCAACATGTTTTTAACCGAAGGCAGCCTCTAACTACTCAACTAGGACCTAAAGCTACACCAGAAGTCGAAGGCTCAACACCGCCGATGTCTTATAGCGGAATTAGCTTGGAAAATTTCCTAAGTCTGAATAACTCTAGCACCCGGTCCTACTGCTACAACCCGAAGGCAAATCCAATGGACATCGCCGAATCCCACAACCACAGGCCCCCAGGGAATCTACATCGCAGTCGAAGGCTTGTTGACAAGTTTCACTTGAAAATTTATCTAGATCCACAACTTCCTAGCCTTCGGACAGACATATCTAAGCATGCATAAGAAAGGACGAAGGCATACACTCATTGAAGTGGATCGAGGGCATGACATCTGTTGTCACTTAGAAAATTCTCTAAGTCCAAAACCACAAGCCCCCGGTGATTCCGCAATGTAACCGAAGGCTTGTCGTCGAATTACTACTTAAAAGATTTTCCAAGTCCACAACCTTTTGGCCCTCGAACAACAGGTGAAAAGAAGAAAAACATAAGAAGGGAAGAAGGCACTCACCACATGGAAACATATATTAAAGACAAAGACACCAATATGAAAACAAAGCCCGGGGGCACATCATTCATTCAAAAACATTGGGGTACAGAAGATGTTTTGTTTACAGACGGCCGAGGCCGGAAGCCGCTAAACTATTACAAGAAAAATTATTCTAAGTATCAGATGTTTTGGCCCCCTCCTCTGCAATCTTGGAAGTGGCGCCATCACCAGCCTCTTCGTCGTCCGCTCCACATTCCTGCAGCAGCAAGGAATCACGAAGGATGGGCCTCTCCATGCCTTCGGGCAAGGGAACTCTGACATCTGGCTGGAGCGGAGGCAAGCAGAATGAGTCGGGGTTGAAGTCCTTCAGATCAACCCCCTGATGCACTGCCAACTTTCGGTAAATCAGGCGTTGGGTGAAGAACTCCCCCCCTTGCCAGTATTCGTTGCCCTTCAGCGCCAGCCATTCTGCGCTGGGGCCCTTTGACCATACGTCAACCGATTGGTCAACGATTGAGGCCACCCAGTCTCTCCGGCTCTCGGCTTTCCAGCCCTCGACAACAAAATCATCAATGGCTTCCTTCTTGGCCAGGGTGACGGCTTCCTGCTTCGCGCTAGCGGCCTCCTCAGCCACCTTCTTGGCGGCCTCAGCCGCAACATTCTCTGCGTCAGATTTGCCCTCGGCCTTGGCCTCCTAGAGCTTTTGAGCCGCACCCTTCCTTTCAAGTCGTAGGGTGTAACACCCCGGCCCCGCTGGACCCGAGGTAGTTACTCCAGACCTCTAGTACTGTCCTCACAAACCACCACAAGCCTTTACCGCACACTTTGTCCTCACTCGTGCGCGCCCTGAGAAACTTCCCAGGGGGTCACCCATCCCAAGACTACTCCCGTGCAAGCACGCTTAACTTTGGAGTTCTTAGTGGATGAGCTCCCGTAAAAGGAGATGCACCTCTGTTGGTATGAGTAGTACTATCAATCCATTTATATTAAATCTCAAGTGTTACAATCACCCCCACTTAGGATCGCAACGTCCTCGTTGCGCCCTTAAACCAATCTCAATCATCCCAGAATCTTGCCCCGCTAAGTGCCCGCCCGATATCCAACGGATCAGCACACTGTCGCAGGGTTGCTCTGATACCACCTGTAACACCCCAGCCCCGCAGGACCCGAGGTAGTTACTCCGGACCAATAGTACTGTCCTCACAAACCACCACAAGCCTTTACCGCACACTTTGTCCTCACTCGTGCGCGCCCTGAGAAACTTCCCAGAGGGTCACCCATCCCAAGACTACTCCCGTGCAAGCACGCTTAACTTTGGAGTTCTTAGTGGATGAGCTCCCGTAAAAGGAGATGCACCTCTGTTGGTATGAGTAGTACTATCAATCCATTTATATTAAATCTCAAGTGTTACATAGGGTGTCCTTAGCCTCAGCCAGCAGCTTCTTGGCCTCAGCAAGCTCTTCGGCCAGCTTCCTCATGCCCTCATCAGCCTGTCCTTTGGCGATTCTTAATGCCTCCACCCTCCGGGCTTGTTCGCTGAATCCGAGGGCCGCCTTCAAAGGGATAAGAAACGGGGAGGGTTAGCAAGTCAAAAGCTCATGAATGAAGAAAACAACTAAGTAAACAGAAGACTCACCATCGTGCTGTAGTTGGCTATCTTATAATCGAGGACGTCGTCCTCCAGGCGAGATAGCACCATCCTGTCCTTCGGGGACATCACCCCCCTCATGAATTCAATAGGATGGAGGGTGGAGTGCATCACCGCGGTCCCCCTCTTGATTGGGAAGTGGATGACCTCCTTCTCCCGGAGATCCTCGTCAATATGACTCGGAGGGGAGCGAGGGGGAGTGATCTCCGAGGCCTGCTCATCTATGATAACGAGGGGGGCCTCTCCCTTCTCGGCACCCCCCCTTCTTTTGTCTCTTCTCCGGAGGCACATCGCCTTTCCCGGCTCTCTTCTTTTTTGCCCCTCGGCCAGGGAACCCCCGGCATCGGAGCCAACAGCATCTTTGGCAGCAACGACCTCCTTCTTCGAGGACCCCTCGTCCACCGGGGCCTTAGTCGCCTCAGCCTTCGGAAAGAATTCATCGACATGCTTCGGGGTGGAGGGCTTCGCCCCTCTTTTGCTCTTTATCGAGCTTGTTCCTCAGCGCAGTGATGGCCTTCAGATCCATGGCGGGTCCTGCAAAGTACACAAGTGTTAGACTCACAACATAGCAAAAATACGCTAAGTACAAAAAAACGAGCCCTCGGTGTTGGTCCCGTTTGAGTATGAAGCAGTCTAGAGGGGGGGGGGGGGGGGGTGAATAGACTGCTCTGATTTTACAGATTTTTCTCTAAGTCAAAAACTAACTTATAAGAGGTGGTCCAAACTGATGACAGAGATGGTCGAGTTCTGATGGCAGAACTGGACCAGGCAGCGGATATGAATTCTGTCAGGGTAGCCTCAAGAAAATACTAAGGCAAATGCTTTTCTGATAACTCTTAACACAAGATCTGCTGAACACAGATTCCAAGTTTTTAAGAGTTATACAGTTAGAATCCTAAGTACAGAAATTAAATGCAGTAAAGTAAATGACACCGAGGATTTTTATAGTGGTTCAATGAACAACGCGTTCCTCTAATCCACTGTTCCACTAAGCTTGTAAATTCAACAGTTACAACGCCTTAGTCCCTAGCACTTAAGAAGCACTCCACGTCTTCTTCAAGCCTAGTTGTCACCCGGGGTGCAATTCCGCTTCCTGATGGCTGGTCCTTTCACTGAGCTTCCCGGAAGTATCACCACTTCACTACTCCAGTTAATTGGACGTCTTTCTTTGCAGAAGATGTTTCGAAAAACAGAGTTTTTCTCCAACTTGCTTCGTTACAATAGATTTGTTGATGAAGTTCTTGAAGTGTTGAAGACTGGAGGAACTTTGCTCTTTGTTAGGGTTGAAGGATTTTTGAGTTGTTTAATCTTCCCAACGTAAGCTTTGTCTTGTAGGATGAATATGGAGTTTGAATCTCAAGAGAGCTTTTTTTAATATTTCGAGAGCAAAAGTTATCCAATTGTTCTTCGTCGAGTATCTTTTATACTGGGGGTTGTCTGCCCGTTGGAGGAGGAGACAACTGCATTGAATGCGCGTACTGTGGAGTTGACTGGTTGGACCCGCATATTTGGCAGGTTTCTATTTTTGTATAATATTCTCCAGGAATCTTGGTCAATCATCTGTAATTACTCCACAGCGTATCAGGCTCAATAAATGAGCATTAAATGCTTTCCTTTGATGAAATATCTCTTAGCCGTTAGGGAATTTCCCGTTAGTTATACGGCCGTTGAAAACAGCTTAAAAATCTTCTAAGTGTCCATCCAGGTCTGATGAGATTCTCTGATGGCATTCTGATCTTGGATTCTGATGAACTTAGATAATGAACTCTGATGCTTCTCTGAAGTTGAGTTCTGATGAAGCTTTACGTCGAACTCTAATTGTTCTCTGATGAGCAGCTCTCATGGTTTATCAGACTTGTAGTTTAGCTAGCATCTCTCATAGCTAGCCAAGAGCAACCCTGACAGCAATTCTCATAGCAGCTCTGATGCTTTTGTGAGGAGCAACTCTCATAGAGCAGTTCTCCTAGCAACTCTGATCTGAAGTACCAAGAGGATCTCTGACCCGTCTGTAACACTTGAGATTTAATATAAACGGATTAATAGTACTACTCATACCAACAGAGGTGCATCTCCTTTTAAGGGAGCTCATCACCCAAGAACTCCAAAGTTAAGCGTGCTTGCACGGGAGTAGTCTTGGGATGGGTGACCCCCTGGGAAGTTTCTCAGGGCGCGCATGAGTGAGGACAAAGTGCGCGGAAAAGGCTAGTGGCGGTTTGTGAGGACAGTACTAGAGGTCTGGAGTAACTACCTCGGGGCCTGCAGGGCCGGGGTGTTACAGGTGGTATCAGAGCAACCCCGCGACAGTGTGATGACCCGTTGGATATCGGGCGGGCACTTAGCGGGGGAAGATTCTGGGATTTGTTTGAGATTTGAGATTGGTTCAAGGGCGCAACGAGGACGTTGCGATCCTAAGTGGGGGTGATTGTAACACTTGAGATTTAATATAAACGGATTAATAGTACTACTCATACCAACAGAGGTGCATCTCCTTTTAAGGGAGCTCATCACCCAAGAACTCCAAAGTTAAGCGTGCTTGCACGGGAGTAGTCTTGGGATGGGTGACCCCCTGGGAAGTTTCTCAGGGCGCGCATGAGTGAGGACAAAGTGCGCGGTAAAGGCTCGTGGTGGTTTGTGGGGACAGTACTATTGGTCCGGAGTAACTACCTCGGGTCCGGTGGGGCCGGGGTGTTACACCGTCGACTATGCTAATACTTACAAGGAAAATTCTAATACAAAATTTTTATAAGGGATACTTTAAAATTCTAATCTATCCTAGCATCATCAAAATCTAAGTACAATTATTCCTTACAATTTCCCCCTTTTTGATGATGCCAAAACCCTTAAACTATTTCCAGAGAAGTGGCTTTCACCATAAAAGAAAACAAAAAAAAAAATCATTTAAAATCTTGGTGGGCAACTTAGCATAGGAAAATAGCAAGAGTACGATACAATCAATCATAGCAATAAACTCAAACTACAGTATCAGAGCAAGCAATGAATTAGAAAGCAATAAATAACAGATAATTTAAGATTGCCATGCAAAATAGAGGCAGAGAGGTTATCTTTATATAAGCATCATAGTTAAAGAAAATACAAAGAGATAGGGTTTAGAATTCTTCCTCTTCTAACTGCTTTCCAGCTTCTTCACTCTTCTTGAGTTCTGCATTTACTTTGGCTCTGATAGTAGCCAGGTTCCTTGGATTCTGACACTCAAACCAATGTGGTTGAAGCTTGCAATCCAGATAATTCCTGATTGCTTCGGCTACTGTCTTTCCTGGAATCACTCTCATGCCTAGATCACTTCTCAGTCAATTTGCACAATAGCTTAGCTTCCAAAAGAGCAACAAGACAAGTTCTATCATGCTAACTAAAAGACAAAGAACTCACACTCTTTCCAAGAATGTTAGAGATGCATCCCAGAAGATAATAAAGAATTGAGAAATACATCAAAATTAATGGCACAAGAGACTAAGAACTTGCCTCCAAGTAAAAACAATGTGAGGAACTCAATCAAATTCAAGAGAAAATCTATCATGGAGATCACCAATCATACCACATACCAATGAAAGGGAAACTTTTCACAGCTTGAAGCCAAAAAAGTAATCCTGAAATCAAATTTCCCTCAAATTCAAGCAAGAAAACGTTTTTTTTTTATTTTACTGCAGTTTTCTGTTTTTTTTTTTTTTTTGCTTTTTTCAAAATTAAAATAAAACTAAAATATGACAGCTACTCCTCCCCCACACCTATCTCAAGCAATATTCATAACAAAAGACTTAATCACAAAAAAAAGGGAAGAAAGACTCCGTGAAAGCATCTTGTAGCTTTGAAATCAAAATTGAAAGCACTTTGATCAACAACCTGCAAAACTAAGAAAAGAAAGAGAGAAAAGAAAAGAAGAGGTGGGGAGAGAGAAAAAAAAGAGCTAAATCAAAAGTGTTTTTTTTTTGTTTTATTTTTTGATTTTTTTAAAACATGTTATTAAACACATGAGCAACAGTGTTCCCAAAGATCAAGACTCTCAACTTGCTCCACCAAGTCTTCATTACATGAATATCTCCTCACTCTCTCACCATTCACTTTGAAAAAATTCCCGGATTTTGGATTTTCAAGCTCAATTGCACCATCGGGAAAAACTCGACTAATCACAAACGGTCCAGTCCACTTAAACTTTATTTTTCCTGGAAGAAATCTTAAACGAGAGTCAAGCAAAAACACTTTAATTCCAGGTTTAAAATCCTTCCTCAAAATGGACTTTTGATGCAAACAATTAATGCACTTCTTGCAAACTTTCGCTTTCTCAAAAGCATGATTCTCAAGACCATCTTCCTGCGACTTGTCCAAAGAAACAATAGGATCAAGAATATCAAGTGCAAAGCAAGAACTAGAATCAGCAGGCATAATCATGGATTTCAAAATGGAAAACTCAACAGTTTCATCAAGCACACTCATAGTCAATTTTCCATTTTGAACATCAATCATGGTTTTTGCCGTAGCCATAAAAGGTCTGCCAAGCAAGATTGGCATGTCTTTCACATACTTGCACTGATCATCCATATCCAAAATCACAAAATCAGTAGGAATGATCAACTTATCAACTTGAACTAAAACATCCTCTACAATGCCCCTAGGAGATCTTATAGAACGGTCAGCAAGCTGTAGGGACATAGTAGTGGATTTCAGCTCATTCAACCCTAATTTCAAGTAAACAGAATAAGAAATCAAATTAATACTTGCCCCCAAATCAAGCATTGCTTTTTCAGATTTAGAATTCCCTAAATTAATATTGATAATAAAACTGCCAGGGTCTTCTAATTTTGGGGGCAAATCTTTTTGCAAAACATCACTAACAGCCTTAGAAACAAACACTTTTTCATTCGGTTCATACCTACGCTTTCTAGTGCTCAATTCTTTCAAAAATTTAGCGTAGGCAGGCATGTTTTTTATAATTTCAAGAAAAGGCAAGTTCACATTAACCTTAGACAACAACTTATAAATCTCATTAAAAGAATTGTTAAGCATAGAACTTTTTAACCTGTTTGGGAAAGGAACGGGTGGAACATATGGTTTAGGCGGCACATATGGATCTTCAGCTTTGTGCAACCCGATCTCCTCATCCACTGATTCAGCCTCAACCTCTTCCTTATATTTAGTGTTTCCCTCTTCCGGTGGCTTAAGAATGGGCTGCGCTTCATCTTTCTCAATTATCTTCCCATTTCTAAGAACCCTGACAGCTTTTGCCTCCTCGGTGTGGCTCGGTAGCTTCCCTTGCACATGGCCCTGTAAACATTCAGCAATCTGCCCAACTTGTACTTCTAGCTTCCTCAAAGAGGCCTCGGTGCGCTGAAAACGCTGCTCATTTGCTTTCTGATTTTGGGTGCAGATTTGCATGAAAGTTTGCAAAGTATCCTCCAAAGCAGGCTTCTTCTGTAGAGGTGGTGGCTGGTTGCTTTGTTGCGTGTAACTCCAAGAGAAATTAGGGTGGTTTCTCCAACCGGGATTGTAAGAGTTCATCATGTGGGCTTGCTCAAAAATAGCTTCAGGTACTGCATTCACAACGGGAGTAGACATGCTCATTGTCATCACGGAGCACATATTCTTCATTTGTTTGGATAGCTCAGAAATCTGGATGGCTAATTCTGTTCCAACTCCTACTTCATAAATTCCCGGAGTTCTGCCCCGCACACTCTTCTGCTGTGAATTGGCTCCAAGCATCTCGAAAAGCTCTAAAGTTTGTTCTGCGACCTTCTCTCCCATTGCTCCTCCAGCTGCGTTGTCAACAATAGCTTGGCTCCCTTGGTTTAAACCATCATAAAAAGTCTGGTTCCGGAGCGCCAATGAGTAGCCGTGGTGTGGGCATTGAGTGAGTAACATTTTGAATCTTTCCCACGCCTCATGGAATGGCTCACCTTCAGCTTGAGTAAAATTGGCAATTTTTCTTCTTAATTCAGAAGTTTTGGACTGTGAGTAATACTTGCCAATAAACTTGTTGTAAACTTCAGCCCATGTGCGCAAGGAACCAGGTGTCAATGACATAAACCATGTCTTTGCAGCATCTTTGAGAGTGTATGGGAAACACCTCATCCTCAGTACATCTTCAGTCACTCCTTGCAAAGAGAAATTTTGGATAATGCCATAGAAGTCTCGAATAAAAATCAGCGCATCCTCAGAAGAAAGCCCATGAAAAGATGACAATTGGTTAAAGTGAACCGTCTTTAGATCATAGTTCCTAGCAGCCTCACTCAGTACAATGCAAGACGGGGAGACACCCACAGTTGGTCTCCCAAACTCTTTTATTAGCTGCGCGTCACTCATTGTTGGATTAGGAGCAAATTTGAGCCTCCTCTTTGTTCTCTTGTGAATAAAATCAACTTGGTCGTTCAATGATAGCAAATCTGGATTAAGGGACCTGCGACCAAGCATAAAACAAAAAACACGAAAAAAAGAAAAACAAACACAACTAACTAAAATAAAACTAAATTAACAATTTTCCAAAAACTAGTTAAACAAATTCCCCGGCAACGGCGCCAAAAATTGATAGACAATTTATAATAGTCCTCGCAAGTGCACGAGTCGTCATACTACAGTGCTCAAGTAAGGGTCGAATCCACGGGGAAAATGCAACTAAGTAATTGGAAAACTATTAATTAAAAAAAAATTAACTAAAAGAGAGATTTGTGAATGTTTTGATTTGAAACTGAAAAGTAAAGCTTGAATTAAAATGAATGCAAGGAATTTAATTGATTAAAAATAAAGTGATCAAACAACTGACGGAAAATCGATTGAGAATTCAGCAAGAGAAAAATAGTCCAGGATTATGATTCTGTCACTAATTCTTAGTATTTGTGATTTAGTTAGTCAATTAAATTTGAGGGTTCGTTCTAGGCAAAAATATGACTATTCTGTATGGCGTCCAGAATAAGTCACGTACTTTAACTATTAATTAACAGGAAATTATTAATTCAATAGTTAAAATTCATTAATCACAAAAGAACTACGGAAACCCGATGATGGAGTATATTCCCGTATACCCCAGGGGTATCATAATCGCCGGAAGAAAACACCACGGGTCCAACAAAAGGCGCAGAAATACCAAAGTCCATAATCCAGAACTGGCCCCGACCTCCGACCACCGAGGTTGGGAAAACCAAGCTCAGCAATTAACCAAATTCGGCGGGTAACGAAGTCATCTGACCCCGACCCCCCGACCCCGAGGTCGGAAAACGTCGAGCTCAGGAATCAGCAGGACTCGACAAGTTTTGAGCCCGACCTCAGTACACCTAAGGTCGGCACCAAATCAGACTCAGGAAGTCAAACATCGGGTCAACAAAACCGGGCACCAGGCAGCCAGTCACTTCTGACGTAGGAAACGCGAGCCCGAGTCCCCGGGTATCAACCTCAGAAAACCCCGAGGTCAGAATAGCGCGTCATGTACTCGGGCGCAATCCGTAAAGACCTATCTTACAAAGGAACGCCGCCACGTCACCAACTAGCCTAAGGAATATTCCTGGATTATCCACGTGCGGTTACACGAAGCTTATGGCGGGAAGATCTGTTAGAGGAATAATCAATCAGCGGTTCTCTCTCCAATCAGTTCTACACGTGGCTGCCTCCCATTAAATTAGACTGTTAGTTTGTTAGAATAGCTTTACACGTGTCCCTCTCCCATTAGACTAGCGTTTTTGGCTTGGCCACCAAGTCTTTCCCCTTCTCCTTGGTATAAATATCACCTTCCAACTTGTGGAAAGGGATGCTTAATCAACCGCCCTCCTGAGATCTATAGAATAAGGCTTTCCCCATCAGTTCGCTCTCCTTTCACTCGTGTTTCGGTGGATTCCGGCCACCCCCGGTCCGATGATCCATCATTTTGGTGCTTTCATTGAGAGTTGAACTGTGAACAGGTCAGATCCTCCTGCTTCCTTACTCTAGATCCAGAACAAACTCTCCTGCGAAAATGGCTGGAAGGAAAACTTTGAGAAATCGACGTGCTGCTGCCGCCGTCGCACAAATGGAGCCGAACTCGACGTGCTGCCGCCGCCGTCGCATAAATCACATCGCCGAAGTCGAATACCCAGATTGGCTAGCGAACGTTGTTTTGGCACCCAAGCCGCCAAGCCGCCAACGTTTCGCATGTGTGTTGATTACACCGACCTCAACAAGGCTTGCCCGATGGATCCATTCCCGCTGCCAAACATCGATCAGCTAGTCGATGAAACAGCTGGCTGTGAACTCATGAGCTTTCTGGGATGCCTTCCGGGGCTATCACCAAATTTTATGAACGAACTCGACGCCCCGAAGACAGCTTTCATGACTCCAGAAGGCATCTTTTGCTATCTGGTCATGGCGTTCGGGATCAAGAACTCAGGCGCCACCTACACACGCATGGTGGCCAGGGTCTTCAAAGCTGTGCTGGGCAGAAGAATGTAAGCATATGTGGATGACATGATAGTCAAAAGCCACAAGGCCAGCACACACGCTGAGGATCTGGAAGAAATTTTTAAAATCATGGACAAAATCAACCCCCGGTTGAACCCCAAGAAGTGCACATTTGCAGTTCAGGGGGACAAATTCCTGGGCTACATGATCAGCCAGCGTGGGATTGAACCAAACCCGGAGAAGGTGAAGGCCATACTCAATATGGAGCTGCCCCGAAATGTTAAAGAGGTCCAGAGGCTAACTGGAAAATTGGCAGCCCTCAATCGATTCCTTTCCAAATCGGCTGAGCGTGCATTGCCATCCTTTCAAATCATGAGGAAGTCTGCCAAATTTCAGTGGAGTCCCGAATGCCAGACAGCGTTCGATGACCTCAAGCGATATCTTGTCTCTCCGCCAGTATTGTCCAAACCCGAACCCGGAGAAACACTGTATCTCTACCTTGGCGTCAGCCACGGGGCCGTGAGCTCGGTCTTAATCCGCGAGGAGGATGGAGCTCAAAAGCCAATTTACTATATCAACAAAACTTTGCGCGACGCTGAGCTCCGGTACTCGCCTGTAGAGAAGACTGTACTCGCAGTAGTATAGACAGTAAAGCGCCTGGCTCACTACTTCCAGGCCCACACTGTGCATGTTCTCACCCACCAACCGCTGGGCCAACTAATGAGGAGCCCAACAAGCTCAGCCAGGATGGTCAAATGGGCCGTCTTCCTGAGCCAATACCAGATCGAGGTTAAACCGAGGCCGGCCATCAAAGGGCAGGCCCTCGCCGACTTCATGGCAGAATGCACTGCCAGAGATCTGACCCCGGTCAACTCGCATGATGAGGATGGCTGGTGGACGTTGCTCACCGATGGCTCTTCAGCAGCCAAAGCCTGCGGGAGGGAGTTGTACTCATCACCCCCGAGGGCTTCCGAGCTTATTATGCTATACGCTTTGCATTCAAGGTCTCAAACAACGAGGCAGAATATGAAGCCTTATTATCTGGCCTACGCCTTGCAGCTAATATGCAGGCGGGAAAGCTGAGGATCAAAAGTGATTCGAGGCTCGTGGTCGGGCAAATCAACGGCTCCTATGAGACAAAGGAGGCCAGAATGAAGGAATACAAAGCTGCTGCACTGGAACTCTTAGGAACCTTCCAGGTGTATGAAATCTTGCAGATCCCCCGAGCTCAGAATCAGGAAGCTGACATTCTGTCCAAACTGAGCTCAGATACTCCTGAACACATTTCCAAGATAGCTTAGGTAGAGGAACTGTCAACACCAAGCATACAGCAGACCCTCATACATCAGGTACAATCCGCCCCAAGGGACTGGACAACCGACCTAAAAGAATACATTGATAATGGACAATTGCCCCACGGTGAGACTGAGGCCAGGCTTGTTAGGCTCCGGGCTCCGACCTACACACTCCTCGATGGCGTATTGTACAAAAGATACTATTATGGTACGCTACTACGCTGCCTCAGCGCCAAGGTGGCCAAGCTGGCCATGGAGGAAGTTGTAACACTTGAGATTTAATATAAACGGATTAATAGTACTACTCATACCAACAAGATGCATCTCTTTTTAAGGGAGCTCATTATCCAAGAACTCCAAAGTTAAGTGTGCTCGCACGGGAGTAGTCTTGGGATGGGTGACCCCTTGGGAAGTTTCTCAGGGCGCGCATGAGTGAGGACAAAGTGCGCGGTAAAGGCTTGTGGTGGTTTGTGAGGACAGTACTATTGGTCCGAAGTAACCACCTCGGGTTCTGCGGGGCCGGGGTGTTACAGGTGGTATCAGAGCAACCCTGCGACAGTGTGCTGATCCGTTGGATATCGGGCAGACACCTAGCAAGGGGAAAAGATTCTGGGATTTGATTGAGATTGGTTTAAGGGCGCAACGAGGACGTTGCGATCCTAAGTGGGGGTGATTGTAACACTTGAGATTTAATATAAACGGATTAATAGTACTACTCATACCAACAAGATGCATCTCCTTTTAAGGGAGCTCATTATCCAAGAACTCCAAAGTTAAGTGTGCTCGCACGGGAGTAGTCTTGGGATGGGTGACCCCTTGGGAAGTTTCTCAGGGCGCGCATGAGTGAGGACAAAGTGCGCGGTAAAGGCTTGTGGTGGTTTGTGAGGACAGTACTATTGGTCCGAAGTAACCACCTCGGGTTCTGCGGGGCCGGGGTGTTACAGAAGTGCACGCCGGGGTCTGCTCGGCGCACCAGGGCCCCCACACAATGTCCAGAAAGCTCCTATTGCAGGGGTATTTGTGGCCCACTATGACAAAAGACTGTGCACAGATGGCACGCACCTGTGGAGCATGCCAACAATTCCAGAACGCCCCAGGGCGTCCAGCAGTGAACTATGCCCCCATAAGCACGACAATTCCGTTTTCCAGATGGGGCGTAGACCTTGTGGGACAACTTCCCCGAGGTACTGGCAACTCCAGATGGATCATAGTCGCCATCGACTATTTTACGAAATGGATAGAAGCGGAACCACTGGCCAACATAACCGAAGCGCAGTGCAGGAGATTTATCCACAAGAATATCCTCATTCGCTTCGGCGTGCCGCAACAGCTCATCACAGACAATGGTACTCAATTCGAGGCCAAAAGCTTCTAGGATATGCTGGCCAGCTGGGGAATCAGACACACCACAGCCTCCGTCGCTTACCCACAATGCAATGGACAGGTGGAAAACGCTAACCGCACGATCTTGACGGGCTTAAAGAAGAAACTCACAGATGAGGGCGGAGGCTGGGTGGAAGAACTCCACAACATCCTGTGGGCCTACAGGACAACCCCTCGAAGGGCGACATGCGAAACTCCATTTTCACTATGCTACGGCTTCGAAGCCAAAGCCCCTACGGAAGTCACAATTCTGACCACAAGGGTCCTAGCATACGACCCCGAACAGAACGAGCAAAACATGCGAGTTGATCTCAACTTCATTGATGAACGAAGGGAGAACGCATTCTTAAGATCGGAAAATTACAGGCGCCAAGTCAAAAGCTACTATGACGCCCGAGTCTGAGGTCGGGAGTTCCAAGTAGGGGACTACGTCCTCGGACCACGGACGGCCAGCCAACCCAACGAGGGAGGAAAAATGGCCAAAAAGTTTGAAGGGCCCTACATAGTCACAGCTGTGGTCCGGACCGGCACTTACAAATTGAGCACTCCAAAAGGCGTGGAAATTCCAAGATTATGGAATGTTCACCAGTGACCCAGCGCTGTAAAGGAGGCAATGAGCCCTTGCCAAACGGAGACTTTGCACAATCACGGGCATCGGAAATCCGGGGTCACTAATAGCAGCTTCAGCCGTACACTGTAAACCGTTTACGGCAACCATTTGAATTTAATAAAGGCAGTTTTGACGCAAAATCCTTCCTAGAGGCAACCCTTAAGCCTTCCGGTTTATGTTCTACAAAAAGATGAGGCGGAGCAAATTAGTCAGTCCTCATAAAACACGGGCTCTTCAGCCCATTCTCAAAATTACGAGGCCACTTTGTAAAACCTCGGCGCTTCAGGGGATAATAGCCTCAGCAGCTCCCAAAATCTGAGGTCACCCCGTCACACCTCGAAAGCACGCGTTCCTCAGCTCAGCTCCAAAAAACTGGGGCAACTTTGTAAGACCTCGCAAGCAAGGGACTCTTCAGTCTACGATAAAAATCTGAGGCCACCTTGCAAGCCCTCCATTCTTCGGGAACAACAGCCTCGACGGCTCCTGATCTCCGAGGCCACTTTGTAAGCCCTCCACAATTAAACAGGGACAATAGCCCCATGCGGCTCCCAAAGAGAGAAGTCGAGGCATCAATATAAGCCCTTGTTCCTTCCTCACAAAACAAGCTGGGGTAGTAGCCCAACGCGGCTCCCGAATATTGGGTTGGGGCGAATATATAAGTCCTTGCATCCCACGACATTTCGTCTTCCCCTTTAGCATTGAAGGCGGGGGGGAGATAGAGGCTAAGCCGAAGGGTTGGACTACTTGATGGTCCACTCCTAGCGGAGTAAGTCTTCACATTCGCCACGAGGCAAATGTGGGGACGAGCCTCCCTAAAGCTGTGGCGCTCGCCACAAGGCGGGACTACTTGACGGTCCTGACCTTGGTCGAGCACCTCTTGCTTCCGACCCCGCCGAGCTCTCGTACAAATCTCGCAGCGCCGAGCTCTAGCCCATATCTCGCGGTCTGGAAGGTGGTCAGCTCCCTAAATTGATGGCGCAATGCCACAGTCTGAAATTGAAGTCCGACTGCCTGCACCTCTCGCTTCCGACCACGTCGGGCTCTCGTACGAATCCCGCACAGCCGAGCTCTAGTCCATATCTCGCGGTCTGGAAGGAGGTCGTAACCAAAATCCCTGGCGCAAAGCCCAAAATAGCTCGGAATTGAGGTCCGGCTGTAATACAGTGCATCACTGCAAACTCCAGCCGAGCTCGTTCAAAGACCTCGTATCTGGACCACAACCGCTCGGCCCACTTCTCAAGCCCTGCCGACAATTCAGGATTCACTTCCCAGGTTCTGTTTATATATTATAGCTGTTTGGGATATTTTACAAAATAAAAGCCTTTGCAACGGTTATTCGCAGCAAGCGAAACAGCTGCGGCAACAATGTCTAAATATTTTCATCACAAACTGAGCGAATGCTCTCGACAGCACAAGCTCAGAACAATTGACAGAAGAGGACTTTAGATGATAAAGTCACCTTACCTGCTCAACACGATTATGCAATATGCATATATCACTTTTACATCGCGAGTGAAAAACGACTCAAGGAAAAATTTTCAAACTATTTGCTTAAAGAGGAAAATCTAGTCCCAAAAAGCTCTACTAGAATACAGGGTACCCGACATACATCACTGGCTGCAAAGAGTTGACACAACCTAAAGCTCCAAAATGAAGACAAAGCTCCGATGAAAGCTCCAACAGTTAGCAGTCAGTGCTACTGATGAAATCTTGCAGTAATGGACCCCTGAAAACCCATTACTGCACGAGCATGCAGCATGCAGAATGCAACATGGACATCAAAGGTCTATGCTTGCAAAACAAGCAAAGGCAAGTTCCCTGCTACCGAAAAACAGCAAGGAACCAGCAATGCCTCACCCAAGCAAGGCTGGTTATGCAACCTCTGCTGGGAACAATTATTGCAACTTAGCAAATATATGCTAAACTCAGGACAAAAGGAGGACAGGCCATCTAGGGCCCATCCCCACCAAACAACACTTGTGCAACATAAAGGAAAAAAGATGCAAAATACAAGAGGCATAAACATTGAGGAAAGGTGGCATTTCATAAACAACAGATGTTTTGAAGTGTATACTATTACAAGGGCTCAACAGCCGAATGTACAGGAAAGATTAAGGGGAGGGGAGCCTAATCCTTTCTCTTCCTCTTCTTCTTCTTCTCCTGCTCCACCAACTCACCGGCCTCAGCTGGCTGTGCCTGGGCAGTCAGAGAATACTGAACTTGCTGACCCGGGGCTATCTCAGGATGCTTCAGAGGTCTCGGGAGCTTATATTTCTTGTAAGAAAAACCTGGCAGATTTTCTTGGAGCTTATCGTAAATATCCTTCTGCATGAGGTATTTTCCATAGTCCAGGGTAGGCAGCATCTGCTTCCCCAGGAACTTCAAGCCTTCTGCAGTGGCCAGCCAGTTATCTATATGCTGGCCCATCACACTGTATAGCCAAGCTACGGAGTCAGGAGAAGGAGAATTACCAGAGCATGAGGCCTTAAATTCATCGGCACCAGAAACCTTGGCTTTGCCGAGCTCGATAGCAGAGCAGTCATGGCTCCTTTTAGAACCTCATTATGCTCCGCAGCCAGAGCAGCATTGGCATCCCTCAGAAGCTGGACCTCCGTCTCCAGTTGCGCAATGCGAACCACTTTGAGCCCATCCTGCAACCGGGAACTTCGAAGGGCAGCTTCCAGATCTTCACAGCGCCGTTGCCAATCGGTAATATTATCCCGCAACTGCTCATTCTCTTGATTCAAGCTACCGACCTCGCTAGTCAGCTCAGACACAGATTTCAGAAGGGCCTCATTCTCGGCCACAGCATCCTCGGCAATGCCGGTCATCCTCCTGTGTAGGGAGATATGTACACATCCAGCTCCTCCTCAGCCTTCTGGGCCCTAACCTCCGAAGCCGTGGCATTCTCCTCAACTTCGGCCAAGCATTTCACAGCCTCGTCCGCTGTCCCTTTGAGGTTCTCAAACTGGCGCTTACCCTCCGCCAGCTCAGTCTCTAGCACGGACACCTGCTGCTCCGCACTCAGGGCCCGCTCAGTAAACTCGTCGAGCAACTCTTTGAATTGATTGTTCTGCTTAACAGCTCGGTTAGCGGCGGCCTCCATTTCGTCCGCACGCTTCTCAGAAATTTCGAGAGCTTGCTCGACAAGGGACCTGGTGCGGAGAATACCGGCCTCTCTTCTCCAGGCCCTCTCGGCCTGATGCTCAGCATAACCGGCCCTGCGGCCAAGCTCATGGCATATAAAAGCAGACTGTATAACAGGAACGCACGGTCAGACCACAAACAAAACAAGACAATTAAAGAATATACGAGAAAGAAAATCCCTGACCTGGAGACAAGACTTAGCGGCATCCTGGGCGATCTCCCGGTTAGTCAGACGGCTTAACAGATAATCATCTGCATAAGGACGGATTTGAGAGAGGAATTCCATGGCGTGCACAGTACCAGCGACGAAGCTATAGTCCCGATCCATACGGTATTTGAACCACTGGTTATCTGGATCGGGATAGGAGCGGCAACCGGGAAATATGGGGCGGTCAGTATCGGGACAGTCTGAGGGCCCAGCCCCGTTGTCTCTATCCGCACGAAGGTTGGCTTCTAGAATAGCCCCACCAACTTTCGGAGACGAGCAAGCCTGCTTGCTCCCCTCATCCTCGCTCCCACTTTCTATAATCACTGTATCAGGATGAGGCGGAGGGGAGGTGGGAGCGGCCTCAACGCCATCTTGAGGAAGAACACCTGGGACGTCCACGTCCATACCTGCAGCGACATCTTGGCCAAAGGAGGTTTCCCCCAGAGGAAAGCTGGGTGCGGCACCTTGGTCAGCATCACCTGCGGCGCTCTCCACCTCATTCACATCAGGATCGCAAGCTGTCCTAGCCTCATCCTCAACAGGGGCGGCAGCGCCATTCAAATTGATTGGGGAATCATGCGCAGAGCCTGCGTCATCCCCATCACTTTCCTCAGAAGAGGAGGAAGACTCATCGGGGGAGGAACTGGAGGGTTCCCCCTGCCCAAGGTTCCTACGAACCTGATCCAAAAGTGCGAAGATATTTGAGCAACCTGCAAACAGCAAACAAACTCAGTATTAATAGATCCCCCGGACAAACCACACGAGTGGCATAACAAGGCCAGCAAGGAAGAACATACCAGGGGTGCCAACCTCAGGATGGGCCACGTTTGGGCCAAACGGGGAAACTTGCTCCCCCTGTTCACCGGCCACATGGGAGGCAGTGACCTTCGCCTCCTCACCATCCTCAGACTTTGATGGCGCAACGACACCAAAGTCAGGCACTGACATCTCATCTTCTGAAGACTTTGGGGACGGGGCTACTTCTCCCTCTCCTCCTCCACCATCTCCAGCAAAGACGGCATCAATCGCCATCACTTCATCACCAAGCACAGCAAATAGTGAGAAGCTGGTGCACTTCAAATTGTCCCTGAGTTTCTTCTCGGTCACAAACTTCCCAATATCGCACTGACCAGGCTTCAGGTAGCTCTTCACATCCTCAGCATACTCACCCAGATCGCCTGCGTTATGCTTCCGGGCAACTACTGATTCTCGGGTAAGGACCGAGACATCGGTGGAGAACGGCGACACTGCCGATGCCCCCCGGCGATCTGTGCAAACATAGAAAAATCTGCCCTTCCAGCCACGATACGAGGTCGGAGCGTTGATGAACGCACTACAACCCCCGACCTGGGCAACCGGCGCGTAGCTTTGGTTCCCCTTGGACGGGTTGCGGCCAATGTTGAAGAGATGGCGAAACAAACCCACACTGGGAGTAATCTTCAAATCCACGCAGCGCAGGAGGAAAGCAGCAATATAGTAGAACCTGTTCCGGGTAAGCTGACAAGGAAGCAGACCAACCCAATCCAGGTACTCAACATAAAAGGTGTTCATGGGAAATCGGAAGCTCTGCTTGACGGCGTCATAATAAGCAACGAAAAACCCCGAAGGGCAAGAAGAGGGCAACTCACCCGCTTCCGGCCTCATCACGACCACGCTAGGCCCGCAGAAGCGCCTGGCCTCATCCCATTCCCTGTCAAAGAGGGAGCAAACAACAGCAGACGCGGTAAAACCATCCAGAGTGAAGAATTCAACACTCTCCCTGACATTCCTCCTCGCGGGAACCCTGCGACCCGGTCGCGCATTCAGAGGCATAGCCTCAAGAACAGAGGTAGCATCCGCGAGGTCATCATTCAGACCTGCTTCCCTCATCGCGGCGGCATCATCATACCCCAGGGGTAGGTCGTTGCTAGCCCTATCTCCGGAATTAGCAGAAGCGCTGCAAGAAGACATTTTCAAAATCTGCAGGAAAATACACGCACATGCAGACAGTCAAAATCCGGGGTTGAGGACCAATAATCCGACCCCCAAACAAAAATTAAACACTCGAATCGGCATCAGCATGCGATTCCGAGTCCAGAGGCACCAACCTCATGAAGAGTGGGGGACTGTAAACCCTCGAATGATCACAAAGTCAGTTCAGCGGGAAAACCCTTATCCCGGGTTTTTCCGGCCAAGCTATCTTAAACGAAGGACAAACAGACAAAGCCGAAGACTAACCTGGAAAGGAGAGTCGACGGAGAAAAGTTGAACTTCGAAAGTACTGGCCGAAGAAGACGAGCTCTTGAAATGCTTGGAAACTCTGAAAACTCGAATACAAAAGAAAGCGCAAAGGAGAAAGACGGAAGCTTTCGCCTTTTATACTTCCCATAAAAAATAAACGGGAAGCCTACACGTGGCGCACTACTCTCCAACCGCCCAAAAAACTCAAACGTTTTTTTTTCCAAAAGGCGTGCAAAAGGCGTAATAATGGCGCCGTATTGTCACTTCAAACGCCATCCCTCGCATTAAATGCTGAGATGCGGCTATTTAATTTCAAATGGTGCAAAAGGGATGCTTCAATATTTATCTTTGTACACATCAGCGTTACTACACGCCACAAATTCTCCAAAGTCCACAAAGCGGTAAATGCAACTGCCTCGTCCCCGCGGACTCATACTCTTCCGCACTTAGAAAATATTCTAAGTCCACAAGAGTGGGGGACTGGTAAGTGGGGGACTCGGGAAGGAAATCAAAAAACAAGATTATAACAAGCTCAGGAAAGCACATCAACCTCGGAATTAGCGCCAAACAGGTATACATCCGAACCCAAGCTCTGCACACACAGTTATGAATTTCTGTTAATTGCTACGAATTCAGAATAAATTTTATCAACCCACGGCCGGAGCCGTGGATGTAGCAACTAACCCATGAAGCAGGTTTTGGAAACACAGAGTACTCGAAGCTCAGGCTCGGATCTCTCTGCAACAGGGCGTCGCTTCCCTCTGCGGACTTCGTGGCAAAGTGGAGTACACTTTTTTTCCTCCGTTAGGATTTTTTCCCACAGGGTTTTTCCTCAGCGGAGTTTTTAATGAGGTACCCCTTTGTCATGAACTCATGACCATGGAAGAGCAGCACCCCTGCCGGGCGAACAAAGCCCAGAAGAATGAGGACTTACTCTCTCTCACCTCAAGTTTCACTTTCGCTTCGGAGAGTGGGGGACTCATGATGGAGTATATTCATGTATACCCCAGGGGTATCATAATCGCCGGAAGAAAACACCACGGGTCCATCAAAAGGCGCAGAAATACCAAAGTCCATAATCCAAAACTGGCCCCGACCTCCGACCACCGAGGTCGGGAAAACCAAGCTCAGCAATTAACCAAATTCAGCGGGTAACGAAGTCATCTGACCCCGACCCCCCGACCCCGAGGTCGGAAAACGTCGAGCTCAGGAATCAACAGGACTCGACAAGTTTTGAGCCCGACCTCAGTACACCTGAGGTCGGCACCAGATCAGACTCAGGAAGTCAAACATCGGGTCAACAAAACCGGGCACCAGGCAGCCAGTCACTCCTGACGTAGGAAACGCGAGCCCGAGTCCCCGGGTATCAACCTCAGAAAACCCCGAGGTCAGAATAGCGCGTCATGTACTCGGGCGCAATCCGCAAAGACCTATCTTACAAAGGAACGCCGCCGCGTCACCAACTACGCCTAAGGAATATTCCTGGATTATCCACATGCGGTTACACGAAGCTTATGGCGGGAAGATCTGTTAGAGGAATAATCAATCAGCGGTTCTCTCTCCAATCAGTTCTACACGTGGCTGCCTCCCATTAAATTAGACTGTTAGTTTGTTAGAATAGCTTTACACGTGTCCCTCTCCCATTAGACTAGCATTTTTGGCTTGGCCACCAAGTCTTTCCCCTTCTCCTTGGTATAAATATCACCTCCCAACTTGTAGAAAAGGATGCTTAATCAACCGCCCTCCTGAGATCTATAGAATAAGGCTTTCCCCATCAGTTCGCTCTCCTTTCACTCGTGTTTCGGTGGATTCCGGCCACCCCCGGTCCGACGATCCATCACCCAATTTAAGAACCAAATAGATAATCTAACAAGACAGCTGAATTAACTATTCTTTTATCCAAAAGAGCTCGAACTAATAGGCATGACATGTACTCTATTAATTCACTCAAACAACTTAATTAATCATGCTAAAATTGGCCAGAAGTTAACACAACAAATTAAGAGAATAAAAACAATGGATAAAACTCAATCAATTGACTAAACTAAAATCACAATTTATACTAAAGAATTTAGCTACTCATAGGAAAGATGATTGAGAGTAAATCAATGATTAAAGAGATCATCTTGTTCATCTTAAGCACGTACGAAAGAAATAAAGTAAACTGGAATTTTAGAACAGAAACAATTAATCAAACCAGAGTTGTTTTCAAGAGGTAAAAGTTCTGAATTAAATTGTTAGCTTCCATGAGGAAGAAAGCCAGAACCGCTGCCCTCCTCTGCACTGGACAGAACTTGCATCCAGTCAGATTAGAAGCCAAGCGACCTCCTTCTCTTCGGTTTGCTTTCCCTGTTCTGCTTCCTCTGAACGTATCTTGCTGCGTCGCCAGATTTCGGTCCGGCTTATTCTCCAATCAGCCTGAGCGACTTCAGCCTCTCAGTCTCGACCTCTTCTTCCTGCTTGTTCTCCTCTCCAAAAACCCTCTGCTTTTCTTATCCAAGGCCTCAAAGCCCAAGAGTCTCCGCTGCCCTCTTCTTTGTTCTTGGGCCGAAAGATCTTATTTTTTTTCTGGGTTGCTGGTTCGTAAGTTAACAGGAGCAATTCTCCTTTGCTAGACTCTTATTTCTTCTTCTAAAAAGTGGCTGCCGTCACTTAGAGGAGTAATCCTCTTTTTCATTTTGTTGTTTGATTAGCAGTCCTCCAAAACAAAAAGTATTTGGCTCACTTCTTTTAATTTTCCAACAACCCTTGGAAAAGGGAAAATCTCCACAAATCAGTCCAAAAGTCCCCAAATCCTTCAATAAAAGTTCTCACCGGTAAAAATCATTTTTACACAAAATATAAATCTCAACCTCTCAATTAGGCAAATAATAAGCATAGAATTGTGATAAAATTATACAAAAATGAAGTACAAATTCTAGCTCATCACAAATCCATTTCGATTCCTCCTTATCGAATGGCACCGGCCGAGCTTCAAGAGTTGAAGGTTCAACTTCAAGTGCTATTGGACAACGGGTTCATTAGACTCAGTCATTCACTGTGGGGAGCACCCGTACTCTTCGTAAAGAAGAAAGATGGTACACTAAGAATGTGTATAGACTACTGACAGTTGAACAAGGTCACGATCAAGAACATGTATCCTTTACCGAGGATTGATGACTTGTTTGATCAACTTTGAGGGGCAACAGTATTCTCGAAGATTGATTTAAGGTTGGGGTATCATCAGTTGAAGATAAAGGAGAGTGACATACCTAAGAGTGCATTTCGCACTAGATATGGACACTACGAGTTTTTGGTGATGTCATTTGGTCTAACCAATGCACCGGCGGCGTTCATGGACATGATGAACCGTGTGTTTAGTGAATACTTAGATCAATTTGTGATAGTATTCATTGACGATATTCTAGTATACTCCAAAAGTGAAGAGGAGCACGAAGACCATTTGAGACTTGTACTCGAACGGCTAAGGGAAAAACAACTCTTTGCAAAGTTCTCGAAATGCGAGTTTTGGCTCAAAGAGATTGGGTTTCTCGGGCATTTCGTGTCGGGTTCGGGCATTGCAGTGGATAAGGCCAAGATAGAAGCCATTATGAATTGGGAGAGACCCAAAAATGTGAAAGAGATATGTAGTTTCCTTGGCCTAGCGGGATACTATCGTAAGTTTGTTGAAAAATTTTCCGTATTGGCGTCTCCATTGACAAAGCTCACAAAGAAAGGGGCCAAAATCATATGGGACGACAATTGTGAGAAAGGTTTTCTCGAACTAAAGAAGCGGCTTACAGAAGCACCGGTTCTCGCTCTACCCACACAAGGGATAGGGTATGACATATACAGTGATGCTAGCATCCAAGGGCTTGGATGTGTACTAATGCAAAACGGTCGGGTGATTGCCTATGCGTCTAGACAATTGAAGAAACACGAGGCGAACTACCCTACCCACGATCTAGAGTTGGGAGCAGTAGTGTTTGCACTGAAGATTTGGAGACATTATCTCTATGGGGAGAAATGTCACATTTTCACCGATCATAAGAGCCTGAAGTATGTATTCACTCAGAAAGAGTTGAATATGAGGCAAAGGAGATGGATGGAGTTGATCAAGGACTATGACTTGATCATCGACTATCATCCCGGAAAGGCCAATGTAGTGGCCGATGCACTGAGCAGGAAGAGTACGTCGGGGACATTACTCACATGTCTACGAACTTTGAGGGCACAAGTGGAGGTGTCCACGAGTGGGGTCCTCATTGCTAGATTCGAGGTTAGGCCTACATTGCTGGGAGAGATCAGTAGATGTCAGGCCACTGATGAAGAATGTCAGAAGATCCGCGAGCGGATCCTTGAAGGGCCCGTTGAGAACTTTCGGGTACGTGATGACGGTCTTTTACTGTTTAAAGATCGTGTATGCATACCAAAGAGTGAAGAGCTCCAAAAGTCTATACTAGAAAAGGCTCATTCTTCGGCATATGCTATGCATCCAGGAGGTACTAAAATGTACCGAGACTTGAAGGAAAGTTACTGGTGGTCGGGTATGAAGAGGGACATCGCAGAGTACGTGAGTCGATGCCTTACTTGCCAGCAAGTTAAGGCGGAGCATCAGCACCCGGCGGGGCTTTTGCAACCACTGACCATTCCGGAATGGAAGTGGGAGCATGTGACCATGGACTTCGTGGTGGGGCTACCACGAACAGTGAACAACTATGATGCGGTATGGGTAGTGGTTGATAGGCTCACCAAGAGTGCATACTTTTTACCTATCAACATTACTTATCCTCTTGAAAGATTGGCAAAGCTATACACGGAGGAGGTTGTGAGACTACATGGAGTTCCGATATCCATTGTCTCGGATAGGGATCCACGATTCACATCTCGATTTTGGCCCAAGTTTCAAGCATCTTTGGGTACTAAACTGAAGTTTAGCACAGCTTTTCATCCACAGACGGATGGACAATCTGAGCGGGTGATACAGATATTGGAGGACATGCTTAGGGCATGTGCTCTGGAGTTCCAAGGGAGTTGGGACAAACATTTGGCTCTAGTTGAGTTTGCCTATAACAATAGTTATCAGGCGAGTATTGGCATGCCTCCATACGAGGCATATGGGAGGAAATGCAGAACACTGTTGTGTTGGGACGAGGTTGGAGAGGCCAAGCTCGAAGGGATTAAACTTGTTGAAATCACCAAGGCTAAGGTGAAAGTCATTCAGGATAGACTCAAGGCTGCCCAAGATCGTCAGAAGAGTTATGCCGACAAACGACGCAGGCCATTGGAGTTCGCAGTCGGTGATAAGGTCTTTCTAAGGATTTCTCCTTGGAAGGGTATCATCCGATTTATATCGAGGGGAAAACTTAACCCCCGATACATTGGTCCATTTGAAATCCTTGAAAGGATAGGGGCCGTAGCATACCATCTCAAGTTGACGCCAGAACTTGAGAAGATACATGACGTGTTTCATGTATCGATGCTCAAGAAATACGTGAGAGATCCGTCTCATATTCTTGAGAAGCCACCGGTGGAGATACGTGAAGATCTACAATATGCGGTGGAACCTGTACAGATTGTGGGTCAACAGGTGAAGAAACTAAGGAACAAGGAGATTCCTATGGTAAAGGTTCTTTGGAGGAGTGATCGAGTCGAAGAAGAAACCTGGGAGACTGAGGTCTCAATGAGGGAGCAATACCCGTTTCTTTTCGATTAGACACGTGGATTTCGGGGACGAAATCCCAAATAAAGGGGGGTGAACTTGTAACATCGTCCCCAAATGTATTTACTTTTAAGGGAATAATGTATCGAACCTGTTAGGACTTTTTCTGGTGTCCAATCCTGATAAATATCTTTGTATTTGTGTAGCTATTTTGTCTAGATATTTCAGCTATTATTAGACTAGCTTTCTTAGGAAGTGTGTAAAGTGTATTATTGGGCCCAATCATTAAAAGAGCCCAATCATGCTTAGGTCACATCACACATTCCCTAGGCATATAAATATTGCCTTTAAGGGAATGTGCAAAAAGACTTTTCAGATATTCACGCATACATCTAGTCTAGTAAGAGAGAGAGCCGATACTTCCCTTCTCGATACCCAACTCTGTATTTCTCGATCATTTTGGTATTGAATGGGTTAATCTGTTTCTTCTCTACTCTATATTTTGGATGATTGTTGGATGAAACAGGGACAAACAATTGGTATCAGAGCCGAGCGTGAAATCGATTGAAGATCGTCTGCTGAAGAAACTGCGAAAAATGCTTTGTTTTATGTTTCTCGATGTCTTCTCATTTTTGCTCTTGTAAATCTGTTTCTGCTATTTCAAGTGTAAAAGTTATACTGCTAGAATCGCCATCTCAAAACGATTCAGCGGCATATCTTCATTTTTCACTTTTGTAAGATTCAGATTTTCGATTTCTCGATAATCTTATATCGAAAAGCAGGTTTCTCGAGGTCAGGAAGTTCATCTCGATTTGAAAACAGTACAGGGTGTTTCTCGCAGCAAAGGACTTTGCAGAAGAAGTTTTGGAATTGCAAAAATCTTTTTTTTCGGTGCAGGATCTCGACATCAGGATTTCGACATCTGAGTTCTCGAATCGAGATTCTCGATATTCATTTCTCGATATTTGAGTTCTCGATATACAGGTTTTTGATATAGGTTCTCGAAGCACAGGTTCACGAAACACACAGGTTCTCGAAGCTTAGGTTCTCGATAAGCATTCTCGATCCGACATCGAAAAGGCATTCTCGAAGTTCAGGTTCTCGGTAAACAACATCGAAAACCTCTTCTCGAAGTCAGATATCGAAAAGGCATTCTCGACATTCAGGTTCTCGACAACATCGAAAACAGCTTCTCGAAGGCGGATATCGAAAACCCGCGTAAAGTTTAAAAAAAAAAGGGAAAGGACAGAGGGGCAAAATTGTTCTTTGAGACCCGCTGAATTTTACGGCTATCGTGTCCGCAGGTCACCCGCGCAGGGGGGGTGCGAATTTTCAATTCTGAACTGAAAGCCGGAATTCTTGTGTGCGCGAGAGCTCCCCTATTCTCCTTCACCTTTTAATACTAAGGGAGGAGTGATTCATATATAAAGGCTCAAAAGTTCTCTAAGAGTTTAGGTGTGGGAAAGTTAAAAAAGTCTACTTTCCACCTTTGCTTGAAAGTGTACACTTTTCCATCTTTCTTTTTCAAGAGCTAATTTGAGTCACTTCAAAGTCCAAAACTCCAACACCAAAGGTGAACCTTACAACCAAAGCTTCCAAGAGTCAACCTTGAGATTAAAAAAAAAAAAAAAAAAAAAATCAAAAAAATAAAAATAAAAAAAAATAAAAAAAAATCTCAAGGTTAAGGCTATTTTTCTCAAGGACCAAGTTACACTTCAAGGTCCGGAAATTTTGCAGAAACTTCAATCAACCTCACATCTACGGTCAACATTCAACAATCAACCATGGATGCCTCTAAGCCTTCTTGCTCCTGTACTTGCACAGTTCATTCTTCACAAGAGAAGGACAATATTATTAAGGAGTTAAGAGACAAGTTAAACAACAACCACAAATTCTTAGTTGATAGTCTAGACAAAGTCAGATCCCTGAGCATACAATTAGAGAATGAGAAGGAAATAGTTAAGAAGCGAACTTCAGAAGCAGATAAGCTTACACAAAAAGTAGCTGAACTGGCTAAGAAGGTTTGTGACACAGAATTAGAACGAAATGTTGCAAAAGCTGAAAACGAGTTTCTACATGAGAAACGATGCAAATTGTACACAAAAATCAAAGAGTTGGAGGACTTACTTGCTAAGAGAGGTCAAACAGAACAAACCATTTTCTTAAATCAGCCTAAAGACACCACTTTCTACAATCCCAAGGAAGGCTTAGGTTTCCCAAACCCACGCAACTTAAAGAAAGTCAATTGTATTCAACTGTATGACATTGGATACATGGGCTTGGGTTTGACAAAACTTATGTCTTTCGTGGGAGCGTCAGAAACTGATGCCGAAGAAAAGGAAAAGAGAGAAAATAATCCTAAGGCTGAAATCTCGTTTGACTACACTAAACTGAATGATAGTTATAAGACTAGGGAAATTCCTTTGTCTGATGACTATGTATCACTTTTCCCTCCAGCAAGTGAGTCTGAGTCAGTGTCTGTAGGGGAAGAAAAATCTGTTTCTGAAAAACCTGAAACCGAAAATGTTTATATTCCAAAGATCATCTGTAAAATTGCAGACTTGCACAAATCTTTGGAAACTGAAAGAGAGGTTTTCAAAACAGAAAAGGAACAACTTTTAAATGAGATTTCTCTTCTAAAAAATGCCCCTAGTGCAGACACAACCTCTACCTCCTCTCGTGTTTCAAAAAGTGTTTTCAAAGATAGTTCAAGTTCAAGCTCTCAGTCGTTTAGCTCTGTCACACACCATTCTTCTCGGACTTTTTCTAATAACTCTAAATTTGTGTTTTCTCATTCTAGAGATGAGGTTAGAATGCCTGAGAAACCTAAGCAAAAGGCTAAAGCTTCTAAACCTCATTGTGATGTGAATGATGGCAAATCGAAAAAGAAAAGATTTGAAGCTTCAACCTATACTGTTTGTGATGGTGTTTGTCTGACTTATCCCCTCAAGGTTTATTCAGCTAAACACCTGAAACGGTTATCAAGGGAGAAAATCTTTACTTCTCGGAAATCTGTTCCATCATTCACCAGCGTTGAAAATTCTCATACACCTGCAATAACTCAAAAATGGGTTCCTAAATCAGAATCCCAGTCATATAGCTCTCCAAAAGCTTCAAAAGAGACTGGTTTAGGAACTAAAATAAAGCAAAAATTTCAAAATTTGTTTTGTGCTAAAAGGGATGGACCCACCTTGAAATGGGTACCAAAGGTTTCTTAACCTTTTGCAGGTCCGTCATGTGTGGTAACTGATCAGATTGCTCCACACGCATGGCGGGTTTGAAGACGAGCTGTGAGCAATCAACTGGTGCACATTATGAAGGGGAGTATTGGCATGTATACTACCTCAACGAGCTGAAAATCAAGAAATGCACACCTCAACGCCAACACATGCCAAGAACAAACAACAAGTGCTTATTCTGAGGGGGAATGTTTCTTTTTCACTCCTCCTGGTGCCTAACAACGAAGAAAGCACATTCCAAGGGGGAGTTTTCCACTTTACTCCCTGGGTGATCAACAACACCTTAAACATTCTGAGGGGGAGTTACATTTTTCTCCTCCTGACGCCAATCAAGGATCAATGCAAGACAACCCAAGAAAGTCATAAGCGAATCAGCTAAAGTCCCCCAGGTGTATCTCCAGCAATTTTGGGTAACACTTGGCAAGGACGGTGATGAGGATGATAATGAGATAGATGACGTGCTGACCGCCACTATCAAGGACACCAAGGTCATGATTACCAAAGAGTTGATGCACCAAGTGCTGCACTGGCAAACACACCGGCTTCGACTAGTGCAACATCTACCATTTGATTGTCTTCCATGATGGTTTTCACTACTGGTGTGACGCTTCTCCAAAACAACTCCATCCATCCACTGAAGACTACCAACGGAGAACGTCAGCAAGTATCTCCAAAAGATGACTAAGGATTCAACGCTTGTACCTCTCTTAATACCAGTGTCTCTGTTGCAGTTAGCTGATCCGAATGATCCATCTGTCCGACACTACTGCCAGAAGAATAACACTATACTCCCTATGGCTCAGATAAACCCCCCTGAGCCTACCCAAGGGAGTCAGCCGAGCGCAAGTGAGGGTCCTGAGAGTTCAACCCAGCCACATAGACCAGTGGCGGTTCGGCCCCATGATGATCAGACTACGTCTGCTGAGGGCCACCCCCGAGTTGCTGAGGAGACTACCTATGACTCGTCTAGCGCAGCCAGACCATAAAACGCTGATGATGAGGACTCCGGGAGCAAGGCTGAAAAGAGCGACAACAAGAAGGGTGGTGAGGACGACAATCATGCGGACAACAACGCAAAGAAAGCCAGGAAAGCTCAGGTACAAAAATGTTGATTCAATATCAAGCTTCCTACGGCTACAGATGAAGGGGAGTCTTACTTGAGAAAGAATACTCAAGGACAGATTACCAGTGAGACTCGCTCTAAATAACATCATGATGTCCTCTCTTCATCACTCACTCCTACACAAAGAGTGCAAACATCAAGAAGCCTAGCTGAAGAAACCTAGATGTTACAAACCGGGCTAACCCCATAGGCACAGAGACTAATCTTTTCAGTCTCCGGGTAGAAGACGCAGCATCCAGCCCAACTGCGCATACACAAGCCTCCCCTAGCCACTCTGCTACCTCCCAATAGGTAGTAGTTTCAATATCAGGGGATCTCATACCCACCTCTCCGCCCCCTTTCGGAGCAGTCGAGGATATCTATAGTGACCATCAGCCCTAGGTCACTACCCCTCCTTCTACCACTTTGTGTCTAGGTGTCACCCTCCAAAATTTTCCAATTTTTCTAGGACATGTACACTTTTCACACCACCGCACTCTACAGGTCCACTCTACCTGTCAACAACGATCGGAGATACTTCAATGATGATCGGAAGTCCTGCTGCTCAACAGATAACTCAATCATTATATGCAGGCCACACACCGGTTATCTTTACCAATGTTGTGACAACGGTTACTACCCCTGTAACCGGAAACCCTGACCCTACCGACCTTTCTGTCATTCTGCAGCGCTTCTTGGATTCCACCATTAAGCCATGGGTGCACGAAGCAATAACCGCTTAGGCACAGGAATTCAGGACCACCCCGACGCTTCTTAATGACATCATCCAAACTCTAACTCAACCCTCATCCTCCCACTCCCAATAGCAACTCACTCCAATCCTTACCCTATCCCATTTGACCATTTACCATGCCATTCGATGACCTAGCATCCATTATGCCAGCGAGAATTCTGGAAATCAAAGAAGCTCCACTCATTGACAAACAAAGAGCTCTTATTGTGGTACTTGAAACCTAAAGCACATGCAATGACAGTCTCCGCGGTCACAAACGTTCACATGAGGACCCTGATTATTCGGCTCCTCATGAGGGGGAGACTAAGAGGCAACGGATACTCGAGCATGGTGCTTCATCTAGCCAATAACCCCAACCTGAACCCTCAAACAACCAAGCTAAATGCAAGAATTCTCTCGAGGATGCAGATTTTGAGGGGGAGTTTTCAATGTTCTCCTCCCAAGCGCCAATTATCATCAAAGGCATCCTACTGAGTGCTACAGTTGAGGGGGAGTACAAAGAGAAAAGAGCAAAGAGAAATGAGAGACAAGTCCCAATGGCTTAGTAAACCCAACTAAGCCTACCCAAGGGGCAAAGCCGAGAGTGCGTGGGTAACTGAGTGAACACTATGAGAGTGAGGAAGCAGAAGGCTCTTGTGAGCGAGAAAACAATAATCAATGACATGTCTGCTACCTCAATTGCGCTTTCAATTGAGAGAATTACTCCCAGTCACTCAAATAATCTGGACAATTCCCCATAGGTTCAGGACTGAATTTATTCAGATCCCGGGTAGAAGTCGCTGCATTTTGTCCAAACGGCGCATGCACAACCCTACCCTAGACCACTCACTTGTCTCCCAACAGACATGTGCTTAATCATATTTCACGGGGAACCTCATCTATTATTATTGTCTCCTTCCGAGGCAAGTGATACTGACTACAGTGGCCTCAGCCCCATGCCACTGAACTTTCATTGATCACGTCGTGTCTAGTTATCTCACTCCCAAATGTTTTGAATATTTTTTAGGACACAGACACTTTTTAGAGTCAGTTGCAGGTCTTCATGACCCGCGAGAACTTCCATAGGGCTCATCTACTTTAGATGTAGACCAATGATTGGAAGGAAGTCCTGCTATTGCAACATAGAAATCACCAACATGTTCAGGCCATCGCTCTAGAGTTTATCTTTATAGTGATGATAACGGGTGTCTACGCGACCCCGGGGGGCTACCACTTTCTTTGCTGATCTTTATGATTATGCCATAACAACTAGAGTGACATCTACTTCAGATGCTTCACAATGACTGGTTGGAAGTCCTGTTAGAACTTTATTGCTTCTATCATTTTACACAGGCCACACATCGGTGTTTACATTGATGTTGTGATAACGGAACACTATGGTGTCTCCGGTTTTTATCTTATCTTCTTTCCTTTTAGTTTTTGTTATCCAGAATAAAAGAATAAAAGCATGACGTCCCGATTCATCGGATCGTCATGAGGGGGAGAATGGTCCACATGCTGTTTACTATCAACAAATCATTCTTGGACACATCTCTCCTCCAACACAAATCAAAAGACGGATCTCTACTCTCTCAAATCATCAAGACTGCCAAGTCAGCTTCAAATCAAACAGTCAGCTACACTCAGAGTTAACCATATCTTTCCGCTGTGCCACCGACGAGATCTCCTCAACAAAAAACAATCTTTTTCCGTTGTGCCACCTACAAATTGAAGGAGATAGAGGCCGGGTAATCAAATTCTGAAAATGAATCCCATGCGTGCCTGGAAATCATCAGAACATTCATTCCAGAGGCGTCATCGGACTTAATTCAAGCTGATCAAGAGCAACTTCTGGAAGGCAAGGACTACATCAAGATACTGAAGATTCTTCAACTCCCTGACATCAAAGAACAAATTGCCATGAAGACATCAAATGGGAGATTGAAAGGATTTCTTCAAAAATCCTTCTTTAGAAGCTGAGTTCAACACAAAGACAAAGGAAGCTGAGCTGCACTGAAGATCAAGACAAAAGAGGATCAACTCAACCAATCTTAACTACGCTCTCCTCTACATTGCTGAATAAACACAAAGACAAAGATATTCGCGCTACAATGCTGATTGAACATGATTGAACACCAAGGGGGAGATTGTTAGGACTTTTTCTGGTGTCCAATCCTGATAAATATCTTTGTATTTGTGTAGCTATTTTGTCTAGATATTTCAGCTATTATTAGACTAGCTTTCTTAGGAAGTGTGTAAAGTGTATTATTGGGCCCAATCATTAAAAGAGCCCAATCATGCTTAGGTCACATCACACATTCCCTAGGCATATAAATATTGCCTTTAAGGGAATGTGCAAAAAGACTTTTCAGATATTCACGCATACATCTAGTCTAGTAAGAGAGAGAGCCGATACTTCCCTTCTCGATACCCAACTCTGTATTTCTCGATCATTTTGGTATTGAATGGGTTAATCTGTTTCTTCTCTACTCTATATTTTGGATGATTGTTGGATGAAACAGGGACAAACAGAACCTTATGGAATGGTTAATGAGTATACGAAGTTGTGAATTTTTATTGACTCTTGCGTGAATAATAAATTCGCACGTGGGGCCCACACCAGGGGCGGGGGCCGCCTGAAATTTCTGAAACCATATATTTCATTTATCTTGGTCAAGATAATATTTATATAGTGGTGGATAATTTAATTGGTCCAAGGGAATGACATAGTGTGGACCGTTTGGTCAAAAGTGGCTCAATTACCGGTATTGATAATTTAACAGATAACAGCCCGAAATGTATTTCGGGGGCTTATAAATTAAAGTTGGGGAATGTATATTCATTATAAGGGCCATAATGATTGAGAACACATAATATATTTTGTTTGACTCGATAAAATAAAATGTACTTAAAACAGTCCGAAAAACACAACTTTCGGGACCGATTGTACACTTTGGGACACAAAGGGACGACCTCCCACATGAGTGGGGGACACCCCACGTTTTATGTGTTGAATTGGACAAGAGAGGGGCTGGGTTGACAAGGGAACAAGTGGAGGAGGTGCAAAGGGGCCCTTTGACCTCACTCATTGGCCAAAGGAGACAAAGGAACACCCCCACCTCTTTCCCTTTGCATTATTTCGGCCAACCCATCAAGAGAGGAGGAAGAGAAATCTCTCAATCCATATTCCATTGCTGCTGCACGAGCTCAAGAAGGGGTAGTCCAAAGAAGGTGTTTTAAGAAGGAAAAAGCTAGGAAAAAGTGAGAAAAGTTGAGGTAATGGCCCTATCATAACTTTTCCTTGATTTTTATTCTACCATATGAGATATATATCATATGGAGAACCCTTGATATTTTTCTACATGCTAAGTGTGTGGAATAATGGGTTGGGGAGTGGTTCTATGTCCAAAAGCGGACTTAGAAGCCAAACCGACAAGTTCACCGGAAAATAACCTTTTAGAGGTTATTTGTATTGATTAAGGTTTTATGATGTTAAAACCTTGTTAGGAACTTGATTAAATTATTTTTGAGCTTCGCCGGAGTTTCTCCGGAGTTGGTCAAAGTTCGCCGGAGTTGGTCAAAGTTCGCCGGAATTAGTCAAGGTTCAACCGGGGAGCGTAGAACACGCTTAAGCTCACTTAAGGTGAGGATGACCGACTATATTGCTTATAATTATTGGGTTAATTTCATGAGATTATCTAAATGAATTAAATGTGTTTGGCATGGTTTATAAACGATAAAAATGTGCCTAAATGAAATTAATATTGTTTATAAGTGAAAGTGCATAATATACAAATTATGAATAAATTGTGTATGATTATGTGTTATGAATAAAATGGCATGATAGATGTATTAACCATGAATGTTCATTGTGAAAAATATACTATTACCTCATGTAAAGAAGCCATGGAAGGATAAAAGTGATATTTTGATATTAAAGCCAACTATACTTGAATGTGGAATTAAATTGAAATATACGAACTATTATGAATTTGCATTGGGTATATTAAGATTAAACGACTAGTATAGAATTACTAGTCGGAAATGATAGTTCAATAGTCTTTGGAGATAATCCAAGATATTGGAGCTAAGTAACCTTAAAGGATATTTTTAAGGGAACTTTATGAACCCAAGTTACATTAGGAGTAAGCCTTAAGGGTTACTCAAAGGGATGGAACCTAGACTAAGAAGATTGTTTAGGATTAGATGACGTGACTATGAGCCGAGCTCTAGCAAAATGTAGTATGACTATGAGCCGAGCTCTAGCAAAATGTAGTATGACTATGAGCTGAGCTCTAGCAAAAATGTAGTGTGACTATGAGCCGAGCTCTAGCACAAATTAGTATGACTATGAGCCGAGCTCTAGCATGAAGGAACGTGAGTCGATTATAAAATAATAACATCCTAGATTGAGGGTCTTGGAAATTGAAACTTTGATTATACTTAGTATAGTTGTCATTGTACTTGTCAAATGCTTCCAAGTACTGACCCCCCCTTCACAGGGGAGGCCACCTCACAGTTTCAGGTAGAACTTGAAGGTTGCTACCATCGCCGTTGCTTTCGGGAGGATCCAAGAAGAGGAGACGTGATTCGTGCTTCCTCCGTTTCCATTTTTACAAACTATTTAATTAATGCTCATGGATATTATTTTTAAATATTTATTTGGGGGCTTGTATGCCCATGTTTGCCAAGGTGTGGCATGACACTTGTATTGAATGTTTCCGCTGCTTTGAATGAATATTTTTACATTATGTTTGTTTACGGATGTACTATTGTGAATGATATTACAGACGCCTTGTATAGTATGGATGTATTGGATTGCGGTTGACTATTCATACTGTACGGCGGATTGTTGACGTGTCCGGATAGGTCCGGGACGTGACATATCATATGTTCTTTTAAGGACAGAAAAATAATTTTGCAGATTTTTATATAAATCCCTGCATGTATATATTAGGTTGTGTAAGTTCTCATGCTAACGGGTGACTACTAGTGCAATCTATTTATATTATATGATGATTGCCCTTTGTATATTATCGTTGCTTTTTGTTGTTCCAAAAGTATTTCTTTTTGTTGCGTTGTGTTGCTTTTTGTGGCTCCAGAAATGTTGCTTTTTGTTGCTCTGTGTTGCTTTTTGTTGCTTCGGAAGTGTTGCTTTTTGTTGTGTTGTGTTGCTTTTTGTTGCTCCAGAAGTGTTGCTTTTTGTTGCGTTGTGTTGCTTTTGTTCCATCATGTTGCGTATTATTGTTTATAAGTGATTTTGATTTTTTATTGTTTATTAAGATTCATGTTTATCTTTGCTACTTCTTTAAAGTAAAAAAAAATCAGAGTTATCAACAATCACCTAAAATGATAAATTAGGATTTTTGAATAAAAATTAGCCACAGGATACATAAAGAAACAAAAAGTTCAAAGTTATCAAAAAGAAACAATAGGCAAGAAAAATAAATGACAAAATTATATAATAACTATTGCTACATTCTATAACCATTAAAAAAATTGAACTACAAGATTCATATTTTTAAATTTTTTCAACTGTGGCAATGGTTAACTTTTTTTAGATTTATTTTCATTTTTCACATTTTTTTGTTTTGATACAGATTCTTCTTTTTAATTTTTTTTTCTAAAAAATGTTTTATTTCTACTTTATATCATAACACTTATTTTGATTTTTTAACTTTGTAAAATTTCTCCAGTAAAAAAAACTTTGTAAAATTTCTTTATTTATTGATTGAATTTATAATTTTTTATGCTTTATACCAATTTGGTTTTCTAAAATAATTATTGTTTCACAAGAGTTTTTAGTAGCTTTATGTAATTTTTTTAATATTGTTAAAAACATTTTTTTATTTTTTATTTTAATATTCTAGACATTTTATATTTTAATTTTTATTATTTCATTTTATTGAGAAAGTTTTTCGTCTTTTCATTTTTCGGTTTTATTCAGATATTTGCATTTTTTTTTAATTTATAAAAGATTCAATTATTTATATTTTTGATTGTCTCATACATACTTTTATACAAATTAAGGGGTATATGAAGTGTTTATAAAAATAACATCACTATTTTTTCCACTTTATAAACTATTTCAATCCTTTCTCATTTTTTATTTTGAAATTTTTTATATTCAATTGTCTATATATATCTTAACATTTTTCTGATTTATTTTGAAATTTATATTCATTTTTTAGATTACAGGTATTCACCTTCGATTTGTTATTATGCATTATTTGATTTTTTTTCCCTTTAATTTCATGATCTTATTATTTTTTGATTTTATTTCATATTTATACTTTTATTAATTTTTAATTATGTTCATCTTTTTTACAGTTTAATAAATATTTACATTTTTTCAATTAAAAAACGTGAACAGAGTAATTCATGAAGATCGATAAATTTAACAAATAGGTTGTAGACACTAGAAAGGAAACCTAGTAGACACGCACGTTCCTCTGGAGCATGCACTCCAGTAGTTTGGTTATACGGAGCATGTACGATGTGTCTATTTTTGAAAACAGAAACTTAACTAGCCTATTTTTGAAAGATATTTTATAAGTGAACAAAAGTGATATTACTCGTTTTAGTCTACTTGTGAAGTTTTCCCAACATTTTTATCTATAATGATGAGTGCAAAGACGGGAGTGCTGAGGCGATCACTCTTATTGAAAAAGAGCTCTACCTCACTTCAGTTGATAGAAGACTGTTTACCACAACTTTTACCTCCATTCTATCTTCGTTAAGAAAGCCTAAAAAACCCTCTGTTTTCAAATGGTTTAGGGCCTTAGGCCCCTTATACCTTCATGAAGGTTAATATTGCTGCCGTTTAGAAAATGGCATCTATGGAGGGCATGCTACCTTTTAACTATGTAGGTTAAAATGAACTTTTTTCAAACTAATCAAAAAAGTACTACCTCCGTCCCCCTAAGTTTGGGACAAGAGAAGGTGGCACGGTTATTAATAAAAGTAGGTTTATGTGATTGATATTGAATTGATAAAGTAAGAATAAATTATAAATAATTTAAAACCACACAAACTTTACCAAATAAGGTATGAGACAATCTTAGTGGGACGGATCAAAATGGTAAAATGGAACAATCATAGCGGGACGGAGGGAGTATATTAAAAATATCTACAATTTTGTTTCAAATAATTAGAAAATTGTATTTTCTCTCCCGCATACGCATACATATTTATTTCTCTTTCTTTTTTGTTCTAGTATGCTTGCAATTTTTATGTAATGTATTTAATCCCCCAACTATCATATCATTCTAAATTAGGGGTGGACTCAGGCCGGTTCGGGCCCGGTCGGGCCGGCGGTTCTGGAATGTGGGCCCGGAACCGGACCGGGTAATCCCCGGATCCGGGTCAGGCCTCGGGCCTTTTTTATTTTTTTTCCTTTTCCTAGTTAATCCCCAACCCCCCCTCCCCCACCCCCAAACCACCCCAAACCACCCCAAACGGCCCAAATTACCTAGCCCAACCCGAAAACTAAAAAAATGGAAAAAATAAAAAATAAAAAGGCCCGGAACCGGGCCCGAACCGGCCGGGCCGGTTCATGATTTGGGAGGCCCGAGCCCGGACCGGAACCCCCACGGGTCAGGCTACCCAAACCGGTCACTAACCGGGCCACCGGGCCGGGCCACCCGGCCCGAGTCCTGGCCTATTCTAAATCAAATGATAATTTTATGATAAAAACCAAAAAATCAAAACCGAAACAAAGCGAGCCAATCAAACCATCATTTCGGGTTTTGAAATGTAAAATCAAACTAAACTTTTTCACTTTGATTGCGTATTTGGTTTTTGGTCAAAATAACATGCTAGGAAAAATAATTTCATCCTTATCTGAAAGGGTAAAGTTGGTAACTCAAATATTCAGAATGGGAATAACATGCTAGGAAAAATAATTTCAAAAAAACATGCTATGAAAAATATCCTGCAAGAGGGTTAAAATCAAATTTCCCATAGTGACATTACAAGGATAGCCATAACGAAGCCCTGAAAACAAAAGCACATGTCCTAAAAGCAGAAGACATACACATAATACATGTATCTATCTAGCTAGCTAGAATCCAACCAGTAAAACAGTTTACTTCACATCAACCCCAACATAAGATAACTTCGGTCTAAGAAGCATATTTTGCATGATAGCGATGACTTGAGTTTCAAGCTCTTACCACCACCGTCGCCATTTCTAAGGAGTTAGAATTCTGAACTGGATTACACAGACCACCTTGGCTAGTAGATAAATGGGTTGCTTTTCATTTCTTCTTGGTAACATTTATGGGCCTTGGTGACTTTCTGGCCTTTGACATCTCAAAGTCCTCATCAACATTAACTTCTTTGGGGTCAATGGAGGAGCTACATGTGCCAACCTTGCTAGGAGTCCTCGGTTTACTGCTTCTGCTCACCGTGCCTTTGAGAGGATACCAAATGTCATCAAGATTTTCAGGTAAAGAAGCAAGGTCAAGTTCTAAAGCCCCAGCTGGCACACCTTCTCTCTCAGTTCCGGACAATCTGAAAGAGGGAATTCTGTGGGAGAATCTGTAAATCTCATTCTGCTTTATGAAGAAAGATGAAACAGATGAAACAGATAAATCAGTCCCACCCTGAAAGAGAGAGACATATCCATCCAGCTTATTCAAGTATCCAACTCTAATCCCCACATCATCAACACAATCAGAAAGAACCTCCACGACTTCATAATTAAAGTGCTGATGTTTTTCAGGCTGGGAGCTCCAGCCGATATCCCACCCTCTGAAAAGAGCCCAAATCTCCCCTTTCCTAGGGTATATGATGTACGCACCCCTCCTATCCTTTTCCCACTGCACTCTGTGGGAGAAAGATTTACGATTGTATTCTATTTCAGATTTTCTACAACGCTTGAACTTGCCACATGCAACTGGTAATTTGGCATCAGCCCAATCATTACCAAGCTTGTCATGAGGATGTATCTCAAGCCAATTGAACTGTATGGCAAATTCAGGGGAAGATATCTTTTTTATGTGAGCATAGAATCTCGGCATTCCATCAGCTGTGTCATAACAAGCCCACAGTTGGTCAGCTGCGAAGCAACTCTCTTCCCTGTCCTTGTCAAAATCATGGAATTCTGGATCAGGGTAACTGTATGTCTGAACCGAATCATCAACATTATTGAGATCTGAATCTGATTCGCAATCAATAATAACTTCAACCTTTTTGGAACCATTTGAGGTTGAGCCAGTGGCATCATCTGCATCAGTATTTCCTTTGTGCAGGTTTTCAGGAGGCGCTACATCTTCTGTGTATGGAACAGATTTTGAATGCTTCAAATGGAAATCATCATCCTCAGTTTCATTGTATGAGACATCCTGCCTTCTCCGAAATGATCTCCTCACATTGTCACGCTTAACACCAACTCCCTGTACACCAGAAGGACTGCTCTCCTTTTCTTCAATGTCAAAATCTTCTGACTCATCATTACTTGTCGAATAACAGCTCTCACTTGATTCAGATGCACATTGTTTCCTGCCCCTTTTCCTGCTCTTAACTCTTGAGTCTTGTGGACTTTCATTGACCTTAAGTTTCTCTTTACTCCTCAAATCCTCAAACACCTGAGAAGTGTTCCCTCTCTGTGTCCCTGCTTGTTGGTGGGGATACTGAGGAACTGCGGATGGATTTGCAGTCGGTTTTGCAGATCCTTGATTTTGAACCACTTTTTGCTTGTGAGTCTGCTGACTAGGTTGACGTGCACCAAAACCAGTTAAAATGCTATGAGACCCAATATCATATGCAATGAATGGTTTTGCACAGTTCTGGCAGCGAACAGCTCTACACACTATCTCTCGTCTATACTGATATCTCACACTACAGAAAGGACAGCTAGTCCAGAATGAGCTTTCATCAACAGATGAAGTTGTTTGTGCCTTTTGGTGATGGTTTTGGGCGGTGAACTGATTATTGAGACCGTTAGACCCAAAATTTGACCTGGGGGCATGGGGGTTGACTGGATAAGGTGGCCGCGGTTTTACAGAAGGACCTCCTCTGACTGATGATTTATGTTTACTGTCATAAATAGATCTCTTTGTCTTGTCTGAGAGCACAAGATTTGCCTCTCCGATCAGCTTAAAAGCAGCTTCTGCACCAGGGAATTTGTTCTTGTCAGGGTGAAGGACAAGTGCAAGCTTTCGGTACTGTTTCTTGATGGTCACTTCATCTGCCAATCTATCAACTTGGAGAATTCCATACCAGTCCTTGTCCAATCCGAACATATTGGTTCTGGCTGAGCAATGGACACTACAGACGGCCAGCAACTGGTTTATGTTATCTAGTTCGGGATAAAGGCGTTGGGCTTTCATTGCAATTTTATGGGCCCCTTCAAATTCATTGTTTTGCATTTTAGTCTCCGCAAGCTCTTTGGCCTTGATCGCTTCATCCTTGTTGCACTCCATCAAAAATACTAATAAATATAGTAACCACTCAAATGCCCAACTTCCCAAATGAATCTGCCATTTTTTTCATGCCCAAGTATATGTTTTCCTACCAAAATAAACAACAACATCGGGTTTCTTTAAAACAATGATATCTCAATGTTATGGGAGATGCAAAATAGAGCTTTTCCAACTTCGAATGATTTTTCACGCCCAAATTAGTATTCCATAATGTACATTCATAAGACTATTGTTTATACAAAGGATTGTGCATTGTGATTCACATCTCACATTATGACATACTAATTGGTTATCAGATTGTTAAATTCTCTGTAACTATAGATTTTAAACAAATGATTTTTAGATGGGGAACAACCCACCCTCCAAATCTCTATCTTACCAAACAAGTGAGGTAGGTGAGGCATGCGTGTTAACAACATGGGGTTATAGACTGATAGCAACTGATTCCATCTCTAGAGTTCACACTAATTGCAGTGTCATCAATTAGGAGAAGTGAGAGAACTGTTAAATACAATATAATACATGCATTGAAGCCCAATACATGCTTCTGCAACCTGTATTCGTGCATGTACACAAACTAGTGGAAAGGTAAATGGCCAAAAAGGAAAGGTAAAAAGCATAAATAACACAAGCACGCTTCTTGGAAACATTCGCACCCTTGTGGTTCGTAAAAAGTCAAACTTGGCAGAGAAGTTTTAAATTTCTTCCAGAAAGAAAAGGCTAAAACCTAGGTATGATGCGCAACCAATCAAAATGTAATGCTCCAGGATAGAGAACATACCGACAGAGACGAGAGCTGCGCAAACGCAGATCAAACCCTATACACCGAGTTCACCAAACCGACTAGATTTGGAAGGAGATCTAGATGATTTATTCACGATGCAAAGATGCAACAGTGTTTATTAGGAAAACCGAGCGCGGGCATGTACCCACATGAACGTATGTATGTCTAGATGCAGAGGTCGAAGGAGGTTTGAATTTGTTGGGAGCGAAATGAGGTGAGCCGCGGCGGGAAAGTGAAGAAATTTAGAGTGTGGGAGGGAAGTCCTCAAATCTTCTGAAAATTCACTTCCCCCATGAAAACAAAATACGTCTGCAATTTTTTTTGTTAGGGCACACCAGGGTGGGTTTTTGCTGCTTTGGTAATCATCCACATCCGAAGAATCTAGAACACATATTGATTCTTCGAGCCTAGAATTGGCATCCGGGTCGGTCTGGCCCAACTCAAGCTTGTCTTTTTCAATAAATGCTTTATTTTGTTTTTCTCAAAGCTTTTTTGAAGCTTCCCAAAGTTCTTTTACTCTACTTTCTTACATTTGGAGGTATTGGATTATGGGCTAAGGCACCCCATCTCCCACTTGTGTTCGGCCCAACATAGATGGACCCCTTTGCTTCAATCAGCCCGGCTTCTCCGCCCCTTTGCCCGTTTCTGTAACCGTCGACTAAGGTTTTCATTTAAACCCCAGTATACAAGGCATATCCTTTGTCTTCTTCGGTGAGAACCTTCTGTGTTGTTCGATCTAGAGAAAGAGAGAGAGAGAGAGAGAGAGAGAGAGAGAGAGAGAGAGAGAGAGAGAGAGAGAGAGAGAGAGAGAGAGTTAGGGTTCTCTGAACCGCTGCTCCTCGTCATTCCTCTATGTGAACTCTTCTACTACTCTGTTTCTTCTACATCTGGTGACGTTGAGATGGTTAGGGCAGGCTGAGTGTGTTACCCCGTTTGGCGAGCTTAGGTGGTGCTTTTGTGTGATCGTTGAGTGTGGCCTGAGTCGGAGAAGTGAACACCCAACAGTGGTATCAGAGTCGAATCTTCGTGTAGACACCTCTTCCGCCGCCTAAAGCTCCGCCGTTGTGACGCTAAAGATCTCCATCGTGATGCTACAGATCCTCGCCGGTTAGGTAAGTCGAGATACCTCTATCAAGTAAATTGATGATAAACACCCTAGGTTGGCGGGTGCCTCCGGTCCTATTGTGTTGTTCTCTGTGTTTTCGTTGTTTTACCCCCCTTCGCGGCCAATTTTTGCGCTGCTAGACAGTGCGGTCTAGCTGTCAGCTTAATCTGACTCCCCCGGGGTGCGTGTCTTGATGTTTTTCTCTATGTGGCTTTGTTTGTGTGGCTTTGAGTATTACATGCTTAAATTTACATGTCCTTGTGAGTCTTTGTGTACTTATTTGTGCTCTTGACCTGTTGTATGCATCGACTTGTGCTTGATCCTTGAGATCCTTGTCACATGTGCATCACTGGTACTTTGGGCACTTGAGGTTAGGGTTGACAGGTTCCCTGACAGCCATTTTAGTGCCCTCCGGATCTGTGTGGCCTGTCAGTCCGCTGCATGTACTCTATGATTCTTGTTTACTTGGGTCCGGTCTCTTTTTTGTGTTTTGTTTCTTTGTTGAGTTCATTTGTTTTTTGTGTATTTCTTGTGTACATCAGTGGGCTATCACCATGTCTGCAAACCAATATTAGAATGCTTCCTTTTAATGGTAAATCTAATTTTGACATTTGCAAATAGAAAATAAAATGTGTTTTAATTCAACAAAAGGTTTTCAGAGCTGTAACTAAGAAGTTTCTTGAAACTGAGGATTCTACAAAGCAATTTGAAATGAATGTAATCACCTCCCTAATCTTGTTATTACTCATTTCTCTCTTGAAGCCCGTTGTCATCGATCTCGTCGGTGCAACATGTAGACGGCCGCCATTTACATCTTCCCGCGCCGATTTGTCGATGTCGCCGTTGGCCTCGACGAGAGACGCACCTCCTACGCATTTACCACGAGTGCGCCGCCGTGACACGCTCACTGTTGCATGTTCGCCACCGGTGCCGCAACTCGCCAGTGACTGTACTCGCCTCCATGTTTGCCACCGGTGACACAACTCGCCGATGACTCGCTTTCATGGTCGCCACCGGTGACGCAACTCGCCGGTGACTCGCCTTCAAGTTTTCCACCGGTGACGCAACTCGCCGGTGACTCGCCTTCATGTTTGCCACCGGTGACGCAACTCGCCGATGGCTCGCCTTCATGTTGTCGTCGATGCCGCATCTTGTCGACGACTCACACATGGACGACGATCTCTTCATGACAATGGCGTCCGCACCTTGGCCATCACCTCCTTGCCGCCGGTGGCGCAACTTACCGGGCAGCCTACCTTTCTCCGTCGTCGTGGCGCCGCTTGACAACGATGAAGACTCGGACCTCGACAAACAAGGCTCTGATACCAAATGTTGGGAGTGCTTAGGAGGAAGAATTCATACGTAGCTTCCAAAATATAGAAATTGCTTAGAGAGAGAAAAAACACGTAGCTTTGTTTATTGTTCAACTTGACTTTAAACATAAAACAACATGCTTAAATAGCCTTTGCATACACACATGCAGCATACTCCACGTCCTAGTATACACACACACCCACTAATTAATTAACTCCACTAACTAAGTAACTATCTAAGTAGTTACACCCATAAAGACCCACTCACCACTCGGACATGCATGTAAATGACTTAAATAATACCTAATGCAAATTACTTAATGTGCAACTTAACTAATTGACCCAAATTAGACTAACACTATTGCAACGGCACATACACACATTAGTACCGTTACAACACATACACGGTGTCACGCGACGCACACTACTTGGCATGACTCATCCCGCCATGCACTAACACTCTAGTCTAAATTGCATCAATGACTCAAAATAAACTGAATTAAACATGGGTACGACGTGGGCGGAGTCCGACGCGGCGAGGCGGCCGCGAGGTGGTGGTACAACAGCGTGTCGTCCACCAGGCCAACAGCACTGGTGTCTACCCGACGGCGACGGCGACGAACTATTTCGAGTGGGCGCTCATCATGAAGGTGAACATGGAGGCCCAAGGCGTGTGGGACGCTGTCGAGGGTGGCGGGAGTTTTAGCGAGGATAGGGTGGCGCTAGCGGCAATTTTGCGAGCCGTGCCACCGGAGATGCTCTCCACGCTTGCTGTGAAGGCGACGACAAAGGAGGCATGGGACGCCATCAAGACCATGCGTGTGGGCGATGAGCGTGTCCGTGAGGCCAAGGCACAAACTCTACTCAAGGAATTTGATTCCGTTCGCACGCGGAGCGGTGAGACGATCGACGACCTCGCCATGCGCATGAACGGACTCGCCAACAAGATTCGCACCCTCGGTGAGACCTTTGAGGAGGTGAAGGTCGTGAAGAAACTTCTTCGGATCGTGCCGTCCAAGTACACCCAGGTAGCTATTGCAATTGAACAGCTTCTTGATCTTAAAACCATGTCCATGGAGGAGCTTGTGGGAAGGCTCAAAACGATGGAGGATAGGAGCGATGCGGACGACAGCGCCAATAACAATGACCATGGGGGTGGAGGTCAATTGCTCCTCACGGAGGAGGAGTGGCGTTCTCGCTACCGCGGCGGCACCGGCAAGAAGAAGAGTACATTCGACATCCGTAAGGTACGATGCTACAATTGTCAAGAGTATGGGCATTTCTCCAAGGATTGCACAGCACCAAGGAAGGAGCGGGCATATCTCGCCGAGGACGAGCCGGCGCTGCTGTGATGGTCCACAAGGAGTTCTAAATAAATGACAACAAGATTAAGGGGGTGATTGTTGGAGTTAATCTTGTTGTTTATAATTTTATTATGTTTAATTCAGTTTATTTTGAGTCATTGATGCTGGAACTAATCTTGTTATTAGTGCTAGATTATTAGTGTTAGTCTAATTTGTATGGATTGGTCAATTAGTTATTTGCATTTAGTGTTATTAAGATAATTACGCATGCATGTATTTTGAGTAGTGCGTAGTGGGTTAGTTACGAACTTACGCATGCATGTGTGTAGTGGATTGTAACCACCAGTACTACGTAGGATGTATTTTCATTGTTTATAAATTGAGAATGGGTGAATCAAAAGCTTTAAGGCTTTCACCACCACCAAGAGAAAACCATGAGTTCATTAGTCACACCATTCGTTATTTTTTCTTATGCATGTACGTACGCATAGAATGAGTTTTAGCATATCCATCATTATTATCTTCTTCCTCCTTTAGCAAATCCAACATGTAACAACATGTTCTACATTTTATTTAAATCTTTCTAACTCAGTGCTTAGAAAGGTAGATATACTTGACTCTGCAAAAGAATTGTGGGATACATGTGAGAGTCTTTATGCTGATACCTCTCTACCTGGTAAACTGTTTTTATTAGAAAAGTTTTTTTGATCTAGGCTTGACCTAACCAAAGACATTGATGAAAACCTGGATGTTTTTAATAAGCTCATTCAACACATTAAGCAGACTGGTGATAAGCATATTGATGATTGCACCCCTATTGTGTTGTTGAAGGTTATTCCTGACACTTATAATGATGTTAAGTATACTATTAAGTATGGTGGAGATGAAGTTTTTCTGGACATTGTTGTTAATGAGTTAAAGAGTAAGGAGCTAGATCTAAAACCGGCTAGGACTAGTAAACATCAATCTGATTCTGGTGAGGCTTTTTTTGTTAGGGGTAGATCTCAGAGTAGGTCTAGACACCTTAAGCATAATAGCTAGGGTAAGACCAATAGCCAACCAAATAAGAAGAGGAATAAGTCTAGAATGCGTGTTTGCTACAACCATGTCAATCTTGGCCATTTTATTGAAGATTGTCCCAACCCTAAGAAACCTGAACAAGCCAATGTTGTTGTTGATCATGACAATCATGGTGATGTTTTTATGGTATGTGATCATGTGAACTCTGTGTTTAATGATATGACTGAGCATGAATGGTTGATTGATTCTGGTTGTTCCTATCACATGACACATTTTAAGCATATGTTTTCTACTTATGAAGCATGCGACTTTGGTTTTGCTTCCTTGGCTGATAGTATAAAATCTAGGGTGCATGGTGTTGGTGATATATGCTTGAAAATTGACTATGGAACTGTTTTTACTATTAAAATGTGAGACATGTTCCTGATTTGTGCCATAACTTGTTGTTTGTTTCTGCTCTTGAGGGTTGTGGGTTAAAAGGAAAGTGGGAAAAGGGGTGGCATGAAAATTTTGAAAGATTCTCTTGTTTTATTTAAGGCAATGCGTGTTAATAATCTCTATGTGTGTCATGCCAAACTTTTCTCTGATTCTGCCTGTGGGGTTAACTCTGACAAATCTATTTTGTGGCATAATAGACTATGTCATATGAGTAATAAAGGGTTAGCTATTATGCATAATGGGGGTTATTTTGGGAGGTGCTCTGTGTCTTTTGTGTCATTCATTGAATGTTGTGTTGTGGGGAAACAACGTAGGGTCATTTCCCCCTCTCCCCTTTACCCAAATCATCCCAAGTCCAAGTGTGTGCTTGAATATGTGCATGCTGATTAAAAAAAATAAGTGTATGCTGATGTTTGGGGGCTTGCTAGTGTTCCTACCCATAGGGGCAGGAAATATTTTTTGTCTATCATTGATGATTTCTTTAGGAAGGTTTGGGTGTGCCTTTTAGAGTTTGAATTTGATGTGTTTAGTAAGCTTATCAGTTGGAAAACTTTAGTGGAAAACAAAAAAGGGTTAAAGGTTAAGACTTTTGTGTAACAACGTCCCTAAGTATATTTACTTTTATCAAGTATGTATTGAACCTTGCGAAATGTGTAATGAATTTTACGTAATTGTAAATTTTTGTCATTTCTTTTTATGTGAATAGTAGAATTCACGTGAAGCCCACACCAGTAGCAGGGACTCCCGATATTTTCGGGACCACATATTATATTCATCTAAGTCTAGATAATATTTATATGATGGTGGATATCCATGTTGGGCCATAGAAATAATGTAGAGTTGCCCAGTTGTGCATACGAGGCCCATTTATCGGTATCGACATACTGACATATAAAAGCCATAATAAATTACGGAGACCAGTAGATTAAAAGTTGGGTAATATATATTCATTCCAGAAGTCCATAATAATTGGAAGAATGATATATATTTCGAAAAGTGCATCAAATAAGGTCTATTCGAAAGTGCATCAGATAGGGGTTATTGTGCATCAGATCGACACTTTGGACGGCTGAGATGAATTCTCATTTTACACGTTAAGACTTTTTTTATTTGATCCAAATTATATATATATATATATATATATATATATATATATATATATATATATATATATATATATATATGGAGGGCGAGTGAGCTCTGGCGATTGAGCGATTGACCTATGGCAACCACTTCTGCGGCGGCTCAGCCGCCGCCGATACGTCTGAACGGGGAGAAAGAAACGTTTGCTTATATGTTGATGGGTATTTCAGCCGAGCCTTTCCAGGCAGTCAGTCACTCCAAGTTCAAGGGATTACCGGCAATAACATTTTCTGAACCACATGTGGACAACTTGGCTGTTAAACATAAAAATGCCCTGATCGGTTACTTTTTTAAGGCGCGGCCCTCCCTGGCTACCCTATGTAAGTCATTTGAAATTATTGATTTCAAAGGGATTTTTCATCTTGGTTTATTGGAGAAAAAACATGTGTTGATTAGATTTGACATGGAAGAGGATTACTTACGTTGTTGGAACAGGCAGAGATGGGATATATTTGGTAGCACTATGAGGGTTACTAAATGGTCTCCCGATTTCAAGCCTAATGTTGAGTCTCCGGTTGTTCCGATTTGGTTATCGTTTGAGGGATTACCAATACATTTGTAAGGGAAACAAGCTTTGTTTGATATAGCTAGGCTTACTGGTAATCCATTGAAATTGGATACTGCTACCCTAAACCTTTCTAAACCATGGGTGACTAGGGTATGTGTAGAGGTTGATCTAACTAAAGACATGCCTAGCAAGATTTGGATTCAGGCTGGTAAGAATGGTTTTATCCAACCGGTGGTGTATGAAAACAGGCAAGCCTACTGCCTGTCATGTCTTCATCTAGGGCATGATAAAACTAATTGTCCCAAACTTGGTATGGGAGTTGCTCAACCTAAGGATAAAGCTATAGAATTATCTAAGGATAAAACTGCTGTCAAAGTGGCTGAAAAACCTAAGGTTGTAACATACAGAGAAAAGCAAAAGGGTGTTATCATTACAGAACCGGGCCAAGGGATAGAAATTCCAATTCAGAAAAAACAAAACACTTTAACTGAATTGGCTATCATTCCAGTCCTGGTTCAGAGGAGAAGCAGTTTTCCTCGCCAAGTGACTCTGAGGTAGAAGAAGTTTACCATGAAAAACCTCCTGGTACAAGTTCAGTATCCTCTCCAGACCTGTGGATAATACGAAGGAAGTAGGAACATTTGAGAAACAACATATTCAACACATTTTAACTACAGATATCCCAGGTCTTACAATTACAAAGTTATAGGGCAGTAAAAGAGCCAAAGATGATCAAAGTATTCAAAATTTGCGGGAAATATCAGATTTTGATCCTGAAAAAACCTCAAAAGAATATGCTTCAGACCTTGATTTGCCGAATCATTCTGAAACTAAAGAATCATGGAAAGAAGCTTTACCTTCTATTAGCAGTAAGGTGGACAATATGCTGAATGTCAGAGGTGAGGTCAAAGATTATGATCTTCTGGAAGCTTTGGCAGTGAATGGTGGACCCAGTCTTAATAAAGAAATTGATGAGGCATCAGAATTCATTACAGTAGGAAGGAGAAGAAATAAAAAACCTAAAACGGTGACTATTTTTTCCGTGCAGACTAGAAGTACAGCCAAGAGTCTGCCTAAGACTTCTTCCAATCTATCTCAATGAATTGTCTATTGTGGAATCTTAGGGGCTTGGCAGCCTCCAATCCAAGTCTATCTAATCATATTGCTAACTGGAGGATTAATATTATTATTATTATTATTATTGAGCCTATGGTGGACTTTTAAAAGGCTACTTATTTCAAAATGCAGCTTGGTTTCAACAGTGTTCTGTACTCTGATATTAATAAAAATTGGGTATTCTGGGATTCCTATTACCTCAACATCTTTGAGGTAACATGGGATCCACAGTTCATCCACTTTAGGATTTCTTTTGGCTCTTTCTCTGGTTGGATCACAAGGATTTATGGGCATCATACTATTGTGGAAAGGAGGAAGTTGTGGGACTCTCTAATTGGTTATGCCGATCAGATTAAATGTCCTTGGATGATTGGGGGGGACTTTAATGCCATTGTTGAACATGGGGAGCATTTGGATATATGTCTAATTCTGGTATTGTGCACTTGAATGCTTTGAAATGGTTGTTAAGGTATCTTAAAGCTTCTGTTAATCATAGGTTAGTCAAACTGTGTGGCTATGTAGATTCAAACTATGCTAATGACAGGGATAAGAAGAACTCAACCACATCCTACATTTTCACATTTTATGGTTCATGTGTGAGCTGGAAGTCTCAGATGCAACTCATTGTTTCACTCTCTACTACACAGGCTGAGTATGTTGCTGCCACGGAAGCCTTCAAGAAGGCTATTTGACTCAAACGTCTTGTTTATGAGATTGGTTACCTTAAACAAGATGTTACTATTTATTCTGACAACCAGTCTGACTCAACCCTGTTTTCCATGATATGACTAAACATATAGATGTTAGGTTCCACTTTATTCATGATATTGTTGATGCATGAAAAATAAAGTTGTCCAAGATTCCATCTGGGCATAATCCAGCATATATGGGAACAAAGTTTCTTCCTGCAAACATGCTATTAGCTTGTAAATAAATTGTGAATTTGGACCGTGGATGATTGATTTTTTTTGTGAGTTGTTATGACTCAGAGAGTCTGTGCACTTCTCCAATTTTGTTTTATGGGTCCTTGTGACCATGGAGTGTCTTTGTGCATCTCCAATTTGTTCACATGTTCATGTTCGTTGGGATGTCACTGGTGACTCGGCAATGATGAACTGCGTACTCATTTTTTGTGTTACTTAGCATCACCCATAAGCTAATAAGGTGGAGAATGTGGAGGTATTGGCTTATGGGCTAAGGCAGCCCATCTCCCACTTGTGTTCGGCCCAACCTAGTTTGTTCCCTTTGCTTTTGTCAGCCCATCTGACATTCATGTAATTTCCATATTTAAATTTGTGTTTTTAATTAGTTTAGAGTGATTGTTACTTTGGAAATTACACACTTTTGGTGTAATAGTTTAGTTTGTAAAATATTTGTAATATGTTTAGATTAGGTTTATTCTGAGCTCAAACAGGTCCAAGAACACTTTGGAGACCATTGGTGAACATCACAAGTGCAAGGAAAGTGCAAAAATACAAGAAAAAAAAATTTAAACCCCGACCGGGTACCATCTCCTCCTCCCTTTGCCTGTTTCTGGAACCGTCGACTAGGGTTTTCATTTAAACCTCAGTATATAAAGAATAGCCTTTGTCTTCTTCGTGAGACCCTTATGTGTTGTTCGACCTAGAGAGAGATAGAGTGAGATAATAGAGAGAGAGAGAGACAGAGAGAGAGAGCTAGGGTTCTCTGAACCGCTGCTCCTCGTCGTTCCTCTGTGCGAACTCTTCCACTGCTCTGTTTCTTTTACGACCAGTGAGCGTGATGTTTAGGGCTGGCTGAGTGTGTTTCCCTTTTGGGGAGTTTTTTTTGTTATTAAAAAAATGATATAAAGATGAAGAGGGGGACTAAACCAATACCTCTTCAAAAAGGGCATACCCTTCCGAAGTACATATAAAATATAACACCATTGGGGGACTAGAACCCAATCAAAATTTACAAAGATAACTTCATCTAATAACGAAAATAGTAAAGACCACATTTATCTGCCCAAAGAGATTTCCTAAATTCAATATTCAAGTCTTTAGCCGAATAATAAACCTCCATATTATTAGTTCCGGATTTACACAGATGGTGCGCAGGCCAGTTGGCCTCTCTGAGTGTATGTCTGAAAGTGATATCAAACTCAACTGACCATTTTCTTAATTCCTCAACCAAGCTTTTCCATCTCCCTGCTCGTTGAGTGTGGTCTGAGCCAGAGAAGTGAACCCCTAACATTATATATATTAAAGTCTGTGTTTTGTTTTCTTAACCCCCGGAAGGCAAACCACCAAAATCAGTGGGGTAAATGCCAGGGGACATTTACCGGGTTTTATTCATGAAGAATATGGAATACATTTGAGAGGGGGACCAAACCAAAACCTCTCAAAAGAAAAGAAAAACAGATATAGAAGAACAACAAATTGGGGGGGGGGGGGGGGGGGGCTAGACCTGACCCAATTTACAACCCGTCAAACAAGCACGAAGCAAAAATTAGAATCTGATCGAAGGAATGCCAAACAAATCCATATAATAAGCTCGTTTAGCTCTAATGGGCAACAACTTCGGATCAGAAAACTTCTTAATTTGCTGGCCCATATGATCTGCAGCGAGAAAGTGGGCTGCCCAATTTCCTTGTCGCACTGTATGTTCGAGCTCCAGCCTGCATCGTTCCATCCTCAGCTTAGTTTCCTGAATAGTTTTAGACCAACGCCTCACTTCCCTATTCCGTAACACATCAATATCCATTGAAGAGTCAGATTCCACTTGCATATCCTCATATCCTTCATCCGCAGCCCATTTCATTGCCATCATCAACGCCTGAAGCTCGGCGTCAGTCGGAGAGGATGCATACATCTGGATCGCGCAAAGCATTTCATGTGACACTCCATAAATTTAATAAAAAGAATTTAATATTAATGTGACACCGCACAATTATAGTTACGGATATTTTTCTTAGCTTATGCTTCGGGACGAAGCATCTTTTAAGGAGGGTAGAATGTGACACCCCGAAAAATTGCAATAAAGTAAATAAATTTTATTAGTGAGATAAAATGTTACGAAAGTCACATTTTAATAATTAAGTAATTCAGATAAAATTTTAACATCGGTGACAACTTTAATCAGATAAAAATGTTTCAATAATAAAAGTGACATTTTTATAAAAATTATGTCGATCAAATAGGATCTTGACTTAAATAACAAAAGTAACACTTTTGTAAGTGATAATTATACATGGAGTATACATAATATATATATAAGTGACATTATTTTAAAAAAAAAAGGGTCCGATAGGATTCATGTTCACAACTAAACTATAAGGAGTATAAAATACATATGCTCCGTATGTTCATAAGTACTACATGCAAATTATTATACAAGGGTAGTTGTACGTATAAGAGTAAAAACCCATACAGTGAAGCTAGCTAATAAATTATGGTAGCACATGTACTGACACGCACATGGGCAAGAGATAATCGAACTTGCTCTCAGACATGACATACCCATGTATATATGTTCGGACACCACATGTACTGCCTCCCATATGCATTTGTCTTCCCATTCTAAAAAAAAAACGTACTGGGCGTGGATAATCCACCCCGAATGAAACAAACGTACTGGGCACAAGACTGGCTATAATATTTGGCAACGCATGAAACTCTAGAGTATAAAAACATCGGCTAAGGAAATCGGCGTGGACTGTTGCGATCCACTTATTATTTTCGACCGACAATTGAGACCCCCTATCTCCGGAGAGTTACACATGCCGGACGGACTATAATTTCCTCCTTATGTATATATGTACCTACGTTCAGTCTCTTAGAATACACCATGAGCTCATACAACCTATATACTACATACATAATTATACACACACGACCGGCGAGAAACTGGGGGTTCTAAGGGCTAGTATAAAGTCTCTGTGAATGTAAAGAAGGGATAAAGTGAGAGTGAGAGCGGGTCAATCATCACCGGAGGGAAGAAAAGACCGCCGGAGTGTTGCCGGGCTGTTTCTGCCATCGCCGGAGTGATTCTCTGGCCGTTCCATCAACACCGCAGGAGAGAATTGAAGGAACTGCGTGCAGGAAGTTCCATTTGTGCCATCAGAGGAATAACGTCGCTGAAAGAAGAAGGCCGTTTGAAGTCCGCCATCGCCGTCGCCAACGCCGGGAAGACAACGAACGAAACGTACGTATATCTTACTCCGTATGTTAATACTGCTAATTAATAGGCTTGGCCGCTAATAAGTATTAGATCCCTAAGTATTATTACGTAGTAAGTAATAACAATAATAATACACTAAACTGGAAATATTATTCTAACTGCACGTACCGATTCTAATATAGTTATGGATTGTTTAGACTGGACCGAATATATGGACTGGCGGCCGAAATTAACAGTAATTGAGATAATCATAATAATAAATGATAATACTAAATATAATTCTGGTAATGTTAGAAATAATAATAGTTGGTTATGAGAGTTCTGCTCAGGTATAAATTGATGATTTTCACTTTTAAAGAAAACTGCCGAAATCCTGTCCCGGCCTGTTTTAGTAGCACGTCGACGATCGGTATGTATACTACTATACGCTACCCCTGGTTATCGCCACGAAGAAGACGAAGACATATGGCATGTTCCTTCCATCTTAATAGTAGTCCGTATTAAAATATAACTGAGCTGGGTCATCTAATAGCTACTGGCTGAAGGAGTTATAAACTTATAATTATCGGGCTGGCTAGGAACTAGAAAGGAATAGAATAAGTGGACTGGTCTATTGATTCTAATAAAAGTAATGCTAACATAATACGGAGTAAATCTAATAATCGAATCATGATACTCTGTAATAAATAAGAATTTATAGCAATGTTCACTTTTAATCAGTTCGTTACTTCGTAAACTGAATACCAACGGACTGGCTGGCTGATCAGATTGGGCGAAATAAAACAAATAGATATATTGTAATCGGGCCGAGTAGCTACACAAATAAAATTAATGGATTAACCATCGAATGAAAGCAATTATTCATGAAAGAGTTAAATCTATGTCATAAATCGGGATAGAATAATTATTAATTCTAGAATTTTTAATATTCTTTAGAAGGTGATTTCGGTGAAGATCGAGGTAGAAGCTTCCGTTAGGATTTATCACAATTCGAGGTAAGTACTATGTCAACCAAATTTCATGCTTTTCCCATATAAATATATTTGTGACTAGTTATTTGAGATCATTTGAGTATATGATAGTTAATGAGATTTTACGTATCAATTGTGATTGTGAATTATATATATTCGAGATTTGAGTATTTTTATATTGGGTGATATTTTGAGCATTTGAATTTACATATGAATTGTTATTGGATTGAGATTTGAGATTTGAGCTATTTATGAAGTATCCTATATTTTGGACTATTTATGGTATATTTGAGTATGATGAGTTGGAGTTAATAATTTCATTGTGAATAATTTTGTGGAATTTGGATTTCATATCCATTTTGATTGATGTTATGATACTTGAAATTGAGATTGGATTATGATTTTTGTGAGTACTCGGAGAAATGTGGATTTGGTGAGTGGTAATTGGCTATAAGTCTAATTCCACCAGGGATCTCCCAAAAGTGGAGCATCCCAGCTTAATTGTAGTAGTCGGTAGAAAAATCCCGACTACTCGGACTTTTTACTACCCGGAGAGCTTGGAATCTCTTTTAGGGGGTGTGCACACTTAAGGTAGGAGTTCGGCTTCCATTGGATTTGATTGAGTTTGGATGATTGGATTATATTTGGATTTAATTGGACTTGGATTCCATTGGTATTGAGGTGATTTGGATTATTTGGTTGGACTTGATTGAGGTGAATGGAATTACATTATATTGGATTATTTGAGTGAATTATATTCGTTTGGATTGGGTTGAATTTGATGTGGTTGAGATTATTAATTTATTCGTAGATTTCCAAAGTAATACTTTTGGATTTGGTTTGATATGATTACGTTGAATATTGATTATGAGTATTTGGAAGTATTTTGAGGTAGATATATTTGGAGTTTTACATATAATTTATGTTCTGGAATATTTACAAGAATTTTGGTGGTTTATGTACATTGACATTTTAGAATTATTATGATTTGGAAATTTGTATCTATATTTGGAATATTATTATTTTACATGTGATTTTGTGATGAGAATTTGTATAAAGTGTTTCAAAAGGTTTCCTCCCAAATGTTTTCACAAAATGATATATATGTATCAAACATGATTATTTTACAGGGTTGGGTGGGCCTTACTTAGCATTTCCAGCTAATTTTTGTTTCTTTGTGTTTTTCTTTCTGTACTTTATTTGTGCAGGAATTGAGGATCATATTGAAGTTGATTTCGAGAGCTTCCGCTAGAACACATAGACTAAAGTGAATAAGTAATTTATTTTAGTCTTAATTTTAAAGAATTGTAGTTGAACAGTTAAATATGGAAAATTTTAATTTGTTGGTGGTGGATAGCCTGTGCACTCGGTTATGTGAGAACCGAGTGTGGCGGTAACGCCCCAGTTCCCCTTTGAATTTTCCGCTGCATAATTCTGATAAATCATTATTTAAATGTATTTTTGGGTGGGAAATTTGGGGGTGTTACATTTCACCTCTTTGGTTTCTGATTATTGCTCCTCCTTTCGCGTAATCAGCTAAGTAACTCGCATCTATGTTCATCTTCATCCTGCTATTAGGCTTCTGCCATTTAATAATCTGTAATTTTGTACCCTTAGCCTTGAAGTTCTGTGGAACCAGATGTTCGTCCTTCAAAATATGATTGATTGTGCTATTTTTCATTGTAGGAAAGCTGTGCACCCATCTTTGTGTATATTGCTTTATTTGACCGATTAGGTTTTCAAAATTTGGTGAGGAACCCCCTTTTCCCCAAATAATATTAGTGTAGGATTTCCATATATGCCAGCTAATTATTCCTGACATATTATGTTTGAACAAATCCATCACTCCCTTAGAACCTGCCTGAGTCCACCAATTCCGAAAAACTTGAAGAATAGAGTCCTCTACAGTAATGCGGATTCCTAAGATCCTCATAAAGTAATGCCAAACAGGTTTAATAGTTGGGCATTGATAGAACAGATGTTCTAAAGTGTCATTGTGTTTTCTGCACATCACAGAGATGGAGGGTTCCAGGATCCTTTGGAATCTCCTGAGTTTATCAGTAACAGGAATTATACCTTTAACAATCTTCCACTGAAGCAATTTAATCTGAAGCAATTTAATCTTAAGCTCCTGTTGAGGGTGCCAAATATGTTTAAATGACAAAGTAGAGCTAAGTTGATCTCTAACTTCATTATAACCACTTTATTCCTCATTCCAGGTTAAGATACCTTCAGGATCAATAGAACACAGAGAGGTAGCCAAGCCATGAATAGAGCAAATTCTTCTCCAAATAAATGAATCAGTCACCTTTGGTATCATTACATCATGTCTATTATATCATCCTCTAATAAAGTCTATCCACAATGTTTGCCCCGTCTTCCATTTCCACCACAGTTTGAGTGAGAATGCCTTCTCAATGTCTGAAAGTGACCTAATACCCAGTCCTCCCTCTTCAGTAGGGTAACATAAATTGTCCCATTTCACCCAGTGATATTTGTTTTTGTCATCAGAAGAGCCCCAAAAGAAAGATGCCATTTTACTGTTCAGAACCTTAATAACCTTTTTTGGTAAAGTATCCACAACAAGAGTATGTAATGGCATAGTGTTAAGAACATACTTGATAAGGATCGGTCTCCCTCCTTGTGACAGATTCTTTTGTTTCCAAGGAGAGAGCTTCCTTTCAAATTGTTCAATTAAGCCTCCACAGAATTGAAACCTGTTAATACCTTTATGCAAATTAACCCCAGGTATTTGATAGGAAGAGAAGCCTGAGACATACCCAGTAAGTCCTTGATACTATTAATTCTGCCTGGTGAGGTTTTTCCATAAACGAAAGAGCTCTTGTGAAAACTAATCAGTTGGCCAGAAGCACTTTGATAGTTGTCTAGAAAAGTCTAAAAAAACGCTATTCGAGCATGGAGCAAAGAAAATTAATCAGTTGGCCAGAAGCACTTTGTGAAAATTAATCAGTTGACCACGAGCGTGGGTTGAACAAAGACAAGAAAGACTAAAAAAAACGTTAGTCGAGCATGGAGCAAAGAATGACTTTATTCTTCGGCACTACTGTCCGGAAAGTTACAGGTAGGAAGTACAATGTAAAGAATGATAAAATTGATACAAAGTCTAAGAGACGAGTGGGGCATCAGGCCTGATCGACGCCCAGAGTTGGTACCTTGAAAAGAACCTGTGCTACTTTTTCCTTGACCTCGGCCTCCGCGCGATCCTTGCGCTCTTGAAGCAGTACAAGGGCCCCCTTGTAGGCATCGACCATCAGCGAGTCAAACCCGGCCGCTTTAGGGTCAAACGGAGCTCCAAAGTGACGCTCGAAGACCGGGAGATTCTCAGCCACAAGGCCGATCATACCTTTAAAATAGGTGTCATCGGCAAGATCGTCGAGGAAACGCTCCCCGGTAGGGGTGGCCTGTAACAATTTGATGCCATCCAAGTAAGGATTGGGGCAAACAGCAAGACACTCCCCGACGAACTTGGGAAGGAGCTTCCTGGCCATCGCCTGCACGGCACCAGTGTAAGCCTTGGACTTCTGGAATTCAATGGAACCAGACTCCTAGATCTTCGAAACATCGGCCTCATATATGGGGACATGGTTATCTGCACCAGTGCGACGAACCTCAACCCCGGCATGGGAAACAACCCACATACGGCTACGCAGGTCTACAAGATCGGCCTCCTGCTTCCTGATGAGCTCTTTTTTAGATGCGTTCTCCTGGACAAGCTTATCATGAGCCTCGGCCTTTTCTTGGAGGGATCCAACCTTGCCCCGTTGATGTGTGTTTTCTCGCACTTAAAATAGATCGTAATATAGTGGTGTAAGTACGAGTATCGTCTCCACAGGGATAGACAAAAGGGAATCAAGAATTAATTAAATTCAGCGATTAAAAATAAATAAAATAAATGCGTCGTGCGAGATTGGTTGGTTTGGAAAATAAAACTAATGCGAATAAAACAATTAAACTAGGGGGGTCTCTCTAATTAATGACGAAGGAAACAGGGATTGATTCCGGGGTAACCAGATTTCTGGCAGATCAGGCTTAATTACATGAAATTAATTTAATTGAGCCTAGCTAATCATTACTAAGTTCTTACCGCTCTCGCGGCGTAGAGTACAATAATTTAGGGGACCAGACTGATCTCACATGCGACAGGATCCTAAATTATTGCCAAAACGAGCGAGCTTACGACCCCTTAATCGCTACTAATCTCTTTGCGAACGATTAAGTGTGTGTGAATGTGTCCTAGAACAAATTAGATCTCTCTTAATTTATTCTACAAGCAATTGTAATTCTAGCGGCCGTTTTAGGTTACAAGAGATATCAGTTAAAATATTCAAACACAAATTAAACGGCATTCATGCAATTAACCCATCAAGAATCTAGCCATACATCATGATCAACCCCTTCATCAATCCCAAATCCCTAATTAAAACTACTCACAATTCATAATTGAAGAGTCAATAGAATTGGAATAAAAAGAATTAATTGTCATTAATTAAAAAGGTGGAACTTACAAAGAATCCCAAAAGATTGATGAACAAGGCTGAAAAGCCCTCTAAAATTCGTGCTAGGCACTCTCTCTAAGCTCCCCCTTGAAAACGGGGGTTTACAGGCTGTTTAAATAGAAAAATCAGGTGAAATTTGAGCTGAATTGGGATTTCCAGAGGCAGGCACGATGCCAGGCACGATCGTGCCTTCGATCATGCCTTCGGAGCAAAAACACTCATTTTGGGCAGGCACGATCGTGCCTCCCTCCAGGCACGATCGTGCCAAGCTGGCAGTAGCTCCGCGATGCTTTCTCTTCACGCACGATCGTGCCTGACTTTGAGGGCACGATCGTGCCTACCTAACTTCCGAATTTGGCAATTCTTCCTTCATTAAAGTTGTAGATAATGAAGTCCTCTATCCATCCCAATTTTCCGAATGTGATTTGAATCATCCAATCAAGATATATGATCAAAACGGTGGAAGGTGTCTTTCTGAAATTGTAGCAGAGATCATCTGACTTCATCGTCTGTTTTCACCTTCTTCCTCCTCTCGCAAAGGGGTAATCATATCATTTGTATCCCTTGAAGTGAGATTTCATATGGATCTTGAATCATGTCCATAGGTTTTTTCTACAAAGAGTTATGCTTGAACGATTGACAGAAGGTCATCCTGATCGTCGTTTTCAAGCTTCATTCATTTTCTTTTGATCTCATAACCAATCCTAGAGCTCTTTTGCCATCAAATCTTCACCGTAAACCTTTCGGTGACCTCCAGATCTCTCAATCCACTCTCGAATGCATCTCGAATCATCCCGATTGCTCCTCAAGCATCAGTGCCGAACTCTAAAATCCTGATTTTGACTTCAAATGACACAAAACTCGAACCAACGCATGTTAAACATAACTTGAGCTAAAATTGAGACTAGTAACACCTTAAAACTAGGAAAACCATCAAAAGCCGATCTCAACACGCATCAAATGCGTGCCTAAATACGGACTTATCACCCGTGCATTCTTGAGCAGGGCATCACACTCAGCCCGCAGTGCGGCCATCTCCCTCCCCTGCTGCTTAAACGCCATCCGAGCCCTGTGGAAATAGAGCCCGGCCTTGTCCAAGGTACTCTGACCACATTCAAGAAGGTCCTCGGGGGCTTCCTGAGCGGCGAAGTCTTGGGGAACCTTGAGGTTAAGGCCGCACCAGATAGAAGAGGCGGTCTGGCAAAAAAGCATCATGGATTCCTTACGGGGGCCAACGCCGGAGAATTCAATAAGTCCAAGGGAGGACCTGCTGGCCTCAGGTGGTGAAGAGGGACGAACGTCGGTGGAACCAGCTGTAACACCCTCATTTTTCTCACCAAAATAAAATAGCATTTTGAAATTAAAACATCTTTATTATAAAACATATTTAGAGTACAGCGGAAGTCTTTAATGGAAAAACAGGTGTGTCACCGCCACACTCAACCTATACATGATTGAGTGCACATGCTATCCACCATTAATTCAAGTAGCCATCAATTAAAACTTAAAACAAGTTTATGGATTACAAATTTAAACAACAATAATTAATCAAACGTGTGCAACTAGCGGAACACTCGGGCAGCAAGTACATCAATCTTCATAGTCATAATCATCTGTACAATAGAGCAAAGAGAAAAAGAGAAAAGAGACAAAAATTAGCTTTAGAGCTAAGTAAGATTCCACCCGAACCCGTAAAATAATATAATTTGGAAAATAGGTTTTTGTATATGTATATATATATTGAAAAGTAGTCTCTCATATTTCCAAAATGGTTTAATGTCATAAAATAATTTCCACAATAGATAATATCATCCTTCAATTCCTCCAAAAGTAATACTTTAGATTCTTTTAAAAGTGGGCGAAACTCAAGATTCCTCGAGCCCAATGAGTCGTTGTTATCTACGACTCATCCCGGAATTCCGGCTCCCACCGACCACCAATTGGAAGCTGAATTTCTACCTTAAGTGTGCACACCCTCTAAAAGGGATTCCAAGCCCTCCGAGTAGTAAGAAACCCAAGTAGGCAGGATGTTTTCTACCACCTACTCACAAGGGACATTGTCCAAGGGTAAATTAGATAACTACTACTACGACCACCAAAGGATCTTTGATCCTCAAATAAAAGCCCAGAATGTCTACCGGAGTATGTCATTGTCGGACTGGTTACCGACCCAAATAAATTTCACCAAAAGTAGTAGTAGCCCTAACCACCCACGCCTCGTGTTTCTCTCAAGACGTAAGAATATATATTATGAAAACTTTAAGTTTTCCCCAAATCATTCTTGTCACATTTTCTCAAAATATCCTTTGTAATAAATATAAATCCACCAATATTCTTTAATAAAAAGAATATACATTTAATCATCCATAAAAGGTAATAATCCACCAATATTCATATAGTCAAAATATTCGATCCATGTCAAACATATAATTTCCCATTCATAAATAATTCACATAGTGCAAATATTGCATACATATAAGTACGAGGCAAAATATTTTGGTTGACATAGAACTTACCTTAAATTGCGATAACCCTCTTAATAAAATCTCTAGCTTGGTCTTCACTTGAATCCTCCTTCTAATATATATCAAAATTCTAAATCAATAACTACTCTATTATTTTTGTTATCTCCTATCTATCCAACCTTTAATTATTATAATTTCATAATTCCTTCTTTAAATATAACTATTAAGTTAGATTCATAAACCTTATTTAAAATGTTAATTTTCAGTCCAACCTTATTTTCTTTAATCATACTAATCCCTCCATAATTTACTTTAATTTATTCGATTAATTAGTTAACTAGTCTGATTATATTAACTACATAATAATTTCATTATTTCGAATTTAAATAATCAATTTCAGTTCAAAATTCAGTTTACATAATTTATATAGTTTATTTAATAAACCTTTTAATAATAATTTGACGTAAGCAATAATTCGAAATAATAATCATTAATGATAATCTAATCTCAATAACAACTTTAATTAGTTCAATAGTTTATTTATACTAACTAACCTAATTAAATTAATTAATCCAATCCTCTAGTTTTATTTATTTGATTCACTAATTTAATTGAACTAACTAAATCAAATAAATAAGTTTAATTATATCAATATAGCTAAATAAATTAACCTTATTCAATTAAGGCCAATACTCAAATTCTAATCTCGTTTTAATTTTCTATTTTTAATATAAAGTTCAAAAATATTACCACGTCCATAATTTAACTAATTTATCCATTAAACTAATTGATTTAGTTAAACTAGTCCAATGAAGTCAATTAACTAAATTATTAAGTACACATTACTTAATTAATTGGTTTATATTAATCAACTAATTTTTTATGAGTTCAAATAGTTTAATAATTTATATGGAGTCCAAATCACTAATAATCAAGGATAATAATTATTAATTTAATCACACTAATTTAATTAGTCCACTAATTCAATATTTTATTTATTAAGTCCAAATATAGTCATTCATTTATACTAGATAACCCAACTTTATTTTCCTTTCCTTATTTTATTACAAACATCATTTTTAGTGCAGAACATTAAGTTCAATCTTAGTGATTTATTTATTTCACCATTAATATCAAAATTTTCTTATTTAATTACTTAACTAGTTTTATATGGCCCAATTAAATTAAATAGCTTAAGAATGGACTTTATAAATTTATTACCGTCCATAACTATATTTTGGGTCTATATTTGATCTAGGTTGTCCAGATATTTATTTTAGAATTATTTCCCTTATTTATTCACTTAATTTCGTATATCTATTAACCGGTTTAATTACAATTAAATATGCTAATCATAATTTTTATTATTTATAAATGGTCCCAAATGTCCTAGATAGTTATATATTTAATCTAGCTTGCTCCAATATTTATTTCATAATTTATCTCATTGTTTAGTTAATTATTTACTAAATATGTACAAATTGGCCCAATTACAATTAAATCAATTAAAAATAGCTACAAATATTATTTTTCAATTATTCTTGGTCCGAATATGTATTTTTATACCAGGTATTTAATTTATATTTTTCCAGATTTTATTTATTTCATTTACTATTTTATTTTTAATTTTTATTGAAAATGGGCTGAACCGGCCCAAATACACGACCCGGCCCAAGAAGACTGGGTTGTCTTCTTCCCAGCTCTTCTCCAGGTTGCGATTCCGGCGACCGGAATCACGAAAACTCCGGCGAGAGATAACTTTACTTACAGGTAACGGATTTCGACGATTCAAGTTGCAAAATGATCCTGACGTCGAGACGAAGCTCCTCCACCCCTATCTACGGCCAAATGTCCGCTTTTGCTGAAGACCCGTTTCCATGGCTTGCAACTCCGGCGACCTCTAGGATGCTCCGGTGACTACGAATCGGTCTGGAATTTATTGAGAAGTATTCCTAGACCTCTCACGACCCTCCTCTTTTGGTTATAGGCAATTTCTTACGTAAGTATATTGATGGAGTATATGGCCCAGGAACCCCCGGCCCATAGACTCCTACTTCTCCTACACAAGTCCATCGAGTAAGGGAACATCTTAGGCCCAAATGCAGCGGCCCAAGCCTCAAAGAAGCCCAGAATACACACTGGGGTGCCTTCGGCCTCCTTGGCCGAAGGCTCCAAAACTCACAGGATAGCCTTTTTGGGCATACGAAGCTACTGGGAAAAACGGCGGAAAACAGAAGCCTTCGGCATCTTCGAAGCCCTCGGCATCAGAGAAGCCTTCGGTTGAACCAAGCCTCCGGGCATACCGAGCCTTCGGCCACACAGGGGTCCTCTGTTACATGGACCCCTCGGCTACGCAAAGAGCCCTCGGCTACGCAAGGAGCCTTCGGCCGAACATGCTCAATCATCGAAGATTCCTTTTGGAGACATCCAACCACCGCATTTAATGCAGCGTCACATCCGCCAACCGCATTCAATGCGGTGAACGTACCACTGCCAGTGCCACCCGACTGATGTGACCCCTCGGCCGTTGGATTACTGACACGTGTACTCTCATCGCATTTATTGCTGCAATAAATAGCAGCCCATTTCTCCTTGTAAACGATCCACATCCCAACTCCCACACGCTGAGTTCATTTAATAAATCGACTCTCTCTCCTCCTATTTTGCTCTGACTTCTCTCTAGTTATTTCCGCAATAACCCCTCGGATAAGATACCCCCCGGGTAGATTATCCATCATATATATATATATATATATATATGTGTGTGTGTGTGTATATTTCCGGCGAGTAAGTATGTATATATGCTCTACTCGTTTTCTTCACTTTGTAGTGATTTAGAATGGGAAGGGAGCTGTATTTATAGCTGTAGATCGATCATTCTAGGCTGAATCATACATGGAGTGATTGGTTTGCATTATTTCTTCATTATTGTTCAATATTATTATACATAGTAGTATGAACATGCATGTGTAAATGTTGGTTGTTCTAAATCATTCCAAGTCTAGTCCGCAGGTTCATTGCATATATTATTACCTCTATTTGTATTATTGTGAACACCTATGTGTATGATTGTCACCCACAAGTTACATTTTATATGTATATGTATATTATTACTAGTAAATTTTTATTACATACATACTACGTATTAACCCATATAGGATATTTAGTGCATTTTGATGCATATATCATTAACCGGTGTATTTAAATTACAATTGTTAAAATGTCACTTTTATTGTTTAGCTCATATGTATAATCATTACGTGTTACAAAATGTCACTTATAATATTTTGATATTTATTTTTGTTTACCTTGTGAGATATATTTTATCTGGTTTATTTTTATTTTATTTTTTTTCCGATGCCACATAAGTTTTTAATTTCTATTGCATGTAGTGTGCGTATATTTTTATACACCAAGTATAATAAAAATATTTTGATATTACTTTCATTTGATTTATCAGATATAACTTATCTGATTTATTTATTTATTTTTATTTCAAATTTTTGAGGTATCACACCGGCGCCTTGGGCATCCTCATCCCTAAGACGACGAACGTCAGAATTATTTGGCGGAGAGGGAGGGGGTTTGCTCTTAAAAGCCTGTTTCTGCTTAGGTGGGCTCTCGGGCTCCTCATCGGAATCATCGACCATTATAATGGCCTTAGAAGCTGTACCCTCATGGTGAGGTCTTTTCAAAGCACCAGCCTCCGAGGTCTCCTCAGTTTGTGGTCTCATCACCCGGGGCTCGATCTTTGGGACGAGCGGCCTGCTACCCTTGTCCTGATTCTTGCCTTCACGGCCAGGAATGATGGGGATATTGTTGGAGCGTCCCATGGAAGAAGAGGATGGAAAAACTTCTGCAGAAAAGTGTTGGTCCCGTTTGAGTTGGTAATCAGTCTAGAGGGGGGGTGAATAGACTGATTAAAGTTTTTCAACTTTTCTCTAAGTCAGAGTTGACTTGTCAGAGATGGTCAAGTTCTGATGATCAGAACTGGTCTTTTGCAGCGGATGAGAGTACCGGGTAGCCTCAAACAAATCCTAAGGCAGGTGCCTTTCTGATAACTCTGAAAACAAGATCTGCTGAACACAGATCCCAAGTTCAAGAGAGTTATGCAGTTAAGAACTAAAGTGCAGAAAATAAATGCGTAAAGTAAATGACACCGGAGTTTTTATAGTGGTTCGAGGAACAACACGTTCCTCTAGTCCACTGTTCCACTAAGCTTGTAAGGATCAATTACAACGCTTTAGTCCCTAGCACTTAAGAAGTTCTCCACGCCTTCTTCAAGCCTAGTTGTCACCCGGGATGCAGTCCTGCTTCCTGATGACTGATCCTTTCACTCAGCTTCCCGGAAGTATCACCACTTCACTGCTGCAGTTACTTGGACGCCCTTCTTTGCAGAAGATGTTTTGAAAACAGAGTTTTCTCCAACTAGCTTCGTTACAAAAGATATGTAGTTGAAGTTCTTGAAGTGTTGAAGAACAGGATGAACTTTGCTGTGTGTTGGGTTTGAAGAATGAGAATCTGAGTCTTCCCAACGTAAGCTAGTCTTGTTGATGAATGTGGAGTTTGAATCTCAAGAGAGCTTGAAGTATGATGAGCAAAAGTTCTTGCAAAAGTTCTGCGAAGAGAGTTCTGGTCCTGTTCTTCGGTTTGTAGCTTATATACTGGGGTTGTCTGCCCGTTGGAGAAGGAGACAACTGCATTGAATGCGCGTACTGTTGACTTGACCCACTGATTTGGAAGCTTTCTATTTTTATAATATATCTTCCAGATTTCTCGGTCAATCATTTGCAATCAATCCAAACCGTATCAGGCTCATTTAATGAGCATTAAATGCTTTCCTTGGACGGAATATCTTCTAGCCGTTGATCAATTTCCCAGCCGTTGAAGGTAGCCTGAAATTCTTCTAAGTGTTAGTCGGATTCTGATACGTTGGATTCTGATGACTTTCTGATGAGTAGCTCTGATGTAGTTTCAAGTCGAGCTCTGGTGTGGGAACTCTGAAGCTTGTTGGATTTTGAGTTCTGATGAAGCTATACACCGAACTCTGATGCTTCTCTGATGAGCAACTCTCATGATCTGCTGAGAGGAACTCTGAAGGCAGTTCTCATATAGCAGCTCTGATCAGTTCCACAAAAGAGCAACTCTGATAGTCGATTATACTAGTACTTACAACTGAAAATTCTAATACATAAAATCTAAGTAGGGGTACTTTAAAATTCTAATCTAATTATCCTAGCATCATCAAAATCTAATTACATTTATTCCTTACAATTTCCCCCTTTTTGATGATGCCAAAACCCTTAAACTATTTCCAGAGAAGTGCCTTTCACCATGAAGGAAAATAAGTAAAAAATAAACTTTCATTTAGAATCTTGGTGGGCACTTGGCATAGGAAAATAGTAAGAGTAAGATACAATCAATCAGATAAGCAAAATAAGAAATAATACATATCAGAGCATAAAATTTAAACAGAATGCAAATATGTGAAATTGCCATACAAAATAGAGGCAAGCTGGTTATCTTATTAAGGAAGAGTATTAAAAGCAACAAGAGGATAGAGTTTAGATATCTTCCTCTTCTAGTTGAGCTTCCTTCACTTTAATTTCCTTCAGATCAGCATTTACCCTAGCTCTGATTGTAGCAAGATTCCTGGGATTCTGATATTCTGACCAAGCAGGTTCAAGCTTGCAATCAAGATAATTTCTGATGGCTTCTGATAAGTCCTTGCCAGGGATCACTTTCATTCGCCACCAGTCTTCTGCTTCTTGCATTGAGCCACCATGGTTAATGATTATCAGCCCATCCTTATCTAGGATCAGATTTTGCTTTTGATAGGGAGTCATGTGTTTCTTCATTTCTTGGAACTGGGCAGCATCAGGCTTGGCTAGGTCACTGTTGAGCCATTGTTGTAGTGTAAGGGTGGTAGCAGCTGATTTCTTCCCTTTCTTGGACCGAGGAGGAGGAGGTCTTTGAATACCAGCAGCAATCTGCTTCTTCCTAGTCTTCTCAAAGTATATAGCAGGATCAGGGGCACCAGAGATGGGAGTCAGAGCTCTGGTGCTTGATCCTTCTGCAGTTCTGATCTGTTCATTTCTATCTTCCCCCTTTTTGGCATCAGCAAGATCACCAAGCAGGAGTCCAATCTTAGAGAATTCGGAGGCCTGATTCTCCTTGATGGCTTCAAGAGCTCCTGGCAGAGTCTCGGTGACAGAGGCCAGACCCTCAATAATTTCTTTCTGTTTATCTACAGCAGTCTGAATATCTTTAGTAGTGGCTTCAAGGAGAGTCAGCTTGTGATCTCTGTCCTTTCCACTATTGATCAATTTGATTGCAAACTCTTTGTTGTCCTTGCATAGTCCTTCAATATCTTGCAGAAGTTCTGCATTTTTGTCATGAGACCACTGAAGATCACTTACCGCATCAGAGATATTCTTAATAGCCTTGTCTTGCTCTTCAAGGGCCTTTGTGTGATGAAATAACACGGCAGAGATTCCATCCACCTCCTTGGCAATGTTGCTCAGATTTTCTGCAGTCTTATCCTTGTGAACCTCAAAGGCTGTGGCAATGATGCCTACATGTTTCAGCAGTAAGGATATGCCCTTGGATAGATGATTGCTGACATTGGTGAGATGAGCATCAGTCTTATACTCAGCATCCAGAATCTTGTCCATTCCCTTGGCTATTTGCTGTCCAACCTGCTCTATATCAGCCATGAAGGATTGTGCAGGAGTATTGCCTTGGGCAAGGGTGAGTACTTGCTTCGAAGGAGGAGAAGATTGCTGTGGAGAAGCTGGTGGAGAGTTCTGAGTATTGGGTTGCTGATGGGGAGAAGTCTGATGAGAGGTAGGAGCTTTCTGATGTTGTGGAGAGGGAGGGGGTGAGGGGGATCGATTTCTGATGGGGGTGAAGGGTTTGCAGGGTGATGGTTGTTTAGGTGATGGCTTCTTGGGTGGAGGGGTTGGGGTTCTGTGAGGAGAGGGGGATTGCTGATGGACTGGAGATGGGGTTTTCTTTGGTGATGGAGTGGGTGAGTGTGATGATGGGGGTGATGGAAGAGGGTGAGCAGCAATAAGGGTAGTAGAGGGGATGGGGATTACCTCCAAGATGGTTTCTTCATATTGGGAGGCTCTCCATTCTCTTATCAGATTCATCATGGCCAGAGGCACATTATTTGCAGTAGAGGGTTCACCTTCTGCACCTGGAATAGGTTTCATCTTGATCAGTGATTCCCTCCTCTTCTTTTCTAATAGCCATTCCTCAAAATGTGGAACCTCACTCTCGGATAGAGGTTTGACATGCTCTTCTGATGGTGAAGCAGTCATCTTCTCCTTCCCTTTGAGATTTCCCTTCTTCTGCTCCAACACAGAGTGTAGGAATTGAAGATCGAAGCAGAGAGAGATGTCATCTACACCTGCCCACTTGAGGACTTCTTCTTCCTCTGATTCAAAAATGGCAGCTTGGGCAAGTATCTGCTGCAGAGGTCCCATCCTCCACTTCCTCCAAGTTAACACTCTTTGAAATTGTCTCTCAAGTTCAGCAGAGTTGATAAGGTGCTCTGGTGTAGATATGGCGACTTGAAGTTCTGTGTCAGAGAGGGGTTGGATCTCTGATGCAGGTTCCCCCTGAGCGTCAGAGATCACTAGTGCTCCAGCCAATTCTGATGCAGGTTCCCCCTGAACCTCTGATTCCCTTGGGGGAGAGTTGGGCATCTGCTTCTTCTTCATTCTGATAGGAGAAGTAGAAGTATCAGAATCACTATGAATCGTGGCTTTCCTTCTTCTCTTTTGTCTCATCTTCTTGACAGGAGTGACTTTGGGAGCCACAACAGAAGCTTCCGGTTCTGATGCATCCTCTTCTGATGCATTTTTCTTAGACAAGGTTTTAGGCTTCTTCTAAAGCTTCTTCTTCTTGGCCTTGGGCTGTTTATCATCAACCTCAACTGTAGTGGCTGGTTTCTCCCTCAGTTGCTCTTGTTTGCTGGTTTTCTTCAGCTCTGCAGCAACAGCCACATGTAGTTTAGGGGATGCGGTGAGAAAGATGGTCTTGTTGTGGTTTACTTCATTTGCCTCTCTAAGTGCAATGTCGGCATTGGAGATGAGCCTAGATATCAGAAGTCCATGACCCATCTTAGTGGAGAACATCCCTGTCTTTTTGTCCTTCTTAGCAACGGACTCAGAGATGGACTGGAAAAGTACCTTTCCCCAGTTGATGTTCATTCCCCTGTGAACTGCATAGATGGCCTTGGAGTTGGCATTGTTCATCTGGTCAGTTGACCCAGTTTTGCACCATAGGCATCTGTGCATTATGCTCATCAGACGTTCATAGTCCTTCTTCAGCTGGTTTTTCTTCATGTAGAGCTTATCTACTCCGGTTGCATCCTCCCGGCAGTAGGTTTCAGCAAAGGTTTGAACAAAGATGTTCACATCGTCAAGCTCGATGAGGCTTGTAGTATCTTCTTCTTGAGGATCGAGCTTGATGTCGAAGAACTCATTGAGAGCATCAGCATCTATCTTCAGGTCCTTGCCCTGAACCTGTGAGTGGATGGCTTCATTGGTAATGGTGGCATTCAAGTAGAACTCAGCAACGTCCTTCGTGCTATATTGTTCATAAGGATGAGCAACAATCTTGCTCAGCTGGGAATCATGCATCCCTTGGATGATTTTCTTCATCCGCTTCTGATTTTCGGCCAACAGGGGCAATGCGGACATGTCAACTCGCATGCCTGTAACAATATTGTTCACAAGAGCTTTGACTTCCTCTTTGGAAAGATCGTTGATGTTGATGAACTTCATTTTCAGGTTTTTGGAAAGATTTGAGAGGTTTGAAGGTTGGAAGTTTAGAAAGATAAAGCTTGAAGTCGAAGAGTAAAAATTGCAGTAGCGATTTAGGTTTTCAGAATGGGTATATATGAATTTGGGTTAGTGGACGTTTGATATAATTTGCGGTTTCGAGGTCGCATTTAATGGATTGTGGGCGGAAAGCCGTTTTCCAAAAGTGGTAATAACTACCGGGGGTGAAATTGTAACTTCCGGTTTATTGAACAGTCTCGTCCGAAATTTAGAAAATTTTGCTAAGTCCACAGCCACTCTGATGAATAACAGTCCTTGTATCAGAGAAAGGGTATTCTGATACAGGGTCCTCGGATGGATAAGCGTATCAGAGGTGGGGAATTCTGATGGAAACACATCTGATACTTCTGCAACTCTGATTCAAGCTTCTGATGGATAAGAGCTCATGTACCAGAGATGGGGTGTTATGATGAATCCATATCTGATACTTCTACAGGGTTTCTGATAGTTCTTCTGCAGAGGTGCTATCATCAAACTTGACATGAATGGATTCTTCAACTTGTATAGTTCTCTTGTTAAGTATTCTATAGGCTTTGCTTGAGCTTGAGTAGCCTAGGAATACACCTTCATCAGTTTTTTCTTGAAATACTTTCAGATTATCCTTTCCATTGTTTAGAATGTAGCATTTGCATCCAAACACATGGAAGTAGCTGATGTTAGGTTTTCTTCCTTTCCACAGCTCGTAGGGGGTCTTCTGATGCTTCTTGTGGATCATGCTTCTATTTTGAGTGTAGCATGCAGTGTTGATTGCTTCAGCCCAGTATCTGATGGGCAATCCTGATTCTGCAATCATAGTCCTTGCAGCTTCCTTTAGTGTTCTGTTCCTTCTTTCTGCAACACCATTTTGTTGGGGTGTTCTGGCAGCAGAGAGTTGATGGAATATGCCATTCTGATCACAGAAGTCCTTGATCACCTTGTTGACAAATTCAGTTCCTCTGTCAGATCTGATTGTCCTGACCTTCATGTTCTTCTCAGTCTGAAGTTGCTTTAACAGAGATGGCAACTTCTGAAGAGTTTCATTCTTCTTTGTTAGGAACACAGTCCATGTGTATCTTGAGTAGTCATCAACCATAACAAGAGTATATCTTTTTCCACCAACACTGGGAGTTTCAATTGGTCCAAATAAATCCATGTGAATCAGATTTAGAGGACAAGTAGAAAGATCTCCAGCTATGGGCTTGAAAGAGGTCTTCACTTGCTTGCCTTTCTGACAGGCACTGCAGAGGGTCTCCTTCTTGTAGACAATGTCAGGCAGACCATCTACAATGTGTTCTCTTGCCAGTTTGTTGATGGTTTTGAAATTCAAGTGACTAAGCTTCTTGTGCCAGTCCCAACTTAGCTTTGAATTGTCTTTGGCTATCAGGCAGGTTCCACCTTTTGCTGTTTGCCAGTCAACAACATAGATGTTCTTTCTTCTCTTGGCAGTAAGAACCACTTCCTTGGTTGTCTCATGCTTGACATAGCATAAGGTCTTGGTGAATTCAACTGTGTAGCCTTTGTCACAGAATTGGCTAGCACTCAGGAGGTTGAACTTCAGACCTTTGACATATGAGACATCTTCAATGATTATCTGGTTCTTGATCAGCTTTCCTCTTCCTTTTGTTTGACCATCCTTGTCATTTCCTCCAAAAGTGACTCGGGGTCCATTGTATTTCTGGAACTCTGATAGGCAACTCTTGTCACCTGTCATGTGCCTGGAGCATCCACTATCAATAAACCATTCTTGCTCTGAGATAGCTCCAAGCAATGTTGGGTCCTGGGGGGTAATGTAGTCTTGGTAGTTGGTACCATTTTGGTCTCATCAACTGAAACCTTGGTGGATGGTACCCATTGTCCACCTGGTAGTCGTAATAAACAGATGTATGATTCACTTTGGGCAGATGCTTGTGGAGATCATGCTTTCTGTTTGCATACTTTTGCATAGCCTTCTTTGTTGGAAAGAAGTCCCATATACTATCAAGAGCTTAGACTTCTGAGGTTGACCAGTCAACCTCTTCTGTCTATAGTTAACTTTCTTTTGATATCTGCCTTTCTGATAGCATTTTCTGATACTGTTGTCATGAGACTGTCTGATAGGGTTTGGCCTTAGATCATTATTTTTATGAAAACTTTTTCTGTTATTAGATCTTCTGCCAGATTCATTAGTTTTCAAGATTTGTTTGGGTTTGGCCTTTAGATTTCGCTTCTCTGGTATGACCTTCTCATGTACACCTTTAGTACCAGAAGTACTAGCATGGCAGATGGGACTGCAAGTCTGTGAAGCTATGACTTTCTTGGCTTTAGCAACTTGGGTGCTAGGCCTCTCAGAAGTTTCACCAGACTTGGGTTCAATATATCCAAGACCAGAGGTGAGGTTATGAGAGACACAAATATTCTTCATGGAAGATTGCATCTTCAAAAGACTACTATATCTGCTCTCAAGTTCCTCAATGTCTCTTATTCTTTTTAGAAGAGATTCATTTTCAGCTTTTAGTTTATCTCTTTCTTCAGTCAGGAGATTGAGTTTGCACTCAGTCTCTTTACTTTGGTTAGAGATATCAGCTTTTAGCCTACTGTTTTCTTCTTTAACAAAAGAATAAGTGGCTTGAATAGTTTGAAATTCTTCCCAAAATGATGACATTGGATCATCATTTAAGGCTGTGCCTACCGAAGAAGAAATAGAATCAGAAGTGGAGCATACCTCATCATCTGATTGAGCCATAAGGCAGAGGTCTTCAGTTTCTGCATCCAAGCAGCAGAATGCTTCATCAGAGTCAGAATCAGAACTGGATTCTGATTCAGAGAGTGGATCTCTCTCAGCTTGTTCTGAGACGAAGGCTCTTCTTCTTCTGTGTTGATCTTCAGGTTTCTTTTCTTCTTCATATCCTTGCTTTTTGGACACTCTTGGAAAGGGGCAGTTAGCCTTGAGGTGTCCAGGCTGTCTGCAGTTGTAGCAGAGGTATTCTCCATTGTTTTCAGAAGATTTGGTCTTCTGATGCGGTCTTCTGATGGAGGGTGGACTTCTTCCATCTTTCTTCATAAACTTTCTGAATTTTCTGGCAAAGGCAGCCATATATTCATCAGATAGGAGAGTTGAAGGGTCAAAGTTTGTTGTCTTAGAAGTGCTGGCAGTGAGAGCAGTGGTGGTTCTCTCATCTGGCACTTCTTCTTTCTCTTCAACCATCTCGAACTCATAAGCTTTGAGATCAGAGATCAGTCTTTCTGTGGGGTAGGTCTTGATGTTCTTGCTTTCTTGGACTGCAATCACCTTCATCTTCCATGTTGAAGGCAGTCCCCTAAGGATCTTCATGTTGACCTCCTTTATTGTGAGCTCTTTGCCAAGCTCAGAAATTTCACTGATGAGAATTAGCAGTCTCTCATGCATCTTGGCAATGCATTCTTCTGGCAGAAGTTTGAAGTCATCAAACTTCTTCATGGCAATGGTTAGCTTGTTATCTCTTTCCTGTTCATCTCCAGCTCCAATCTCATCCAGCTTGTCCCAGATCTCCTTTGCAGTCTTGCACTTCTTGATTCTGTTGAAGTATCTTTCATCAATGGCCTTGTAGAGAATGTCCTTGGCTATGTTGTCAAGGTTGTATTGTCTCTTTTCTTCTTTGGTCCATTCAGACCTGGCCTTCTCAATCATCTGGGGCTGAGAGTTATCAGTAGAGTGAGCAGGATTGATCTTCATGAACTGAATAAAGGGTCCATTCTCCAAGACTTCCCACATTTCATCATGAAGAGCACACAGATGTGCCTTCATTCTGATCTTCCAATCATCATACTTCTGATCTGTGAACATAAGATGCTTTGCAAGAGAGTTATCCATTATAATAAATAAAGAGGCTAGAAACAAGTGGATCTTTGTTCAGAGGGTAACCTAAAAGATTACAAGAACAAGGAGGCTCTGATACCACTTGTTGGTCCCGTTTGAGTTGGTAATCAGTCTAGAGGGGGGGTGAATAGACTGATTAAAGTTTTTCAACTTTTCTCTAAGTCAGAGTTGACTTGTCAGAGATGGTCAAGTTCTGATGATCAGAACTGGTCTTTTGCAGCGGATGAGAGTACCGGGTAGCCTCAAACAAATCCTAAGGCAGGTTCCTTTCTGATAACTCTGAAAACAAGATCTGCTGAACACAGATCCCAAGTTCAAGAGAGTTATGCAGTTAAGAACTAAAGTGCAGAAAATAAATGCGTAAAGTAAATGACACCGGAGTTTTTATAGTGGTTCGAGGAACAACACGTTCCTCTAGTCCACTGTTCCACTAAGCTTGTAAGGATCAATTACAACGCTTTAGTCCCTAGCACTTAAGAAGTTCTCCACGCCTTCTTCAAGCCTAGTTGTCACCCGGGATGCAGTCCTGCTTCCTGATGACTGATCCTTTCACTCAGCTTCCCGGAAGTATCACCACTTCACTGCTGCAGTTACTTGGACGCCCTTCTTTGCAGAAGATGTTTTGAAAACAGAGTTTTCTCCAACTAGCTTCGTTACAAAAGATATGTAGTTGAAGTTCTTGAAGTGTTGAAGAACAGGATGAACTTTGCTGTGTGTTGGGTTTGAAGAATGAGAATCTGAGTCTTCCCAACGTAAGCTAGTCTTGTTGATGAATGTGGAGTTTGAATCTCAAGAGAGCTTGAAGTATGATGAGCAAAAGTTCTTGCAAAAGTTCTGCGAAGAGAGTTCTGGTCCTGTTCTTCGGTTTGTAGCTTATATACTGGGGTTGTCTGCCCGTTGGAGAAGGAGACAACTGCATTGAATGCGCGTACTGTTGACTTGACCCACTGATTTGGAAGCTTTCTATTTTTATAATATATCTTCCAGATTTCTCGGTCAATCATTTGCAATCAATCCAAACCGTATCAGGCTCATTTAATGAGCATTAAATGCTTTCCTTGGACGGAATATCTTCTAGCCGTTGATGAATTTCCCAGCCGTTGAAGGTAGCCTGAAATTCTTCTAAGTGTTAGTCGGATTCTGATACGTTGGATTCTGATGACTTTCTGATGAGTAGCTCTGATGTAGTTTCAAGTCGAGCTCTGGTGTGGGAACTCTGAAGCTTGTTGGATTTTGAGTTCTGATGAAGCTATACACCGAACTCTGATGCTTCTCTGATGAGCAACTCTCATGATCTGCTGAGAGGAACTCTGAAGGCAGTTCTCATATAGCAGCTCTGATCAGTTCCACAAAAGAGCAACTCTGATAGTCGATTATACTAGTACTTACAACTGAAAATTCTAATACATAAAATCTAAGTAGGGGTACTTTAAAATTCTAATCTAATTATCCTAGCATCATCAAAATCTAATTACATTTATTCCTTACAAAAAGGAACCAAGAATCAGATACTTGGGACTCCAACCTAGAAGAAGACATGACGACATTCAGTACCTGTGGGTCTCGAAGATTGACGCAGTGCGGAGTATGGCTAGAGAGAGAAAGTAGTCGCACAGCGTAAGAATCACAAGAGGAAGCAAATGGTTGATCCGCGTGGTTCTGGGTACTTATAGGCAGCACCGCAAGGCTTCACCAATCATAGCTAGACACGTGGCGCCTTAATACCGGTATATCCCGTGGTATTAAAGGCGCCTCGATCTTAGCACCCTCAAATTAGGACAAGGGGTTTCAAGGTCCATCTGGGAATGAGCTTCGGCAAGGGAGGAACGAGATGCACGTCTTACAAAAGCCTGCCATCGGCACCAGGGGTACCCCAGATACGCACACAACCAGATATTCACCCAAAGAATATGGAGCAAATAATGGGTTTACCTGCCCTAACGGTGGATGGACGTCCTCACTAGGTCCGAGCATCCGATGGTTAAGTTCGTCTCCACATACTTGGCAAAGACATAAGGACCAACAGTACCAGGAGTGCGAGCTTAGCGGATGAACGTCTCGGATGTGATTCAGGCTTTGGCACGTGGCAAGAAGTTGAAGACATAAGGCTGGGAAATGTCCAGGTCAGTGGCGGACGGACGTCGTCACGAAATATGGGCACCAGACAAATACGTTCGTACCCGCGTGGACGGACATCGCCAATGGATGCAAGCATCAGATGCTGAAATAACATCGAATTCAACGGTGGACGGACATCGCCGATGGATGCAAGCATCGGATGGGTACATTCGTCCCCACATACTTGAACAAAATATAGGATGTGAGGCCGAGTGACGCCTAGCAAAGGTGTCAGCATCATCGGAGATGACTCTACGCACCAAAGAAAAATTACGCGCAGCGTCAGATAAGGGTCTCACACGCGGTCGTCAAACAAAAAAAGGAATGACAAAGCAAGACGCCCGGTTTTGGTCCCTTAGCGTTGGCCCTGAACGCTTGGCACGCAGGAATTCAAAAGTCATTATACGAATAAAATTAAGGGCAATACGAGCATAGGAACAATCATTGAACAAAATGATGAGTTTCATTCTTCAGCTCTAGTGGCTGGATATTACAATCTAATTCAGAAACGGATGAAAGGTTACATCAACAAAAGTTGGGGGAAATAGGCCGGGATCCTCCAGGATTAGCATCTTCTTCCTCTTCAAGCTCAGGTTCGGGGGTTGGAGGATCCGGGATCTCCCCCTGGCCTTGGCCTCCTCCCGACGAGCGTCTCTCCCCAGCTTGCTCAAATCCCGGATCAGCTCGGCATCTTCGGTGAGCTGGGCCAAGTTGAAGCCGGGACCTTGTAGTGTGGCGAAGATGGGTAGTGTGGCCTTCACCCCATCATTGTAGCCTAGGGCGAAGGAGCTGTCCTCGAGGTCATATAAAAATTTGTCGGACAGGGGAGCACTTTCGAGGACCCGGACCCTGAACGCCAGGCGGTCCTTCAGGTTCTTCTTCTTCAGCTCGGTCGAGAACACATCGCCAAACTCACCCCCGCAGTACCTCTGGGAAGCAATCATAAATGACCCAATATTCTCATACCCAGAGGTATCGACGAGCCATTCAGGGGCCTCGTCCGTGGGGGCGGGAAGAACTGGGACGAGCTTGAACCCGGCCTTCTCAAAAGCAGCAATCTGCTCGGCCGACTCATGAGCCACCTTCAGAGCGCCTGCAGTTCCTTCTCCTTCGCCGCGACCTCCTTCTCATGCAGACGAGCGCCCTCACGCGCCTTCTTCAGGCCAGCCTCCACTTTGCTCTTGGCCTATAGGGCGTTCGCGTCCCTGTTAGCTTCAGCTTGAAGCACACAAAGGCCGATCTGCAAAAAAGAACATGTACATAAGGCGTTCAGCTATTCGACGTGCGGTACGGCTTACCTGAAGGGCGGTTGCCAGGGCAGCGCTGGTGGCCTCTGAGGACGTCCGGGCTGGCAGCTCCACCTCGGCCAGAGAGGCGATTTCCTCCCAGATATCATTGGCCGAACGTCTCAAAGGGGGGAAGGTCGTCTCCTGCACCACAGGGCCCGAGGAGCCAGCATCACGGGGCCTTTTCGCCCTTTTCTCCTTAGCTTTTTCCCCGCCCTTAAGGGGGAGCGACTGCAGGGACGCCACGACCTGAGGGGCGCCGGCTTCAACAACAGAGGTTTGGGACCCCTGCGCCATCATAGTGGCAATCAAATGCTGCTCCGCCTCGACCGTGCGTCGATCAGCCTGCGAGGCGGAGGAATTTGATTCAGAGGCTATGGCAGCCTTGGCCTTCGCAAGTGCGGCATCGACGGCGGCACCTTTTCCTTTCCTCGTCTTCAAAATCTTCTCGTGGTTCATTTGGGCTTGAGTTGGAGGGGGACCTGAAACAAAAAACACAAGGAATTTGCACCGGGCGGCGTTGACCCTTAAGGTACTTACCTTGGAGGACAGGACTACCCAAATCCCAGAGACAAGCGTAGAAGGGATGGGGAGTCCAGAGATTTGGGCGGTACCCATTCCTGCCTCAACAAGCTTCTCAAAGGTGAGAAGATCTTCCACGTCTTGGACCCCGCCTGCCATCATCTCCTCCACTTGATCTTCCAGCTCGTCCGACAATTTTGGAGAACCGATCTTGGGGGGGTACCCGGCCCATTCCAGCGGATGGGCAGACGAGCGTCTGCATAATGGACGGAAAAGTATTCGTTCTTCCACTCATGAATTGAAGTCGGCGCCCCCTGAAAGAGCCTCCGCTTGGGACGTGTGGCTATGCTCAAAAAACCGTCAGAATTCTCGGGGGTCAGCCGGGAGAAATAGTGAAACAACTCCAGGTTCGCTATCACCCCCTAGCCTTACAGCGGACGAGAAATGACGAGATAAAGCGGTAAGAGTTGGGCATGAACTGAGCAGGGGCCACTTGGAAGCAACTAAAGAAGTCGAGGTAAAAGGGGTGAAGTGGGAATCGCAAGCCGGCCCTAATAGAATCAAAGTGCACCATGGTCATCCTCGGGCGTCTTCTCATCACATGGCTTGCGCCTCGAAGGCTGTAGAAGAACTGAGGGGGCAAATAGATACCAAGCTCCTTAAGGGCTTGATCAGAGAAGAACTGTTCATGCCCAAGTGTCACGCCCCGGACCTTCCCGGACACATCAACAACCCGCCGTACAATACGAATATTCAACCGCAGTCCAACACATTCATATTATACAAGGAGTTTTGAATATCATTCACACATATAACATCCATAAACATACATAATAAGTAATTTAATACGCAGCGGAAAACATAGTTTGAAATCAAATGCCACACGAGGCAAACATGAGCACGCAGGCTTAAAGTAAAATATCCATGAGCAAATTTATTAGTGTTCAAATCAGAATGGAGGAAGCACGAACCAAGTCTTCTCTCCGGGAAATCACTCGATCAACGAGCACAGGAAGCAAGCTCTAGCCTCAACCTGAAATGGTGGTGGGACGCCCCCGAAGGGGTCAGTACTCTATAGGGCTATAAAGTACCGGTGTGGATGACATCTAAGGGATATACAACAAGTATTTCAAACAAAAGACCCTCAAATAGGGTGATAGTACGATATGACTGTAACCTCAAGTTACCCCATTTAAAAATATACTTACTTTATATAAAAGTCAAGTAGTCGGCCCGTAGGCCCATATTTATTTAGAAATCACCATTTCCCATTCCCCGTGATTACTACTCACGACAACTCATAGAGTACATCACATTACCGTTGCATAGCAAGGGCTCGGCCCAACTACATTTCTATGCAATCCTTTATGTCAAGTACAATCTATCACATTTGCATAGCAAGGGCTCGGCCCAACTACATTTCTATGCAAATCACAATTTACATGGCAAGGTCTCGGACCAACTACGTTTCCATGCAAATCACAATTACATCCTATCACATTTGCATAGCAAGGGCTCGGCCCAACTACATTTCTATGCAAATCACAATTTACATCCTATCACATTTGCATAGCAAGGGCTGGCCCAACTACATTTCTATGCAAATCACAATTTACATGGCAAGGTCTCGGACCAACTACGTTTCCATGCAAATCATAGAGTCCGGCTCTAATTCCTCATTATAGTCCAATTCCTAAGCAAACCTATGCCTAGAATTGACATCTCAAATATCTACCTTGGTCATTCTGTTTGTCCCTATTTCATCCAACAATCATATGAAATATAGAATAGAGTAGAGAAGATCAACTTTGATTCAATACCGAGAATGGTTTAGAAATACAGAACAGGGTATCGAGAATACAAAGTATCAGCTCTCTCTAGACTAAAATGGTATGCGCGTGAAAATCTGTGTAAAAAGCCTCTTTGCACATTCCCTTAAAGGCAATATTTATATGCCTAGGGAATGTGTGATGTGACCTAAGCATGATTGGGCTCTTTTATTGATTGGGCCCAATAGCACACTTTACACATTTCCTAATAAAGCTAGTATAATAATAGCTAACAAAGATCCCAATGGGCTAAAATATCTAGACAAAATAGCTACACAAATACAAAGATATTTATCAGGATTGGACACCATAAATATTCCTAACAATCTCCCCCTTGGTGTTCAATCTTGTTCAATCAGCATTGCAGCGCGGATATCTTTGTCTTTGTGTTTATTCAGCAATGTAGAGGAGAGCGTAGACAAGATTTGTTGAGTTGCTCCTCTTTTGTCTTGATCTTCAGTGCAGCTCAGCTTCCTTTGTCTTGGTCTTGAACTCGACTTTTTAAGAAGACTTTTTGAAGAAATCCTTGCAATCTCCCCTTTGATATCTTCTTGGCAATTTGTTCTTTGATGCCAGGGTTTGAGGAATCTTCAAAGTCTTGTATGTAGTCCTTGTCTTCTAGAAGTTGCTCTTGATCAGCTTGAATGAATTCCAATGGCGCCTTTTGAATGAATGTTCTGGTGATTTCCAGGCGCGCACAAGATTCATTTTCAGTACTAGAGTATTCGACCTGTGTCTCCTCCAAAGTGTAGATGGCACAGCGGAAAAAGATTGTTTTTTAGGAGAACTCGTCGGTGGCACAGCGGAAAATGATGGTTGACTTGTGAGTATAGCTAACCATTTGATTTGAAGCTGGCTTGACATTTCTGATGATTTGAGAGAATAGAGAGCCGTTGTTGATTTTTGAGTTGGAGGAGAGAAGTGTCCAAAAATGATTTGTTGATAGTGAACAGCATGTGGACCACTCTCCCCCTCATGACGATCCGATGATTCGGGGCGTCATGCCTTTATTCTTTTATTCTGGGAAACAAAATTGAAAAAGAATTTAAGATAAAAACCGGATACACCATAGTGTTCCGTTATCACAATATCAATGTAAACACCGATGTGTGGCCTGTGTAAAATGATAGAAGCAATAAAGTTCTAACAGGACTTCCAACCAGTCATTGTGAAGCATCTGAAGTAGATGTCACTCTAGTTGTTATGGCATAATCATAAAGATCAGCAAAGAAAGTGGTAGCCCCCCGAGATCGCGTAGACACCCGTTATCATCACTATAGAGATAAACTCTAGAGCGATGGCCTGAACATGTTGGTGATTTCTATGTTGCAACAGCAAGACTTCCTTCCAATCATTGGTCTACATCTAAAGTAGATGAGCCCTATGGAAGTTCTCACGGGTCATGAAGACCTGCAACTGACTCTAAAAAGTGTCTATGTCCTAAAAAATTCAAAACATTTGGGAGTGAGATAACTAGACACGACGTGATCAATGAAAGTTCAGTGGCATGGGGCTGAGGCCACTGTAGTCAGTATCATTTGCCTCGGAAGGAGACAATAATAATAGATGAGGTTCCCCGTGAAATATGATTAAGCACATGTCTGTTGGGAGACAAGTGAGTGGTCTAGGGTAGGGTTGTGCATGCGCCGTTTGGACAAAATGCAGCGACTTCTACCCGGGATCTGAATAAATTCAGTCCTGAACCTATGGGGAATTGTCCGGATTATTTGAGTGACTGAGAGTAATTCTCTCAATTGAAAGCGCAATTGAGGTGGCAGACATGTCATTGATTATTGGTTTCTCGCTCACATGAGCCTTCTGCTTCCTCACTCTCATAGTGTTCACTCAGTTACCCACTCACTCTCGGCTTTGCCCCTTGGGTAGGCTTAGTTGGGTTTACTAAGCCATTGGGACTTGTCTCTCATTTCTCTTTTCTCTTTTCTCTTTGTACTCCCCCTCAACTGTAGCACTCAGTAGGATGCCTTTGATGATAATTGGCGCTTGGGAGGAGAACATTGAAAACTCCCCCTCAAAATCTGCATCCTCGAGAGAATTCTTGCATTTAGCTTGGTTGTTTGAGGGTTCAGGTTGGGGTTATTGGCTAGATGAAGCACCATGCTCGAGTATCCGTTGCCTCTTATTCTCTCCCTCATGAGGAGCCGAATAATCAGGGTCCTCATGTGAACATTTGTGACCGCGAAGACTGTCATTGCATGTGCTTTAGGTTTCAAGTACCACAAGAAAAGCTCTTTGTTTGTCAGTGAGTTGAGCTTCTTAGGTGTCCAAAATTCTCGCTAGCATAATGGATGCTAGGTCATCGAATGGCATGGTAAATGTAATAGAGTAAGGATTGGGGTGAGTTGCTGTTGGGAGTGAAAGAATGAGGGTTAAGTTAGGGTTTGGATGATGTCATTAAGAAACGTTGGGGTGAACCTGAATTCCTGTGCCCGAGCGGTTATTGCTTCGTGCACCCATGGCCTAATGGTGGAATCCAAGAAGCGCTGCAGAATGACAGAAAGGTCAGTAGGGTCAGGGTTTCCGGTTATAGGGGTAGTAACCGTTGTTACAACATCAGTAAAGATTACTGTTGTGTGGCCTGCAAATAATGATTGAGTTATATGTTGAGCAGCAGGACTTCCAATCATCATCGACGTATCTCCAATCGTTGTTGACAGGTAAAGTGGACCTGTAGAGTGCGGTGGTGTGAAGAGTGTATGTGTCCTAGAAAAATTAGAAAATATATGGAGGGTGACACCTAGACACAACGTGGTAGAAGGAGGGGTAGTGACCTGGGGCTGGTGGTCACTATAGATATCCTCGACTGCTCCGAAAGGGGGCAGAGAGTGGGTATGAGATCCCCTAATATTGAAACTACTACCTGTTGGGAGGCAGCATAGTGGCTAGGGGAGGCTTGTGTATGCGCAGTTAGGCTAGATGCTACGTCTTCTACCCGGAGACTGAAAAGATCAGTCTCTGTGCCTATGGGATTAGCCCGGTTTGTAACATCTAGGTTTCTTCAACTAGGCTTCTCGATGTTTGCACTCTTTGTGTAGGAGTGGGTGATGAAGGGAGGACATCATGATGTTGTTTAGAGCGAGTCTCACTGATAATCTGTCCATGAGTTTTCTTTCTCAAGTAAGACTCCTCTTTATTTGCAGCCGTAGGGAGCTTGATATTGAATCAGCGTTTGTGTACCGGAGCTTTCCTAGCTTTTATTGCGTTGTCGTCCTCATGATCGTCGTCCCCGTCACCCTTGTCGTTGTCGCTCTTTCCAGCCTTGCTCCCGGAGCTCTCATCGTCAGCGTTTTGTAGTCTGGTTGTGCTAGACGAGTCATAGGTAGTCTCCTCAGCAACTCGGGGGTGGCCCTCAGCAGACATAGTCTGATCATCATGGGGCCGAACCGCCACTGGTCTATGTGGCTGGGTTGAACTCTCAGGACCCTCACTTGCTCTCGGCTGACTCCCTTGGGTAGGCTCAGGGGGGTTTATCTGAGCCATAGGGAGTATACTGTTATTCTTCTGGCAGTAGTGTCAGACAGATGGATCATTCAGATTAGCTAACTGCAACAGAGACACTGGTATTAAGAGAGGTACAAGCGTTGAATCCTTATTCATCTTTTGGAGATACTTGCTGACGTTCTCCGTTGATATTATTCAGTGGATGGATGGAGTTGGTTTGGAGAAGCGTCACACCAGTAGTGAAAACCATCATGGAAGACAGTCAAAAAGTAGATGTTGCACTAGTCGAAGCCGGTGTGTTTGCCAGTGCAGCACTTGTTTAGTGTAGCCATCATAGTCTTCCACGGTCTGAGTAGTCTTCCTAGCTTGACTTCAGAAAAGAGCCTGATAGGTTGAGCGTGGCCCAGTGCGATCATGTCCTCCATGATATCTTCTTCGGTGGCCAGCTCATCATATTCATCCTGCTCTGGGATTTGCAGCACTTGGTGCATCAGCTCTTTGGTAATCATGACCTTGGTGTCCTTGATAGTGGCGGTCAGCACGTCATCTATCTCATTATCATCCTCATCAGCGTCCTTGTCAAGTGTTACCAAAAATGGTTGGAGATACACCTGAGGGACTTTATCTGATTCGCTTATGACTGTCTTGGGTTGTCTTGCATTGATCCTTGATTGGCGTCAGGAGGAGAAAAATGTAACTCCCCCTCAGAATGTGCAAGGTGTTGTTTGTCACCCGGGGAGTAAAGTAGAACCCCCCCTTTTTGAATGTGCTTTCTTCGTTGTTTGGCACCAGGAGGAGTGAAAAAGAAACACTCCCCCTCAGAATAAGCATTTGTTGTTTGTTCTTGGCATGTGTCGGCGTTGAGGTGTGCATTTCTTGATTTTCAGCCCGTTGGGGTAGTATACATGCCAATACTCCCCTTCATAATGTGCACCGGTTGATTGCTCACAGCTCATCTTCATACCCGTCATGTGTGTGGAGCAATCTGATTCAGTTACCACACATGACGGACCTGCAAAAGGTTAAGAAACCTTTGGTACCCATTTCAGGGTGGGTCCATCCCTTTTAGCACAAAACAAATTTTGAAACTTTTGTTTAATTTTAGTTCCTAAATCAGTCTCTTTTGAAGCTTTTGGAGAGCTATACGACTGGGATTCTGATTTAGGAACCCATTTTTTAGTTATTGCAGGTGTATGAGAATTTTCAGTGCTGGTGAATGATGGAACAGATTTTCGAGAAGTAAAGATTTTCTCTCTTGATAACCGTTTCAGGTGTTTAGCTGAATAAACCTTGAGGGGACAAGTCAGGCAAACACCATCACAAACAGTATAGGTTGAAGCTTCAAATCTTTTCTTTTGCGATTTGCCATCATTCACATCACAATGAGGTTTGACAGTCTTAGCCTTTTGCTTAGGTTTCTCAGGCTTTCTAACCTCAGCTATAGAATGAGAAAACACAGATCTAGAGTCATTAGAAAAAGTCTGAGAAGAATGGTGTGTGACAGAGCTAAATATATGTTTGTTTGAATAAAAAGCAGCACTAGAACAAGACTTCTTATTTTCAACAAAATTCATTTTCTTCTTCCCTTCAGCTATTTCAGCTCTCTTCAGTCTCCACTCTCTTTTCCTCTCTAGTCTCTTACTCACTTCATTTTCTATTTTCAAAGGAGACGTGGAGTGAGTGGGTGGCCTTTTGAAAATGTTAGGTTTGTTCAGAATTTGTCGAGAAGAATCAGTATCACTAGATGATTGAGAAGCTGTTCCAGATTGGGAACTTTCTTTTAAAATGGTCAGTTCTCTCAACAACCTCTCCCTCTCACTTTCAAAGCTCTTTCGTTCCTCTTCAAAACTTTTTCTTTGATTTTCTAAGGAAATGTGTAAGGTTTCAAATTTTCTGATTAGTGGAGGGATATAAGGTTCTTCTCTACTTGAACCTGAGGTTGAAGGGGGTTCTGAATCCGACACAACTTCCTTCTCAGAAGGATGGAAACTGACACTTTCATCAGAAGAAAAAACAGGTTCAGCTGTTTCATAGCTTGTGTTCAAGGAATCATAACTGAAAGGAATTTCGGCTTTAGAAGGATTTGATCGCTTTACCTCTTCTTCTTCTGCGGTTTCCTTTCCACAGGTAAAAGCCATCAACTTGGTCAATCCTAACCCCATGTACTTTATGTTGTAAAGTTGGAGACAATCAATCTTTTTCAAATTGTTGGGGTTAGAAAAGCCAAGACCTTCTTTTGAGTTATAAAAACGAGTGTCCTTGTTTTGGTTCAAGAAAATTGTTTGTTCAGTCTGCCTCGCTTGACCAGTAAATCTTCTAATTCTTTGATTTTTGTGTAAAGAGCACATCTTTGTTTGCGTAGAAAATCGTTTTCTGCTTTCGCAACGTTTCGTTCTAATTCTGTGTCACAAACCTTCTTAGTTAATTCAGCTATTTCTGTGTAAGCTTATCTGCTTCTAGATTTTGTTTCTGAACTCTTTCTTTCTCATTTTGTAGTTGTAACTTCCGGGAGTGACTTTTGTCTAGAGTGTCAAGTAACACTTTGTAGTTGTTATCTAACCTGTCTTTTAACTCCTTTATAATGTGATGACAGTCACATTTGTTTACCTGAAGCTTCTCAGAAATTTCAGCGCATTTGCTCTTACACAATGATGAGTTAGAGACATTCATTCCTGATTGTTGAATGTTGACCGTAGACGTGAGGTTGATTGAAGTTTCTGCAAATTTCCGGACCTTGAAGTGTAGCTTGGTCCTTGAGAAAAATAGCCTTAACCTTGAGATTTTTTTTTTTTTAAATCTCAAGGTTGACTCTTGGAAGCTTTGGTTGTAAGGTTCACCTTTGGTGTTGGAGTTTTGGACTTTGGAGTTTAAAGTGGCTCAAAACTAGCTTTTGAAAAAAAATTGATGAAAAGTGTACACTTTCAAGGAAAGGTGGAAAGTGAGCTTCTTTAACTTTCCCACATCTAAACTCCTTGAGAAGTTTGAAGCCTATAAATATGAATCACTCCTCTCTTAGAATTAAAAAGTGAAGGAGAATAGGGGAGCTCTCGCACACACAGGAATTCCGGCTTTCAGTTCAGAATCGAAAATTCGCACCCCCCCTGCGCGGGCGACCTGCGGACACGATAGCCGTAGAATTCAGCGAGTCTCAAAGAACAATTTTGCCCCCCCCCCCCCTTTTTTTGGTTTTGCTTGAAATGCTTGCCTTAAAAAAAGGGATCTCGATAAAATCTTTTCGGTGCTTGGACCTCGAGCAACTTGTACTTTCTCGATACGAAACTCCACTTTTCTCGATGTTGTCCTTTCTCGATACTTGGTTCTCGATGCCTATCTTGTCAAAACTTTTCGATGCCTGGTTCGCGACAAAAGTTTTCGAGGCTGTCTTCTCGATGCCGGTTATCGAGAACCTGGTTTTCGATGTTGATCTGCGAGAAGTTCTTTTCGATCGAAAACCTGCACTTTTCGATATTGCCTTCAAGAAAACCTTTTCGATGTTGCTTTTCGATGAATCTTCGAAAACCTGTACTTCGAGAACTTTGCTATCGAGAAACTTCCTGTCGAAAAGTCCCTATCGAAAACTTCCTATCGAGAAGTTGCTGTTCTGTCGAGAAGTTCCTATCGAGAACCTGCAATTCGAGGAGCTCTTTTCGATATTGCCTTCGAGAACCTGCAGTTCGAGAAACGACTTCGACAAACCTGCAAAGTTTTTCGCACTCAACTGCGAGAAGTAGTTCTCGATATTCAACCTGTATAAAATCCCAATAATATCGAAATCTTCAAAATCAAAACTACGCAATTCCACACTGTTTTATCTGAAATGTTGATCGGAATCCTTCAGAAATTGCAGAATAGCGTCCAAAACAGGTCCATCAAAACAAAATTTGCAGAAATCAAATTTTCGAAAAATACTGTTTTTCAGCGTCAATGGCAGATTCGAAAACGCAGAAAACCTTCAATCGATTTCACGCTCGACTCTGATACCACTTGTTTGTCCCTATTTCATCCAACAATCATATGAAATATAGAATAGAGTAGAGAAGATCAACTTTGATTCAATACCGAGAATGGTTTAGAAATACAGAACAGGGTATCGAGAATACAAAGTATCAGCTCTCTTTAGACTAAAATGGTATGCGCGTGAAAATCTGTGTAAAAAGCCTCTTTGCACATTCCCTTAAAGGCAATATTTATATGCCTAGGGAATGTGTGATGTGACCTGATCGGTGTATTTTTTTAGTGAGTAAAACGTAGTTGGCTAATCCGAAGAATAACCAGACCACGAGTATCGTCTCTCAAGGAGTGGCAAAAAGGAAGTTGTAAACACAATCTGTGATCACAGGCTAGCACAAGTCATGATAATCTTTCCGAATAAATTGTTTTTCGGGTGATTTAAAAAAATAAACTAACTAATAGTGAGTGCAAAAATAAATAGAGAAAAAAAATTAAATTGAATTGATTCGGGATATTAAAACAGGGTTCAAATTGGATGGTTCGGGTTCTAGGTGTTCTTTCGGGATTAGAATTAAGTAAATTAATTTTCAATTGTTACTGGAAAGAAAATGAAATAAATTCTCATAGACAAGAATTAAATCAAATTTTCACAATCCTAACTTATTTCTAAGATCAGATTGCTTGTATAAGACCCAAGCTAATTTAACTCAATTTCTCATAGACAAGAATTGAATTAAATCCAAAAATTCATATATGAGGTGATCAAATTCATATAGACAATTATGATTAATCTTATACAATTTACCAGAAAATTAATTGAATTTCAAAAAAAAACTAAATTCACACCCTTAGGAACCCATGAACCCTAGCCCCAATTCAAACCCTATGTGGAATTAGCTACTCATAATTAAAACTAACATCACAATAATATTGATAAACATGATAAGCAGCTAGATATAGAAACTGAACTATGAGTACTAAATTGGAAGAAAACTGAAATTACTAATTGGAGATAAGGAAATTCGAAATCAATCCAAATTCAAGAATTGGTAATGTATAATATGCTGAAACTTACAATCTATCACTTGGAAATCTAAATTGAATTGAAAGAAATTGAAGAAAAGTGAAGTTGAGGAACCTCTCCTTGTTCTTTCTTGCTGCTACGGCTAATTCCAAAAGAAAAGAAATACTTGTTGTGGCTAAGTGACAAGGAACAGAAAGGATTCCTCCCCTGCGGCTGCTTGTAACTAAATTGAACAGAGAAGAAAACCTGGTGCGGCTGCCTTTCTACGAACAGAGAAAAAAAAAATATGAGCTCCTACTGGCTACGGCTGCTTGTGTTCTGCGGCTAAGTGAACAGGAAGGAAAAAAAAACAACTAGTGCCGCTGGGGTTAATTTCCGAAGTGAAAAATGAATGGATGAACCTCCTTGGTGTGGGCTGCTTTTCTCTCTTTTCTTGGGCTGCTTTTTAAAGATCTGATCTGCTGCTGTTTTTTTTTTGGGACTGCACTTCATTTTCTTTATTTCGGGCTGCACCAATTCACTTATGAAAGAACCCTCAACGATTCGGCCCAAACAATTCACCGCAAATTCGGTAACAATCACAACTCGCCACACAGCTAATAATATGTAACTTTACAATCAAATTACTCCAAAAATGTCACATTGTGTACAAAATATTACACTGACAATAGATGCCACTGGGACCGAAAAATAGCAAATTTTCATTCAAAACATCCAATAGTCACCCGATTAATTATAAAAAGTAGACAATTAACACCCAAAATATGGGTGAAAAGATAGGAACGGAACGAGCCTATCATGACCTAAGCATGATTGAGTTCTTTTATTGATTGGACCCAATAGCACATTTTACACATTTCCTAATAAAGCTAGTCTAATAATAGCTAACAAAGATCCCAATGGGCTAAAATATCTAGACAAAATAGCTACACAAATACAAAGATATTTATCACGATTGGACACCATAAATATTCCTAACACATTCTTAATGACTGCCCATAACTTACCCTTAGCTTCATACTAAGTCATTTCATACACTTGAAGTACATTCAACCAGGGCCGGCTATAGGGGCAGGATGCCTAGACAAATGTCTAGGGCCTCCAAATTTTAGGGGCCTCTAATTTTTATAATAAATTCATTAATTTTATATTTGTGTGTATTAATTAAAAAATCTGTAGACATGGGAGTACGAAGGTCGAAGTTGGACACCAAGAGACGGGTAGACGCGCGACTATATAACTTACCACTCTTTTAGTAATCCATTTTAGTCCCTTCCCCATTGCCCAATCACCAGACCCCAATTAGCACAACAGTCAAGAGGCAATAGCACCGAATGCTTTATTATGACTTTTATTACGGAGTACTGATTTTACTAATTGAGTATTGATTTGGTTGATGATGGATAGTCTACCCGGGGGTATCTTATCCGAGGGGTTATTGCGGGAATAATTAGAGAGAAGTCAGAGCAAAATAGGAGGAGAGAGAGTCGATTTTATTAAATGAACTCAGCGTGTGGAGTTGAAATGTAGGTTATGTCGATTACAAGGAGAAATGGGCTGCTATTTATAGCAGCAATAAATGCGATGAGAGTACACGTGTCAGTAATCCAACGGCCGAAGGGTCACATCAGCCTGGTGGCACCGGCAGTGGTACGTTCACCGCATTGAATGCGGTTGGCGGATGTGACGTGGCATTAAATGCGGTGGTTGGCTGTCCCTAAAAGGAATCTTCGATGATTGAGCTAGTTTAGCCGAGGGTTCCTTGTGTAGCCGAGGGCTCTTTGTGTAGCCAAGGACCATTGTGTGGCCGAAGGCCCCCTGTTGCCGAAGGCCTCCCGGTGCCGAGGGCGTAACAATGCCGAAGGCTTATGTTTTCGCCCGTTTTTCTCCCAGCAGCCTCTTATGCCAAAAAGGCTATCCTGTGAGTTCTAGAGCCTTCGGCCAAGAAGGCCGAAGGCACCCCCAGTGAGTATTCGGGGCTACTTTGAGGCTTGGGCCGTTGTATTTGGGCCTGAGTTGTTTCCTGAGCTCAATGGACTTGTGCAGGAGAAATAGGAGTCTATGGGCCGGGGGTTCCTGGGCCATATACTCCATCAGGAGTCCCTCACTCCTTTTGCCGAAAGGTACTTGAGGGGAAAGGAGTAGATGTGCTGCTTCTTCTGGAGGCTTCCTCATTTCGCTGGGTGCCTTTGCTGGAGAACTTTGTCCACTGCTGATTGCCGAAGGCTTCCCTCAGTCCCTCACATGTCGAGGGTTTTCTGAGGGAAGGTATTCACAACCTTCGCATGTTCGCCGGGGGCTCCCCTCAGTCCCTCACATGTCGAGGGTTTTCTGGGGAAAGCATAGGTGTACTGCCTGCGCGTGTTGTGATGAGGGCTGCTTCATTTCCGCAAGTGACTTGGGGAAAGCTTGTGATATCCTGCCTCTGCCGAAGGGGTTCCACTTTGATGTTTGTCCGGAGGCTGCACGCGTCAATTGCAAATTGTTGTATGAAGAAATTTTTGTTCTTTTTGTTCTGCATGATTCCCGAGGGGTATACCCCAGTCCCCTACTCCTTTAGGCCGAAGGCGAGTTCGGACTGAAGGAGTTATGATGAGTTGCTGAGCCCCCGAGGGGTGGTAACATTGACAAGCCGAAGGCTTATGCTGCTGCGGGCTCGAAGGCGTCCGGTGGAATTCGTTGCCCGAAGGCTGTGGCGAGTGATAGCCGGAGGCTATCGTTCGAGGGCCTCCCAGTGCTGCCGAAGTATAGTCGTTGTAATATAGCCGTTGGAAGAGGGTTCCACGTGGCGTTCTGTCGTTGGCAGATGGGGGGCGGGTGCCACCCATTGGGCGATGGAGAGGCGCGTAATGATGGCGCTTTCAAGTCGAGGCCCAGTTCTCGAGGCCCAAAGTCTATATATACCCCAAGCCAAATTCATTCTCTCTTGTGCGAACCTGAGTGATAGCGGAGCTCTGCAAAAATTTCTAGAGAGATAAAGTGCTTCTTCTAATCAAACCCCAAGTCACAAGGTCAGTTCTTGCCTCGTTTCTTATTGCCTTAGCACTTTTTGCTCCCTTACCCTTAGATCGAGTGTTAGAGATCTTAGGATCCCTCGGCCAACTTTTAGGTAACCTTTTCAATTAAACACCTCTCGGTTAGAAACAATGTCATCGCAAAGCGATTCTGAAGACATCTCGAGGGAGCCTTCGGCGGGGATGGAGAGTATTTCTGAGACGGAGTCCTCAACTGAGCAGTCATCGGTGAATAATGACTCATCAGTCGCCGAGGAGCTCCAGAATAACCTTCGTACTGAGATGGAGGCAGAGGAGTTCGAGCAGGTAGCCGAGGATGAAGAAATGGCCCTCGCGCTCCAGGTGGCCGAAGAAGAGGAAGAGAAGGAGAGGCAAGAAGTCACAGTTGCTGTCCTCCCACTTCGTGGTGCCGGTGAAGCAAGCACCTCCCGGCCCCTAGATTCGGAACCCCTCAGTGTCGCTGTGGGGAAGAAAAGGAAGAAGACGAAGGCTCCACCGAAAGGCAAACAAACCGCCGTTGACTGCGGGAAGCCTGTTGGAATTCCCGAGGGGCATTCATGGCTGAATACTGCTGCCCTCGCGCTGAGATCGAAGGCTGATCGGGCAGAATGCTATGTCACGCAGTTGCATGTCGGCCCTTCGGCGACTGTAATTGAACCGGGACCCGATGATCTCCTGTTGCGGGCTCCGGAGGGTTGTTTTGCGGTCCATGTGCTGTCGGTTGCCATGGGCCTCCGGTTCCCGCTTCACCCGTTCCTTCTCGAGTACCTTAGGTACGTGGGGTTAGCCCCCTGCCAGCTAACCCCCAACAGCCATTCTTACATAACCGGCTTCCTCCAGCTTTGCCGGGCTCGGGGGGTAACCGCGACTCTGGACTTGTTCTTTCAAAGCTTCAACCTGTGCCGAGGGGGCCACTCCAACTCCGAGGGGTTTGCAAATCTTCAACAGCTCGCCCCCTGGAGGCTTTTCGATGACGTTCCTTCGTCCCACAAAGGATGGAAGGATCGCTTCTGCTACATTAAGATGGCGGAAAATCCATTTCCGAGGGAGTTGCGGAATCACTTCAGGAGGCACCCGAAGGTGGGAAGCGCCGCACTCCAGAGAGAGGGGAAGAAGATTGCTGCTTTGCTGCCGGGGGCCACAAAGCATGTGACCGTCAAGGGTTCAACCCTTCCGGAGGACTTGCTAGCCTTAGGCTTTCAGCGTTATCGCTTCCTGGGTGAAAAGGACGAACAGTACCCTGTCCTCGAGAGAGCCTTCGGTAGCATTGGAGGTAGTTACCGGAGGGTCCGCTTTATTGTACTTAGGGTATTTGCATGTTTTTATTTCTCTTCTTTTGTAATTGACCCCTTCGGCTTGACTTCTTTGCAGGTATCAGCATGGATGTCTCTAACTTTGCCGCGTTGAAGAAGAAGCTGGCCAAGGAGCCGAAGAAGAAGAAGGAGGCGGGGGGCCAAAAACCCGTTGATGACTTCTTTCAGAAGGATGGGGCATCTCAGGTCCCGGAGGGGGAGGGACCCTCCAAAACAGTGGATACCGGTGCTGGTGCCGGGGGCTCCAAGGGGGAGGAGCTCAAGAGAAAGAACTCCGGGAAGGGTGTCCCCCCCCCCCCCCGGAGAACAAGAAGCAGAAGAAGGGGGCCTCCGGGAAGAAGGATGCCCCCATCGTGATAGTTGAGGAGCAGCCCTCCTTGAATCCTTCTGCGACTACCCCTCCTCGGTCTCCTCCATCCCCCATAGACGAGGGGATCCGCCCGGCGGAGATCATCCAGTTCCCCGTCAAGTCGGGGACCTCAGTCATGCACGGCACCCTTCACCCCGTCGGCTTCATGAGGGGGGTGATGGCCCCGAAGGATAGGTCAGTGTTGGCTCGCCTTGGGGACGACATTCTCGACTATAAAGTCGCGAGCTACAGCACCATGGTGAGTTGTGTTCCCCCTTCTCTTTCCCTTCTATTTTTAGATGATAACTCCCGATGGCTTGTCCTGATGTTATATTTTTGTCTATGTGCGTTCATCTGCAGGCTGCCCTGGCTGCTTCCGAGCAGGCCCGAAGGGTCGAGCAACTGAGGATCGCCAAGTGCCAGGCGGACGAGGCTCTGAAGAAAGCCGACGAGGAGAGGGTTGCCCTGCGGCAGAGGATTGCTGATGCGGAGATAGCCCTTCGTCTGGAGAGGGAGGCCATGGAGCAAAGGCTAAAAGATGCCGAGGCTAAAGGGAAGGCTGCTGCTGAAGAAGCCGCTGCTGCTGCTGCCAAGGCTGCTGCCGAGGCCGCCGAGATTGAAAAGACCGAGGCGGTGTCCGATGCTAGGAAGAAAGCAGTCGAGGCTTTCCTAGCCGAGGGCTGGATGGCGGCCGACCACGAGGGCTGGGTGGCCTCGGTGGTGGAGCGGAAGGTGGATGCCTGGGTGAAAGGCCCCGGTGCTGAATGGCTCGCCCGAAAGGGTAAAGATTATTATGACGGTGGTGAGTTCTTCACCCAGAAGCTGGTCTACCGTCGGCTGGCCAGGCATCTGAAGATTGATCCGAAAGATTTCGATCCGGCGACCCATGGCCTTCCCCCTCTTCAGCCAGACGTCAGGGTACCCCTTCCCCCGGGTGAAGAGAGGCCAGACTTGGAGGACTCTGAGCTCATGCAAGAGGGCGATGATGATGAAGAGGAAGTTAGAGAGGACGCCACTTCGAGGCCGAAGGATGATGAAGCTGAGAATGCCCAATCATGAAGTCCTCTAAGTACAATTCTTGTAATAGATTGTAGGTTTCCGGCTCCGGCTAATTGTATTGTAAACAAACACTTGTTTTGTAACAATCTTTTTATGAACATGTCATGCCTTCGGGCTTCTCGTATGAATGATATGACATATTTTCCTCCAAATTATTTCTGCCCTCGTTCTTTCCTCTTATGAATGTGTGCCTTTCTTTACTTGGATGAATGTATGTTTTCCCGGAGGGCCCGAGTTTGTGGACTTAGAAAATTTTCTAAATACAACTTGATCAGACCCTTCGGATGTAGAGTAGAATAGCCGGGGGTTGTTGTCGTGGGCTTAGAAATCTTTCTAAGTGTAAACCCAATCATGAGCCCTCGGTCGTAGCGCAGGACCATCGGGGGGCTTGAAGCTGTGGACTTAGATCATGTCCTCGGTGACTAGGCCCTCGGTAGTGGAGAGCCTCCGATCGTAGCGTAGCATTAGGTTATCGCCAAGTAGATTAGGGGGGGCCATCGGCCGCAACCCTGTAAGTGAAGAGGGCATCCCGGTTCTCTCCTGAAGGGTCTCCAATTGTGGACTTAGTCAAATTTCCACAATATTCCAATAGTAGTTGTAGTGAACCTTCCGGTACGGGAGCTGCTCTGAGCCCTCGGTACATATGGTTGCCGAGGGGTTCGAGATTATGGGCTTAGTGTAATTCTGAGATGTGTTTCCAACAGAGTGACCCTTCGGTTGATGAGTCTGCTTCGAAGGGCACCCAATTGTCATCATTGAGTGAGTTTGGTAGTATTCCGCCTTCATTGGTATGAACCCTCCGGTTGGTGTAGGTATAGATTTAGCTTGCCTTAGAACTTTGTGGAGCCTTCGGCATGTCACATAGTTGACTTTGATCCAACCGAATTTCGGCCGTAGCCAAATTTAGGTGAAGTTTTGCTTAGTGAGCTCTCTTCTTGGGCTTCCGGGGAAACCGTTGTACTCCAAGGTTTTATGTAGTGAAGCCTTCGGCTATGTAGCCAGATGACCGGTTGCTGAGAGTCTTTCTTGCGCCTTTGTGGGTGCCTTCGGGAATATATATCCGAAGTGTTGAGCCTCCGGGGAGAATAGTATCCGGGGAGTTCCTTCCCCCCTACACATCTTTTTTTTTTTTCTTTTTTTTTTTTTTTTTTTCTTTTTTTTTTTTTTTTAGATGGTGTAGGAGAGGCATCTAGAAACTTGGTTTCTAGGAAAGGCTTGGCCTATATGGGAGGCAACGGAACAAACCGTTGGCTCCCCCTTCGGGAATGACCTCCCGATATCCCGAAGGGTTTGAGGGTCGTTTCCTCGGCCCGAGACATCGTCTGTTGCCTGCTTCCCCTTGGGAGATAGCACGGAAAGCGCCTCGGTTTTGAAAGTCGTCCCCTCAGCCCGAGACATGGTCTGTTGCCTGCTTCCCCTTGGGGGATAGCGCGGGGAGCGTTTCGTTTGTGGAAGTCGAATCCTGGGCCCGGGACATGGTCCGTTGCCTGCCTCCCCTTGGGGGATGGCGCGGAAAGCGTTCCTGGGAAGGGTTTTATTTGTGTGTGTGGGACACAAATAGCCGGGGGTACTTGGTACCAGCCGGAGCCGAGGGGTATTGCACCCCCCGGTTTTTTTTTTTTTTTTTTTTTTTTTTTTTTGTGAGAGTATGTAAAAGTATGCATAATGTATGCATGGTTGCGTCCTCGTGGGGTACGGCTTAGTGAGAAAACACTTGGTGTTTTCATAGAGTGATGGGGGTGACCCATACACTTGGCACTTGGTACCTAAATTGTTGTTCCCCCTCCTGAGAGGAAGAGGCCTTGGGCCTATTTTGGCGAAGCGATGAGGGCTTGGCTATCATTTGTAGGAGAGAAGGGGGGGCCTTGGGGCCGTTTGCACAATATGTAGGTGATGAAGGCTTGGCCTTTTGATTATTCTTCAAAAACAGATGGGGCCTTGGGCCATTAATATTTACACTTGCTGAGGATGAGGGCTTGGCCGCCCATGCCTTATTGATAGAATTTGACAAGGTGGTGCACATTCCAATGTCTAGGGACCTCCGTCCCATTGGGGCGTTTAAGCTTGTATGTCCCTGGTTTGATGATGGCTGAGATGATGTAGGGGCCCTCAAACTTGGGCGCCATCTTCCCTCCTTCGGTGGGTAGACTGGCCTCCCTTCGTCGGAGGACGTAGTCTCCCGCCTGGAATTCCCGGGAGCGGACCTTGGCGTCGATGTAGCCCTTGACTTGTCTCCTATAGTTTTCGGCCCTGAGGAAAGCTTGCTCTCGGCGTTCTGAGATGAGATGAAGGTCGAGGGCCATGTTGGCGTCGTTGACGTCGGGCTCATATTGTTCAACCCTTCGGGTGGGAAGAGTCACTTCTGTTGGAGCCTTGGCCTCGAAGCCATAGCATAGGGAGAAAGGGGTCTCGCCTGTTGCACGCCGAGGGGTGGTGCGGTAGGCCCATAAGATGTTATGAAGCTCTTCTACCCAGCCTCCCCCTTCGGCTTCCAGCTTTTTCTTCAATCCTTCAAGTAGGGTTCGGTTGGCGTTCTCCACTTGCCCGTTGCCCTGAGGGTAGGCAACGGAAGAGAATGTGTGCTTGATGCCCCAAGCTTCAAGAAGGGCACAGAAGGGGGCTGCCTCGAACTGAGTCCCGTTGTCGGAGATAATTTGTTGGGGGACGCCAAACCTTGTGAGAATATTTTTGAGAACAAAGTGGCGGCACCGGGCCTCAGTGATGCTGGCGAGGGGCTCGGCCTCTACCCACTTGGTGAAGTAGTCAATGGCCACAATGATATACCTGTTGTTGGAGGTACCCCTCGGCAGAGGGCCTACTAAGTCAATTCCCCATCTGGAGAAGGGTATAGCGGTGCTGATGGGGGCGTAGTTGACCGCGGGCCTGCCGGGGGCCTTCTGAAAGTGTTGGCAAGCGGTGCACCTTCGGGCTAGATCAGCACAATCTCTAGCCATCGTGGGCCAGAAGTAGCCCTGAACTATGAGCCTTCGGGACATGGAGAAGGGTCCCTGGTGAGCTGAGCAAGTGCCACTGTGCACTTCCTCCATAGCGACTTCGGCTTCATCTTGGTGCAGGCACCGAAGGAGGGTGCCATTGTAAGATCTTTTGTAAAGCCTTCCATTCTCGAGGGTGTAGCTGGGAGCCCTCAGTTTTGTCAATCTCGCGCGGGCCTCATCCTGGGGTAGTTGCCCCGTGGTGATGAAGGTGGTGATGTCGGAGATCCAATCCTCCGGTCTCAGATTAATGTTCATAATGGGGCTTGCGTGGATGCTTGAGAGGCTGAGTTCCTCAATTCTTGCAATTTTGGAGAGGTGTTCGGGGGATTCATCCGAAAGCTTGGATAGAATGTCGGCCTCGGAGTTTTGAGCCCTCGGTATTTGGGTGAGAGAATGTGCCTCAAACACCTTGAGCAACTCCTTAGCCGCTTCTTTGTATTGTTTCATCCTTCCTTCCTTGGCTTCGTACTCCCCGGAAATTTGACCCACAACAAGTTTGGAGTCACACTTGACGTGGATCAACTTAGCCTTCAGATTTGCTGCCAGCCGAAGGCCGCAGAGGAGGGCCTCATATTCGGCCTCGTTGTTGGAGACTTTGAAGGAGAAGCGGATGGCATAATAGGCGCGGAAGCCTTCGGGTGTGATCAGAACTACTCCCCCTCCGCATGCTTTGGTGGCCGAAGAGCCATCGGTGTAGAGGGTCCACCATTCGTCTAGGGGTGCCGAAGGCTCCTCATCAGTTGCTGATCTCGCGGTGCACTCCGTCACGAAGTCCGCCAGGGCTTGGCCCTTAATGGCAGGCCTCGGACGGATATCGATGTTGTATTGGCTGAGGAAGATGGCCCATTTCACCATCCGCGAGGAGCTAGTGGGACTCCTCATGAGGGCGCCGAGGGGTTGATGAGTGAGCACTTGAACCGGATGGGCCTGAAAGTAATGTCCAAGCTTCTTGACGGTCCAGACGATGGCTAGCACCGTCTTCTCAACGGGAGAATACCTGAATTCGGCCTCCCGGAGGGTTTTACTGACGTAGAAGATGGCGTGTTGGACGCCGTCCTCCTCTCGGATTAGCACTGAGCTGATAGCCGCAGGGCTAACACCGAGATATAAGTATAAAGTCTCCCCCACCTTTGGTTTGGAGAGCACTGGGGGAGAGGAGAGGTACTTCTTGAGTTCGTCGAAGGCCTCTTGACACTCGGATGTCCATTGAAAACCCGCCGTCTTCCTCATGATTTGGAAGAAGGGAAGGGCCCTCTCGGCTGACTTAGAGAGGAATCGGTTGAGGGCTGCCAGGCGACCCGTCAGCCGTTGAACTTCTTTGGCGTTGCGCGGAGGCTCCATGTTGATGATGGCCTGAATTTTCTCGGGGTTGGCCTCAATACCCCTCCGGCTGACCATGTAGCCCAAGAACTTTCCTCCCTGCACGCCGAAGGTGCATTTCTTTGGATTTAGCCGGAGGTTGAATTTTTGCATGATGGCAAAAATCTCCCGGAGGTCGTCGGCGTGAGTGCTTGCCTTCTTACTTTTGACGATCATATCGTCAACGTAAGCCTCCATGGTGCGTCCTAGGACAGCTTGAAAGACCCTAGCCACCATGCGTGTGTAGGTGGCGCCTGAATTTTTGAGGCCGAAGGCCATCACAAGATAACAGAAGATGCCTTCGGGTGTCATGAAGGCAGTTTTTTCAGCGTCTTCCTCATGCATGTAGATTTGATGATATCCGCGGAATGCGTCGAGGAACGACATGATCTCGCATCCCGCGGTCTCATCCACCAGTTGATCAATGTTTGGCAGAGGGAAGGGGTCCATAGGGCACGCCTTATTCAGATCAGTGTAGTCCACGCACATGCGGAAGGTAGGAGGCTTCTGTGCGAGGACTACGTTTGCCAACCAAGAAGGGTATTTCACCTCCTTAATGTGTTTGATGGAGAGGAGCATAGATACCTCCTTCTTCACGAACTCCCTTCTCTCGGCCGAGAGGGGTCTTCTTCGTTGCTGCACTGGTCTGGCCGAAGGGTCCACCGCCAGGCGGTGGGTGATAACCCTTCGGTCAATTCCCGGCATATCCTCCGGCCCCCATGCAAAAACAATGGAGTAGGCGCGGAGGGCCTTGGTGATGCCAGCCTTCAAGTCTTCGGGGAGCTTGGCTCCAATCTTCAGGACTCTCTCTGGCTTGGCCGGATCGAGTATCAGGTCTTCAGTCTCCTCGGCAGGCTCAGCCCTCGGCCTGCCTTCCTCTTCCTCCAAGGCTTTGGTGGTGATTGTGTCCACACGAAGTTCAGTCTTACTAACCTTCTTGGTAAGTTGAAGGTAGCATGCCCTGGAGAGCTTCTGATTCCCCCTCGAGTAGCCGATGCCGGTGGGTGTGGGGAACTTGAGGCAGAGATGCCTCATAGAGATGACGGCTTCCAAATCCTCGAGGGCGGGCCGGCCGAGGATGATGTTGTGTGCGCAGTCGAGGTTGACGACGACAAATTCCACTTCGAGCTTGGCTCTATGGGATCCGTCGCCGAACTCAACCACGAGGGTGATGACGCCCTCGGCGTCTATGCTGTCCCCCGTAAATCCGGAGAGGGGGGTGTTGATGTGTCGGAGGGACCCCCTGTCGAGTCCCAACTCTTGAAAAGTGCTGAGATACATGACGTTGACAGAACTCCCTGTGTCAACGTAAGTCCGGTGGATGATGGCGTCATTGATCTCAGTATGGATGACGAGGGCATCCCTATGCGGCAGGGAGCCCGAGGGGAGGTCCGCATCTGTGAAGAAGATGGGATCCGCCCTCGGCCTTTTAGTAGGGGGCATGTGATTGACCTCCCCAATGTAGAGGGACCGTGCCCATTTCTTCCTTTGGCTCGTCGAATCGCCTCCGGTGTTGCCGCCGTTGATCATATGAATATGGCGCTTGTATTGTTGATGGGAGCCCTCTCCCTCGTCGTCGAGGCCCCCAATTTCTCGCTTCTTCCCCTGTGGGTTTCCCAAGGGGATGGTGTTGGGGTTCACCCACTTGTTGGCCTTCGGCGGAGGCCCTTGATGGTGAAGGGGGCCCTGGGGAAGAGGGCCCCTGATAAATTGAGACAAGTGGCCCGCCTGTATCAGCCTCTCGATGGCGTTCTTCAGCTGATGGCAGTCGTCGGTTTTGTGTCCATGGTGGCGGTGGAAGCGGCAGTAGGGCTCATCAGGACCGATGGCATAAATCTCGAGGGGTGTACGGGAGTCTCGCTCAACGAGCCCCCGCTCTTCTGCATGATCAAGAATGACGCTGACGGGATGCGTCAAGGGAGTGCGTGGGTGCTCAAGGAGGACGGGTTGCGCCCATGCCTTCGGATTATTCTTGTAACCGCCCCCGGGTCTGGCTTGGCCACCTCGGGAGCGATCGTTGTACTGTGGCTCTCGGTTGGTCGGAGGGGGAGGCCCTCCGGGCCGATTCCTGCCTTCATTCTTCTGAGAGGGGTCCGTGTTGCGGCGGTCCTTCTCGATTTCCTCCGCTTCAGCATATCGGTCCCCCCGCTGAAGGGCCTTTGTATAATCGCGGGGGGGATCAGTAATGAGGCTTCGGGAGAAGTTACCGTTACGGAGGACGGTGTGGAAGAGGGCCATCAGCGTCCTGTCATCGGCGCCTTCGACCTCGAGGGAGGCCTGCCTCCAGCGTTCCAGGAAACTCCGAAGGGTTTCCTCCTTCTGTTGTCTCACGTTTAGGAGGTGAGAGAAGTGTTTCTTTGAGCGATGCCTCCCAGCAAATTGCGTAAGGAAGCGGTGGGCAAGTTCTTGCCAAGAATCAATGCTGCCTTCGGGCAACCGGTTGAACCACTCATACGCTGGTCCCTCCAAGGTGGAAAGGAACCAACGGCACAAGTATTCATCCGATGCCCCCATCATCATCATGCTGTTTTGATAACGGCTATAGTGTTCTTGGGGATCCGTCTTCCCCTCATACGGCTTGATGGGTTGCCCCCGATATTTGTGGGGGATTTTGGCCGCCAGCACCCTTGGGGTGAAGGGTGTTCTAGTGCGGAGTTGAATGAGGGGCTCGCCAGAGCCTTCGGCAAGTTTACGCTTCATTTCCTCCACCTGTGCCCGGAGGTCAGCGTACTCCGGATCTGGCCTAGCTGTGGAAGCCGTCGGCGGTGCCTGACGGTTCTCCTCAATTTGGCGGAGGAGGGCCTCGATAATTTCGTCCTTGGGATCCTTCGGGGCAACCCCTTGGGAGTTGGCCCGGAAGGATTGCGCCTGATTGATTTGGTGTCTGGCGTCATCGGCGTGGAGAAGGGCTTTGCCTTTGCTTCGGGGGGGAGGCACGCCCTCGGCGCCTGAAGCAGAGGCTCCACTTTCCTGGGGCCTGCTGAATGCTTGTTTCCCGAGGCGGTCTTGGACCCCTCGGTGCCCGGGAGCTCCCCCAAGCCTTTCAAGTACAGAGGTTCGGGGTTTCTCTTTCATCATGGGGCGCTTGTCCCTGGATTGGGCCTCTTGAGAGGCGGTATCCTGTGCTATGACCCCCTCGGCATTGCCAACCCCCGGGGGAGGGTTGTTGAACAAAGGGGGGAGTGGCGGTAGGTTGATAACATTCCCTCCAGCATAGGGCTGAAGGGGTGTCTGAGAGACGAGGGCTCCGGAGTTGAGAGCCATGTTTTGAACAAAGGCCGCAAAGGCTGCCTGAAGATCGATGGCCGGGGCCGGAGGGGGAACTTGGTTCTCACTCCGATCCCTCCTTCGATTATCAAGGCCAATGCGGGCATCAGGGGCGTTCTTCTGCAGCTGCTGACGTAGGTCAGCGGTGGCTTGCTCTAACTCGAGGATGACGCCACCCTCGGGTACTAAGAGCCTGTTGGAGGCCTCAGCCCCGTTAGTTTCGCCGGGGGCTGCGTGGTTCTCCTCGAGGGTTTTGGATTGGGCACGGGTGGTTCTTCCCATTTTTGGCGAGTGTTTTGTGTATTTGGTAGAGGGGGAGGTTTTCTTACTTGATAGTTCAGACCTCTCAACGAGAGCACCAAATGATGGATAGTCTACCCGGGGGGTATCTTATCCGAGGGGTTATTGCGGGAATAACTAGAGAGAAGTCAGAGCAAAATAGGAGGAGAGAGAGTCGATTTTATTAAATGAACTCAGCGTGTGGAGTTGAAATGTAGGTTATGTCGATTACAAGGAGAAATGGGCTGCTATTTATAGCAGCAATAAATGCGATGAGAGTACACGTGTCAGTAATCCAACGGCCGAAGGGTCACATCAGCCTGGTGGCACCGGCAGTGGTACGTTCACCGCATTGAATGCGGTTGGCGGATGTGACGTGGCATTAAATGCGGTGGTTGGCTGTCCCTAAAAGGAATCTTCGATGATTGAGCTAGTTTAGCCGAGGGTTCCTTGTGTAGCCGAGGGCTCTTTGTGTAGCCAAGGACCATTGTGTGGCCGAAGGCCCCCTGTTGCCGAAGGCCTCCCGGTGCCGAGGGCGTAACAATGCCGAAGGCTTATGTTTTCGCCCGTTTTTCTCCCAGCAGCCTCTTATGCCAAAAAGGCTATCCTGTGAGTTCTAGAGCCTTCGGCCAAGAAGGCCGAAGGCACCCCCAGTGAGTATTCGGGGCTACTTTGAGGCTTGGGCCGTTGTATTTGGGCCTGAGTTGTTTCCTGAGCTCAATGGACTTGTGCAGGAGAAATAGGAGTCTATGGGCCGGGGGTTCCTGGGCCATATACTCCATCAGTTGATTTTCAGACTGCTTGTGCTGTTTTATTACGGAGTATTTAGTTATTTACTGTGTACATGTAGTTTTTTATTGTTAGTCGGTACCGTACTTAGTATTACTATGTATAAGTATCTTGATATATTTGAAATTGTAAATTGTGATTTCGATTGATTGACATATTGAGATTGTGTTTGATGGCACTGAAATTGTCTAAATCAATTATTGTACGTAATTATTTATATACTACGTAATTATTGTACAAAAATCAGCGCACGGAATCAAAAGTTATGTGTTTGGTGAAAAAAATTGACTGATAAATTGAAAAATATGGTGACCAAACGGGCTCTGAATACTTATAAACTTTTATATGCGATTAAATTTGTATTTCTGAACCATTTACTTATTTAGTACTATTTTCGATAATATTATAGATTTTGTGATGAAAAGAAAACGAAAACATGATTCAAGATGTACAATATGAAGAACCAATTAAGAAAATATTTGGTCATAAAATCATTTACCGACTCTCAAAGAAAGAATATTTTCATTAGGTTAATAATATATGATGCATATCATATGTGATTTACTTCAATTTAATTAATATTCTAATTTTTATATTATTATATTAAAAAAAACATATTTAAACAAAATGTCTATATAAGTGTCTAGGGCCTCATATTTGCTCTAGACGGCCCTGCATTCAACTGCATTTCATACAATCCAATACTTAGGATCAATTCTATCAACAACTTCAAATCATCACTAACTAGTATTTCAATACTCTTAAGATTATTGTCATCATACAAATATCCTCATTTTGTAATTCTCTACATATTTATAAGAATGTAGCAGCAACTTAAGTACTCAATTTCAATACATAAATATTCATTTATGTATCCACATAATTCATACATGAGTAAAATGCCTATTTCACAAAATAGTTCATTTATAACTCATTTAATCTCATGTTATTCATACAATCTCAAACCATTCCCAATTTCATTCTTTGTCAACTATATCAATAGTTCATCAATATTTAAGCATCATAATCCATGAAAAATTATGATTTAGGCATTTAGGTAATCCCATGCTTAACCTACAAGTTGTAAGCAATTAGATGTCGATCCTCACCTTAATTGAGCTTTAAACTTTTCCTTCTTGATCCAATGGTCAAAGATTCGGTCAAGGTGGATTAAGAACTGATTCCTTGCTTAAATATGAGTGTTAAACAGCCTCCTCAAATTGCTAGCTCAACCCCTAAACTTCGATACGAAAACAGCCCCTCAAATGGGTGTTTTCCGGCGAACTCGTTTCCTAGTTTTTCCAAGATTTGCTCTAGGTTAGTATGTAACCTTTACACCAATAAAATGACTTAACAAGGGCATATTATACACTTGAAGTAGTGTATAATAGTTCCACAAATCGTTCATACCACTGGGAAAATGAAAGGAAAGGTTTTGGGGTTAAAACTCACTTAGAAGAGTAAATCCGTTTCTGCGAGGTCGTGTTCTGCTCGAATGATTTGGAAGCCTTCCACTACTCCGATTGATTCAAACCAGACCTTCACGGATTCCCCGTCTTGAGAGATTTCTTTTGGTATATTATACGTCTTATTTGGACGAGTGAAGCTCAAGTTATGCACCAAACAAGCAACCCTTGCACTGGAGGAAAAACTTGCGGGCAGTTTGCTTTCTCCTTGCTCTTTTAGGTTGTGTGGCTCTCTTCTCTCCAGAGATCCTTTGGAGTCCGAATGAGGGGTATGGGGGTGTTATCTTGCCTCTATCCTGGCCTCAAAAGTCAATGAGTGTGGGTTGGCATGTGGGATGATGGAGTAAGATGCCTTTCGAATAAAAAAGATGGGGAGGGGGTCCATTTGATTTCCAATTAATGTTTTGCTCAGCCACCTCCATCTTTTGTCCGCCCCATACAAATTTCTAACTTATTCTCTTCATTTTGCAGGTGCCAAGAAGGTGTGGGGTGTTCTCCAAGTGATCCCAATCCATTTGGGGTCCATAATATCTACCAATACTTCCAAAAAATGGAAAGATGGGTCCTATTGTTTTATCTTTGTCAAAAGATGTCTTTTTGTACACATTGTAATATATATAGACCAAGTCAACTCCCTACATCATATTATTGATCTCCAATATGTGTAGGATCATCCCAATAATTTACATGATGAATATTATAGAAGAAACAACCTACTCCCATTATTTAGCTCAATAATGTCAAAGATGGGACCATAGGCATTTGTATTCTTCTTTAATCATTCTATCACTTATTTTGACATTGTCATTCATATTATTGGACTACTAGTCGTGTGGGTCACCCCGAGTGGGCCTACGACGCTCTTGAATACTTGCTACTTTTAGCAGGTTGGGCCCAAAATAAAGTTTGGGCCGCCCGACCTTCCTCAACTTGTCTTGAAAGGATATGTAACATTATTTAGGTAATGTTGGGCTCTTATGTTCATTAATAAGGGCCAAATAAGTATTTGCAAACCTGACGCTAATATACGAGTTTCAACAGTACAATAATCAATCATGTGCTACGTAAAACATTAATCGTTTTACAATAGTTTGGAAGTCGGAAATTCAATACATAGACTTGAATTTTTTTAAATTGAATTTTCAAGGATGTTCGGATGCGGTGTCACACCAAGGACGTTTTTGATAGGGCAAATGTGGCGCTCCATATCAACTGTAAGGCCCCGATCGAACACTTCTACATCGGATCCGTCCCCAACCTCGTTACCGAGTCGTAATCTTCCGAATGTCCATCTGGGGCGGCTACGTTCGTCCCCGCATCCTCAATCATTTGACCCACTTGTTCTAAGGCGATGTCACCCCCACCTTCCTTGGGATTGGCGTCACCCAGAACCAAGCCAGCCGAAGTAACGTTGGTTGAAGTAGGAGAACCAGGAGCGTCATTCTGAGCAACCGTCCCTATGACGGGTGGAGAGCCGGAACGGCCAGAGGTACGGGCGCCCCCAGAAGAGCAGGAGCGGGAGCCAGAAGACCCAGAGCCAGAAGAGCTAGAACCGGAGGAAGAGCCCGAACCACAACTCGACGAAATCTCCATTGAAGTTGTTTGAAGAGCCGAAAAAGGGTTGCAAGAAGGGAAAATAAAACCAGAATTACCTTGGGAACGGCGGGAGCAAGTTGGGAACCTTATCGACGAGCTGATCGCAGAGCGGCGGAAGTCCTAGAGCGAGAAAGCAGAAAACGGGAACCCTAAGCATGAGCGAAATCTTGGTATTTATAAGGGAGGCACTATTTCACGAAACCAATAAAGAGGTGACGTGTGGCGAGGAGCGTACCCCGGGGTACGCGCCGCGCGTGGAATAGTAGATGTCATGATGACCTTTCCTCGAGAAGTGCACCGTTTCTGCGCCAGCCGTCACCTCGATTCCTGAACCGTCGCCAACCAAACGACGTCGTGGTTAGGTACGTCCATAGCCCAGGACTCGGCGAGTGTGGCCCTGCGCCAAGAACGTTTCCTCTGAAAAAATAGTTATACTTCCTTATGTCCCACGCACGCTTGGAACATCAGAAGTGGGGGACTTGTGTTAGGTTAATGGCCCAAATGGAGGGTTGGCCCATTCCACCCCTCATCCGGACAAACGTCCAGCCCAAACGGTGAATTGTCCCATTTGGAGGGTTGACCCATTTACCCTCCAGCCCAAATGGAGGGGCGGCCCATTTACCCCCGACGAACGTCCAGGTGGGATAATGGTGAATCGGTAAACACAGTGGCGACAAGCGTCTCAACCAAAGGCCCGCAGCCACACGATGCCCAAGGGCCAGGATACGAACGGCCCACAACCCTTTGCGGTATCGTCAGGAGCAGGCCCCCCCACCCAGATGGACGTCCGTCTCCACAAGTTAGGCGGAAAACCCAGATTCTGGCGGGAAGCGCATTTAATGCTGGAGATTTGGTGGTTGAGACATCAGCCACACACAGCCCTCCACGTCAGCATAGCCAACTACTCATAGGTTGTATAAATAGCAGCATTTATTTCATTGTAAAGGGTTGACAACTTACTATTCTTAGCACTCTAGCTTATTACCTTATCACTAGCAGCTCTTCTACTGTGGGATAAGACGAACGGCCGACGAGCCTTAACAAGCGCATTGTATCGGGGAGTTATTAATTGGTTAATAATACCTGATCTTTTACTTGCTAGTTATTATCTCTTGATCCATCTTACTTGTTTGTTGGGCTAGTTTATCCATACACATATACACCACTCCACTCGAGATCTTTGGGGCTTACGTGTTGGACCCAAAGATTGAAGGAATAAACCTCAACAGAGAGGATTAGGTGGGGGCTTAATAGTTGTCAATTGGGTAGGTTGAGGCTGTGTTGTTGGAAGGCCATCTGGCTGGATAATGAGTGAAGTGGAATGAGTATGGTAGATTCGGGTTGTGTGAGTGGCGTGTTTGAGATGGTCAGGCAGTCAAGTTTGGGGGGATGCGTGTTTTGTGGGGGCAAAGAGATAGGGTCTCGGTTGTGAGTGATTTGGAGGGTAAGGGGTGGGGTTAACTTAGTAATAAAAGGCTCTTTAACTTTATTACAAGTGGAATGACCCAGTAAAAAACATGATGAACAGTGTGGTTCAATGAAATCATAATTAACCTGTTTGGATCTAGATTTTTTGAATCTGTTCCACTGTAACATCAAGCTCCACGCAGAGTGGCTTGGATCGGTTGGCCGTATCCTTGTCCAGTAGCATCGGTTTTCCAATGAGGTTTGCTATGGAGAGCAGTGCTCTTCTATCCTGTAGATGGACTGGGAGTCCAGGGAGGGTGATCTAGATAGACGTTATTGGAGATTCCTTACTTGGTTGGAAGTTTGTAGTCCATTCTTGATTCTTAGCTTGAGACCAGATATAATCCATATCTGTCTCATCCAGAAAATCATCTTCCCTGTCAAAGTTGATTAGGAGGCATTGGTCCTAACTTATACCTCCCTTTAAAATGGAATTTCTCAAAAGTGCTTCTAACGGATGCAAGCTTTGGTATTTCATGGAGAAAGGTCCCAATCAGTGCATAGGTTAGAGGTTTTGATAGGGTTGCGATTTCCTCATTGGAGAAAGAGACCGCCGGGAGACCGAATATGGTTAGCTGTTCCTTCAAAAGCAAGGGTGGGCTGTTTTGAGTGAGGGTATCAGCAAAAGTTCTGGGTGTGGTATCAGGATTTTTAGTGGGGTAAGGGATTAAAGTTGGGGGAGATTTGAGGTTTGGGTTACTGGACAGTCCATTGGTTTGCATGTTCCAGTAGGATTGGTTGTGCGCTGCTTCTTTCTGGACTGCCGCCATTCCCGGAGTTGCGGTCAAGAGTCAAGACTGCATGCAGAATAAGAGGGCTTTTGCGGTGGTGCTGGTACTTGTGCTGTTAACTCCAGTGGTCATGACCGGTCGCTGCTGTGGTGCTGCTGGTTCCTGTGCTTTTCATCCCGCTGGTCATAGGTGGTGGCTGGTGGCGGGAGGGGGTGGTTGGGTTAGAGAGAATCAGAGAAGTGGGAGCATCTCTCTCCTATTTTTTGTCAAGATCTCTGATTTTGCAATAATGTCTAAAAAATGATAATGACATGTGTCTAGTTAGTTAGAGCTAACTTTGACTAAGCTATGATCAACATATAGCATCTTATGTACTAGTGAGTAGTGTTTGGTAAAATAAGTGCTTTATGTGTAATAGAAAAAGTAAAAGCACTTTTGACGCGGAAGCCGAGAAAAATAAAAGTTGTAGTGTTTGGGAAAATAAGTGTTTTTTTAAAATCAAAAGCAGAGAAGTGATTTTTTAAAAGTAGTTACAAACCAACCCTTATGCGTGCCATTCTTTCACATGACTTCACATGCTGACTTCAGCTTTAAGGAAATTATTACTCCGTGTTAATTAAAATTAGTAGCTAAATCGAACCAAATGTTGTTCCAAGACGATCGATTCCCGTAGGGGTGGGTGCGGCCTGGAACGGTCCGGTAAATTAGTAAAACCCGTAATGTATCCGTGAGATTTTTAACGGACCGGTACGGTCCGGTTTCAAGGATGGAATTGTTCGATACCATGTCGTTTCGAAACGGTACGGTACAATGCCAAACACATGCTATAAAACTTGAACAAATTTTGCAATTAGTAGATATCATCACACCAACCAACTGACATTAAAATTTGATACAAATACAAGAAATTGCATATATATGACTAAAATTCACAAATAAACAAATAGTGCAACACAACTAAGAAAGAGTATAGCAAAACGATAATACACGAGATAAATATCATCCTTAATTTACTTAGTTCATGTGAAAATATCATCCTTAATTTACTTAGTTCATGTAAAAAGAATATCATCAAATTGTTGAATATAATAGAAATCTTCAATGGTCTTCTTCATTCTAGGTTAAATATTACTCCGTAGTTCTAATTTAATTTATAGTTGAACCTTGAGAGCTAAGATTTAAACCATATTAATTAAGTTGTAAAATTGCACAAACATGATAGACCAAAAAGTCATGTGCGCTAACATTACTAAAAATGAAGTCATCAATGATTTCTCTAAAATTTTAATATTCTTTCAATACATACCAAAATATAACATAAATTATCTAAAACGAAAAAATAACAATATATACTATATATAAAACACACACATTTAACTATTTTATGGACACATAAATACATACTTGGGCTATAAAATTGTTGATCTATAAAAGAGATCTATTGGATTGGTATATAAAAAATATTAAAAATTAAGTGCATTATTTTCAAACGGTTCGATCCGGTATTTTTTGGTTCTCAAAATCTAGGACCGGTCCCGTACACGTTTCAAACGGTACGGTTTCGGTACGGGACAAAAATATATAGAACCATTTAAATACTCGATATTCGGTTCGGTACCTGATGGAGTATATGGCCCAGGAACCCCCGACCCATAGACTCCTACTTCTCCTACACAAGTCCATTGAGCCCAGAGAACAACTCAGGCCCAAATGCAACGGCCCAAGCCTCAAAGTAGCCCAGAATACACACTGGGGTGCCTTCGGCCTCTTTGGCCGAAGGCTCCAAACCTCACAGGATAGCCTTCTCTGGCATAAGAAGCTACTGGGAGAAAACGGCGAAAAACATGAGCCTTCGGCATTATCAAGCCCTCGGCATCAGAGAAGCCTCCGGCTGAACCAAGCCTTCGGTCACACAGGGCCTTCGGCTATACAGGGTCCTCGGTCACATGGGGCCCTCAGCTACAAAAGGAGCCTTCGGCCAAACACGCTCAATCCTCGAAGATTCCTTTTAGAGACAGCCAACCACCGCATTTAATGCCACGTCACATCCGCCAGCCGCATTCAATGCGGTGGACGTACCACTGCCGGTGCCAACCGGCTGATGTGACCCTTCGGCCGTTGGATTACTGACACGTGTACTCTCATCGCATTTATTGCTGCTATAAATAGCAGCCCATTTCTCATTGTAAAGGATCCACATCCAACTTTCACACGCAGAGTTCATTTAATAAATCGACTCTCTCTCCTCCTATTTTGCTCTGACTTCTCTCTAGTTATTCCCGCAATAACCCCCCGGATAATATACCCCCCGGGTAGACCATCCATCAGTACCATTACAGGATGGTTCGGGTTTTATGCCCACCCCTAGATTCCGGGACTCCATATGTTAAAACCGTACCCGACTGGGACCGGATCCATCCCTATCTACACATCCTTCTGGTTGTAGATTTACTTGGTGACCTTACTCTATAATTGAAGAAAAGAAAACACTTGAAAGTCTTTGGAACCTTGCAAGGATCCTTGCGTTTTGAGTTGTATTGTTTTGCAACATTTGTTGCATTAAGTTATTCACACAAAAACAAAAACACCTATAAAAATGAAAATAGAAGTACTACAAGTAGGGATGGACTGAGACGGGTCGGGGTAGGGGAGGACTCGGGCCGGGTGGCCCGGTCAGTGACCAGTTCGAGTAGGCCCGACCCGCTGGGATTCCGGTCCGGGCTCGGGCCCCTCAAAACGTGAACCGGCCCGGCCGGTTAGGGCCCGGTTCGGGCAATTTTATTTTATTTTTCTTTTCTTTTTGAATTTTTTTTAAGTTTTGGGGTTGGGCGGGGTATTTTGTGTCATTTGAGATGGTTTGGGAGTGAGGGGGGGTTAGGGGTTAATTAGGAAAAGGCAAAATAATATGAATCGAGGCCGAAACGGCCCGGCCCGGACCCGGGGGTTACCCAGGCCGGTTCCGGACTTCCGGGCCTCTCCTTTCCTGAACCGAGGCCCGGCCAGGCCCAGACCCGAACCGGTCCGAGTCCACCCCTAGGTCGGGGCCAAAATATATTTTTTTAATTTTTTTGAGATTGGGCCGCTGCTAGGTGAGTTGGGCTCGATGTTTTGGCAGGATTTGGGGGTGGGGGTAGGAATAAATTAGAAAAGACTAATTTAAAAAAAAAATTGACCCGACCCAAGCCCGGTCCCAATTCAAACCCCGGGCCGGTACCGGGCCTTCAGCCCAAATCCCCAATCCCGTCCAATCCAGGCCCGGTCCATGCCTAAGTAGAGGGAAAAAGAGAGAAAATAACGTACTAAAAATGAAAAGAAAAATAAAAGAAAGATCCTTCCGGGTTAAAAAAAATAAATAAAAGAAAGATGCGCACAAAATTCAATGAAGTATTTCATTCCTTGCAGCACTCTCCAACAACATACTAGTGAAACCAATCTTTAGAGTAAGAATTTAAGCCTGCCGTTGAGAATTTTACAAGTGTTCCAATGGTGTTGCTATTGTACACAATGCCGACTTACATGTTTTCGTCGACAAAAGATAAGAGTGGAAAAAATAGAGTTACGGTACACATGCCAATTTACAATGAATACTTTGGTAGACCAATCCACAGTGAGTTTAACAGAAATAAAATGAGTGAGAAGGTCTCATCCATGATGATCTTTCCTCTCCCTCATGTACGCTTGAAAGAGATCAACTCCCAGAGACACATTAAGCAAATTCATACCGGCCATGCCAGCAAGAGCAAGTGGGAGCTCCAACCCCTTGTCAAACTTGGAAGCATCTTTGAGAAGCTTCACTGTTATGAGAACATGAGATGCAAACCTTGCTAACACATAAGTTGTCCAGTTAGCACACCACTCAACATTCACAACTATGTTTCTAGAAGTACCTCGGACATGTCTCGCCATTCGCCTCAATTTCCGCAAATGCAAAAGGACGGAATGCAACTGTGTTATAAAAGATGGAGAGACGGGAATAATGATGTGAAAACCTCAATGAAAATCCACATTTGATTGTTCACATTCTGATACAACATTTTTTCTTTGATGTTATTTTATTAAATAATCTTGTAGAAGGGGTAATACATTATGACAACTAATTTCATAAAAATAACACAATAGGCTGTGTAAATAAATGGGGCTGCGAGTGGTATGGGGGTCTTTGATGTTAGGGCTGCACAAAAGGGTCTTTGAAAATAATATTATTAAAGTTAAAATTGGCTTAAATCAGTTTGTTTTACGTCTCTACAATTTTTATTTCGTTTTTCATCCTCACTTATTTTCTTTATATTTAAGCCCCCTCACCGATTCTAACAACTTATGCCAGACAACAAAACAACTCTGAATAATAGATTTCCTATACACACTACTACACCCATCCTGACAACTTCCACATATCCTAACAACTTCCATACCATCGCCATAGACCAAATCAAGTGAACTGATGCTTGGCCACGGGAGAATATGTATCAGTATAATCAAATCCACAAATGTGGATAGGGTTGCACATGGGGCGGGTTGGCCGTACTATTTGGGCATACCCGTTCGACTCAAGTTAATTGCTGAACAGCTGCAAGTATGCAATTTAAATGAATAACCCGTATATGAGTGGGTCAGGTAGGGTCAAGTATAGAATAAATAATTTACCTCGGGTTATTATACAGTCAAATTTAGATTTGAACAACCTATTACTCACATTTTCCATAGCGTATTCCATAGCATATCAAATAACCCACTAATGCAGTCAAATTTAGACTTGAACAACCTATTACTCAAATTCACAATGGCATATCAAATACACAATTAAACTTTTTATAAGTCTAAACTTTGTGTAATAACATCAAATCATCCTTTTGGGAAGTTCTTTTATAAACAAAATGTAACAAATCAACTAGAAAAATGGTATATATTTATAACTCAATTTTTTAGGTAGAGTATAACATTCTTAAGCTATAATTACTCCAAACAAAATACAGTAGCAAAGTAATAAGAAAATAAAGAGGGAAAATATTTCCAGCTTCCAAGGGTGAAAGCTAAACAGAATGACACTGAAGAGTAGCAAAGGTACCTTTATGTAAGTCTAGTCAGGCAACGTCGATTTTTAAGCTCCTACTTCCGCAACTCTACCCATTATGTGTGGGTTTACAAAAATTAAACTCTTTTTATTTTTTGAGCCAAATAACCAACTAAGGGGCTGTTTACTTAGGACTTAATGGACTTAATGGGCTTAATGACTTAACCATTAATTCATTAAGTTGTGTTTATTTGGAACTTAATCAAATCCGTGACTTATTCGCGCAGACGTAAGACGACTTATTCGCTCAGCAAAAAAAATTGGCTCCTCCAGCTTCAGACACGGGAACAGACCGATTTCCATCGTTTAACCCTAGATAATAGTTTCTTTTATCAAACTTCCAACAACGAAAGAGAGCAAGGTCCGAGGTCGTCTTCTCCAGCCAAGAGAGCAAGGTCTGTGGTCGTCTTCTCCAGCGGGCATATTCATCGCTGCCGGATCTGTATCTTCACTACGGTATTTTTCTACATAATTTCTACAATTGTTAATTTTTTAAATTTCATACTTTTTATATGAATTTCCAATCTCTTATTATGAGCTCTACTCCATCGATTTGAACCAAAAGTGAACTCTCAACTAATCCATTTGCTGACTTTCATACTTTGCTCAATTTAATTGGAAAAGAAATCATGGAGTAGCACAGACAAGCACTCATCTCAAATATTCATTTTACATTGGCCGTGAATTGCAAGATGAAATCAGGCCATTGAAATTGGTGCTTACATTACTTGGTCGTGAAGTAGAATCTTATTTCACACTTTTGTTTAAGAAAGAAGGTCTTTGATTTTTAGGACTTTTATTTGGGAAAATTTGTCTTCCATTTTTGGGGTAAAATTATATGAATCATGAAGCACTTCCTTGATTTTTCAAGCACTCTTGTGGATTGGCATAAAAGTTGTCCTCTTTCTTTGGTTTCCCCGGAATCATAGACTGTGGTTTGGATTTCTTGTTTCTGTGAGTTTTCTTCATTACCAGTCTTGTATGGTCTTTTAAGCGAACTATAACTTTCCTGTGTAGTAGAATAGTCTTCCTGAAATCTAAGTACCTGAAGGGTGAAGTAATGTTTGAACAGGCAAGGAAAACAGAACACTTCCGGTAATGGACTTCACTAAGCAAAACATCTTGTTTTCAATGATTAAATGACATTATATTTATATATCTTCCGGTAATGGACTTCACCCCCGGGTTAGACGGCACAACATTGAGAGTTAGATTGCACTCTAACAGCTACTGAGCTACATTATAATATTTCCTGGATATTATACACTAAAGTCCTTGGAGGAGTCTGTGACTTATTTAATTATTAATTGTGATTTCTACTTGCAAAATTTATAGAAATTAGGTGTTTGATTACTTAGATTGGACTGAAAATATGGTTTTTTTAAAAAAATATTTATATGATTAACACTTTTTACAGGGTTTTTACATTTGTTAGCAGTAAGTTTACAAATTGTAGTAGCTTTGATGCAATATGTTGGCATATACTACATATTAAACGGTTTTACAGTTTTTTTTTTGCATGTGTGTGAAGCTTATTTTCTAACTCTCTTGAGTTATGCTTTCCATCTTTAGCATCATTACAGATAAATATTATCTATGTGATGCTGCATATGCAAACACGCGTGGATTCTTGGCTCCATATCGTAACACAAGGTATTGGTTAGCTGATTATCGACGTCGTCGTGCATTGACTAAAGAAGAAAAATTCAATCATGCACATGCACAACTTCGGAATGTGATTGAACGTACTTATGGTGTCTTGAAAGCAAGATTCCCAATCTTAGAACAAATGGCTCCTTATCCATTTGCGGTACAAAGGAATGTAGTGATTGCTTGTTTTGCGGTTCACAATTTTATTAGAAAAGCTAACATTGATGATGAGTTCTTCGATGAATGGGATAATAACAATGTAATCAACAATCAAGCACAAGAGCAAGTTGAAGACATTGGAGAGGAAGTAGATGGAGCACAATGGGGTACACAAAGTCTACAATATATGGCGAATGTGAGGGATGAAATTGCTAGTAGACTAGTATGAAATGTTTTAATTTAAAATGTTATTCTCGTAAAACTCTTGACTTTATTTTATCATGCAATATGACTCTTTTATTTTTAGTAATTCATAAACTCTTGACTTTATTTTATCATGCAATATGACTCTTTTATTTTTTGTATTATTATTTTCTGGTATATAAATTTTATCTTTCAGAACAAAGAAAATAAACAGAAAATATACATTCAGCACTTATTACAGACAAGAGGGTTATTTGGTCATTAGACATGATTCAGACTTCTCATTCAGCACACTTAGTAAACAACTTGTTATCTCAGTGTAACTTAATCCAGACAGACAACTTAATGCAGACAGACGTCTTAATCCATTCAGGACTTAATGAGAAAAAAAGTAAACATCCCCTAAATGTGGTCGGGTAGGGTTGGGTTGATCGGGTTATACGAGTTGGGCTATTTTGTGCAGCCCTATGATATGAGATGTGCTTTAAAACGGTCAAATTCTATTAGGGCCAACCTTAACAGTATATACCCACCAACGACAACAGATTTTTCAGTAGGCAGTGGAACTTATTCTCACGTCCCACTAGAATATAGACTGTAGAGCCTCCATATCAGTCAACTATAGTGTCACTCTGAATGTGACAGTGTTAAAGCATTTGTCCCACACCGGAAAGCTATAAAATAATAAAAACATTATATAAGGCTTTGGGCTACTCCTCCTATAAGGTTGACATTTTAGGATGGAACCCCGGGTCTTAACTAGGGTTGTAAACGAATCGAATAATTTTGATCCGATTTGTTATTTGAATTCGAAATTGATGATTCGAATTCGAAAAAATCGAATACGAATACAAATCGGTTTTGTTATTCGTATAAATTTCGAATACGAATACGAATATACCTATTTTCGATTCGTATGTTATACGAATATATTTGATTTGTATACACATGAATTATATTTTAGATTTTTATATTTATAATTTATAATAATTTAAATTCAAATAACTAAAATAGTTTTTTGTTAGTTTAAATTTAAATTTAAATTTATTAGTTTAATTAATTTTGTGCTTTCATTAATATTTTTTTTAAGTAATTGATTTTTGATTAATTGATTTTACAATCTTTACTTTATTTTGAACGGGTTTCCAATTGATTTTTGAAGTAGTTGATTTTTTAAAATAGTTCAGTTAATAGAAATGTTTGCGAAAATGGAAGAAAATACATACAAAACATGATAATTTGAATGTGTGAAAAAATTTCCCCTACAAATATTCGAATTCGAATTTTTGAATACAAATATATTTGAATATCATTAACGAATCGAATACGAATCTAATTTAAGATTCGAATAATATCCGAATACGAATACAAATAATCGTCAAGTTATACGGATACGAATAGTATTACTCAGTATTCGATTCGATTCGATTCGTTTACAACCCTAGTCCTAACATGGTATAAAAGCCAATTCCGGTTGTGGTTTGATGGCTTGTTTAGCACCTATGATTAAGGATAGCTTGTTAAGGGTTTGTTTGGTCCACTACTCCACTTATACACCCCAAGTGACTCGCAAGTTGAAAGAAAAGGCAACCTAGGAGGACCTCAACTATATTTCGTAACACTTTTCCTGACTGTGAGCTTGAAGACAAGCTCTTTGAAGATGGGAGTGACGTCAAAGACATGCTCACACGCTACGGGTGGAGCCTACTAACGAGCAAGAAGAAAGCTGGCCAAGCTATCTAAGCTGCTCAAGTCTAGTATCATTTATTTCCTACTACCTCCGTCCCAAAATGTTTAGCCAAATCTTAAAATTTGGACCATGATTTTGATTAGTACTCCCTCCGTCCCAATTTGGTCCCAATTTGATGTTCCCATTTCTTTTGGGCACAAAGATAAAGAAGGATTATGAAATTTCCAAAATTACCCTTATTTCTCTATCATTTCCTTTCATCTGGTCTGCCTCTTTCTTTTCCATTGAGAGATGAGGAACTTCGATGAGAGGCTGTATGATTTACAAAGGGGTCCCCAATATACTTGGGGTTTGGTTATGGGTACGTAATTGGCGTGAACTGTGAAGGCATGTGGGGGTTAGAGTGTGGGATAGATTGGGAGGGAGTTGTATGAGTGGCAGGAGTATGACATGGAAGGTTATTCGGTGAGGATGGGGATAAGGATAAGTCTGACAGAGGGATGTGAGGCTGGGAAAATAGATTCGGAGATGGATGAGGGGAAGTCGGTTGGGATGGGGATAATATTGCGTCCCGACGACGCAGACATGGTTGACCCAGAGTGTTTAAAGGAGATATTGAGAAAATTGAAGTTCGCCGGAAAACCGAGAGGCAACAGTCGCCGACATGCTGATTTGCCGGACGAGGTCGCTGACAGCAAGAGGCAGTGGAAAGTTGGTACGGTGTTGCTACCTTCCGTTGATGGTAAAGTTGTAGATTCAAGATATTGAGAAGATTAAAATTGAAATTGCACACCAATTTATTTGCTAAAAATGGAAAGGGGAAAATCAATTTGGGACATCCCAAAATGGAAATAAGAGAACGTCAAATTGGGACGGAGGGAGTATAATATTATGAAAGTTATAAATTTTATACTTTTATGAAAGTACTTTTAAAAAAGAACATTTTCATACTATTTTTATATTATAAATAATTTCCAGTAAATATATATTATTGGTCAAAGTTTTGGATTTGGCTAATTATTTTGGGACGGAGGTAGTATTATAGTATTTCAATTTACATTAAGTATTCTACTCATTACAGTTTTAATTGTTACAAATGTGGTTGGGAGATGAAGACAATGTTGAAAAGCTATGGCCAATGGTGATTAGAGTAAAAATCCAAACTTCCCACCTTCCTAAAGTAGGCACGGAAAAGGTTGCCCGTACACAATATGTCTAAACGAGAATAATTACTCAGTAAGATGATTTCTTATTTCAATCAATCTTAAAAGAAAAGAGAGCTCTAAAACTATTGCAAACAAAAATGCTAATAGAATTATTTAAATAGAAATGCTAATAGTAGGATATAGATTATGCTAAACCTGGGCACCAATTTAGACATCCTGGCCAGCTTTGTTCTTGGTCATTGGTAGACTACGGTGAAACGAAGAGGTGGGCATGTAGCTAAGTAGTTCATTGATGGCATCCAGATGTCTTAGTTTGACATTACTTGATAGAGAGATGTCACAATAAGTTGATTTCAGGCTTATTAAAAAAAGTTAGAAAATGTTATACTCTAATAGGGATGGATGGAGGGATGGACAGACGGATGAATGTAGAGTTAGCTAGTTGTGTTTTCAACTCTTCCCCATTCATCGTGCGATCAAAACTCAAAACCAATTTGAATCTAAAAAAGTTGTCGGCTATTGTTATTGTTCAATTAAAAAGGAAAAAATAGGCGAAGTTGTTTGAAGAAGAGAACAGCAGAACATTTGGGAAATGGATTCTATCAATTATGGACTAAATACACTCCCTAAGCCTAATAAATTTACAGTATGATAGTAAACAACTGCCTCAAAAACCGACTTAAGGCATATGCCTCAACTATTTGAAGCATAAGACTCTTCATTGCAATTAATTGCAATAGAGGCGTAAGCCTCAAGTACCTATTTTATATGCCTCAGTATGTGGCACGCTCCAAAACTTGCCTCATTTGCAGACATGTATACAAAAACCACGCACAAAACTGCCGACATATTTTAAAGGCATAACCCAAAAGTCAGTCTATAATTTTATTATTAGTATTTGCATATGTAAATAAAATGCATATAAATCTGTAATGGTATAATATTACTATACTTGGGGAGAACCGAAGAAACCAACAGGAAGCATACCTCACAAACAAGAGTGAGGATAAGATAATTGATTGTCACATTCCGATACAACGCCGCGGTAAAGCAAACAAGAAGCACGAGATGATGCACCAGGATTGAAGGAATCCAGCCACTGTGTAAATGGTGAAGCAACATATCCCATTGATCATAAGCAAAATAACCACATGAAATGCACAGAACTGGATAAGCCCATGGCCAAGAATGCTCAACTAACTCTGAGTGAGCAAGCATTGTACTCAAACTGCTTCTTGTATATTGATTGACTACAACAAAAATAACTGCAAAAAGACATTAGTGTTCTTAACGATTTAGCACAGGAAACATAACACTTATTATTACCAAATGCAATAAAATAATATTATTCAAGAACAATTAAAGCTTTGTTTTCACACCCGCTGTCATGTGCACTCCCTCCCTCACTTTATCCTGATCCCCATAAAATGGGGAGGCAACTCTTCTTAGGAGATTTAACAAGTCATTAGTCTCTTAGGCTCTTTGTAGTGCATGTCATGGAACGAGTGAATATACTCTTTGTGAAGGGGATGTGTTTGAAATATGCCTAACAAATTGTAAATATGATATGTACCAAAATAATTTATGCTTTATGAACTCCTTTTATAGGAATTATGAATTTTCTTTACTAATGATTAGTTCGGAATAATATGTTTAGTAGTTAATGACATAAATGTGTGTTAGGCACACTATACACAATTCTCATTGTAATAGCTAATAGTCTGTTTTAATTCTGTTAAGTCAGTTCAATGTCTGCTAAGCCTTCTCTCTTATAAACACAATGTACAGTTCATATTCATTTAATGAGAAAATCTGCTTTCATTCTATTTTCTCTCTGCTACATTTCTATTATGATATCAGAGCTCTAGCTAGATCCAGCCATGGTGATCTCTGAATCCACTTCATCCTCAGCTACTGGAAACTCTATTCTTCCAGTAACCTTCACACATCCACTTCCGATCAAATTGGATTCCAACAACTTTCTTTTTTGGAAGCATCACGTCAAATCTGTGCTTCGCGCACATAAACTCCTCAAATATGTTGAGAATCCTGACATACTAGAACAACTTACTGCTAGCGACAATGAAGAGATCAGGACAGTGAATGACACGTATGTTATCTGGGAGCAACAAGACCAGGTGTTGTTTTCGTGGCTTCTCGCATCACTTACCGAATCGCTCCATGCTCACATCATACACTGTCAACATTCGTATCAACTTTGGAGTGAAATTCATAAGTTCTTCCAGTCGAACATTGTCGCACGAGCTAGACAGCTTAAATCCGAGCTCTATAACACTGGCAAAGGTGATCGTTCAATCTCCGACTATCTTCTGTGTATTCAAACTATCGTTGATAGTCTTATGGCCATAGTTGAGCCTATTTCTACCATGGATCATATCAATGTTATCCTTGAAGGACTTCCAGAAGAATGTGAGGCTCTTGTGTCGTCCGTAACTACATGAAGCATTTTGGATCCAGTAACTATCTGTGAACTTGAATCCCTGCTATTACCCAAAAAAATCGATTGCGAAAACTTTTTGAATCATCACAAAAAACCTTGTTCCCTGCCAATGTTGCTCGCTTAGAAGCCTCAACCCAAATAATGATTCTGCAGCTCAAACAACTTTAGAAAATTCATCAGTTCATGTTGCTCACTTCACCAATTCCAGTGGTAATGCTCCCTGCAGAGGCAGAGGTCGTGGAGGTTTCATCAGAGGACGTGGTGGCCGTTTTGGAGGCCTTAACTCTGTTATTTGCCAGGTTTGTGGCAAATCTGGTCATAATGCACTGGTGTGCTATCTTTGCTATAACCCTGCATATACTACTTTCGTTTCTGGCACTCCAAATCAATTTCATTCACATCCACTTTATCCATATTCTTCCCATTCATCACCTATCCCAACTCAACCAAAGTTTTCTCCTACTAATTCTTCTCCAGAAATCTTCAATTGGGGCCAGCAATCTCATCCTAATCCTCATGCACCTACTGCAGCTTGGAGCCAGCAGTCTCACATTCTTGTGCCTAAAATATCTCATCCTAATCCTAATGCACCTACAGCAGCTTGGAGCCAGCTGTCTCACATTCGTGTGCCTACTGCAGCTTGGGCCTGTGCTAATTCCTCTGTGCTAGGACCTGCTCCACATTCTCAGAACTGGTTCCCAGATTCAGGAGCCACACGTCATGTTACTGCTGATCCTCTCAACCTTCAGCACAGTGAACCTGCTATTACAACTTCCTTTTCATCACCTTGTCAATCCTCTCAAACCCTTTTTCTTAATAATATTCTTCATGTTCTTTCCATAACCAAAAACTTGTTAAGTGTTAGTCAATTTGCCAAAGATAACAATGTCATTTTTGAATTTTATCTTCATGAATGTTTTATCAAATCTCAGGCTTCTAACAAGGTTCTGCTACATGGAATTCTTGGTGAAGATGGTCTTTACAAGTTTCAATCACTTCCAGCCCTTGGTTCCTGTCAATCTGCTGTCGTTAACAACTTTACTTCTGGGCCTTCTTTGAATAATACTATGTACCCCCTTTCCTTTATGTCTACTTGTAATAACTCTCACTCATGTACTCCTATATCTTGTAATATGTGGCATTTGAGGATGACGACCTAGTCTCAAATGCCACATAGTTGTTATCCTAATAAAGGAGAGGGGGTACATAGTAATGAATGTGGCATTTAAAGGAAAGGGGGGTACATATTATTACGTACTATGTGTCATATTATTAGGAGTTATTTGACATCAAGTTGTTGAATAGACCAGTGATTTGAAACTGCAAGAGTAAGTAGAACTCGAATAGTAACAGGTTTAACAACCGGAGTCACAGAAGTAAAGTTATTAGGAGTAAAGGCAGGAGTAAAGTTATTAGGAGTGAAGTTGTTATCTTTATATTTAATTTTAGGGTTTTAATTAGAGTAGGACTTAATCATGTAAAGGCAGGATGCCTACGTATAATTCTTTTCAGCAATAATAAACATCATCGATCATTAGAAAATATTCCCAGAGAAGTCAAAGACTTTTCCTTCTCTCCTCCAGCCACGGGCAAGAAGAGGAGTAACACTAGCCGGCAGGTTCTGCACTTACCCGCGTACCCTGCCACCCCAAGTCGACCTTGGACTCGTTCTCAATCCCAAAACCCTAACAATTTGGTATCAGATCGATCAAGATCCATGGCGCCACCGCAAGATGATTTAGCCACTATGATGAAGGAGTTCATGGAGGCTATGACTGCTAAGATAACCGCCATAGAAGGGTAGATTGCCGCTCTATCTCTGGCAGTCCACAAACGGGATTCCAAATCAACATAAACATGTGACGAGCAAGATGATAACAGAGTGATATCACACAACACCTGCCACAGTATGCGAAGATGGAACTTCCTGTGTTTGATGGCACCTACGACCCTACCAGTTGGTTAAAAAGGTGAGAAATTCTTCTTGAACCAAGAAACTCCTAGTGCTGCAAAGATGAATGTGGTCTCATTCCATTTGATAGATGATGCACAAATGTGGTTCGATCAGATGATAGGGGAAGAAGGAGAAGTCAACTAGGAGAGGTTTAAATAACTCTGTCTGGAGCGCTTTGGGCCCCCTTTAAGTTATAACCCGATTGCAGATCTGAAACTTCTGATGCAGGTCAGATCAATTGATGAGTATTGTGCCCAATTTCAGAAGGCCTTAGCAAGAACTTCATGAATACAGTCCAACCATCAGATTGCCTTGTTTGTCGCTGGTCTCCATCCACACTTACGGGCTGATGTGGAGATAGCAAAACCATGCAAACTGGGTTACGCAATGAACCTTGCACGGACATTGGAAGCAAGACAAACACTGACACTTGCACCTGTAAAAGTCTCGAGTACTACAAGGGCATGACAAACGCTCATGACAACAAGGGCAGGGAATCCAATTGTTAAGCGGCCTACGGAAGATGAAATGGCAGAAAGATGAGCAAAAGGGCTATGTCATAATTGTGAAGAACAGTGGAAGTTGAATCACCTATGCAAAAAGCTTTTCTTGATCAAGATAGAAGATGAGTAGGAAGAAGCTGAAGACTTCACAGACCTGGAGTTGTCTGCCAACGCTATAAGTGGAACTATTAGTTCAATGGCAAGGCAGTACACTAGTTAAGGCCATTTAGGAGCTGTTTGAGAATTTTGTCGTTTATCCAATCCTAAATTCAAGTACAGCCTAAATAAGCTTTTATCCAAAACTTATTGTAATTGTAGTTTCTCAAGAATCAAAAGGCGTTGGATGCTAGTCGGGCACTAGCCCAACGCCTAGGCGGGGACTAGTCGAAGATATAAAAATTACATTTTTATCAATATTTTTGCATGAATATGATAAGTAATACTCTGTATTATGTTTGTGTATGTTTATACATATATAAGGGGTGGGAAAATATACCGAAATTTCGGTATACCGGCTATACCGTACCGAAAAATACTGAATTTACCGAACTTTTCGGTATACCGAAAAATTCGGTATGGTATGATACCATACCGGGTCACTCCGGTACGGTAACGGTATGCAGTTCTTAAATTTTCGGTATTTCAGTATATACCGAAATACCGTTAATTTTCGGTAAGGTACGGTATATACCTAAATACCGAATTAGATTTTGTAAATTATTAGGCTCTACATACGGTGTCCATACTCCATAGTCCATAACTCCATACCCATTAAAGGAAATTGGTAAATTATAAGGCCCAAATTTTTAAAAACTCATCGTAATACTACACGTCTTCTTCATTCTATCAAATTGAGACCAAATCCCTAACCAAGCAGTTTAGCTTATCCGGTTCTCCCAACTTCCCAAGTGACCGAAGCTGCGAACGACGAGGCTGTGGAAGAAGAAGCTGTGGACGAGTGACGAGCACTCAAGAACGGCAGAAGACCTCGAAGACGCATAAGGAGCTGCGGTTTTGGGTACAGGTACTGAGGTACATCAGTACATGGGTCTCCCTGCAGGGACGCCTCGTCGGATCCGAGGAAGCAAGTTCAGCTAGGGCTATCGGCGGTGGGTTGAGTCCAGAAGAAGCTCAGGCTTGGGACCTTTTCACTCCCATTCAACGGGTTCTTGTCGTTGCTATTATTGCCGTGGCCACTGCTAATTCGAAGAAAAATAAACGCATGTCTCTCCTTGAGAAGTCTGGTCAACTAAGGGTTAGTGTTTCTTCTCTTAACTTACTTCGCATGTCTTTCCAGTTGCTATTATTAATGTGTTTATTCTCTTAACTTACTTCGTTTAGCAAATGCATTCCTAAACCCTAAAAATGTCATTTTTAAAGAAGAGTCATTGTGGATTTGACTTTTAATTTAGGAGTTTGTTTAGTAAGTGATTCGTTATTATAGCTAATAAACATGTATTTTTTTTCCAGTTGTATCTTCTTTTGAAGTACATATACAGAGAGTACTAGAAATCTAAAAACTTTTGTATCTTCTTTCCAGTTGCACTCTCTGGACTGGCAAGAATAAAACTTTCTGCCCCTATTGTTTGCAGTATTGGCAGTTCGTAGAGCACATAGAGCACCACATGAGATACAAGGAACAGATGCTTCTCCTATAAAAAAAATGAAAGAATGTTAGATATTTTGAGCCTCTGCTCATCATTCTGCTCAACTAAATTTGACAATTTTGTATTATTAATTTTTACTACATTTTTGTATTATTATTATTATAAATAAAAAAAGATCTAGCTGGGCAAACAAACCATTTTGTCTGTTAACGTCACTGGCAGGTTGGGCTGAATGTGAGCGAGATGACTGTGAGGGACAGTTATTTGAAGAATGCCCTGTTTGCCTACAGTGTAAACAAGCACCCTGAGATTGACCCGGCTATAGAAAAGGGTGCTGTGACTTTATTAATTGACCCATTTGTTTGTAATTTTATTAACTGAGTCACATTGAACTAAACTCTGCTCTGGATAACTGAGATGGAGTGGGAAAGTTAGGTGCTTTTAAGGCTTCTTTACTTTTGTTTTTAAAAGGCAGAAAATGAATATGATTCAAGTGCTGTGACTTCATATATTTCAAAGGCAGAATTGATTAACATGATGTTTGTTACATTTTCAGCATTGCTAATGGTGGAGGCATTAGTGTGCACTAATGATTGGTTAAGAGCGGAGGAGTTCAACTTTTATAAAGATCCAAGTGATGAAGACCTTGAGTTGTATAAACAAATTGAAGAAATGGAAAAATGTAAGTCCTTATTTAATTAAATGTATACATAAATTATTATTTTGTTTATCTTATGGTTTTTGTATGCTTATTTTTGCAGCTGCAAATGCTATTTAGCACTGGTCATGCCCTCAAATACACTGGGATAGAGCTTAAGACAACACAGTACGCTTCTATTGTCATCTTGTATTGTTTTTCTTTGATTAACTTCTGGTCATGACTGATATGCAGTGATTATTGTGAGTGATTCTAGCCTTCTTATCTTGGTATGACATCACATTCTTTTTCTCCCTTAATGTTTTAATCAACTGTCAAAAATTTTACTTTGTTTCCCTCTACTGGCTTGTTTACAGACTCATTCAAAGAGGGCAGTTCAGGGAAAGAGAATTCCCCGGCTGAAATTCCAATGTATGAATGTGATGAGCCCATGACTTATATTGGAACACTCCGTGGTCTTGATTTTCTATTAGCTGCTAGTCATGTGATGAGCCCATGACTTATACAGACTATTGAATGTTGTTATTAATATAAATTATGTTATTTATTATTACTTGTTCCTTACACAATTGTCCAACTGTTACCGATTGTTAATGGCAAAGCAGTAATACATATGCGTTATTTTCACTGTCTTGTTTACTTCAGTGTTAAGAACTTAAGATGCAAGCAGCTAACTTATACGGAACTGATTTATTTTCATTTCAGGAATGAAGGAGGAATGGGGGAGTGAAGTTTTAGCCTACTTATCTTTTGGAGCTGCAACAAGCATTCAATGATTTGTTATTACAAACATTAATTATCATTGATTTATGTGGGATAACTTTTCTAATTTTCATTATGGATCGTGTTGAGACTTGAAATATTAGCGCATAATTTTAGTATTTCTACTTTGGATTAAATATTGTGTTTTAGTTTTTGTATAAGCTTATGTAATTGATGTCGTATACTACTTTTGACATATTAAAATCAGATTTTTTGGATGTTCTGTAGGCCTTTTATGCCAATGCTTTCTACGGAATCATCTTACAAGTTTAGTGTTGTGAATTTTTGGTATAAAACGGTATGGGTCACATACCGTACCGAAATTTCGGTATACCGAAATTCGGTATACCGAAATATTCGGTATGGTAACGGTATGACTTTTACAAATACCGGTATTTCGGTACAGTAAGCGGTATGGCGTGAAAATTTCGGTATGCCATACCGAACCAGCCCTATACATATATACACATTAACATACATGAATGACAAAATCGTCGCATTTAGTAATATATTATAACTAATAATTTAGCTTCATCATGTATAAATATTAAATACTCCGTATTAAATAATAATACTACGTAAAATTTAAGAATATATACAAACATATACTTCATATAGTTTTAATCTTAATCAACAAGTAACTTTCTTCATATTTGTGACTTAAGTGAACTTAGAAAAATAAAATAAAATAAAAAGTGAACAAATGTTCAATGAATAAAGACATCATGTCATAGGCATCCAGACGTCGTCTGAGCGGGCAACTAAAGGCCCGCCTACCAAAATGGGGGCGCCCGGGCAACCTTGAGCAGCGGGACTAGCCAGGCGCCCAGGGGGTTTTAGAACAGTGATTACAACCGAATAGCAAGCCATCCTTGCTCATTTCTCCACTAGGTCAAGTTAGCAGTTAAAGAAGGGAAAAGGTGCAAATAGGCCCATGTACTAACCAAAAAAGGTCAAATAAGCCCTTATTTAGGAGACTCTGTCCGGCCGTCGCCATTTGGGTTGGTTCCCGGTGGAATTTTTTGATGAAATTTTTTGAGCATCTTATTCATTAAGTCTAGTTTACTCATACCAATTTTTAGCTAAAAATTCAATCGGGAAGGAATTCAAATGAATTCTTGAAAATAACTGCACAGTTAGAAGCGCAGTTATCTTCAAGAATTCATTTGAATGTCTTCCCGATTGAAGTTTTAACTGAAATTTGATATGAGTAAACTAGACTTGATGAATAAGATGCTTAAAAATTTTCATCAAAAAATTCCATCGGGAACCACCCCAAATGACGACGACCGGACAGAACCTCCTAAATAAGGGCTTATTTGACCTTTTTTGGTTAGTACATGAGCCTATTTGCACCTTTTCCCGTTAAAGAATTACTCCGTATTATAAATATGAAGAGAGAGGCAAAGGCGAACCTGAGACAGAGGTGAGGGAAGAGTGAAGAAGAGATACGGAGGTATTGACGACAAGAGGGTCTCGACTGAGGCAACCGCGGATGAGCCAATTGGCGGATTGGTAGAAACAAAAGCCCGCTAGAATGGGGGACAGCTGCGTCCGCTGGTTCAAGCAAATCTCGTACAGCAGCCACACGGCCCACGCCAACAGCGTCACCCTAAAGAATGCCCCAGACATGCTATGGCTTTTTTCACCGACAACCCTGCCCGTCCTCGCCATATCTTCTCCGTTTGACGTTTCTTTCAGACTAGCAAATTCTGAAAAAATTTACTTCATCAATTTTGGGGATTGCTTAATGTAATAACCTTCCTTACACTAATTTACCTTCTTAATTAAACTTCCTGCCTTCCCCATCATATCATACTTTAGTTTCCCACATTTAATCACGTATTATCAAATTGACATTTTTAATCATTCTACTATGATTTTGACACAATAAGTAGAAGACTAAAAATGTCACTATTATAATCATTGAAGGACCAAAAGTGTCACTTTTATTAAAGTCGGAGGACTAAATATGGAAATTTTCAAAGACGGGTACCAAAAGTATCTTTCGCGCACTAGTTGAAGGACTAAAAGTGAAAAAATCAAAGTCGAGTAACAAAATTGTCAGTGACATAATAGTCGGAGGACTAAAAATGGCAAAAATTATGCCGCACTTATTGAATGACCTGCAAAATTGAATCTAACAAAATGTGTTGCTATGTGATAATAAATTGTTTTTTATAAAATGTTAAGGAGTATAACTCTTTCAACTGCGAACATTTACAAAAAAAATATCAAATTAAAGATTTTTTATGATATTTGATATGACATCAATATTGAATGTGTAAAATTTTGTAAAAAATACTTTTATTTTGGTACCATTTATTTAAGCCTGATTCGGTAAACGTCTGGTGGATGTGTATATTATTAAGGGATTTGCAATAAATATTACTAAAATGAAGTCAACTTTAAAAAACATGACAGCTATTTAATATTTTAAAAAAATGTGATTAACAAGGTCACATATTTGAAAAAACGGTACAATGGAGTGAGTAAGGTATGAACTAAGTTCATGGACGCCTTGTACAATCGAGTGAGTGTGACTTGCGGGTGATGTCACTTGATTGTACGGCGGTTGCAGACACGCCTAGATGCAGTCTGGGACGTGGCAATTAAGTGGTATCAGAGTCATCTCAGTTTTCTAAACTATGTAATCAGCCTCTCACAAGAGTTTTTACAAAAAGAGTTTACCGAAAACCATGAACAATGTATTTTGATGCTTCTAGGATTATTGGTACCCAAGTTGCAAGGTCTCTAGTTGTTAAGACTGTAATACCCAAGATTAATATAAAAGGATTAATAGTACTACCCACACCAACATAGGTGCATCTCCTTTTAAGGGAGCTCATCACCCAAGAACTACAAAGTTAAGCGTGCTTGCACGGGAGTAGTCTTGGAATGGGTGACTCCGTGGGAAGTTTCTCAGAGCGCGCACGAATAAGGACAAAGTGTGCGGTAAAGGCTTGTGGTGGTTTGTGAGGACAGTGCTAGAGGCCCCGCGTAACTACCTCGGGTCCTGCGGGGCCGGGGTGTTACAAAGACGGTACCATTAACAATTGGTATAGCGGTGATTTGAGCCAATGAGTGTCTATAGTACTATTCCGTCAATTGACATTCATAGGAGTCTAACGACTCATCCAAACTTTCTTTCAGAAATGGAGGGTAGACGCATGGCAACAAGAAACAACCCTACCGGTAGCCTTCGTTGGAGCTAGCCGGGTTGGATCACAAGCCTCTAGGGTAAGAGGTGGAAGTCGGGGGCATCGAGCCCAAATAGTGAGTAATGGCCATGTGAGCTCGGTGTTTCGATACAGACACCGGGGAGGATGACTCGACCTATGTTCCTGAGACGGGACATGTAGAGACCCCATACGATGGGGATGATTTACATACCAATGATGATGAGAGTGATGCCCGTTTTGCTCAAATGGGAGAGGTACTCGAGTGGTACCTAAATGCTGTAATTGTTCTAAACGGCATTATTGGAGATGTAATAAACCATCGAGGTGTTTCAAGTGCGGGAATACGGGTCATATGAAAGCAAAATGTCCGCAGTTGGGACAAAGAAGGGCATCAGGAGCCAGAGGAGGGCCCACAACGGGGAGGAACCATGATGGGCCATCACACACTAGCACAGGGAGAGGCGGCGCAACGGCAAAAAATGTCGTGTCCGTCCACCAAGGCGGGACCCAGGCAAGGGTCTACGCAATGACTGAGACCGATGTTCGGGCTAACCCCGACTTTGTTGCAGCCTTGCAGGTAACCCCTTATCAACACTTGTATTTTCATGTTTGTAAGTGTTAAAAGCGTTAGGGAGCATGTACGGGCCAGTCGACGTCGTTACCGGCCCAATTTTTAGCAAAGAACAAAGAAATAGTTGTCCAAGGGTGAATCGGCGTCAGTCAGGGTTTGAATTGGCGCCGGTCTAATGTAAAACGTGAATTTCTAAAGGTGGAAGAGGGTGAACCGACGTCTTTCTAATCCATAACCGGCGCCGGCCCGGTTCAAATTTTGGGATTTTTCAAGTTCCAGAGCGTGAATCGACGCCGATCCAGTGTAATTTTAACCGAAAAGTTTCGTTTAGGCTAATTTCGATATGGTACGTTGGGTAGTGTGTCTTACATGGCTTGTATATGTAGGAACGGTAGAGATTAATGGGAGAAACGCAAGAATTCTCATTAATGCTGGGGCACACGTTCATTCGTGAGTGAAGCGTTTGCCGAAGGTTTAGACGTGCCATTGATGGCGATGATGCAACCCTTGTTGGTGTTTACACCGTTAGGAGACGGCGTGGAGAGGAAACACTATTATACTTCGTGTGAGAGAGAAGTGACGGGTCAACCCTTGACTTGTGACTTCGTACCTCTAAGTATGTTGGAATTTGATGCAATCCCAGAAATGAATTAGTTTGAGAAACATCATGCTTGAGTAGATTGCTACGCCAAAGTTTTGGAACTCGAGGATGATGAGGGAAACGCATTACGTTTAGAGGGAGATCGGGGAAGATCTCAAAGTTGTATCATATCCGTGATGAGGGCAACACTCTTCTACGAGGTGGGTTATACATCACACCCCATGATCACAAGAAGTCAATCAAGATATCCTCAACATGAAGACGACTACTGCATTTACCCTGTTGATGCGACCCTGTTTATCTTGTTGTGGCCCTCCGACGTTACATGTCTTCTTGCCCCGGAAGCAAAGACCTATCAACACCATCTCCGAAAGGCAATTCAATTTCATAACAGATATAACAGGTCCATTTCATCTATAGTCGGGATCCCCTTTAAGAACTTCAACTGTTAAATTCTTGTAATTTGTTACTCCTGCTTTTGTTTGTACGTTTTTATCTTGTAACCTCAACTTTCACTTTTCTTAATAAATTTGGGTAGTGTTCCCTAGCACTCCCGCCACCACGTGTGGTTAACTTCGGGACAAAAAAAATCATATCCGTGATGAGGGCATGGAAGATGATGAAGAAGGGATGTCATGCTTACCTTGCTTACATGGTGGATGAGACAAAGAAAAAGGTTGACATCAAAGATGTACGTGTCGTGTGCAAGTATCCGAATGACTTTCTGTAAGGAATAAATGTAATTAGATTTTGATGATGCTAGGCTAAGTTAGATTAGAACTTTAAAGTACCCCTTATAGAAATTTTGTATTAGAATTTTCAATTGTAAGTATTAGCATAGTCGTCGGATCAGAGATCCTCTTGATACTTCAGATCAGAACTGCTAGGAGAACTGCTCCATGAGAGTTGCTCATCAGAGAAGCATCAGAGCTGCTCATCAGGGAAGCAGCAGAACTACCAAGCAGAGCTGCTCATCAGAGAACCATCAGAGTTCGATGTAAAGCTCGATCAGAACTCAACTTCAGAGGAGTATCAGAGTTCCCATATCTAAGTTCATC